>CM030889.1:1220970-2420970 GCA_018136845.1 Heterotis niloticus
TATATATATATATATATATATATATATATATATATATATATATACTGTATTTAAACAGTATAATAAAGACCTGAATTTGTCTAATTGTTGATAAAGATTGGTAAACAAATGTCCTGCTCTTTGTGCGCTGTGTGTATGTTGTGGCATGCAGGAAGCCCGCTCAGTCGTACCTGATGGTGTGTGAGCACCTGCAGTCACGTGTGTGTATAGAAGAGGGCCACTAACTGACACATTACTGAATGCAGACCTGCCTACTGCATGTTTAACAAGAATTTGCACTCGGATGCATTAATGTGTTTTTGTGTCCGGTTTCCGCTACATTAATATTCACATGGAAGCCATGCTGGGAAAGAGAAGGAGAGGGGAAAACAGAGTGCACTGACTGAAAGGCGTCTGGTGGAATTTTACTGGCAGAGTGGCTGGAAGACTTAAAGCTGCCTGACCACACAGTGCTCCTCAGATGCGCATGTTTCCTTGACAACTGTATCTGTCTATAAACATTCCCTGAAGAGGTCATCCTGTCAAGCCGAAAGCCAATAGTTAGGCGCCACAGAGTCTTGCGTCCCTCAAGCTCAGATCTGGGTAGTTAACAGGACCTTCTGGCCTTTCAAGCCTGTTTAACATGCTTTGAGAAGAAGCAGTGCTCTACTGTCACAGACATGGGGAAAAACAAAGGTTACCAGCAGATCATTACACGTCTCATATCAGACTGGGTTAGAGGAAAAGGAAGTGTTGCAAGGTGATTTTCTGCATTATGTTGGCAATTACGGTACTCTGAAATAGCAGTAGTTTTGTAAACATCACACAGGAATACTGTAAACTGAATGGCCAAAGGTGTGTGGACACCTGAGCACCACCGCTATTTGTGCTTGTTGAACTTCCCATTCCAAACCCATGGACATTAATATGGAGTCATGCCCATTTTTCCTGCCATAACAGCTCCCATTCTTCTGGGAAGGCTTTCCACCAGATTCTGGGAATTTGTGCCCATTCGGCCACAAGAGCATCAGTGAGATAGGCCACCGATGTCGGACGAGAAGGCCTGGCTCGCAGAACAAACCAAAATATGAGTCATAGTGCCAGTGTTGGGTTATGAGGTGGTGGAAGCACTTGCGGAACACCCCAGTGTTTAAGTCAGTAGACATTTACTGAGAGTGGGGGTTTACAAGGCGCGCGCTCCATGTCCGGGAGCTTGTGCTTAGTATGAGCAAGTCGAAACTCAACAAGGCACCGAGACGGTGCAACATGGAGCAAGAAACAAAACCGTTACAAAGACTGTAGTCTAGTGGAAGAACACAAAGACAATCGCTGCGTCAGGCGAGTCACAAACACACAGTCAAAAGGATCAAGAGTCTCAGGGAACTTAACTGAAACGGTCGAGAAGAAGGCTCACGGAACTCTGGTGGGGATCAGCAGAAAACTGAGCGCTGAGAGGAAGTCCGGGTGACTCTTATATGCGGTCCATAATTGGTTTCTCTGCCAGTCAGCGCTCAGTTCGAGAGTGGAGGCGGAGAGACCGCGCACGTGGCGGTCTCATAGCAACCGTAGGCGTGACAGCCAGGACCACAGTGTCGAAAAAAACGTCCTTTTAATCACAGAAGCAGATGTGTCCTCATATTCCAGTGGACTAATGTTTGCAGTAAATGCATTCAGATTTCAAAATGCCAGGCAGTCACATTCTGAAAAGCCGTGTCATACTGTTTTGTCGGAGTGGAAAGGTAACTAAGAATAGCACATTATAGAATCACCAAACTGTATTAGTCTTAAAATGGTTGCATTTAACATATAAGTATTGTTATTGTAGTTCAATAGTCAGATGGCACAGAGAGGGGGAAAGGATAAAAGCAATAATATATGTCAGCAAGCTGAATTACCCTTACATTGATAAAGCATTAATGTGTGTCATGTATACTTCCCTGTCACCAGTTTCTGATTCTTCTAGTCCCCCATCACCTCTCTTTGGTGTGTGTGTGTGTGTGTGTGTGTGTGTGTGTGTGTGTGTGTGTGTGTGTGTGTGTGTGTGAGAGAGAGAGAGAGAGAGAGAGAAATGGGTTATTTGTCTTTATCCTGACAAACTAGCTGGGATCTGCCTGTAGGCACACATTGCTATTGTGTAGACTATGGTGAAACCTAACTTAGGGTTAGAAGTTCCTGTGTGCCACATGTATTCATTAAATCACCCCATCAGACAAATTTTTATTTCAAGCATGTTAAATGATCATTATTTCATATTTATAAATAATAATAATTGCTTTTTTATTGGTTAAAAATATTCAACCTAAAATTATTTAAAATAATAAAACTAATGCTATCTTTGTATGCACAAAGATAACATGTTTTATAATATTAGTAGAAAAAAATATTTTTAGCTGCTTTAGTATCTTTAATTTATTTAATGAATTTAAGCTGCTAATTTGCTATTATTTAAAAGCACAGAATGGCTTCTGTAAAGATGCACCATTACAACATATATATTTTGGGATGTAAAATTAAAAATGTATGTACAACTTCTGGACTTTACAGCTTGGTCTCAGGAAGATAAATAAACTAGAGACTTTCACTAGCAAACAGCAGCTGTTCTGCACTCCTCCTTGTAGTTTTGCTGGTAGGTAACGTGTGCATTCTTTCTTTTATGGACACCAAGGCCAAACTTATTTTCTGTGAACACTCTTAATGCAAATATAGTATACCTATAAACTCAAGACTCAAGAGATCCTTACTGTCAGAGCATCTATATACCAGTGTACAGTAGGGTTGAAATATTGTTTTTCCTGGCCCCATGGAACTACATCCAGACAGTAACACAGGACAACAAAAAGAGCACAAAATGAAATCACAGTGCAATTACAACAAATGTGAAAATACAGAAGGAAAGCTCAAGGCAGTGGCTGAGTTGGTGAGAACTTGCAGCAATGTACAGTTTTACTCTAGTGATTGTTATATGAACATCTGAACATCTATAAAGTGACTGTGTGCATAAACAAAGCACTTTATAGATGTTATATAAAGTAACTGCATATGAACTCCAAGGAGTGGAGTGCTCAGGCGGTCACTTCAGACACTGGGGGGATAAGGGAGGGCCTGACTGCTTTAGTGATGGTTAAGCAATTATGTATAAATATTTTCTGTTTTGTTGTCCATGAATGCCTTAGAAACATTGTAAATAACTGATTTTATTTTATTATTATTATTATTTTTTATCTTATTTAATCCAGCCGCAAGGGGATGCACAAACTAGTGCATGTCTTTGTGCCGGTCCCGAGCCCGGAAATGGAGAGGGTTGCGTCAGGAAGGGCATCCGGCGTAAAAATTTTTTGCCAAACTAAATATGCGGACAAAAATAGAAATTTCCAAACCGGATCGGTCGAGGCCCGGGCTAACAACGACCGCCACCAGCACTGCTAGCCGACAGGGTGCTGGCGGAAATTGGGCTACTGCTGGCCAAAGAAGGAGGAAGAGAGGAGGAAGGCATGTCCGGAGGAAGGAGGAGAGGATGAAGGTTAAGAGAGTGGACGTGAGGATAGGAACTTTGAATGTTGGTAGTATGACTGGTAAAGGGAGGGAGCTTGCTGATATGATGGAGAGAAGAACGGTTGATATATTGTGTGTGCAAGAGACCAAATGGAAGGGGAGTAAGGCTAGGTGCATCGGAGGGGGGTTTAAACTGTTTTACCATGGTGTGAATGGGAGGAGAAACGGGGTAGGGATTATCCTGAAGGAACAGTATGTAAAGAGTGTCTTGGAGGTGAAGCGAGTGTCTGACAGAGTGATGGTTATGAAACTGGAAATTGATGGTGTGATGCTGAATGTTGTTAGTGCATATGCCCCGCAAGTTGGGTGTGAGATGGATGAGAAAGAAGAATTCTGGAGTGATATGGATGAAGTGGCGAGGAGTGTACCTGAGGGAGAGAGAGTGGTGATTGGAGCGGATTTCAATGGACATGTTGGGGAAGGAAACAGAGGAGATGAGGAGGTGATGGGTAGATATGGTGTCAAGGAGAGGAACGCAGAAGGTCAGATGATAGTGGATTTTGCAAAAAGGATGGACATGGCTGTGGTGAACACGTATTTTAAGAAGAGGGAGGAACACAGGGTGACGTACAAGAGTGGAGGAAGATGCACACAGGTGGACTATATCTTATGCAGGAGGGCCAGACTGAAGGAGACTGTAGACTGTAAAGTGGTGGCAGGGGAAAGCGTAGTTAGGCAGCATAGGATGGTGGTTTGTAGGATGACATTGGAGATCAAAAAGAGAAGGAAAGTGAGGGCAGAACCAAGGATCAAATGGTGGAAGTTGGAAAAGGAAAACTATAAGGTGGAGTTCAGGGAGGAATTAAGACAGGCACTGGGTGGCAGTGAAAAGTTACCAGTGAGCTGGACATCTACAGCAGAAGTGGTAAGGGAGACAGCTAGAAAGGTGCTAGGGTTGGCATCGGGACAGAGGAAGGAGGACAAGGAAACCTGGTGGTGGAATGAAGAAGTACAGGAGAGTATACAGAGGAAGAGGCTGGCGAAGAAGAAGTGGGATAGACAGAGAGATAAAGAATGTAGACAGGAGTACAAGGAGATGAGGCGTAGGGCGAAGAGAGAGGTGGCAAAGGCTAAAAAGAAGGCATATGGTGAATTGTATGAGAGGTTGGACACTAAGGAGGGAGAAAAGAACCTGTACCGATTAGCTAGGCAGAGGGACCGAGCTGGGAAAGATGTGCAGCAGGTTAGGGTGATAAAGGATAGCGATGGAAACATAATCACGAGTGAGGAGAGTGTGTTGAGCAGATGGAAAGAGTACTTTGAGGGGTTGATGAATGAAGAGAACGAGAGAGAGAGAAGACTGGATGATGTAGGGACTACGAATAGGGGAGTGCAATGGATTAGCAAGGAGGAAGTTAGGACAGCTATGAAGAGGATGAAGAATGGAAAGGCTGTTGGCCCAGATGACATACCTGTGGAAGCATGGAAGTGTTTAGGAGAGATGGCAGTGGAGTTTTTAACCAGATTGTTTAATGTAATCTTGGAAAGTGAGACGATGCCTGAGGAGTGGAGAAGAAGTGTACTGGTACCTATTTTTAAGAATAAGGGTGATGTGCAGAACTGTAGTAACTACAGAGGGATAAAACTGATCAGCCACAGCATGAAGTTATGGGAAAGAGTAGTGGAAGCTAGGTTAAGAAGGGAGGTGACGATTAGCGAGCAGCAGTATGGCTTCATGCCGAGAAGGAATACTACAGATGTGATGTTTGCTCTGAGGGTGCTGATGGAGAAGTACCGAGAAGGTAAGAAGGAGTTGCATTGTGTCTTCGTGGACTTAGAGAAAGCATATGACAGGGTACCTAGAGAGGAGCTGTGGTATTGTATGAGGAAGTCGGGGGTGCCAGAAAAGTATGTAAGAGTGGTACAGGATATGTACAAGGACAGTGTGACAGTGGTGAGGTCTGCAGTAGGAGTGACGGATGCTTTCAGGGTGGAGGTAGGATTACATCAAGGATCAGCTTTGAGTCCTTTCTTGTTTGCAATGGTAATGGACAGGTTGACAGATGAGATCAGACAGGAGGCACCGTGGACTATGATGTTTGCAGATGCCATTGTGATCTGTAGTGAGAGTAGGGAGCAGGTTGAAGAGACCCTGGAGAGGTGGCGATATGCTCTAGAGAGAAGAGGAATGAAGGTCAGTAGGACTAAGACAGAATACATGTGCATAAATGAGAGGGAGGACAGAGGAATGGTGAGGATGCAGGGAATAGAGTTGGCGAAGGTGGGGGAATTTAAATACTTAGGATCAACAGTCCAGAGTAATGGGGAGTGTGGAAGAGAGGTGAAGAAGAGAGTGCAGGCAGGGTGGAGTGGGTGGAGAAGAGTGTCAGGAGTGATTTGTGACAGAAGGGTACCAGCAAGAGTGAAAGGGAAGGTCTATAAGATGGTAGTGAGACCAGCTATGCTATATGGGTTGGAGATGGTGGCACTGACCAAAACACAGGAGACAGAGCTGGAGGTGGCAGAGTTAAAGATGTTAAGGTTTGCATTGGGTGCGACGAGGATGGACAGGATTAGAAATGAGTATATTAGAGGGGCAGCACAGGTTAGACGGTTTGGAGACAAAGTCAGAGAGGCGAGATTGCGTTGGTTTGGACATGTGCAGAGGAGAGATCCTGGATATATCGGAAGAAGGATGCTAGGGATGGAGCTGCCAGACAAGAGGAAGAGAGGAAGGCCCAAGAGGAGATTTATGGATGTGGTGAAGGAGGACATGCAGGTGGTGGGGGTGACAGAGAGAGATGCAGAGGACAGGAGGAAGTAGAAGCTTTTGATCCGCTGTGGTGACCCCTAACGGGAGCGGCCGAAAGAAGAAGAAGATTATTTTTATTATTTTTTTTTTTTTTAAATTTTGGCATCCAGGGTGACATACAAGTTTTTACATTAACTTACACTGATTATTTTTTATTCCAGAATTAAAGCAGGATAAATTCCAGCAGCTGAAATGTCTGTTCAGGAGCACTGGGCAGCAGGTCCCTTCAGCACAACATCCTACCTTCTACGCATCATTTTTTTCCATCTTGAGATCACTCAGCATTAAAAACAGGTTCAGAACTTCTCTTAAAACTGTATGCTAACATAAGCTAACGTACGGAGAAAAATATGAAGCTGCAAGTGTTCATGCTTGGATGATTGCAAGAGCAACTATTTTTCGAGTCCATTTTTTTGCCCTTGTGCTTTTGACACCATATATATTTTTTCTCTAATCGCTTTTCACATTAGTTTAACATTAACACTGCTGTTTGCCATCAATTCCCAGGTAGCTCAAAGTGCTCATTTTGCTGCAAATTGCAGGGAATGAAAATCTGAGGAGACACGCAAATTGTCCAAAATGTCTGTTCCGCTAATAAGTTCACTGCACTTCAGCATTGTGTTCCGGTTCAACAGATTGCCCTTCTGAATATAAGTGTTATTACCAAAGATAAAGCTTAAGAAAAAGACATTTCCCCAGTGTGCCATCAGGATCTAACAAAATTATCTTTATCAATAAAAAAGTTAAAGAAAAACTGATGGTTTAGCCCTGTGTTTTCAAGGTTCTTTTTAACCACATGTTGTTCTTGAGGGCTCAAGTCTAGCCAAACATCTTTAAAGATCTTGCAGGCCTGAGGCTCAAGTCTAATGTTTAAAATCCAGCCTGATGTTGCACCACTTTTTCTGAAACGTTTAACAACATATGTTTCACTGTTTGAAAAAAGGGGAAAAACTTGCATGAGCGCTCAGTCCCCCAGGGTCCCGCAGAGTTGATGTGAGCGTCAGCGAATATAAATCATTGTGATGGTAACTGGGATGCTATTGTCAAGGTCTGCTCTTTGAACATCAAGCTGCTGTGTGAGGAGTAGACTACCTGAGCACAATGCAAAGGAGGTGTACAGTAACTTCACAGCCAGAAGACTGTGTCCTCTGTCAGGCTGGACTGGGGTCCCCAGTAGGTCATCCCAAACCACAACTTCTGTGGGACTTCCATTTCCTCACAAACCTTTCAGCCTCTACCCTGAAAGTGTTCATATTCTATAGACAATAACTGTACCTTCAAATTGCTGCAAGTCATAACAAAAAATTAAAGTGTCAATAAAACCTCATTCTCTCTGTTTTCCCCCAGAAATTCTGTTTATGAGCTCTATACATGTGTTAAAAATGGTACCGTAAGTCCAAATACTAACAATGTCACTTTCTGAGGAGGCCAGCAATTTGCAGTGATATTATTTGCTGTTGATGTTTCAAAGTGAAAATTTTTATTTTACAGCATTAACGCCATCCTTCCTGTCTGTGACTGTCAAATGAAGTATTACTGTTCACTTCATAGGCATTGTGCAGACAGGCTGATCTCTTCAAAATGCAAGACCATAGCTGGTAAGGAAATGCAGAGGAATATGCATATGGAAGCAGAAGGCATGTGTGTAGAAGGGGACAGGATGATGGATGTGGGAGAAATGGAGACTGAGGGCAGCATACAGTTGAAAAGACACTAGAAGGGATTTTTTATGGGCGTATGTCCTCTGCTTATTCATGCTTAGGGACACTGCGTGGTCTGTGATGTTTGGTCATCGGAAAGCGTTATAAAACCAGAACCTTTGCCACTAAAAGCTAATATGTCTTTAGAAGGAATACACAAAAGGAGTCTGCAAAAACTCCTAAAAATCATGGTTCCCTAACTGTTCCTTATAATATTTAATAGCATAATATACGCTCACCGGCCACTTTATTAGGTACAACTGTTCAACTGCTTGTTAACGCAAATATCTAATCAACCAATCGCATGGCAGCAACTCAATGCATTTAGGCATCATAGACATTGTCAGCACAACCTGCTGAAGTTCAAACTGAGCATCAGAATGGGGAAGAAAGGTGATTTAAGTGACTTTGAACGTGGCATGGTTGTTGGTGCCAGACGGGCTGGTCCGAGTATTTCGGAAACTGCTGATCTACTGGGATTTTCACGCACAACCATCTCTAGGGTTTACAGAGAATGGTCCAAAAAAGGGAAAATATCCAGTGAACGGCAGTTCTCTGGGCGAAAATGCCTTGTTGATGCCAGAGCTCACAGGAGAATGGCCAGACTGGTTCGAGGTAACAGAAAGGCAACAGTAACTGAAATAACTTTTTACAAGCATGGCATGCAGAAGAGCATCTCTGAATGCACAACGCGTTGAACCTTGAAGCAGATGGGCTACAGCAGCAGGAGACCACACCGGGTGCCACTCCTGTCAGCTAAGAACAGGCAGCTTAGCCCAATTTGCACGGGCTCACCAAAATTGGACAATAGAAGATTGGAAAAACGTTGCCTGGTCTGATGAGACATTCGGATGGTAGGGTCAGAATTTGGTGTCAACAACATGAAAGCATGAATTCATCCTGCCTTGTGTAAACGGTTCAGGCTGATGGTGATGGTGTAATGATGTGGGGGATATTTTCTTGGCACACTTTGGGCCCCTTAGTACCAATTCAGCATTGTTTAAATGCCACAGCCTACTTGAGTATTGTTGCTGACCATGTCCATCCCTTTATGACCGTAGTGTACCCATCTTCTGATGGCTACTTCCAGCAGGATAACACTCCATGTCACAAAGCCCAAATCATCTCAAAATGGTTTCTTGAACATGACAATGAGTTCACTGTACTCAAATGGCCTCCACAGTCACCAGATCTCAAACCAACAGAGCACCTTTGGAATGTGGTGGAACGGTAGATTCGCATCATGAACGTGCAGCCGACAAATCTGCAGTAACTGCGTGATGTTATCGTGTCGGTATGGACCAAAATCCCTGAAGAATGTTTCCAGCACCTTGTTGAATCTATGCCGCGAAAAATTATGGCAGTTCTGAAGGCAAAAGGGGGTCCAACCTGTTACTAGTAAGGTGTACCTAATAAAGTGGTGAGTGCATATGGCATAAGATTAATAGTTTTACAGCATAATTCTATAAATTTCCTATAAAAACATAAAGTCAGAATGCTTTATGCTGTAGGTAGGCATTTACATCTGTACAGTAAAGATGAATAATATAATTTTATATATTTCCATGTTTACTTATTGCAAAAATTTGGAAAATATAAACTAAAACATGAAATTCTCCTTTTTATTCAATTTGTGGTCAGCTCACATCATGCATCACTGACCTGGAAATCACAGATTTTGCAACTGGACTTTGCAATTGGATTAAAGCCCTTGATGTTAGGAAGTTTCTCTGGAACCCATGTCTACAATTCATTTATGCAAAAAATGGCAGCTTTAGGCAACCATTTTTTATTACTGCTCTCCTCAGCCCCCAAAATCAGACTGCTATTTACATATAGATGTCAGAGCTTGTAAAATAAATGCAGAGCAGTATAAAATGTACAGTCTCAGTTGGAATTAGATAAATACCTACAAAAAAGTAGACAAAAATGCATTATCAGCAAATGGATGGAAAAAAATCACAATTAAAAAAGCTAAAACAGTCAGCAGTATAGAAAAATGTTCCTTTCCAGTGGGCTCTAAAGCAGTAGATTATAATCACTATTGCAATCATTTTCACAGAGAATATTAAATCTAGATATGAGATATTAAATATATCAAATGCATTAAAACAATTTCTAGCTTCACATATTAATCCTTTATTTGCACAAAAAAACTTCACATTTGAATTGCGGGAGCAAAGCAGAAACATTCAACAATCTTAAGAACACATAAGAATACTTATAAGTTGTATATATAGGCGTAACATAAAACTAAATAACTACCAAATCATGAGTATTCTAAACTGCACAGCAGGGTGTTTATATGTGTTTGGGTGTGTATGTGTGTGTGTGTGTGTGTGCCTATAGCCAGGCTGTGTTTACCAAGTCTGTATCATGGTCAGGTACTCTGTGGTGCTGTACTGTCTGTTCTGAACACTCAAGTTTTCCTTTGTTTCTTCTCACTCCAATGGATCATAAATCAGACACTTTTATTTTTGTGTACCGATAATCTGATGGCATCAGATATGCTGAGTTGGGGATTCAGTGTCCTGGATCACATAATTATTAATGCTGTTAGATTGGGTCAATCTGCTGAGCCCAGAACCAGCTGGCTAAATGGACTCTTCCCTATGCTCATTTCTCACTTTTTAGGGGTTTAAAGTGATGCAGATTAGGGGCTCTCCTCTTTGGCTGAAGTGCCATCAGGTGAACTCAACTCGCAGCAAAGGAGTAACCCTGACCAGTCAGTTGCCTTCTTTCTTAATTCTGGTTAGTTTTGAGGGCTGTAAACACAGGGAGAATCATGCACCCCACACATCCTGAGCTGCGGACAAACCTCGTACCCCCAGCTCACCCTGTTGTGCCACCGCATCTCTCATTTATGGGTCATTGTAAAATTTTATGGCATTGTCCTAATTCAGCTCAGGATGCATTGTGAGATGCTTTTCCTCTGCATCCTGAGGATGTTTTAAAAAACATTGCATGCAGGATTTCAACTGTTGTTTGTCCCATTTTTTCAAATTCCTGATTCGTGCACTGCCTTACAAAGGAATGGATTCTATACATGACTGCAAAATTTGAAGCTGGATTCTAATTGTAATTCAATTTGAATGGGCTTTATAATAATCCTCTATTCTTTTTTGTTTCTCTTCATCATTCATATTTCAGTATTAACTAATGAGTGTGTAGAAGGATGGTCATTCTCTGCTTCTATAGCAGCTGGACAGAGGAAGCCATATATGTGAGAGAAGGACAAATGTGTCCCTTTATGGGGGCAAACAGGTATGAGTTTCAGGCTCCAACACCATTTATGCTGTCAGCTTCTGACTGCCTTACATGCTGTATGAATCATGTAAGGCAGTCACATCAGTGGGACGAGGAGGAGGAGGAGGAGGAGGAGGACGTTGCACAGAGGTGCGCTGCAACAGAGAGGTGCTGTAGGGTTTCTGGAGGGAGACATGAAAAGTGGAACAGATCCAGTGGTGTGGGAGCAATTGTAGATGGTAAAACACTGAGGTAACACGGTTAAGGATCTTGAAAGGGCCTATATAATGGGGTCTGAGTTTATTTGAAGGCAATTTCAACCGGATGTCTCACGTGGGTAGCCACATCCTTTTCTCAACCTGGTACAACACAGTACACCATTTTCTGTTCACTAGGAGCTTCTGAGAGTGCACTACTTTCTGAAGGTGAACAAACACCAATTTCCATACCTGTTCACTTTGATACCACTTGTCCACTGCAGGGACATCACTGGGATTTGGATTCCAGAGGGACAAGGATGACTGATACCCTAGAAGATACTGGAAGGGTGTAAGGTTAGTCGAGGAATGTACTATCAAGTTCTGAGCATGCTCAGCCCGGGGTAGATAGTGGCTCCAATCTGTATGGTGTTGGCTACAGTAGCTGCAAAGATAAAGACCAATTTCTTGGTTTAGTCTTTCTATTTGTCCATTAGCTTAGGGATAGTAGTCCGAAGTTAAACTAACCGAAATGCCCAGTCTATCTCAGAAAAACTTCCAATCCTTAGATGTAAACTATGTTAGAGACATTGTCCTCAGGAAGCCCAAAAAGCCTGAAGACATGGAGGAACATCAGCTCTGTTGTCTCCATGGCCGTTGGTAGGCACCTTAGGGGGATGAGTTTACAGGTCTTAGAAAAGCGGTATATGACCACCAGAATGGCCATGTTAAAGAAATCCAAACAGACATGGGACCATGGTCAGCAAGGAACAGGTAAAGATTCTAGTTCCTCTGCTGGCCTTTGTCTCTGAATTTTGGACTGTGCACACACCTTACAGACACCAATAAAGTCCATGATGTCATTCCTCAATGCATGCCACCAGAAATTTTTGCTGAATCGGATTGTTTTTCTCATCCCTGGGTGTCCAGTAGATGGAGAATTATGTACCCAATGTAGCAAAGTGGAATGTAAGGAAGCTGGGCCATATTCCTTCCCTGCTGGTTTGTCCCAGAGTCATGGGTCCACTGCCTGAGCCTCCTTTAAGTCCTCCCAGAATCTCCATTGGTCAGGTACTACAAAACAGAAGGCTAGCAGGATGGGTTCAGGGTCAGGTGATTCCAGATCCTTCTAATAGATCCTGGAAAGGGCATTGGGTTTCTTGTTTTTGGACCTTGGTCTGTAGGAGACAGTGAACCTGACCCGGGATAAAGAATAGGGCCCACTGGGCCTAGCGGAGGTTTAGTTGTTGGGCCTTCTGTAAATATTGCAAGTTCTTGTGATCTAATACAACAAATGGGTGAGTTTCCCCTTCCAACTAATGCCTCCATTCTTCCAAAGCTAACTTGACAGCAAACGGTTCCCAATTCAACCCATCATAATTTTACTGTTGGTGACAGTTTCTTTGAGAAAAAGGCACAAGGATACATTTGGGGGAGGAGAGCCACGTAGCTGGGACAGCACTTCTCCAACCCCAACCATGGAGGCATCTACTTCCACAAGAAATTGTTGTGTGGAGTTAGGGTGCCCCAGTATGGGGACGGTTGTGAAACTTTTCTTCAATGTGAGGAAAGGTGAGTGGGCAGCATCAGTCCACAGCAGGTCACTTAGGGTTCCCCTGTAAGAGAGCTGCAAGGGGAGCAACAACCATGCTAAGGCTTCAAATAAAATTACAGTAAAAGTTAATAAACCCCATGAACCGTTGCAGTTCCGTTACCATCTGGGGCTTGAGCCAGGAGACCACCGCATCCATCTTACCCTGGTCTACTTGCACCCCTTTTGGACTCAGAACAAATCCTAAGAAGAAGATCATGGACTGGTGAAATTGACACTTCTCTCACATGCAGGCCATTTGCTAGGAGACGTTCCACCACTTGTCTCACATGCCCCACATGCTCCTCATGGGAACGGGGAAGAAAAAAAAACAAAACGTCATCAAGGTACACCAATACAAAATAATTAGCAAACTTCTCAAGGATATATTTCACAAAGGCTTGGCGTACTGAAGGACCATTTAATAGACCAAAAGGCATAACAAGATATTCAAAATGACCACAGGATGCATTGAATGCCATTTTCCATTCATCCTTGGCCCGGATCCAGATTAAGTTGTATGCACTGAGGAGGTCTAGCTTGGAAAAAAATAGTAGCTCCATGGATTTGGTCCAGTGCTGATGTGATAAGACGTAAGGGATGTGGACCCTTTACAGTGGTTGCATTCAACCCTCGATAGTCAATACGTGATCGGAGGCCCCCCATCTTTTGTCTTCACAAAAAAGAAATCAGCTGCTGCTGGAGAAGTGGATGGGTGAATAATAACTGCCGCTAAGGCTTAAGAAATGTATGTCTCCATGGCCTTCTGTTCTAGAATTGAAAGGGGATATGTGCAACATCTAGAGGGTGAGATCCCAGGTAGGAGGTCTATGGTGCAATCCTATTCATAATGAGGGGGGAGTGTAGCAGTCTTTGACTTGCTGAACACCTCAGCCAAATCCTGGTACTCAGGGGTAATACACAAAGGGTTTTCTGTATCTGGACTCTCCACAAAAGTGGCTCAGACAGGGAGACATAAGGACTTGGACTAGCAGCATGGGACCCATACTATTAACTCCCCTGTGCTCCAGGAAATTACTGGGTCATATGCTGCCAACCAGGGATAACCTAGGATTACTGGACTTTCTTTAGATCTTATGAGAAAGAAGGAAAATATTTGCCTGTGAACAAGACCCACTTGCTCCCCAATAGGGTAGGTAAGAGATTCTACTACACCTGTACCCAGAGGCTGACCATTCAATTAACTAATGCGTAGGGGTGAATCACACTTACGCACCGGCATGCCGACAGAGCTTTCCCAAAAATTCTCCATAAAATTATAGACTGCCCCTGAATCCACAAGGGCCTGAACATCAACAAAATGATTCCCCTAAGACAGTCTAACCAGCAAGGACAACTGAGTGATTTTAATGGTTCACTCTCCAATCCCGTTGGTCTCCTAGGGTAAGGTCTGGAAAGGCAGGCAATGCGGAAGTGGTTACTCTGGCCACTGTAAAGGCAGAGTCCTTCCCGGAGCCTTCTCTGTCATTCCACAGCAGTGAGGTGGCTCCTTCCAAGTTGTATCATTATCCTGTGACTCTTCAAATAGACAGGTCGAACTGGTCTAGTTTGGGAGTTGTATCCTTCTCATTCATTATCTGAACAGGTTATCAGTGGTGATGGCATTCTGTATGAACTGGTCCAGAGTCCAGTCTTCTCCAGTATACACCAGCTCAACCTGGAAACGAGCATTAAGCCCCTTGTGGAAAGTGGATAGGAGGGCTGCGTCATTCCAAGGATACAAAACTGCAGAGCATACCCAGCAACAGTTTTGTTGCCCTGTCTTAACTGCAGCAGTTTGTATCCTGTGGTGTATCCTGTCCTGGGGTGATAAAAAACAGACTGAAACCGGGTTTTGAATTAGTTATAGGACATACCAATCGTTTCTTGGCTTTCCCAGGTAGCAGCATCCTATTGTAGTGCTGCGTCAGTAGGGAGGGCAGCTACGTAAGTGATTTGGCTGGCATCGGTCATACACGTGGGGTAAACCTAAAAAAACAAGTTTGCACTGTAAAAGAAATACTTTACATATCTCCGGAGAGCCATCTTATGAAAGGGGCATGGCCAAGCGAGGGTGCGAGAGCGGAGGAAAAGTGGAGGTGATGAGGGTTGTGGTTGGGAGAGGTGCATACACCTTGCCGGATAGTGTGTATGCCTAAAGGAGTCGACTGAGTCCATCCATCGATTTGGAGAGATGGTTTAGTACCTGTTTGTGTGAGCTGAGGAGGGTTCTTTGAGCTGTGATGTCTAATCTCAGTTTCTCCATGTCTGCTGGATACTTGTAAAGGCAAAATCTTCTGTCATGAAACGGGGATGAAGTTTGGATCCAAAAAAATACAGATTTGAAAGTCAAAACTCAGAGTTTCTAGGTTCTGGCTCAAATGAGGGGGAAGGAGCTCCATTTCACTCAGAACTGCCACATCAGTCTCAACGTTCATGATGGATCCGAGAAAACTTCTCTTCTGGACCCATTTCTGTTCTGATCCACTCTCTGTACCATAAACATCACTGCATTATCTGCTTATTTTAAAGAATGTAGCCCCTGCCAATTCTATACACAGCTGTTTGTCTAATGTGTAAGAACAGTGCCCCTGAACTGAGTGACGGTGCTCTGAGAACTGCGTGTCTACATCCGCATCTCTCCATCTGAAGTGCACCTATCTCAGAGTCCTACATCCCTTTGGAGGAAAGTGCCTGCTAAATAAATAAATTTAATTTCTCCTCCCATTTTGCAGTCCTTAATTTAGCAAAAAAAGTAAAGGTGTTTTTCCTTTTCGGAAAGCCGTAATTTCATCCATTATGACATTGTTAAAGGAAAGCCTTTATTCTGCAGTGCAAGATGGAAATCTGAACAGTTCTTCTCCCCTTTATCATTCCTTCTACTAACTCTGCAATTAAGAAGGGAGATGGTTCATTTTCCACAGGAAAAGAAATGCCCGAGGAAGTGCACTTCCGTGCATATAGATAAAAATTCATTTGAAAAAACTATGTGCTGGCACATAAATATTCATGTTATGGCATGACTAATTAAAGATAATTCTCTGCATGAAGCACTTTCAGTTATTCAGCATCTTTGGGGGAAAGCGCACAGCAAAGGTGACGAAGCTGTCATATCTGTCTGTTTCCGATCCTTTCATGTCATGTCTCATTTTTAAAAAGTATTACGAATAACATTGATGCAGATGCTTGAACAGTGTGTGAAGTTAAAATAAGCATGGCACATTTCAATATTTCTGATGTGTTATCATCGTCTATGGCGAGTATTTTAATTATTCAGTGGCAAAAAGTACTTTGAGTCATTCCAGTTGGGATTATTAATGCGCCCTCAACACATGTGGTAGATGTCAAGCAGGAGGGCGAAGCAGGAATTAACTGTGCCCTTGTCTTGACTTACTGGCATGATCTGCTGAAGGCAAGATGAACGTCTGAGCAGTCAGGTTGCACTCACCTTCTGCTAAGGGGCCCTGTGTTAGCATATTAATTATGGCTCCACCTCCAAAATGCAAGCAAGAACAGAGTGAAGAACCCAGCAGAAGCACAGGTCTGTCCACTGGAAGTGTCTTTATAATGAGGGGCTAACACAGTGTGAGGGTGAAAATTGATGGGACCTTCCTGCGTGGGGTATCAGGATCACGAGTGACTACACCTGCTTGGCTCAATTCTGCAAAAACAAAGTACAGCAATACTAATGAGAAAGTATTTAATGTCTTGTCATTCATGTGGTCTGAAACAGCATATTATACAGACAATGCAAAATTAATAGCTTTATTTAGGCTCTTCGATTCAGCTTTTTTAATGTCATATACTCTAATATTTTGTTGGATCGCCTTTGACTTCGATTGAAGCACACATTCGCTGTAGCTTTATTTCAATAAGCTTATGCAATGTCACAACATTTATTTCCGTCCAGCGTTGCATTCATTTTTTGCCAAGATGTCGTACTGATGGTTTGAGAGTCGGAGCACTGCGTAAAGTCTTCTCCAGAACATTCCAAAGATTCTCAATTGGATTAAGGTGGTGGCCAATCCATGTGTGAAAATGATGTCTCTCTCATGCTCTCTGAAGCACTCTTTCACAGTTTAAGCCCCATGAATCCTGGCATTGTCATCTTGGAATATGAAGAAAAAATCCATTGATGGAAAAACCTAGTCATTCAGGTAGTCAGCTCACCTCTTTTTTTGAGCACATAGTGATGTTGAACCTAGACCTGACCGACTAAAAACAACCCTACATCATAACACCAAATTAAATCTGGGTGGTGACTTTTTTTTTTTGCCCGGGCAGAGTAAGTAGAAGAATTTGATCATAAAATGATGGAGGAAATGTATAACTGAATGATGCTGTATTTGCTGATCAGCCCCGCAGTCTCTTGCCTGATACAAACTCAGGGAAAGCAGTTGGTGAAACACCAACTGTCGGTTTTGTTCACTTCCTTACACTTGCTGACCTTATTTCATGGGAGAGAGACTGAGAGAGACACAGCTGATTGTTTCTGCTCAGGTCCAAGGTCAAAGGAGGGCCCTGCAGCATTTTTGGGAATCCAATAAAATGGGAAGAGTGCCTGCATGTTCTACTCTCAAGAAAAATACCTTTATATGCAGCAATTTGTTTATTTCACCTTCTCTGGTAATTTTCCACACTGGATTTTCAGGGTAATGCACATAAGCTATTGAATCATGCTGATTTAGAAGTAATAGGATTATGATTTGGAAGCACACTACTGGAGAAGGTAAATGTTTCTATTTTTCGTCCACAATAACACACGAGAAGAATTTGATTTTCTTTTAGTAATAATCTAGTGAAAACACAGAGGATTTTCTAATCCTTAAACATCTGAGCAAAATGAAGGGCGACCGAGCAGAGCAAGCCACTTGGTTGTGAAGATCTGAACCCGTGAACTGGCAGCGTGGGTTATAAATACATGAAAAACATGGCTTTTAACTTTGCACCGTCAACATCCAAGTCAGGGGTCTTCATCTTTTTCTTTGGCCCTTCTGTCATTAGAGATCACCAGTTTTAGACTTGGATATGAAATATTCAAAGAACAGAGGTTTCAATTAAGCAAGCCTTGTTCAGCAGGCTTCCCACTGCTCCCAAGCCTGATTTCTTCTTTGTGCCTTTTCAAATAAATCTTTTATTTGGGTTCTTTCAGTGGGTGAGTGAGTGAATTATTCCCACGAATGTTCTGGCAAACTAAAAAAAAAAAAAAATCAAGTGTACATCCACAAAGTGTAATGCCCATGTTCAGCTGGAGGAGGAGAAAAGGCAGAAACAGAGTGAACCTCTCCTGCTCCACTCTACTTTGTTGAACACCACTTTTAAGGGAATTCTGGAAACCCCAGCATGACTGTTCCACAGCCCAAGACCCATAGAGATGTGGCCTGATTCGCAGGCATCACCTATTGGGTTTCTTCACATAGAATTCCAGAAGAAAATGCCAACTTGCCTCATCAAAAAGCAATTTCAGTCCTTACATAAATTGTTCGAAATCAGATGGTTCTTTTCAAGATTTACAGGTGACTTGCAGTGGTTTATGAATGAGTGGTTTCTTTGCACAAGAGACTGTGGAGTGACTACCAGTTGGCATTAATGTGGCTTCAGTTACAGTTTATTTGTATTTGCTGCAAGTAGGAGAGAACTGGAGGCCCTGTGCTTTCTTGAATTTGCGTCGTGTCCGCATGGTTAAATCTTCAATAAACTTTTTTTTCATTTCCATTCTTTCTTAAGCTCACGCTGAACAGATTGCGGTGTGTATTTTCAGTTTGCAAAGTGGTTGATTTTTTTTTTTTTTTTTTGCATTTCCCACTCTCAGACTCTCATGAACTATTTCACAATATTTAAAAAATTTAACATTTCACATGTTTGTGCTTTGAAAGAGATTTTGCATGGCTGAACGTCTATTTTTCCCCCCGTCTTTCCTCCAAAAGGCAGTGCATTAGATCTGTAATAACCTTTGAGCCAATCATCCTAAAAGATACCATTATGTATATTTGATCTGGCATGGCTGGGAGGCTTATCAGTGATGCTCAAAGCAGCCCACAAAGGCCAGTCCATCGACGGCAGTCATTTTGATCTTTGGCAGTCTGTGATGTGAGAGCTGCCCAGGTTTCCTACCAGTGAGCTGAGGAGAGATAAAAGCTTCACTGCTGAGTCCCATCATTATTTTCTTTGGCGTTCAATTCAAGAGCACCTGCTGTCTCATGTATGTACATCTGTATTAGAGCGCAAAAGGCTTTGTGGGACACTGAAGATTTACAGGACAAAACAGAGTACCCGCTGTCTCATGTCAATTTGTTCTTTTTTTTTTATTATTAAATATATGCAGAAATGGGCATAAATTAGATGTGCTGCTGTGAATAAATTGTGCATCCTGAAATGTTGCTACGCTAATGTGCTGTGCCCTCGGGACAACCTTGCAGCAGTTTCCTGCAGGTCTATTCTGAGCATTTTCCTACAGGCCTTTAACATCCCTGAACATAGACTGGTCAGCCAGAGAGGACCTGGCTTCTGTGGCAAACTGTCTGAGCGCTGTTGAGCCGCACCATAGGAATTTCTCATGCTGGAATATGAAAACCAGTTTTTTCTTTAGGGCAAACTGTGACCAGTCTGCCAAACAGACTCCAGCAGCATCTTTGGGAAGTTTTCCTCCCTTTGTACTGATTTGTGAGCAAAGGGCTGCACTTTTAACTTGACAAAGTTAAATAAGTTTGTCATCAGTTTGTGCCAAAGAGACATAACCCTGTGAGTTACAGTGCATGCTGAACTGCTCAGCATTCTTTGTGGTCGCACTAGATCCAGGATTTAAGAGCGGCCTGTTCTTTTGACGTTGATTACTTTCTGCAAATGTGCATACGATGGCAGAAGCCACACAGGTTTGAACTAAGTCAGGGCAGCAGGCAATGTGATGGTTATAGCTAGGGTCTTGTCACTGGACAACCTTGGTTTGAATCCATTTCCTGATCTCCTATCCACAGACATTTTTTACTGCAAAGGGGTTCAGTAAAAGTTACCCAGCTGTGTAAAACTGTAAGGCACTGTAATTGGTTTAGTTTACAAACATGGGATGAGACCCTAGTGAGTCTAAAGAGGAGAGTAACACAATGGTGAAGGACAAATGTGGCTGGGAAGGTGGAGACCTCACTTGACTTTGGAAAGAGGGGAGTTTGCCAACACCCTTATGTTAGTTCCAATGTTGAATGGCAGCAAACTGCACGTAAGCAGTCCAGCAGTTTGCCCACCCAGGGCATGGGCTAGGTATCAAACTTTGCAACACCGTTAAGAACTGAGCTGTTTGAGGACAGGCAGGTTCAGCTGGGGTGGAGGTGGCTGCAAGTAACAAACCTTGGCTGTAATTTTTCAACTCAACGTGTTCTCCGGTCTACACCTTCACATGTGCCTCTACTTGCTAAGCTTTATTTTTCTGGGGGAGAAAAAAAGGCAGCTGATGTTCTGTAGGCCTTGGGCATTTATTTGCAGAAGCAACCCATGTGACAGTGGTACATGATGCAGGACCTCAGGATGCACAGAGCACTGTGGTGTTCATTAGTGAAGTCTCACATAGCCCCCCTGTACTAATATTTGGAAAACTTTCCATTTATACATCTTTTGTTTTTTTGTAAAGCTTTTGAGTAGGTGAGAGCAGAGAATAAAAGCACTTTTAATGCCTAGAGGACCATTAATTATGTTTCAAATTTTGGTTGTGGTACACAGTGATTCTAGGCACTTGGTACTAACCATGCAAACTGAATTGTAGTTAGGTAACTGGTGCTTTAGCATGCTGAAATCGAAGGAGCTCATTTTTTATTAATAAATATTAATAAATTCCAAGAAAGATGCTTGTGATGATGATGATGATGATGATGATGATGATGATGATAATGATGATCTTTGTTCCAAGAAGTTCAGTATCTGATACATTTTCAGGGACAAATCATGTTTGGATGCTGAGAGTTTACTGCATTTGCGTACCTACTAGAGCTACTGGCTAGCGTTGCCACACTGTGATGATGATCATCATGGTGATGGTGAAGATGATGTTTTTTCGCTTTAAAGTGTACCCACCTTCACCGTTTCCAGTTCAGGCTCTTTTCAGAGCACTCCCTACCCCCCTCCATCACCGCTCCTTATTGCCAGTTTGGGTCCTTCCTTCAGCACAACCCCTCAATTCCCTTTTTCTCCTCCTAAGTATGAATTAGCTCAAAACTGCCTGCTGGAACGCGTTTTTAATGTGTGTATGTACACACGTGTGCATGTAAAGAACTTCACAATGCAAAGACCTTACTTACGGTGAGAACCTGTGAGTCAAATTTCAAGTCTGTGGCATGAAAAAAGTTGTAGAAAAAGAACAGATAAAAAACAGACAGATTGAGAAATAGAGAGTGAGTGTATGTAGTATAATGGAGTCATTCAGGCTCAGTGGTTGGCAAAAGGTCTCCACAAGAGAGCGCACCCACTGTCTTGAACCCAGGATCTCCTCATAGTTTCTGTACACTTCACCCATATTCTGTCTGCTGCTCTTATTACTTTGAATCTGCACTTCAAGACAATTTTTGGAAACAGGAACTGCAATGCTGTTATTCTGGAAGCACTCAGGAGAGTTTCTTTTGACAAGATTACTGCCACATTACATATGCAGGGAATGCAGGGAACCTGGCAAAGCTGTGCAGGGCCATTCAGGCTTCTGCCAGACACACTCCCTGTTAACCTGGTAAAACATTACAAAGTGAATAAGTTCAGCATTTTAATTCTAACAAAGTTAGTCAGTCGAGTGCCTCAACAACCAGCTGCTCTCTGAAAAGTTTGGATAAATGCTATAAATAGGCTTGCCCAGTAGCTAGCCTGGGGCTGTTTAGGGCAGTCACACTGCAGCTGTCAACAGCACCCTAACCCATAGACAAAAAGCTGAGATTCAGTTCCAAACAGTATGTTCCCCTTGGTAGTAAACAACCAAACGCCCTCCACTTTTACACACACAACACATTTTTAAAGATCACATTGAATTTCTAATAACTATCATGCACACACTTTCACACTATTCTTTGCTCATCCTTTATATACGAAGTCTAATGTTTAATTTCCAAGAAAGACAATCGCTTTTTAACCACAAACCGGAAGTTCTGGCTCTTACGAATTATGCAGCAGCAAACGTGCATCCTAACTGAGCATCTATGATGCCGTCTTGCACGCAGTGTGGTCTCTCAAATGTGACCACAATCTTTTGGAAGGATTACATGGAATCAAAACCTTGAATGTTAAAGCAACATATTGAATGAAGACCTGACCGTTCTTTATATGGACCCAATCTGCTTCCACTTTGCATGGTTTAGCTGAAAATAACAACATCACATTTTAGAAACAATTCACGCAAAAATCCTAGCACTTACCAAGGGTTAACAAAATTTTTCTCACAGCTGTATGTGTTTCTAGTATCGGTCATATCACCACAGGTGTCTGACTGTCAGCACTTCCATTAGAATGTGGCAGATATGAAGCCCTTAGGGTAGACACTTTATTAATCCACATTAAACTGCTGATCACTGTAAACATTTATAATTTTCAACAACAAAAATGCATATACAGGCAGAAGGGTACATACAGGTAAGGGATGCCAACATACAGGTATAAGTAGAAAGTTGAAAGGTTCAACAAGAAGGCCAAAAGTAGTTAAAAAAAAAAGAAAAAAAAAACATTTACCATTGTTAAGTGCTGAGTCCTCATCAGGGTCACAGCATCTGGTGCATCTCAGAATCACTGGGCACCAAGGTACAAACTCCACCCTGGACAGGACATCCCTCCACTGCAGCACGTCTATCATCACAGTCAACAAACACTATGGATAACTTTGAGCGACAGCTTAACTTTAAACGCCAGTCTTTTAACTGTGGGAGTAAACCCACCCAGACACAGAACTTGTCCACGCAGACCAAGATGGAGTCAAATCTACACCTGAGCCAGCCAAGCACCGTGAGATTACCGCGGTACTCACTGTGCCTCCCAGTAGAAGCAAACCTCTGTTAAAATGTTATGTGTAAATGACTACAGAGAAAAATTTTAACAGAAACAAGGACAGAAACATTATAATTTGGCAAGGAGGAAGGGTGATGGTGGTGTTCGACTTCTGTGTTATCAAATGCACAACAACATCACACCAATATCTAAAAATACTGTATAGAATAATGCAGTAATCTTGTCTTTTTTTTTTTTTACTTTTTCACTGACCAATTTAGATAAACATGCACTTTAATTTCTGTGTCTATTTTCCACAGTGAAAGATATGACAGCATTAATGTAACCAGGCTTATAATATCGACATATGAGCTTGACCCCAGCTGCTGCTAAGGACAGAGAAGGAGAAAGAGGGAACCAGAATGAGAGATGAATTCAGCTGCAGCTGCACTGGCAATGAGCAAAGCCAAACTTACCTTGCATGTTAAAACGTAGTGGTAAGAAGTGCACACGCATGTGTTGTGTTTCTCCCTGCTTGCGCTTTAGCCCCAGGAAAAAGGCCTCAGTGGCTGTTCCAATATGTGAAAATAACATACTGGGAAGAGACAAAAACTTAACCACAAGGCTGAGTTCATAGCCTAGTAAATTCCCTACTGAAGTGCTCTTGGGCTCCATTACAGTACAAACCTACAGTATTTGAATGAGTAAATTTGCTTATACACTGAAATAATAACAAGGACCACAGCTGCTATCTGTTCAAGCCAATTGCAGCCAAACAAAAGTTAAACCAAGAGCAGAGGCTTGTGCTCATGTGTTCTCTTCTGTTTACTTTCTCCGAAAAGCAGTGTGAAATATTGGTATCTAAAGCAAGGTTCTGTGTATGAATGTTTGTCTTTAACTGTGTCTTCATGGCTCATCATTAATTGTTAAGCCCGTGTTTCTTCACATTATTGAAGCATCCCTGCATTGTCAGCATATCCCCACTGACAGGCATTAAACATGGCCCGCAGCTGCAAGGAGGGCAAGTACTTCAGGTTTAGGTAAATTAGTTCATTGGCTTCACTTTTACAGTAGCCATGAAAGACAGTTTAATGCACACAAAGCTTTTTCCAACATAGAATCCAGAACTGCAGTAGTGTCTAAATCATGTTAACCCATTATTGCATTAAACTTGTTCTGAAGTTTAATGCTTCAGTCTCTGCAAGGCCACCGTATCTCCCATAAAGGCATATTCACATGCTGAGATAATAAACATCTCTTCATTCGCTGCAAAAAAAAACTAACATTTCACAACTGTTTTATATTATTTGCGCAAAAGCTCAGATTACATTCATATTGTTAAACACGTCCTGGTGTCCTCCGAATAACCAAGAGATCAAACACAGAGGTCATTACACAATGTTCACTTTCTGTGGGAATCTGCTACCCTACACTGCATGAACAAAGATCTTCTTACAAAAAAAGTTCAGACTCTGGGCTAAAGTGGTTTGTTTCCCTCTGAGGAGTCGAACAAACAGAAGTTCTGTTTTGAAGCAGTGTAGTGCTGAGAGCCACGGGGTCAGTTGAGTCCTGCGAAACTTCCGGCTTGTCTCCCACATCTGGGACGAGGACACGATGGAGGACCCCTGTGGCCAGCTGTGTTCTATCACTGGAGACCTCGCTCGTTTCTGTAGGCAAGCTCAGTTTTCCCATCTTGGCAAGCTCACCATGGACATGACAGTTTACCCCCAGGGACCATGAGGATGGCTTCACCCATGCCTCCATCAGCCTTCTCCCTCTGTTTTAGCAATCATCAGTGCAAGTCGGTGCTGTGTGGTCTTTGGAGAATATTTTCTGAGGCTGTTTATCTTGCTTGATCACACTAGGGGGGTTTCTAACCATTATTTTTGTCTTCACGGTGTGTATAAGACAGCTGCTTGTGACATTGCAGCCGTGTAGACTAACAGTCTTCTGCACACAAAACAAAACTGCAGCTTAGTGCAATTGACCTCTAAATTCTGGAAAAAGGAGACACAAATAGACACACTTATTAGAAAATCATAAATCAATGTTGGAGCTTGGCTTTTGTCTCAGGTCTGTCAAGAACAAGAAGTTCCTGGGTTGAACCATTTAGTAGACCAGCTCTTCTCTGGTATCTTCAGAACTGTCCTACTATTTTGCCAGGAAGAGAAACCTAAAACCAAGGACAAAAAGAGAACTTTTTTGCATCTGATGAGCAGTTTGTTGTTCTTAACCGCCACTGAGTCGGTTGACTATCTATCACACAGAACGTGTTTATAATTGTCAGTCCAGCGGTTGTTTCCTTAATGCTGAGAGAGCTGTGTCCTTTGTCACCCTAACTGAGTCCATCCATCTGGCTCTTGGTCATCCTATTCTGCAGCTTTCACAAGGGTTGTATTCTTCTCAACGGGAGTTGAGCATTGAATGTGTCCAGAATGCAATAACCTCAGTTTGACCACTTGTAGTTCTAATGACAGCTCCAAAATGGTTTGGTCTAATATCCTGTAGTATGTTTAGCAGATTATTCATGGTAACCTCAAAACTACAGCAGAGATGGTTCAAAGATGTCTATACAATGAGCACTGCAGAAACAAAAAAAAAAAAAAAACGAAAAGGGAAAAGACACAGATGTTTGCCATTTTTTTATGTAGAGATTGAAACAGAAAACCATCTTGAGGTGGACTGACTGTATAATCATCACAATTTAGAGAGAAAGCAATAAATTACAGTTCAGAAGACATTCACATTTGGGGAAGCAGGTGGTGTGGTAGTTAAGGTCAATGCCTTACCGAGTTAAATTCAAGTGATGTGAACACATTTCTCTTCACAAACTTCTAGACGTGGAGCCACATGTGCTGATGTAATAAGAGCGGTCGCCTGTATTGTGGAGGCTTGCAGTTAGAATCCTATTTACTCAGCAGTTCCCTTGAGCAAGGCACTTATCCAAAAATTGCTTCAGTAAAAATTAATAAGCTGAATAAAAAGGTATCTTCAAAGGTCAATGTCAGATAAATAAATGAATGTAAATGGTGAGAGAGGGATGGTAGTGCAATCAATAAGCAGATTTTTTAAAAAATACACCTTCTTTCATATGTTTGATGCAGGTTGGCTGTAAATGGGAAATGGGGACAGAATGCATGGATCTGACTTAAGATGCACTGATTTATCCCTATTTTTTTTGGAAGCCTCTAAATGTACTAATTTGAGTCTATCTGGGACAGCGGAGGTTTAGCAGACACGCTTCGGTTCTGAAGGTGAACCACTGATATGACCAGGCTTTTTGATTCAGAAAGACTGCTGGACTATGAATGAAGACTGATGGCACAGCATGATAGCACATCAACTCTTCCAAATGAGTAGTGGGAACTCCCTGGCTGGAATCCTGGACACTGTGGTTAAAGAGCATCAGCTGCAGGAACGTCAGATGGAGCTGAAATGTCAGACCTCACATGATTCCGTTCCTTTCTAGGTTGTTTGTCTGAGCCAACTGTCAGCTACAGTTAGCACTGTTTATGTAAACATTTATGTAGGTTATGGTTATCTAAACAAAAAAGGTTTCCATCTGTCTCATTAGCTGCATGTAAATGCATCTTTTTTTGTTTGGATGATGATGGCATTCTTTATAGCAGCTACTCCAGGCATTTTACACTCACATACAGCGCAACATACAATACCTCAACAGCCAGTTCGTGTGTACTTTTTGTAGGAAATGAAAGTTTACTACAGTACAGTATAGTATGGTACAGCATAGCATAGCACAGCATAGAATAGAATAGAATATCTTCCAAAGGATTACAGGTTTTTGAATATCGTTGTTTACACACAACTTGGCTAAGTCTATTCATGTACAGTTTATTCAGCCAAAGAATAAAACTGAATAATATTAATAAGTAAGGATGACATAGCAGTATATGCAACTGCCATGAGATGGTCCACAATGTAATCTGCCTAGACATATACAGTGGCATTCAACTGTTCAAAATTCCTGTTACTGTGAATAGTTAAGTGAGTAGAAGAATGAACTGATCTCCAAAAGGCATAAAGTTAAAGGTTAAACATTATTTTCAGCATTTTAAGCAAGATTAGTGTATCATTGTTGTTTTGTACAATTTTAGAGTGAAAAAAGGAAAGGAGCACCATGCAAAAGTTTGGGCACCCCAAGAGATTTGAGATCTCAGATTACTTTTACTAAGGTCTCAGACCTTAATTCGTTTATTAGGGTTATGGCTTGTGCACAGTCACTGTTGGGAAAGGTGAGATGATGCAAATTTCAAAGCTTCAGAAATACTCAAGACTCCTCAAACTTTGTCCCAACAATCAGCAGCCATGGGCTCCTCTAAGCTACTGCTTAGCGCTCTGAAAATTAAAATAACTGATGCCCAAAAACCAGGAGAAGGCTATAAGAAGATAGCAAAGCATTTTCAGGTAGTTGTTTCCTCAGTTTGTAACACAACTAAGAAATGGCAGTTAACAGGAACGGTGAAAGTCAAGTTGAGGTCTGAAAGACCAAGAAAACGTTCAAGAGAACTGCTTGTAGGGTAGCTGGAAAGACTAATCAAAACCCCGTTTGACTGCAAAAGACCTTCAGGAAGATTTAGCAGACTCTGGAGTGGTGGTGTACTGTTTTACTGTGTAACAGCACCTGTACAAGTATGACCTTCATGGAAGAGTCATCAGAAGAAACCCTTTCCTGTGTCATCACCACAAAATTTAACATCAGAAGTTTCCAAATGAACATCTAAACAAGCCTGATGCATTTTGGAAACAAGTTCTGTGGAAGTCAGAATATAACTTTTTGCCACAATGTGCAAAGGTATGTTTGGAGAAAAAAGGGTGTAGAACTCCATGAAAAGAATACCTCTCCAACTTTTAAGCATGGCTTTGGAAAGATCATGCTTTGGGCTTGTGTTGCAACCAGTGGCATGGGGAACATTTCACTGGTAGAGGGGAGAATGAATTCAATTAAATATCAGCAACGTCTGGAAGCAAACATCACACCGTGTGTAAAAAAAAGCATAAGATAGGAAGAGGATGGCTTCTACAACAGGATAATGATCTGAAACACTCCTCAAAATCTACAATGGACTACCTCAAGAGGCACAAGCTGAAGGTTTTCGCATTGCCCTCATAGTCCCCCGACCTAAACATCATTGAAAATCTGTGAATAGACCTCAAAAGAGAAGTGCGTGCCAGACAGCCCAAGAATCTCACAAAACTAGAAGCCTTTTGCAAAGAAGAATGGGTGAAAATCCACCAAATAAGAATTGAAAGACTCTTAGCTGGTTAAAAAAGGGTTTACAAGATGATACTTGCCAAAGGGGGTGTTACTAAGTACTGACTATGCAGGGTGCCCAAACTTGTGCTTCAGGCCTGTTTCCTTTTTTGTTATTTTGAAACTGTAAAAGATGGAAATAAAAAAGTTATGTTCCTTAAAATATTTTTTAAAAAAATGTGTAATCTTTAACTTTATGCCTTTTGGAAATCAGGTTTCTTTTATTTGCTTAGCTATTGACAGTAACAAAAATTTTAACCATGGGTGCCCAAACTTTTGCATGCCACCGTAGATAAGATGAAAGAACCAAAAATGAACAGGAACCAAAAATATTTCCAGCATTTGTAAATGACAACTATAAACCACTTTTTAAACTCACAAAGCACTGATAAACATGAAACTAATTGCAGTTTACTCCTCTATTTGAGGAATTGCAAGGTTGGGCAATTCCAGTCGGTCTCATCTGCCAGCTGAATTCATCTCACAACTGCATTCGCCGGTTCAGATCCGCACTGACGATTCCTCTGGCCACCGGGTCAGGTCAACATCTCCCACTTGTCACCTTGTTAACCAAGCATCCTGTCACTCTGCTACTATTTAAACCTTAGTCTTTCCCAGTTACTTTGTGAAGCCTCACTGTTATGTTGGCTCCTTTCTGAGGAGTTTCGTACGCTACCTTGCTAGATGAACTACCTTTTGCTACTGAATACTTTGCTCTTCTTTTCTTCTCTGGTGGTTTTTTGTATTTTGCCTGTTTGATTTTTGGTCAGACCATTTGCCTGTTTGTGTTGTTACTTTTGCCCAACTTACTCCCCACTGTTGAACACTTCATTGCCAGTCACTCCTGGTCTTCCTCCCTTCCCCCCTTCCAAACCACTGCGTGTGAACACCTTGTGGTTATTAATAAATTTGGCGTACATTTGGATCCACCTTTTCTGTTTCCTTCATTCATGCATGATAGGAATATTGTTGATATTTACCTTTTCTCGTATAAATGTTGAGAACACACTCCAACTACAGATATGTCATAAATGTGAAGTGTTTATGTCTGATCTTCTGTTTATTTTTGTTTAAACAGAAGAAACTGGCTCATGCTACTGTTAGTGAATTTGGATATGACATACTGTATTTGAACTTTTGAATATTTTGAATATATTAATATTCTGTTCCATGTTTCTTAATTGGTTTTAAGATGTACAGTAGTGCCCCCATATGCATGGGCAATATTTTCCAAGACTTACTGCAGTTACGTGAAACCGCTGATAATACAGAACACTAGAAGCAGAATGGACGCAAGTTCTGCGGGGAAGAGTGGGTACGGGGACAAAGGAAGATGAGTCAAATACTGGGCACGTTTGGGCTGCTGGATTTCACTTTGTTATGGTCAGTTCTCGCTTGGCACGCACTTTTAAATTTATCAACAGTTTATTTCTTTAATTTCCCCAAATTTTTTTTCAGGCCACAGTAAACCGCAGATAACTGCAACTGCGGATACCGAATCGGTGGATACGGGGGCACGAATGTATTTGTTTATTTTGCCTCTTGTGCTTGGTAATGTAGAAACAAGTTTGTTTATGCAAATGACACATTGCAAAAAAAATTAGAAATCCAGATTAAATAGTTTGCGCTTCCACAAACAGATTAAATGTAATTATTATCACTAAGGACAAAGGTGAAGCAAGCGGAAAAGTTGTTTATTCAAATATGTGCCGGTTAACTGCCTGCTAATACAAGTAAATGACCCAGTCTGCTGTGCCCTTTATACTGCATTATCATATGTTGTGCAGCTACCATTTGTTGACCTGGTAGAACACCCAGAGTCCCCTGTTGACACCAGTAAACAGACGTCCCTAGTATAACAGAGTAAACACCTGTTTATACTGCAGTTTTTTCATAAGCCATGTCCACAGATTAAAAAAAAAAACACTGACTGTGTGGGCATTCTCACCCATGATCTCCTCCTTCCCTAAACATTTTATCATGCTGTACATATGCACACGGTCCAAATGATGGAAAAAAATATTATTTCTCCCCACAGCCATAACATGTAGACATCTGCTTCAGTGCAGCAGGGTGAAAAGTCTCTCCACCCTGACCTCATGCACAGTCTAAATGAAGGAGCTATTTTTTGTGGCGTAAGCCCATATTAATTTATTCCCAAATTCATTGCAGATCCCTCTGAAAATTACCATTTTAAATTATACATTTAAAATTAATGCTTTGTACGTTCCTGTGCTGACCTTGTTATGAAAGCTGAAGAAGAACGACGTTGAGGTGGACCACCGATGCCAAAAAACTGAAATAATTCCAGCAGAAGCGGCACGTAATGGCAGACACGGTATGTGGACTCAAGACGGATAAAAGGGGATTGCAAGGAGAAAGAAACGTGAGTGAGCGTTATTCCACGACTCTCGCACATTTCAAACCGCAAGCAACAAGATCAAACTCAGACTCATGCTAGTTAGCAGTGCAAAGCGTCATTTCTTTAAAAGTTTCTTGACTGGGAGCCAGCAAGTACCATGGTTTAGAGCTGCCCCCTTACAATGTGGACATTCCTGGTTTGAATTTCTTTTTGTCTACAGTATCCTCAGTTACTCAAGTAAAAATTCTGTATAAATACTTCAGTAATAATGCTAACGCTAAGTGAGATGGTACACAACGCGAACAGTAAGACCCCTGTGGGGCCTAAAGAATAGTGATTAATTTGAGAAAGGCCAGATGCTTGGTTCTACATGGCAGACAGATGTGTTCTCAGACAGTTCTTCTCTTTCTGAGGCATATGTGCAAATGCGGATCTTCAAACTCACAGCAGAGCAGATTAGAAGGGTTTACCTTTCCCAGGGTTGTAGTTGTGAAGGCGAACAGTCTTCCTTTTAGGTGGTCTGCTTCTTCCAGCTTACTGTTAGCCAAATTCCATTTGCGGGATCAGGATCACAAGGGTGAGTGCAATCCCACAGATCTCTTTAGAAAAATTTCTTAAGTTTGGGGAACAAACCTTATTGTGCAGCTTAAATCTTCACTTTAAAGTCCTGAAGAAATGAAGGATTAGTTCAGAAGTTAGGCCTCTGCTTCCACCCTGTTTTCAGGCTAAACACTCCACAGCTGACAACATCACATTTGTTCACTCTGTGTAAAAGGACCACTAGAAGAAAGAAACCCTGCAATAAAATATTTGTCTGAATATTTGCCTGGACTGAAGTGGGCCAGATGTTGTTGTCAAGCTGTGATGGCTGAAGATGCTGCTACTGTACTGTACACTGAAGGAGTAATGGAGAACATATTGATTGATTGATTGATTGATTTGTCTTTGTTAAAAGTGTCAATGCAGACAGAATGTATAAATGCTCTAAAACATTTGTGAGAGGGAGAAAAAGAGAGTGGACTGCTGCAATGTTGCTCAATTTGCCTAATATTCCCATCGATGTCACGATCAATGCCCACCACTAACATTACTGTGTCGGTTGTTGTAATCCAGGGACAAATCTATATTTTTATATAAATAACAAGATTTAATTGTTTATATAATTAATAATTGTAAAAAGGGATAACAGGCTCCCTAGTAGTTTGAGCTGCATCCTTGCACTTGAAAGACCGAGGTTCAAGTCCCAGGTACTGCTATCGTACTCTTGTCGAGGTCCTTACCCTGAACTGCTCGTGTAAAAATGATGCAGTTGTATAAAGGAGTAAAGCATTGTAAATATACTGACGGTGTAAACCTCTTTAGAGAAACATGTCAGCCAAATATATACATTTCATTTGGTGCCTTTGTCAGATATTATTTGGTGCTGGTTAATGGAATTGTTGTGCCTTGCTGTCATGGAAAGCGCCGAAGTTATTGAAAATGAATCCCGAAATTCAAAGTTCTAAGAGATTTAACAGCTACCATATTTCACAGAACCACAAATTCTTCCCTTGTTTGTATAACTTTGGCACACATGACACTGAGGGATTAAGCTCTGTGCAGGATCACACGTGCATCCAACATGCAAAAGTGCAGTTTCACCTGAAAGCAAGTTTTGTGGCTCTGCAAGCCATTTTGAGGAAATCCTCTCAATTGCAGCCCTCTCCAGGGTTATTTTCAGTCGGTTTTATTAGTGGGAAGCAGAGGTTAGCACTGCTGATAATGACTGTGCTAGAAAATGAGAGGGAGCTGAGACATTTCGCTGGAACAGGGAACTCATACTGAAGCTCTGCCCTCCTTTAACAGGGGCTTTACTCATGGAGATGCTCCACAGTTTAGCTGAGGTGGAGGGAAGGTGATGGGTGAAGGTGGAACTTCCCCTTCAGCTGCTGCACTGTTGCTAGAGCGGCAAACTCAGCACACAAACGGCAGTCTATTAAAAACATTGCAGTGGGGTTGTGAAGACGTCCCAGTTGTATTTGGTAAAACAATCACTCATTTGAATTTCACAGATGAAACTTGTGAAGTCTTCTAGCAGATGAGAAAAAACACTAAAGAGTTTGATTAAAAAAAAGTTGTACTTTTTCTTTTTTCCAGGAATACCAGCAAAAACAAGGGAAATGAAGGAGAATTAAAGCTCCAGCAGTTCAAGCACCAGTAGCTCTCAACCTTTGCCAGGTATTCTAAGGTGTTACGCTGGCTTGTGTGGGGCGCTTCGATGGTTGGGGAGATTAGTTTGGTTTGGCTGATGCACAATTTGAATCCATATGGAGAGAATCTGTAATCCAGAGGCCTCGGGTAACTTGATCTTCTGTAATACCTGTTCTGTAGGATGGGACCATGTGTAGGTAATACATTCAACTTCATGTCAAACATGTCCTCCTCTGAAGCAGCATGGAAAATGTTGAGAGTCCATGAAGACCAAACTCAGTTTTACTGCGCAAGCTGTAATACTATAATTGAATAATATTGTTTAAAGAAGAGATTTTCCTTCTACATCACTCTTTTGAAATTTGCGTAGCCACTGACTGCGAATATAAGAGGCCAAAACATTTTGGCCTCCATTCTGTGAGCTCCATTCATTGCTTCTTCAAATGACGCCTGTATCAAGGCTGAAAAGTCTCTTCCACCCAGAAATGACTTTTATTGCAAGACACTGGCAGAAATATTTCTGAATTTGAAACGCGTAGTCTAAGTCATTTGAAGAGGCCGCTTTCCACACGGCGTGCGTTATTCATTATTTTAAGGTCAGACGATTAACTGACCTATGAGGTGGCAGCAGTCATTCACCGCGATCTCACCATTTCAGTGGACGCGGTGCTAGAGAGTCAAGAATTTTCCACCTGAGGGAATTATGGGAAGGCAGGTAAGATTACTGAGGTGCCTGCATGAAATGACCTTGCTGTCTGCAAATGCAATATTGAAACTTTACATGGAAATTGACAATTCCTTCTATTTCTATGATCATGCCAGACTGAAAGATGTATTCAAAGAAATTCAGACTTTTAATCATTTGCATTACCTGTTAAATTTTTCAAGCTTTTTTTTTAATCACAAGGCTCAAAAAATCCATGCAAACAAAAAGTAATGTGAAAGTCTGGACATTTTCAAGTGATGAACTGCATAACATGACGTGCATAAGTATCATTTTATTGCTTGCAATGTGAAAATAGAGTGGTATAGACAATGAATTTTAGCATTAAAACAATTTTATTATGAATTCAGTGATACTACAGCCAGGAAAGATTTAGTTTATTTAGTTTATGCAGCAATAGTGCCAGAAAACCCATTTGTATTTGCTATACTGACTACATGTAATACATTTCCCTGCAGTTTATTGATGAAAATAGGGATAATAATATTTCATTCACCAGAAATAGGGCTTAAAGTATTTAACGTGAGTAGGAGGTACATTTATTTTTGTATGTGCTATGAATGATTTATCAACTCTTGGGAAATATCTCACAGGTTAAAATCTGGCTTCGTGTCCTGCGCGGAAAACTATAGGCGAACATGACGCAGCCTCAGCGAGAACAGTTTCCATTGATAAAAGTGTTTGACAGAGCGCTACTTCATCTCGCGGTGCACAGCTTAGTGACAAATGTGGAAGGAATTGCATTGCCTGACCACCCAACATCTGGTGCTCATATAACTCTGATTGCTCATTTGTGGTTTATTGTTCAATGTCCACTTTGAATTATATGTGCATTATCTTTCATTTTCATGTCCTTCGTGACTTCACAGTTCTCTGCAGTTTGCTTTTAATCATTTGACATCTTTTTCCACAGAAAAGTGAGCAGGATGAATCAAAAGAAAGGTTGAACATTACTTCAGAATGACTGAACTGGAATATTCATGTTTTTCTATCAGATCGACATCTGGCAAGAGCCGAGTAGCTGGACAACCTCAACTTTGCCTGTCCGTTTTGTAGCTGGATATAGAATATATTCTTTTCCGAAACTGTATAATAGAGCAGATCATTTTAGCCCTCATAATGCAACATTTTCATAACTGATTCTTGGGGGAAAAGGATATAGACTCAAGAATGTGAGTTTTGCTCCTTTTTATTCTATATATGTGTGTGTATAATTGTAGATAATCTCACCTGGGATCCCCTGAAGTGTGTGCGTGTGTGTGTGTGTGTATGTATATATATATATATATATATATATGTGGAATATATATATATATACACACACACACACATATACACATATTTAAGGTGCCACTACAGCAAAAGGAGCAACAGGAGCCAGTAACTGTAGTATATAATTAAATAAAGATAACAATTCATAAAATCTGTATAAATTCGTAAGAAAGTACAGTACACAGTACATGACACACAGATGGTGCTGCGCACATTAGTGACATAATGGTAAGTGTTTTATTTTTATATATATATAAATAAAACATATAAATAAAACACTTACCATTATGTCACTAATGTGCGCAGTATTTAACAGCCGAACTGTGGGTGATGTAACTGCATCCCGCATGGGAAACAACTAAATGTACATTTCCTTAGCTGTATTTCGAAGAGCGAAGTAAAAATTAAGCTTTCTTTTTGGCATTGATCGAAACTGGCCTTGCATAAAATCCTCACTTAGGTTGAGAAGAGTACCACTGCTAAATTTTGAGTCTGTGGCTTAAAAAACAAAGCTGTGCACAGAGAAAACGCAGACAAAAACACAGAAAAACAGTCTAAGCTTTACAGATGCAGACATCCGGTGCCCTTTATGCTGAATGTCTGCGCCGACAGCAAATAAGGGACGAGGGCAGAAGAGAGAGTTGCCTTATAAAACCCAAGAGGTAAATTTACAAATAAATTTGAGTTGCAGGGCACTTGTTAACTATTCATATATTCATGGTTTGCTGTCCCTGCATTAAATACCTGCAAATTAACTGTAAGGTCCCAACAGATGCTCAGTGGTCCTTTATAGTACATATCACCATGCAGCTGCGGACCATTATTATGCTAAATTTCTAACACACGAGTCCTTTGTGCATATTTTTCCCCACTCTTTATTACCGCAGCCAGAAAAATGTATGGAGGTTATTATGTATGGCCTGCACATTCCTAAATCCTGACCCTGGATTGCATCATAAGCACGGTGTGGGGAATTTCTAAATGGTTTATTCCCATGCTTATTGCTGTGCTCATGATAACAGTGCTTTGCGCTTCAGCCCTGCTGAGGTATAATGTGAGAAAGTGCTGTGAAAAGCTGTGTGGAAACGTCATGTGTTTTGCCAGGGACCGTTCGCCCTACGCAGGAAGGCCATTAGTTATTACCGCCTGGGTGCAAAATGGCAAAATGGCTATAGGCAGAGTTGCCGTCACAGTACGTAAGCATTAGCTGTAATAACACTCTGTCTTTCAGTCCAAGCACATTTCACTAAAACCAACGTCTACTGATTAAAATACTTATAGTCAATAAAAGGCTTTAAACTATACTTCAGGATTGAAGTTTCTAGCCCCTTCTAAAGATGCCACATTCAAAATGCTCAGCCTTTTAGCTTTCATAACTGAATTAAAACAGTTTGTAACATCCCACCTCTTCCCTATTTTCTTTCATTTTTCTATTTTATGTTCCCAAGATCTCCTCATAGGATAGAAATTCATAGGACAGGGACTCATAGGGCGGGGATTCACAGAGCAGGGACTTTGACAGCAATCTGGCTGACTCAGTGCCAGCACAATAGAAAATCGATGTACTAAGCAGTTGCTGCACATGAACTTCACACATCAGCCAGGTGTCTTTTACTCCAACTCTTCAAAGATGAGTTATAGTCCATATAAAGTCTGGCATCCAGTGTCCAAGAGGGGTAGTAAAGTCACAGTGAAAAACTCACACGCTCCCTATTTGTATAATCGATCGGTACCTTCAAGCACTGCGATCTGTAGTTGTGGCCATACACACAGGCACATACATGCGGTGCCCATTTTCACACCTCCGTCATACTTGGTAGGTCCTCCTTTTGCCTCCAGAACAGCCTGAATTTTTCAAGGCCTGGAATGAATAAGATAGTGAAAATATTTGTTTCATGCTGACTCAACAGCATCACACAGTTCCTACAGATCGATCTCGCAAACCTCCCATTCCACCTCATCCCAGAGGGCCTCAACTGAGGTGAAATCTGGGGAAAGTTCAGGCCATTGGGTTCAAGTGAACTGGTGTTTGGGTCCTGAAGCCACCATGTCATCATGTGTGCTGTACCCATTGATGCAAGACCAGTTTCTCACGTACCATCTGTATTTCACAACAGAAACTGAAATTCATCAAACCAGGGGACATACAGTATTCACATTTTTTTAACTGCTAGTTTGGCCATCACATGCCCACTCTACCTCTGTCGCCTTCTTTTTCTGAGTCGACAGAAATGGAATCTGTTATGGTTTCTGCTGCTGTGTTCCATCCGTTTCATTGTTTCAGGAGCTGTGTGTTCCAAAGGAGCCTTTCTGTCTTTCTGACTGAGCTTCGCCCTACTGAGCTGCCTCTGCTCTGATGTCATCCATTCATTTTTTTGGTGCTATTTATTTACTTACTTACATCCTTTCACACACCCAAAGGAATCATCTATTGGTAAGCAGGTGTATGTAATAGTGGCCACTGTGTGCTTGTGTGTTTGTGCACACTGCATTCGTATTAGTCCGTGGGAGTTCTGTGGGTTTCTACAGTTCTGGGCTGATCGCTTTTAAGAAAGGCACAGACGCGGCCAATTCAGACTGCAAGTTGAATTGTTTGAATACGCAAACAAATCGGACTTGGAGTTTATTACCACGCAAAAACATAAAAAGTAGCAGCTCTCAGTATTTAGGCCTTTATTTACAATGTCGTCTGCCAACAGTTTTATTTCATTATTATTTTTTCCCAACTAAGTTGCCAAAAGGATGTGGGTGATAATCTAGAGGAGCTTGAAGACAGATACTGTGCGTGGACAAGTTAAGTGGGTCTTTGTTAATGTCAGTCTTATTTTTACTTAGAATTCATTTTTACATGCTTCATTCATGGCCGCCTTAAAGCGAATCAGTCAAGATGTCCTACGATATTAAAAGCTGGTAATCTGATATGAATAAAAATATAAAATACCTGAAGGAAGAAGTCCAGGAAATTGCTGGGATATTAAACTTTTTGGTATGACATTGGAGTAACTTTCCCCGGCTCTCAGGTAGTAGTCTTCATTTCTTCCTTTATTTTGCTCTTTCTTTCTTATTATCCTTGGTCCCATTTGGTGTCACTGCGCTGACTTTGCTGGATACTAAAATATGGGAAGAGCAAAACAACTGTAAGAGAAAGAAAGAAAAGTTATTTAACAAATTAGAAAAAGGTTATAAAAAGATGTCCAGTGCCAACTGGCACTGTTCAAACTGATAAAGAAGTAGAAAACCGGTGGTTCTGTGGTCACCAAGCCAAGATGAGGTAGAGCAAGAAAAATGTCTGACACTACCACAAGGAAAATTGTGCTCAAATACAGTCTTCTCCGAAGGAAAGTGGTGTGGCTGTTTCAGCCTGTGCAGTACGGAGACGCTTAAGCGAAAATGGCCAAAATGAAGCCATTTCGTGTCCCTTGTGCAAAACAGCCCGCTTGCAATATGCCAAACAGCATCTAGGGAAACCTCTTGACTTCTGGAAAAAAGTAATTTGGAGTTATGAGACAAAAATTGAGCTTTATGGTCACATACATTATATTTGGAGAGTTAGAAAGACCCAAGAAGAGAAACACACCATTCCTACCATGGAGCACAGAGATGGGTGTTTCAGCTGTGTAGCACCTTGAATTTGGTCAAAACTGATGCCAAGCTCCAATCTTGGAGGAAAGTTTGCATGCATCAGCCAGGAACCTGTGCACGGGGTGCACAAAAATTCAAAATCTAAGGCCAAGTCGACCCTTGTGTGATTGGCTGCAGTGGAGGAAAGTGAAGGTTCTAGAGTGACCATCGCAGTCCCCAGTCCTGGTTGAACCGTTTTGGGGAGAACTCAAAACGTGCAGTACAACCAAAGGGACCAAGCAATTACAGATTACAATACAGAACCTGGAGTGGGCAGCTGAAAAAATAAAAGGATTCATTCACAACTATCACAAAAGACTGCAAGCTGTTATTGATGCTCAAGGCAGCACAAGCTATTAAAAACCAAGGGTGTGTAAACTTTTGAACAAAACATCTGAGTCATTTCAGTTATTATGATGTATATAATAAAGGTGCTATTCTGGGATGACTAATATTTTAATCTAAGCACTATTACTAAATAAAAGCAATGTTTTGTATGATTACTCGTATTTTTTGAAAATGTTAGAAATAATACCGATTGCATAGGGGTTGTGTAAACTTATGAGCAGAATTGTAACATCATCACTTTCATTTTCTGCAAAAAAAGAACCACCTAGACAAATGCCCTTGACTTGTGCACTGTACACATGTGCCAGGAGTAACAAGAAAACAGCACTGCATTTATGGAAGGAATAAGAAGATGTAGCACAAACAGAAAAGCTGCCAAAGAATGAAACATTATTTAATAAAACTTTAAAATAAATTAACATTAGTAAGTACTGTAACTTTCATTCTCATGATCAGACAAAACTGCAAACAACTAGTATTTCTGCCTTTCCTTTCAAATACAAAATGGATGAAGTACATATTCCTGCATACTTCACACAATGGATGTTTTAATAACACTGTAAATGAAAAATACTCATTTTTTTCATTAGTCTACTCCATCTTTGTAGTTTTCTGCTGTTTCTGTCTGTTCACTACATGTTCAGCTATTGTACTCTGATTTCAGAATCATCAGAAATATCTGCACTATGATCTAACTTGAATCTCCTGAAAATACCTCCGTAATGTCAGTATGATTTTATCTATTTCAAACATTTCACAGCCATGCTAAAGGAATTAATAGTCTCATTAATTTCCCAGTGTACAATATTGCCATATAAATTCCCTTTAAAGAAAGCTCATTTAATTATTCTACAATTCAGGGCTGTATAAGCATTTCCATGGTTTAGAGGCTGCTGTGAAGGCCTTTGAATGTCACAAATAGACAGCAAGAGTCAGGAGAGCCTTGATAGTGACACACAGCCATTGATTTCCAGAGCATCAATCCGCAGGCCTGCCAGCTTCGCTCACTGTCCGCCAGGTACCCAGCAACAACCGCACATTGCAGTGACAATGAGCCCACACTGCTAGCAAGGACAGGATCCCTTTTCAGCTTTCTGTATATACGTACATTTTACAGAAGTGCCTTACGTGATTTCTGCTGCATTTCATAACAGACCGTTTAAGTAATTTGAAAATAGAACTTGCAATTCTGTTCTTTTTGTTCAATACAGGTTGGCCTGTTTCTCTGTGTCTTGATCAATAAGTCTCAACTCTCAGGATGTTAAAGAGGTTTTTACACCTATTTAATTCGCAACTTATTCAGTGTTATTTTCTACAGGTGGAGGTGATCCATGATCCCCGCAGATGGGGTAGGTGGGTGGTGACAAAGGAGCATAACCTCTCCGTCTTCAGTAAAACATGTAACTCAGGTAAAATTTCAATTTGCTTTATAGTCTAGTATCCATTCCCAACCTAGTGTTTATTTCTGGAATAGTCTCTGGACCACCGTGGTTCTGTAAATGAATAAATGGTCATTTTTAATGGATGGATGAATGGACCTTGGACACCGGTGTTCGCAATGAATTATTTAATTGCAATGCTGGCTGCGGATTCCGGGAAATCTGATGTAGACCCACAGGTGGGTGAATTCATTTGAATCACCAGGCTACCTGCTGCCCTTGCAAATGTGAAATGCAAAAATCCAGGTTCAGAAACAACATATTACAATGACCTCAGTTTGTCGAGGCTACGTTTGCTTGGAAAGCGCCATCTCTTCTCTTTGGTCCTTGGACAAGAGGAGAACAATGCTAACTTGAGGGATCTGGCAAGCAACAAAGCTCACATCAAAGGCAAGGACAATTTTTTAGATTCCCAAAAAGTGCCAAGGTCCAAATATCTTGAGGCACTGTAGATTCTCCTTTTCCGCTGTGTTTACAAGGATTATTCGGAGCTCAGTGGAGGCATGCGAGTCACCTCTGAATGCTGAGCGGAGTACTAGCGGCAGCAGGGTTACATACACATGGCCCCTGTGTCCTCTGATGCCCGGGGTTATGGGGAAGAATGGAGATGGTGGGTGGAGAAGAAAATCCCATTGCTCTTTGCAACAGGTTGGCTTATTTTATTTACTTGTCGGAGTGAGAAATACGCCAGGATGGCAGGTGGACGGTGGCAGGCCGGTGAGCCACTGTAATTGCTTCGGCATTCTGAATGAACAGAGCCATCACCCCTGCTCATTCTCCTGAGGACTCACTAGAAAAGACAGTCAATAAATCTCACGTCAAAAGAAGAGCCGAGTGCGAACAGAGGAGTCCAAAGGCTGCTGTGTTTCCTGTGCACGGGGAGTGAAAATATAACCCAGGACTTAATTATCATCATTTTCCTTTCAGTTTACTGTTTCACCCTTCAAATCCTTTAAAAAAAAGCCTGTAAGAAAATCAGTTTTTTGAAGGACCTTAGTTTAGGCCCTATGTCAGACCTTGTTTAACCTCACAGCCTGCTTTGTATTCTTGCTTATAAATGTTATAACTGATCCTGTAGGGCTCTGAAATGTTTTTTCAATTCATTTTTTAAACAAATTGCAGTTCTGAGCCCCGTCTTTGGAAAGTGGCAGTTCCTGTTACATTAATGTCGCAATACTGAACAAATTACCTGTGCGGTCCATCCGTGCCTGCCGCCCCAGCCCACCATGGGATGTGCTGAGTCAGGGTGAGGTGTGGAATCCTGTAGACAGGTGGCTTTCTGCCCATTAAAGCACACATTCATTTCAGATTAAGCAGTCAAACAACTTCCTTACAGTCATCTATAGAAGGGATGGGGCTCATGAGTCAGCTAGTATCACTCGTGTTCTTCATCAGTGTCTGCTCTCTGGACTTCAGGAAAACATCTGCTGCTCATTTGGCTGAAACCTTTCATAAGAGGACACTATTGAAACGTATGTTTGTATACTAAGATACTCATAATGATTTACCCTTTTGTCTACCTTGATCAAGGGCATTATAGCAGGAGATGGGATTCAAATGCAAGTTTTTTCATTTTAAGGTGATATCTCTACTGTCACTATATCAGTTATTCTCAAAACTACTGCATTTTTTAAGGTGACTTCTTCTACCATTATTTTTAACGGCAGACACTATACATTGGTGCATTTGTTGAGGAACTTCTACACAAGATGTTCTGCACATTTGAAATGGAAATAATTTAGATTAATTCATGAACTTCATCAAGCGCAGTCAGTGGGGATTTTACAGTGTTTTGAAGTTTTTTTTTTTTTTTCAACTGCGAGAATATGCATTGTGTGGCTTTACTGAAGCTCTTGGAGATGCGTGCGTATGTGGGTTTTTGCGCTTTGCTTAGGACTGCAACATTTATTATGATTTTTTTTTCGGTTATAAAAATACTTTTTTTGACTGCAGTTCTTTCTGTGCTAAGCCTAATTAACGCTTTATATTTATCTGGACCGATTATAAAGGAACCCTAAGTAACACACTTTTGAAATCTACTACGAAGAACCTCAAGACATACAAGCTGAATGTTTTGCAATGGCCCACGTAGTCCCCTGACTTGAACGCCACGGAAAAATATCTCACAACTGGAAGCGATCTGAAAGGAAGAATGGGGAAAAATTTTCAAAGCAAGAACTTATAGCTGTATACAAAAAATGTTTGCAAGTTTTGATTTTCACAAAAGGGGGTGCTAAGGCAGCTGTAGTGTGTCAGACTGTAAAGCTCTGCAAAGAGTGCTCAAGACAGCACAGACCATCACCAGGACTGATCTGCCAGCCCTGCAGGACCTCCACACCCAGCGCTGCAAGAAGAAGGCACTTAACATCCAGAGGGACAGCGGTCACCCCAGCCACAAACTATTCTCCTTGCTCCCATCCGGAAGACGCTTTAGAAGTCTTCGGAAAAGGATGAAAAGGTTCAGGGACAGTTTTTTCCCACACCGTCAGACTGCTGAACCACTGACCCTTCCCTGGGCAGTGGAAGAGTCGATCGGGGTCTGTCTGTCTGTCTGTCTGTCTGTCTATTTATATGCCTGTCCCACCCGTTGTGGAAACCCGTCTGGTTCACATGCATTTTTCTAGTACTTTTTGTTGCTGTAGGTTTGGTTGCTCTGTGCTGTTGGTTTGGCTGCTGTGTCTTCTCTCCAACCCCCTCCGCCAATCCCCGATGTATATATATATTTTTTTTCCCCCACATACCTATTCCTATTTATTATCTGTTTTGTTTACTCTCTTATTTATTATTATTTATTTGTTTTGCTTTCCTGACTATCCTGTACCTTACTTATTATACTTTACATATTTTATGTCCATACTGAGGATGCCTGGAAACAAAAACTTTTCATGGTGACAACACTGCTATGCTGTGTTGTTCAGCCATGACAAATAAACCTTTGAATCCTTTGAATCCTTGAATCCTTGAATCCTTTGAATATAGAGTACTCACTTAGTAGGACGCCCAAACCTTTGCAAACGTCACATTTACTTTTATTTTTTTTTGCTCATTGCATAAATTGTAACCATAGATAAACATTTTTTATAAAAATACTATTATTAAATTTTTTCTGTCAAAGTTTTTTTCACTATTTTTTTATTCAAATGTCAGCAAACTATGTATGTATAGATGGTCCCCAAGCTACGATGATCCGACTTACAATTTTTCGACTTTATGATTGTGCGATAGGGAAGCACATTTAATAGAAACCATGCTAAGAATTTTGAATTTAGATTTTTTTTTTCCTGGGCTAGCGATATGGGGTACAATACTCTCTCAGGCTGCTGGGCAGCGGCAGCGATCCGCATCTCCCAGTCTAGCACGCGGTCGCTGGCATATACAACCCATACTCTACAGTGTTCTATGTTGCCAGCACTTTTTTGGATACCACCTTATCTCCTGGTGGAAAGAGGAAGAGGAAGGCAATTACTCATGAGAAGAAGCTCAAGATAAATGCCCAGCATGAAGACGGCAAGCCTGTAATGGCCATAATGACTTTTAAGGTAGGTTGGGCCAGGCTAGGCTGTGCTATGACGTTTGCTAGGTGTTATGGCGCAGTTTGTTGGAAGAAATCACAAGGCATCACGGTAATAAGTTCAAGTTCTGTTAAACTCTTTACTGAGCGTTGTGTCCAACGAAGCGTGTTACCGTTTGCCGGGAGCAAATGCTAAACATTAGTGAACGGCAGTAAACAAAAAGGGAACACAATTGCAAATAAACAAAATGCAAGGTCTTAGTAAAACAGTGGTTGCAGGAGAGTTTACGAGGGACAGCGGAAACTGAGCACTGAGAGGAAGTTCGGGTAGGAACTAAATCCCATTCCCACACCAATCGGTATCCAGTCTGAAGATGGGGGCAGAGAGACCACCTACATTCCATTGCTGAAGCAGCAGGTATATTAAATGCATTTTCGACTGACGATATTTTCAACTTAAGTTGGATTTATTGGAACGTAACCCCATCGTAAGTCGGAAACCATCTGTAATTTGGGCAAAGGTGTCCAAACTTTTGCATGGAACTATATTAACCCTTAAGAAAAAAAGTGGAATAAACTTCAATTTCCTTGAACAAATTTACACTGCATAAATGGACCCACCAACTAGCCTACACTTGATATCTGTATTAAATGCATTGTTACTAACTGAAAAGGGATCCATTAATAAAATTCAAACTGTTGGCCAATATGTCCAGATTAATTGTGCACATCAAATTTGCAAGAATATAAATTGCTTAAAAATGACAGTTGTGCACAATCTTTGTGTCTGTTCTTCAAGACAACTGCTTTGCAAATACCTGGAATCGATAACAACCAGTTAAATTTATAATGAGTTATTGATTTTTTTGCACAGTGTGTTTGCCGTCAGCACTTACAGGGAATGAAAAGGCAACCAAATGCAAACCTGATCTTCTCCAATGAATTTCAAATGTATGCTGCAAGGTGAGACACTCGATTAAGAGACTAAGACCTTACAGCCAGAGATTATCAGGTGCAGAATGAACCTGTTCACGGAGGGAGGGCGAGGAGGTTGGGGGATTAAATCCCACCATATGCTTGCAATGGATTCATAGTGTCAGGACACTACAGCTGTTAAGGCCAACCTGGTATGAAATAAACCCTGAGATCTTCTGCCAGTTCCAACTCACCCCTGGAGGAGCCTGCAGCCAACCTTGGGAAGCAGGGGTGGGCAAAGGAGGGCCAAATGTAGCTGTTTCCACACTCACCGCAGCCATTTGCTGTGTCTCCTCTGCTGAAGAATTGTTTCGCGAGTGGTGAGCAAAGACACTGGATGTGGTTCCAGGAACCGCCATTTTACACACTCTTCTGGCTGACAGTGGACTGACAGAGGAGGCCCGGTGCAGTGGTTGCACACAGCGGATGCCGTGGAACATGAGCCACGATCTCAAGTGGGTGAAAACAAAGCAGCAAAATGGAGCCATCAGTGTAAGCTAAAAGACCAAACTCCACTGACCTCTGCAGGCTGGTGGAAGGCTGGCTTCTGGGTGAATGTGTTTGTGGGATGAGACTGCTTTCCCTCAAGCCCAGCCAGAGCTATTTGGACTTGTGATACCTACTGTATGAAAACATTTACTTTTCTTTGGAGGTATTAGGGACAGGGCAAGCCAATGGTACACATGTAGCTGAAGCAGGGTCCATTCTCCAAGTTGAAAGTTTTAATCTTGGCTCCTTAGAAGCAGAGGGCCTCTGTCTTTCTCAGGGCTGGTGTCTCAAATTTCTCAGCAACCACTGAAGGACATCTGGGCATGCCAGGTCCCGGAAGTGACCAGATGAGGAATAACCATGGGAGGGTTTTGGGACTTGCGAGTTCTCTCACATGTGAGGCAAAATATGACAAACATGAATACAAAGATAACAACACAAAATTTTATTTACAATAAATGAGTCAGAAATACAGCAACTGGGCCACAAAAAGAAATGAAAGTCAGACTGAAGTTAATAAATGATCTCACCATCAGATCACAGCTCTACTTCCCAGACTGTGTGCTGCTTACAAAGGTCACTGAAAACTTTTGTGTACCTGGGCTTGTTATCCCATCATCATGCTGCTGTCAGTCTTATTGGTAGGATGTGGTCAGACCTCGGGTTCTTTACACACATTCTCACTTCTTCTGAACAGTCATCACTTCTGTTTTTATTTTGCCCGGCAGGTTACACAGTGGTCACCTGAAGGACCTGGTTCGAAATGGCTGCTCCCACTGTTGTACCTTTGATCGAGGTACATGACCTGAATTGTCCGATGCAAAGTACCTAGCTGTGTGAATGGGCAAATAATTCTAAGCAGCTCAGGATGCAAACCGATCAAGTAAATAACAGTAAGAATGTATTAAAATGACTGAACATTTAACAAGATTTCAGTTAGTGACATATTATAGTCACCTATCTTTCTTTTCACCTACTACTGAGATTTTGAAGGAATTCATCCTTTACAAAAAGCTGTCCATATAACTGGACCAAATTTAAAGTGAAAATACTACTGTAGAATATGCTTAATAATCCAAGCGTCGTGCTATCTACATATCGGCAATAACCAGTTCAAAGTGCACTAAAGTATCACAGAGGCATAAAATCTATTCTTTTTCTAAAGGATTTGTACAAACAAAAGTTTAAACCCTTTTATTCAAGGAGATTTCTGGGAACCAAAGACTGAATTGGCCCGCAGGGACTGACTTTGTGTCGGCTCTCACTTCTCTTGGAAAGTCCCTCCTCCATCCTGTATGTCTTGTACTCCCCTGCAGTCACTTTAATTTCATTTCCATTTGGTGCTACTGTATTGTAAAAAACACATGAAGCACATGAAAATACGACATTACATTTCATGCATCTTTTTATTAATAAGCTGGTATCTGTCAGCCTCGCTGTTGGAGTGACTTTGTGTGGCACATTGTGGGTTTTAGTGACCTCACCCCTGCTTACTGTAATGGGACATGGAATGGAAATTCAGCATCAAAATGCACACCATTTAAAATTATTATATTAATTAAAATGAAAGCTCACAGCTGGCCCAACGACCCAAAGCGGCTTTGGTTTCACCACGGTTCTGAGAAGAGAAATTGTGACACTAAGAGGAAGGTACAGGAAGTGCATTCTGGGTGTCTGCTTTGCAATGAATTTGCTGCTGTTCAACACAAATGCTGCATGTACATAACATGCATTGTTTTATTTTTTCCTGAAGGCTAAAAGGTTCAGAGCTGCTCCCTCACACTCAAAACACCAAGGTTGAAAACTTATTGACTGCTGTAGCCCCCTTGAGCAAGGTACATAGCCTGAATTACTCCAAGAAAATGAGAATACATGGGTAAATCAGTGCAGGCTGCTTAAAACTGTGAGCCGCTAAGGTGAAATAAATGCAACAAAATTGAGTTTTTAACTGTTTAGAGGTTTGCAGACTTTACTGTCATAAAAAAAAAAAGCTCTGTTGAAGTCTGTGGGAGTCATGTTCCCAAGAAACAAAATATAAGGTTTGTTAAATGCAAATTATTAAAAGTGTTTAATTTCTGCATTAAAGTCCCGTATTTGACAAAAGCTGATGTTTTTTTCTTGGCTCCACAAATACTTGTAAATGAGCAAACTGTCAGCTTGTTCATTCTGCGCACACCTCCTCGGGTTTAGAGCGGCCAAGTAAAAAAAGGGGCAACAGGAAAACTCATTTTCTGAGATTCCCTTTAATCCTCGCTGGTTTCAGAAAGTTTTCATTTTTTTTTTGAATTTCATTTTCTACTTTCAACAGAATCCCCCTAAAATTTATCTCAAGGGCACTTTGATGTGTTAATACAGCTCCTTGGTTCTGAATTTAGTTTTAATTGTAATGTGGTGACCATGAAGCAGGGCTGTCAGTTGGTTGGATTTTGGCCTTAAACCACATTTTAGTTACAAGGCGTCCCTTCACACTTTAAGTATCTACTAGTTCAGCATGAGCACATGTTTAAATAGGTGGTAGAAAATGAAAAATAATTAAGAATGCTATGAAAAAAAGTCTTAGCTAGTTTATTTAGGTATTATAGTTATTTATGAAAAAAAGTAAAGGATGCTTTGTTATGTGACCTGATATAGAATGGGAAAGGCATTTTAAAACTAGCAGCTGCATTATCAGCCTATTTATGTCCCGTTTTAACAAAAGATTTAACAAATTAGACTCTGTAAAAGGGCTTGCGACTTTTAGAGCGCAAGAAGACTTTATTTTTTGGCAGTACACGTAATGTAGAACTGTACTGCACCACCATCCCCGAACTGTAACAACATTATCTGCAGTTTCTCCTGTTTAGTAAAGGGTTGCTGCATGTGTCAGCCTTTGAAACCTGCAGACTGATTTTCCACAGTTAGTCATCATATATTTGGTTTACATTGGTAGAGCTTTAAAAATAAAAGTGCTTGCCTGGAGAAACAGGTCTCCATCTGCACTCCACAAGCCATGTGGCCAGAAGATGGCAATATTAGCATTCATGGTGAGCAGCAGCCCTCTGAGGTATCAGCACATCTTAAAGGGAGCAGGGTAATGCCGCCAAACTTGTGCCCACTGTTCCCACGGTTTTTAAAGTGGGAAGGGGCACAGAAGTGGTTACCATTGCTGTTTTCTACCCATGTCTTTGGACTGTGGGAGGAAGCCAACATGAACTTGTGGAGGACATGCCAACTCCGTGCAGACTATGCCAGTTTCAAGCTCATATCCAAAAAGTCCTCTCCGCCATCGCGCAACCTTTGTGCCTTTTGGTTTTTCTTGTCGCACTTGCTTGCAAGTTTCATTTCAGCTTAATTTTCCATCATATTGGGCACAGCTTGTTCTGGATTTATTGTATATGAACACCCTCTTTGCAAGATAATTGTTGTATTAAAATAATAAAAAACTAGAACTACACTGCATGGCCAAAAAAAAGTCACCGCCTGGATTTAACTTTGTGTTATGTGGGGTTGCTTTCAATCGGTCAGGTCTAGGTTCAGCAATGTTTTTTGCCCAAAAAATGAGCTCAGCTGACGACCTGGATATACTGAATGAGCAGGTTTTTCCATAAATTGATTTTTTCTTCATATTTCAAGATAACAATGCCAGGATTCATGGGGCTCAAACTGTGAAAGAGTGCTTCAGGGAGCATGAGAAAGACATCATTTTTACACATGGATTGGCCACCACAGAGTCCAGACCTTAACCTCATTGAGAATTTTTGGGATTTTGTGCCGGAGAAGACTTTACGCAGCAGTCCGACTCTCAAATCATCAATACGACAACTTGGCGAAAAATGAATGTGACTCTGGAGTGTCACTTTTTTTTTTTGCCCGGGAAATGTATATTAAACAGCATTGCCAGATGGCAAATTCCCTTTTCTATTCCAGCATTATGTATCCATCAAAATTAATTTTACATATACAGTGTAAATCATGTATATATCTATTAGTAAATGAACAATTTTTTATATACAGTAGTATTATGATGTAGGATGGCTTTTTAAGGCAAGCTGGTCACGTAGATACACTGTAGTGTCTGAAATGGTGTGAAAGCCAAAAGTTGATATTGATTTTGATTGCACCTTGATCAATGAATTAATAGTTACAATCTTACAGTGCGAATATTATCGATCTATTTTATGTAATGTGTATACCAGAATGGGGGAACAGATGGCTAGATGGTGGAGACACAGCAGCAGCAAGTGTGGATCAGGTGGGAAAAGACCCTTGAATGTAGGGTGTCATGAGCACAGCTCTGGATGGCCGAGCTCTACCGTATTAAGTTCTTGATGTACAATCGGCTGCACAGTGCATCCCGCATAGCTGGGAAAAAGTTGACACTCCGACATGCCCAACGTGTGTGAAGAGCGCGTCACTAGAGCACTGGAATCCTCGGCAGCTGCCCTCAAGCAACGGTACGAGTATGAGCTGCTGAGAGAGTAGAATTAGCACCCGTGCCAGTTCAGGTTTCCTGACGGTAGCAGAAGACTGGCACGCGATGACTGACTTGTGAAGGCCCACGGTTTCCCAGTCAGCATCAAAGAAAATCTTTCTAAAGTCTAAAACTGTAAAAGCAATATAAGATTTTGTTCACTCCAAGGAAGTTTACCTGCAGTAAGACTGGCATGACACACTGTTCATGTCTTCTAAAATGTGCAAGTAATAAATGACAATTTTTGCATTCTGATTTTTAATATATGTTTGTTCCATGACTTCTTTTTTCTAGTACACTTACACAAGAATCGGCGGGACGTTTAACTTTGAACAGACGTTTATTTTGCGCCATCAGTTTTTAGTTTTACATCCAGTACAGACAAAAACACATTGTGTTTTACTGATATCAAATGGCAACAAAAGACTGATGAGTGATTCTATAGAACTGAGAGATGAGCATGCTTGCACTCATTTGTCAGGATTTACAATGCGCTCATGTTTATTCACAGTGGTTCTGTCTTTATTCGCCACTGGGGTGTAAGATGGTCAGTGGACAGAAAAGATGGAGAAACCACAGCATAACAAGGAGTCAAGTGATGTCTCTTACAGACCCTAATGCAGTGCATGTGCTTTATTAGAAGGGGGCAGGAGGTACTTTAGTGTTTAGCGCCATTGCTTAGCAATCCGAACACCCCTGGTTCAAATTCTGCTTCGGCTGTATTACTCCTGATCCAGGTGCTTATACTTATTATTCCCATAAGTATGCACCAGAACATAAATAGGAAAAAGTTGTTTGTTCAACAAAGGTTTCAACTAAAGCAGGGATAATAATGAATATTCAGTGGCACAGCTACTGTTTTGGCAGTAGCTGAATGTCACATTTCTCCTTCACTGCAGCCATCCATCCATCCTTCCATCCATCTGTGCATCTGTCCATCCGTTTAAAGCAACCACTCGTCCAAGCGGCGTTACGCGCTGGAATATTTCTCGGGAAGAATAAGGCAGGAGGCGGGAACACCCCAAACAGGACACTGACACAGACACAGACACCACAGTCACCAGTCCGCCAGGTGAACGACATGCCTTTGGAATGGCGAACGAAACCCAAGAACCCTAAGGAGAAACCACAAAAACTCCACGCTGAGGCGCAGCCAGATGCAAAGCTGTGCCATAAACCATGAAAATGAATGTGTTCACCATAGTTTTAGAAAACATGGAGGATTATTTTCCACCAATACTTTATTTGAAGTAATGCAAAGTGAATGCGTCTGGTCTTTATAAATGCGTGCTGTAGAATGCTGGCTGAATGTAGCTGTTGTGTAAGAAGGGATTCAAGAGCGCTCGAGAGGAGGGTAAAGGAACCGCGCTGGTTGTATGGAACACCACGTTTGCAGGCCCGAACGCAGGGTAAGTCGGGTAATTTACCCCACTCGAGCCCCCGGGTCCTGGACTCGTGTTGACTCTGCTCAGAGCGTTTGTCCCAGGTTGCATCGCTCCGTCGGCACCTGGGTTCTGCTTTTTCCATTTAGTTCTTCGGTTCTGAAACCAGATCTTCACCTGGGTTTCGGTGAGGCTCAGGGACAGGGCCAGGTTCAGGCGCTCGCACACGGACAGGTAGCGTGTGGAGCGGAATTTATTCTCCAGCGCGACCAACTGTTCGTACGTGAAGGCGGTCCTGGCGCGCCGCGGTTTGCTACAGCCGTGGTCAGACCTGCGCCTCTTCTGCCGCGCGGGGTCCTCGCTGAGTCCGGTCGCCGCGTCGCTGTCGCACCGCGAGGAATCCGGCCTGTCTAGCGCGTCCCCGAGGGGCGAGTCCGGCTCTGCTTGAGTCATCAGCGATGTCACCTCACAGTCATCGGCCTGTTCCGAGCCATCGGAGCAGGACACGCGGTGTTTCACGCCCTCTTTACCTGTCAGATGGAAACATTTGCATTAAAGACATTCGCAGTGGTCACCGCAAGTGCATCTATGACAACACGTGTGCATGAATATCGCTGGCTGCGGTAGCAAAGTTTGTACTGGTAAAATCTGCATTCATAATACGTATTACGTTATCGTCCATTTTCTCCTGAAGAACTTGAGACGCGGAGCGCGGAGAAGTGTTAGAAACGTTAAAAGCCTCCACCGACAGCTTGGCCTAAGAATTTTTCTTTGAGCTCTGAACATTTTTTCAAAGACTTGTCAAGAAAGCGAAGCACAGCTGATCGTTGTCATAAAAACATCCATCCGGGAACCTCGACAGTCTGCGGAAGTTGGTAAAGTTTGTGAAAGAAGCTTGAAACCAGGTGCCCGCTTCCTGCTACATGCACCTTCCCAATAATTTCCAAATAATGTGCACGGCACGATGCGCGCATGACATGGCAACAATGCACAAACGTTAAAGTGCAAGTACGGGTCTTGATCTGTGCGTGCCTCACCACTAAGCGCAAAACAATCTATTAAATCTTTCCATTATTTTTCGTGGAACCCTTGCACAAACAAAAACCAGGCAAGTGCCAAGAACAAGGTAAAGAACAGGGTAAAATGTATAGGCGTGCGTTCAAATCCCTTTGTGTTACGTAGCTTTATATAACAATGACACGCTTTATATTGCATATGCAAGTGCAGCAAATCTCACCACATTCTATATATAGAAGGTATATGTCTGTATATTTTATATCCTGTACAAGCCAGGATATCCCATGACTGACAGAGATCTCTCCGATGTAAGAGAACGAGGAGTAAAGTGGGGGCTGCGGTGGCCAGGGCCATAATCCCTAAATAATGTATAAATGAAAAATAGCGTTAAATGCCATGTTGAGGACGGCGACGGAGCCCCGCCATCCTGCCACGACGTCCTAATGGAGTCTCATATTTGTTGGCGGATCAATAAATGTCATCTATTTAAAGGTAAGTTTTAATCGAACAATGTTTGGGATCAGACACGGTTGGGGTGTGAAGTTTTGCCCCTGCAAGCTGGCCGACAGAGATATGCAGCAGCCAGTAATGGGATATCGATCACGGGGAGGGGGGGCATCCTCAATGGGACGATTTAAACAATTACCCCGGCACACCTGTCCCAGCGCCAGTCCCGCACACACACGCACGCACGGCTGTATTTAAAGGGAAACCTTGCGCCGCGGATCGCTCCCGTCTTGCGGGCAACTTTCATCCACGGTCTTCCCTGGCTTTCCTTTCCGCATGAACCCGTGCTAAACAGGGGACCGCCCTGAGCGCGGGATTTGAACCGATAACCTTCACGTTGCACGGTTGAAGGCATTTTGCATGCATGTTCCAGTCCCCGCACATAATATAACGTGAATATGAACTATAAGTTCGGTTCTGCTAAACGAATCCCCGCTGTTGCACTCGTGGTTCTTAGCCAGGATTCGTCTACAAGTCGCTCTCCGCATCGCTGAGAATAAAGCAAAAACTTTGTTTGCCCCGAGTGTCTCACCTGAGGGCGCCGGGCTCTCCTCAGCCTCCGTCTCACAGAGCGCATCCGCCGCCGCCGCAGCCGCCGCAGCCGCCGTCTTCCCACCTGACAAGGTGAGCCCGTCTTCTGCTCCCGACACCTTTTTCCCGTTGAACTTCCGGGGGTCCAGGATATCCACGATGGAGAAGGAAATCCTGTGTCCGGGACCCATCTTGCCCACCCCGGCGTCCTGGTGCTCTAGCATCGCGCAGGACTCCGCGGCGACCCCTGCGCACGGGCTGAGAGAAGCGGACGAAAGCGGCGCTCTCCCTCCCGCGCCCTGGGCAAACTTCGGGGACGCGCACCGCGCACTGGGCTGCGGGGGGCGCGGGGGGGGGTGCGGTTCCGCTTCGTTTGAACGCGCGGCTCGCGGCCACCACGTGGCTTCAAAGCGCCGCGCCAAGTGGACGGTTCGCGCCCTCCGTGGCTTCGGGTTCTTGAGCGGATCTGAGCTCCCGAGTGGACCTTCAGCTGCCTCCCCCACCCCCACTGGCCCGTCCTCCGCAAACAGCGAACGGAGCGACTGTTATATCGGTGCACTTGTTTCGACTTATTGTTACGCAGGCGAAACCCTAGCTGTAAACCCCCGGCGTTCTCTAAGTATATAATGTTCTGCGTACGAGTGAAATAAAAAGAAACCTTTTTTTTTTTTTTTTTTTTAACTTGTTCCGTTAAAGTTATTGTTATGTTAAAGTTAAGTTATTGCTGTACGCTTTCTAAAGCGTAAATAACAATGTCTGTCTTGTTGCTATACAGTATATCTAAATACCGTATGCATCATTCAAAAGTACAGTTTAAGACCAAAGAACACATTTTTGGATTATTTCCTAGAGAATGAAGGAATGAAGGGAGGAGTGGATTCTCAGTCTTATTTATTTAACATTGTGCTCCCCTTAAATCTAAAGGCATTATTCCAAAGTTATACTGGTCACTTATGTTGCAAGAGATATGGTGATGTTGTAAAAGTTCTTGCTTGTAAGTCTCCAGGAGCAGCACGATGGATAAATGGCAGTTCTGCACTCAACCCCGCAAATCATAAGCGGGGGTCTGAGAGGGGAAAAGCTTCATAATAAGAATAAACTGCTGAGGTAAGGGCCCTGCCTGAAACACGCGCACGCGGCTCCGCAGCCGCAAAGGTTTTGAACTGTACAAAAGCCATATCATGACCTTTCTCGGATTCTCACTTCATTACAAAGAATAAAGGAAAAATAATTATATTTTTAAATATAACAGAATTTGATTCACACCGTTGCTTTGCTCACCTTCATTGGAATTCCGTCTGGTTTGTCAGCGGGCAGCTTTAAGCTTAGGGCTGATCCGGATAGTAAGTGACGGCCTAAACAAGCGCTAGATCAATATTCACAGCCGGTGTCCCACACTGATAACACTGTCCAAGACAATGTGCCATGTCGGAGAAGCCATTCCAGCTATTACACTGTTAGCGATACTGTTTAAATAGCCTGCTGAACTTCCTTACTTTTTTAATGTACTGCAAAGAAGATGGTATCTTCAGTTTAAATAACAGGTACAAGAGGCTATGTGTGCAGACGCCACTTTACATTTCAGTTAGGGCACTAAAGGTTAAGCCTCGGTCGTAAACATAGAACCAAATTAATATGCACTAAATAAATGCACTAATACTTAAAGTTTAAAGGATGTCTTGAGACCACACGCAAATGGCATAACTATGCATATTGTAGATGTATGTATGTTGTATGAAATTGCTATATTTTAAGTAAATACTGTATGTGTAAAATCCAAGCTATGCATGTAATACTGTAATAAATGTATATACTTTTGTCCACCTCAAATCTATTTTATTGTAAATCCTGCTGCTTAGCTGCTGCTTCATGTAATAAAGTAAAATAAAATAAGATGAAATGAAATAATTATGCAAGTACAGTTGTGTCATTGTCTGTTTCCCAAAAGTACAATGCATATAACAGCTTTTTTTAAACTTTTGCCCAGTATTGAAAAAGCATAAGAGGAGTTTTTGACTTAGTAGACAGTGACAGGCTTTACACAGGTGTACAAAAAAAATTAATATGCTGGTTATTTCATATTTAATAGTCTGTAGTCTGACCGCCACAATAATAATTTTATATATCGCAGAAATAAAGGCGGCTTCGGTAACCTTGAATCCCACCGGCGTGCACTACACTCAACCCCCGGTGACTAAATGAAAAGCACAAGCTTCTTTGGAGGAAATCCAAAATCAAGTTTACAGGCTGTTAAAATGGTCACACAAAAATCTTCCGTAGAACCAATAGCAGCCCATTTGCTGTTCCATCCTGGTTTTATGGCTCGGGGAGATGGTGCTCCATCACTCCACTCATGGGTCAATACAGAAGACACCTGGAGGTTGGTGGTGCTCTACATGGTAAAAGGTGGTTAAACATCAGTGAACACACCCTTAGCCTGGATCCTGTTTGTCTACATTTGCATCTGTATAGCGCCCGGTGATCCTGTGAGCCAGTGCCTCCAACCCAGTGAATAGCCTGCGCTCTGGAGGTATACAGCTTCCTGTGCACGGCCCAGCCAGTGGGATGTCTGTTTGTTGTCGCTATACCACAATGCGTGGCTTCCGAACAAAACCTGAGCGGGGGGAGCAGGTATGACACATCAGAGAGATGGCTGGCGGACGGACTCCATGCCGACGAACGGCCCCTGGTTCTGGCTGGGGGAAGATCACAGACCCGCACAGCAGGACTTGTGGGGGGTGGTAGTAGTGTTGGGGGGTATTAATAGTTCCAGACCATAAACTCATTCCAGCATTCAATGGGTTGGTACAGCTGGTTATGGGCGCCTGTGTGGTGAGGCTCACTCTTACCGCAGTCTTTCCAAATCAAAATTCCTTGTGAAAGTATTGCACTGGCCCACTGTCTAGCATTCACGTTTTGCACATTTCTTGTTGGCGCACCTGACCGCATCCTAACAGACCATGACATCCTTCCAAAAGTCATTACTGAAATAAGTGCATTTACTTTTAGAATTTTAATCCTTGTCTTTCCCTAAGAGCTCTTTAACACTGCTGGAGACAGGATGTGAGGTTCAGATAGAGCTCAACTACAAATGCAGTTACACTCGCATTTTCACAAACTGTGTAATTTGAGGGGCTATAAAGAAACACAAGCATACTGTATATATACATATACGAGGTCCGATAGAAAAAAACAAGACTGTCGCTGTAACTTTTTATTTAACAAATTAAGAAAATCAACTAGGATCGCCTTCAAAATAGTCCCCTTCTGAGTTGACACACACCTGCATACAAAGCTGCCAACGTTCAATGCAATTCTGCAGATCATTTTCTGAAAGGCTGTTGAGGATCTCCATCATTTTTGCTTTCATATCTTCTACCGACAAAAAATGGGTTCCTTTGAGTACCGGCGATCTTTGGGAAGAGGTAGAAATCGCAGGGAGCCAGGTCTGGTGAACAGGGTGGGTGCTCAAGTACAGCGATGTTGTTATTAGCTAAAAACTGCTTCACAGACAGTTTCACAAGAAGCTTGATGTTAATTCGCTGGTCACTCTTGTACACCCAACCCGAGGGTAAGAAAACGTCTGTATTTGAACACGCGTCCACTCGTACTGAGTGAAGCGATTGAGTTGAGCCTTGTCTCACTGTGGCAGTTTAGAACTTGTTCTATAACCATCTCTTTGTCTCTCCCCTCCCTCTCTTGGTTCCCAAGCTATAGGGTTAGTCTCTTTTTTTTTTTTTTTTGTGTCAGACCTCGTATACCCTAATATACTATAATGTTATATACTAGTATACCCTAGTATACAGTACTAACCCTAACAGGTGAATTTTGAGCAAAGTTGGTTTATGAGAGGAGGTCCCTTCCAAACTTGTGTAAACATCGGGTGCTTAGTTTGCAAAAACATGAAAAGACACATTTGCAAACAGGTATGAATTATGTTTTTCCTTTTAATGAAGGACTGTTGTTCTAGGTACAGCATCTATAGCCCAAATCTGCATGGCTAGAAGCAGGCAGCCTGACTTCAAACCCCTCCTGCTGCTGTACTCTTGAGTAAAGGAACTTTCTTCTACTAAAAAGTTCCCAGATGCAATATTGGGTAAATAGTTTTAAGTAGCTTAGCATAGAAACCAAACATTTTACGTTGGAGAAAAGTATCAGCTAAACGGAAAAATAAAAGTCACAAAATGTATCAAAAGCCACATTTTAGCTGGAATTCTGTGTAACAGCTGCACTGTCAGTGTAGCACTCCTTCCTCGTTGATGGGTGTTCATAGAAGGATCACGTTTTCTGCTAAGTTCTTCCACATAAATCCTTGTGGCACGGTGGTGCAGCAGGAACACTGGCACCTGGTCGATGTGCTCGGATGCGGGTTTGATCCCCGCGGAGTCTGTGTGAAGTTTACATGTTTGTGAGGGGTGCTTCGAAGGGGCTCTGGTTTTCTCCCACAGTCCAAACACGTGTTTCTTGTACCTGTAAATGGCTGAGTGGCGGTAGGAAGTTTAGTGCATCGTATCTAGCGCTGTAATTTGCCTCGGATAAACGTGTAGCAATTATTCTGCTGCCTGGGAATAAACGTTGGATAAAGGAATAAATGTATTTATCGGGGAAGGGGTTCATCCTGAACTTAACACATAGAAGCCAGTTTGGATGCACATCATAAAAACTCACCTACTAAGCCTTGCTTCCGCCGTTTTTTTTTTTAAACTTTTTGTTGCCGAGGACCCGGGTGGTGCGAGGACTGTGATTTTTAGGCCCCGCAAGGTCAGTGGTGCTGCCCAGTAATTGTCCCGATGCCCCTACCTGTTCTGCAGCGGTAATGAGAGTTTTCCATTATGTGCGGGTGAGTGCGCGCTAGCAGATGCTGACAGGCAGCAGATGTGTAAAGTTGGTGGTGATTTGTAAAGGGGGGGGCGTTCATCGGAGGCAGGGTAATTACAGTGAGGGACACTGTCACTCACAGCGCCGCCCCGGACACGGCGAGGTAAAGGTCAGTTCAAGCTGGTGACCGCAAACATTTGTTCAATGTTGGACAAACGCCAGTGGCAGGGAAAGGGTGGGGGGGTTGTTTTAAGGAAAGAGGAGGGAATATGGTCGCTATCAATCTCCATCGAGACTTTGTTCACCTCCCGCTGGGCGATGATGACAGCGTGAGGAAGAGAGCCTTGATTTGTATTGGCCCCCATTGTACCGAAAGCCCACAAATATTCATGGTTTTTGTCAGTTGTTTCCAATGAGGCCGGGACCGTGTTTACCTCACAGCCCAACCTCACTGGCTGGGACACCCGTTGACTAAGGTGCTGCCGCGAGATTTCAGTAAGAATCACAGTCAGCAGCTCAATGGGGTAAACTTAAAGCAAGCGTAACTTTGACGCTGCGTACGGCTTTGTCTCTTACACCGAGGCGATGTGTATGTTGGTGGGGTTACGCAAAGTTAGTGTCAGCGTGCGATCGTTGTTTCTAAAGCTTGGTTGCTCTTACACATCAAGTATGCTGTGCACAGAAGTAAACATTATACAACAACAAAAAGGATGTTGAAATACCTACAGCAAGTATAATGGTGTTTTAAGGCAAATATCTGTACCCTAAACACTACTGCTTCTAACCCCAGAATGGTGTCTCTCTTTGTCTGTTGCATGCATGTCTACTATAGCTTCTGCATCATTTGGAGGAAAGGTACTGGACAAATGAAAATATATATAAATGTAGATGCACTTTGTTCTGCTAATCTATGCAATGTTAGTCTAAAATGTACGCACGGTGCATTAGATGAGCATTCATTTGAATTATTCTTGGTGAGAAATGCACTATATGGCCAAAAGTATGTGGACCCCCACCCCCTTCTAATGACTGAGCCGAGCTGTTTCGGTCGCACCCGTACAGCATACAAATACATTCTAGACAACTGCGTGCTTCCAGCTTTGTGGCCACAGTTTGGGGAAGCTCCTTTCCTGCCCCCCCCATGCATAAAGTGAGCTCCATAAACACACGGTTTGCCCCGGTTGGTGTGGAAGAACTTGAGTGGCTGTGCAGAGCCCTGACCTCGACCCCACCGAACACCTTTGGGATGACTTGGAAGTCCGACCGCAAGCTGGCCCATCCCACCAGACAACGGTGCCCAACCTCACTGATGCTCTTGTAGTCGAGTGGGCAGAAATTCCCAGAATCTGGTGGAAAGCCTTCCTAGAAGAGTGGGGGCTGTCATAGCGGTAAAAGGAGGAACAATTCCATGTGAATGCCCAAGGGTTTGGAATAGGAGGATCAACCAGCACATATGGGTGTGATGCTGAGGTGTCCACATTTATAAACTGATAATAAAATTAAAGATGAACTTGAAAATGTAGTGCTAATAATGAAAACCGGGCGACATGGTTATTTAATGGACAGCTCTCGTGGCTCATGGCAGCTGGGCTGGGCAATCTGATCCCGACCCAGTTTGTGTAGTGTTTGCATGTTCACCCCATATCTACTTGTGTTTCCTTCCACATACATTCAACAGTATGTATTTCATGTGGACTGATGCCTTTAAATGGCCTGCTTTGTGTCTGTATTTACACTGAGTTGCCAGTTTATTAGGTACACCCCCCACTTTAATACAAATTGTACATTCCAGCAAAATGTACATCACATAACTGTGGCGTGTCGTATAAATCAAAGCAGCAGCATCAGTCTGTGTCCAAATGAGCACTGGAATGGGCAAAACAACAAATTTTAGTGATTCCTGCAATGGCACGATAGTTGGCCTTCCACTGACATGTCAGTTCAAGCATCTACCAAACAGCTGTCATGCTGGGCTGTTCGCACACAAGTATTTCAGTGGGTTTTGGAGAATTGTGCAAAATGGTAAAAAATAGGTGTGATCGGCGATCCTGTGGAGGAACACAGCTCGTGGATTATATGGCCGAAGAAGAATGGCAAGAATTGTGCAAGCAAACTTTTATGTACAGCTATCAGAAAGAGTGTAGTGGAACAAATAGTTTATTGCACACCAACAGCAATAGACGCTGGCCATCTCCCTCTAAAGTACACACCACTTCTGAACAAAAACCGCTACAGCGCCCTCACTCCACGACAGTGACTAAAGGAACATCCCATCACCAGAACACAACGGTTCAAAAACCAACCGAGCTTAATACACAACACAAAGAAACAAGCCACAAGCAGGAAATTTACATCCGAATTCAACACTGGTGTGCAGACTGTCATCTCGGAACTCAGCATTTATTGGAATTTATCCGTTGCCGCTGATGATCATGTTGGGTGCCGATGTTGTTGGTGAGGAACAAACAGGCACGTCTCCGGGGGCACAGGAGCATCAAAGCTGGACTATTGAAGAGTGGAAGAAAGTCGCCTGATCAGATGAATCCAGGTTCCTTTTCCATCACGCTGACAGAAGGGTTAGAATTTGATACAAGCAACATGGAGCCACCCTGTTTTTTACAAACTGGTGGTAGCAGTGTGATGGTGGTGGGAAATGCTGTCCTGGCACACGTTAGGGCCCTTGGTACCCACTGAAGAACATCTGATGATTGAGTACTTATACCTTGTGCGGCACATGAAAAATGGAATGAAAAGGCATAAAGACATCTCCTGTTTACCTGCACAGAATGCATTTGTGACCTCATAGCACAACAGTTGTGTGAGGCCAACGCCATATGAGACTATGCGCTGAGACACGATGGCAGTGCCCTGCCTACGCACAGCGAAAAACCATCTTGTCATATTTCACACAGTGTTAGTTGCTGTCACAAGTAGCAAACATTTTGTCATGACCACCACCGTAAACCCCATAGCACCACCTCCACCTCTGCACCAATCACACGAATGACCGGCCATCGGCGAGCTCAGGAGGCTGACTGACACTTTTGCTTACTACATTTCGCTGTCGTATGGCACAGAACACAGAAACTTCGGTAAAGAATAGAGTACTAAATTATTTAATAGTGGAATAGATAGCATGCTGTACTGTGACCAGAAACGCAACAAAACAGGTTAAAAGCATTAATAAATGAGTATGGTCTGGCTTACAGCCGATGTGACAATGTGACCTAACCTGGTCATAGGTCAAGGACATTCCGTAAACAGGTGTAGCTAACAAATGAACTACTCTGTATTTGCAAATGTGTGACATTGCTCTCATGCATAGATGGGTGAATGATTTTTGGGGGTTTAGTGTAGTTTTTTTACATCGGAGTGGGTAAAGGTATCAGTCAAAAAGTTTATAACAATAATTGCGCATTGCTTTACACAAAAAATCTGTTAAATGAATAAATGTAGCACAAACTATGGTGCACGCTATGCTTAAGCTCTTTGTAAGACTTGGAAACAAACATCAAGCTACTTCTCTGAAGCCATGTAATAGAATTAGTGACAGTCAGTATAAATACTAAGAAAAATATTGAATGTTTTATAAACTTTTAGAAAAAAATAACGCTGTCAGCTGCAGGATACTAAAGCATGGAGACATCAGTAGTGAAGGACAGAGGTTTCAGAACGATGCTCTGCGAGAGTCTTAATGTCCCCTAATGTTTGGGCTATTCATGCACACCAGGTATTGCAGAAGTTTGTGAAGTACAAGCATACTTTTTTACTATTATTATTATTATTATTATTATTATTATTATTGTGCAAGAAATTCAGCGTCATTTTTTCTCACATTTTTATTTTTTTAATTTGTCACGTCGTTGCGCCTTTCCTCAGATCATGAGCACAGCTTTGTCCCCACACCCTGAAAGCGGTACAGATTTGTCTTGCTCGGGAAGGGAACTCTCTTAAATCGAGCTCGTGAACTCCCACGTAAGGGTGTGTCACATGACAAGCTGTCTTTATCCGAATATCAAATCTCTCCCAAGCAATAAATACTCATTTTCGAACGAATTTTTCCGACCGTTTGCGAGCGCGCACGCCGGCGTCATTTCCTCCCGAAGGCCTCCCCATCTGAAGCGGTAAGCGGGCACGAGCTGCTCCCAAAGAAATGAATCCTCTCCCCGAAGCGGGGCAGCGGAGAGACGGGCCTCGGGTTCACCCGCTCCCGTGGATTGGCCGGGGCGGACGAGGGGACCGTCGCTCGGTCGCCGCATTGCTTCTGCTCATTGTTCTGAGAAGGTCACATCATAATTCATTAACAATAATTTCTCCCCCGGTGCCACCTGCACTCCTTCAGTCAATTGCCCCATTAAATTACGAGCCACGCTCACGCTCGCTGCTCCCGACAATGAAGATGTATTTGTAATGTAAAGGCAAGAGCTATTAGTTACATTTATTTAAATGGCCCAGTTTGAAGCGGGAGAGCCTGTCTTTATGAAGGGCAGTTAACCACTAACCGTAATTGATAATTCAAACTATTTACCATTAGGAAATATAAATAGGGTGGGGGGGGGGCTCATCTCCATTGTTGCTGGGAGAGCCGCAGCGAAAATGCTTGATGCTCAGTCCACTCGAGTCCCATTCATCTCCATAGCGTTTATAAACACATTTGCATCTCTCCGTTTCACGGTTTTCTTTCGGGTTCTCTGGCTGCGAAGCTGTGCTTCCGCGCAGGCCTCGCATTTCGTCACCGTGGCCGTCTCCAGCCTCTTTCCAGCGTCACGCGTTAAACAATGCAATAAGCGAAAATGAACGCTGGAAAAACATGCGTTTGTTGTGTTGTTTATTTTTATACTGCGCTTTTCCCGACGCAGAGCTTTTTCACACTCTCGGGCCGTATGAATTCGTCCCTACCCATGGTTTATTACAACACGCACGGCATTGCTTTTTACACTATACTGTACGGCACCGTGCAGCATTTATTTGTTGATTTTTTAAAAAATTATTCCAATCTTTTATTCACATGTTGATTTTTTATTACGGATATGCTTTCGATAAAACATTATTATAGCAAAGTTTCCGTCGACGTACAGATACTGCATATTTAGGATTAATTTTTAACAGGCATAATGCCCAAAATTTGAATTTAGAGAGTTCGGACACAAAGGAGTTACTGTTAATTGTACATATAGAGAGAACCTGCATAATACGTATGCTTTCATACAGTGCAATAAAGCACGTTTTCTCTGGCGAGCCCTGTTTTAAGGTGTGCAGACTGCACTTATTTCATCCATGCCAAGAACATTAAAAAGATAATCCGTCCCCTTGTCTGCCCTCTTGACCTTGGAAGGGATTAGATTCAATACCTGACCCGCTGGCAGATATTAAATTGGATCGGTTTTGGACCCACAGGGTATTTATACATTTAGCTGTGAACTCTGTCTTAGCAGCATTCCGTACTCTATTCTCCCTACCACTCAGGTAAAGGTGTTTGTTGTTTTTAGGTGCTCACGGGCTCCAAAAGCAAAACTAAGGTCATGCGGCTTCATGTGAAACTTCTGGATCTTCTGTTTTGTGTCTGAAAACTTACTGCGGTCCTAGTATTTTTCCGGAGTCTTCCCTTAGCCTCAAATAAACTATAATATGAAAAGGAGTGCAGCGAACCTTGCGTCGTGTACGCCTTAATGCTGAACTGAGGACCGGCTCCCTTTTTGTCACATTTTAAAGCGAGGGTTCGGTATTTACCGCTAAAACGTATCAGAAGCTGTGTAAGCGGGCGGCTCCGATGATAATGATGTAATTGCCGGACCGAGCATCGGATCAGTGAAGCCGCTTTAATCGATAAAGTCTTCATCGGCCGTTTCCCCTGGCAGTTCACCCTCATTCCAGTCCTAATTGTTCTTTCAATTGGACAAGGGCTGCGCTGCGAGCACTGGGCAGCAGGCTCCCGGGGCCCGCTTTCCATTTCTGCCCTTCCCTCAACGGGACAGGAATAATAGATTGCTAATGTGACTCGGAACACGCGGCCGCTGTCTCCTCCCGCTCTCCATAGCTGCCCGTGTCCGCCGCACGCGCTAGCGAAGATCGAGAACTGCAGCACACGGGGAGTGGCGGAAGGGAGCGGTCAGCTGGGGCCTCGGGTTATTTGAAGGATCGGAGGAGATATTTTGGCACAATAAGTTTAAGTCGGATGACCTTGGTGGTTCGGGCTGGATACAGCGTAGTTTACGTGTACCCGTCAACGCTGCTGTGGACACCAAAGCGTCCACATTTAGGTGTGAGATGTAACCACGAAAAAGAGCTTTCGCGCTCCGAAGTCAGTGGCACGGCAGGTAGTACCGTTGTCTCAAAGCTTGTGCGTTGCGGGTCGGGATGCGCCGGGGTTGGGGTTTGACTCCGGCGTATCCGGGTGGCACTTTACACGTTCTCCACGAATTCACGTGCGCTTTCTACAGTCCCAACAGATGAGCTTTAGGTAATTTGGTGACTGTCCCCTTAGTGCATCAGTGAGTGTTAAGATGAATGTCTTTAATATTGCAATATACCTCTAACAGAGATGTCAGCTTCATGAACATTAATAACAAAGAATGGGTAGGCTATGTTCAAAATGTCATAAAAACAGCAGAAAGGACCCCAAAGTCACCTTATTTGTAAACTAAATGGTGTCAGGGACAAAAGAAGCCACGCGTTAGAAATACAACTTTAAAAAATTTGAAGCCAAACCCTATAACCGTGATAGTATTAAAAAACAATACACAAATGATATACACAAATAAGACCCATAGTTGGGGTTGCAACCCCAACCACCAGCAAGACCAGACGGTCATGTCTGAGGCCGCGTTTTGGGATTTAGAACCCTTTTTCCCCTTCAGTCAGAAATGATGGCAAAATAATTGCTCCCCCTTAACTGATTATTGTCCTTCACTGATAGTAAATCCGTGCTGTCCCCATCGCCATCCTGCGCCGCCTCCCCAGGGGACTCCCCCCACCCTGGCTGCAGACTCCATATGCCTCGGCCCGCAAGATGGCTTCTGCAGGCATCACTACTCAAGTGAAGCCGCGAGCCCGCCTGTCCGTCCCAAATCAGGACGCATGGGGAACCCTTACGCGGAGCGCTTCATCTTCACCCCCGGGGAATCACAAAGGTTAACTGCCTTTTCCTCGAGCGCCACCTTCCCCCCAAGCCTTAATTGTCCCATATTTCTCAGCCTACCATAACACAGCGAGCGGGATTAACAGCACATCCGCCAAGGTGATGAGGTTGACGGTGTCACACATATTAGCACTAAATAAACTCGCGCTTTGCTGTATTTCACCAGGCGGGCAGCGAAGGTGTTTGTCAGAACATTTCAGACGAGGTCCTCGGCCACAGAGACGCGAACTCCCCTCCGCATTACAGCGCGGCAAAACGCGGCGATAATCTGAGATGTGCCTGTGTCGATGCGCGGAGATCATCTCTGACAAACATGTTTAGCGTTATTTGTCATGGTTTAAAGGCTTTCTAGATGCAGCCGAAACGATGTACGACAAAGCGGGTTTGTTCAAGTGAAGCCCTCTCGCAAGAAGATTAGACTGAAGATGGATGTGACAACAACGACACGAACATCTCATCCATAAAAGTTAACTGAGCCACTTTGCTTGGCTTTTTTTCAAATTTGGACTGCAAAACAGTGGGGTTGTTGCGAAAATTTGTATAAACGGAGCACAACATGAGGAGGTCGGCATTCGAAGTCCAGTGTCGGTGAGTGAGTGTGGAGCTGCAGTACTGAGCAGCAGAGTTCGGCCACCGTATCCTGTTGCCAGCGCATGCCCGGTGAAGACAGACAGACAGACAGACAGACGCACATACAAAGGGCAAATTAGGGGCTGCAGTTCACCTGAAAAGGATGCCCCCGAGTGTGACAGGAAACTGGAGGCAGCTGAGGAAACCCACATGAACACAGGGAGAACACGCAAACTCCACACAGACCACAGAAGCTACAAGGCACCAGTGCTACCTGCTGTGCCACCATCAGCAAAGCCTAGAGAGCAGGCGGCGCGGCACTCACTCTGCGTAGCTCTCGTTGCTTCGCTTCAGCAAACACGTTCGGCACGATGCAAACCGAGGCCGTTGTGTTATTTGAGTAACAACGTGGTCGTGACTAGCAGAGCTGCAGTGAATTTCAGAGGAAGAGTTTTATTTCACTCTAAGCAGCATGAATACACCTTACCCAGAATGCAGGCGGTCTGGTTTAACCTAAAGAGGCAGCGCCTAGTAAAAGAACTGCGTTGTGTGAAAAAGTTGCACTGTACTACACCATACCAATAGAGGGCGCTGTAACTCAAGAGCTGACTGCCTTCAGCTGATTTGTCTGCAACAGCATTCCGTTTTTCCATTGCTGTTCGCTTGCTGTGAACTTTCCTGCAGCATTGTTGCTAGCGTGAGGGATGCTCAGCAGCTACAAAAAAATGAGTGTTGGATCATTCCCCGAAATTTTGACTTGTATCACCCATTATTGATGAAAAGTAAAACAGGTGGATTGCGCCGATAATTTTGTTTCCTTCAGCAGCTACTTTGTCGGGTGTTTGTTGGAAATGCGCAGGACCCCTTGTTCGTATGCGTGTTGACCGTGTGGCAATGCGTGCGTAGAACAGACACAGTAGCATGCGTGTGTAGTGTATCGAGCTGAGGCTTCGTGGTGCTTGGCTGCATCACTAGACATGGGTTCAAGGCCTGCTCAGTCTCTGTGGAGACGTGGGTTGCCTCTGAGTGCTCTGGTTTCCTCCCACAAATGCCCATGAGTTTATGGTTGATTTGTGGCTCTGATATTGCGTGTATGCATTGTATTAATTTGCTGGACAAATAAACATACAATTGTGTAGAGTTTAGTGGGGTTCATAGAGTGTTTTAGTTCATCCTGCACAATGGCGTTTACTAAGCACTACTTAGCAACAGGTCGCTTTGGAGGAAAGCATGCAAAAATGTGCCAGCGGCAGTTTAGGAAGTACAGGAGGCTTCGCAGCACTAAGGTGGTGGGAAAGTGTTAAGCATGGCAAGGGGGCCGAGGGAGAGCGGCTGTAGGAAAGACTGCAGCTCATGAATCACAGATCTGAGTTTAGTTTGGCACAGCCCAGAGCATTCAGCATTCAGGTGGTGATCGTTGGATCATCTGAAGACCGAAGGCCTCGCACCCTCGCCTCCCTAATCGAAAGTACTCTTCACAGGGAGTAGCCATCAGATGCTGCTGGTGAACACTCCTCGCTGAGCTGTAAATATGCATGTTGGGGGGGGTTAGTTGGATCTGTGTGTGTTATCGCATATGTAGTTCTGAACATCGAGCCACCCACATCAGTAGCCACTTGTAGAGGGTCACAGTGGTCTAGAGTCCAGCCTGGATGGGATGCCAGCTCCTCACAGTGTGATCACACACACTTCAGGCACCAGCTCACGTCAAACGCATGGACTGCAGGAGGAATCCAAGGTGAATACAGAGCGATCATCCAACCTCCACACAGACTGTGCCAGGTTCAAACCCATATGAGACCCACACCCCAGGATCTGTGAGGTACCAGGGATGGCCACTGTGCTGCCGAGGCTGCGTAGTTGCTTAGGTAACAGTTGGGTGTGTAACCATTCTGGGGTGGTTATAGGGGAGCTGTGGACAAACTGGTGTGTCAGTGTATTCTGTAGCTTCAGGTGTGCTGCAATGCTGAAGAAAACTTACAAAATGCTGCTATGACAATGAAAATAAAATAAGTTTTTCTGCCTTCTGATCTCTCACGTTTCACTCACAATGCCAACAATTGAGGTGGGGCATTAAAGGAATGCTATAGTAATGAGGAAGAAAAGCAAAATCACATTCCTGGCAGAGAAGGTTCACATCAGTAAGTGAACTTATGTATAATTTAATAGAGCTTTTGTCCAGACTGCCCTTAATACACAGGCAGTGATCCAGACCTGCACAGCGCGCCCCTTACTGTTGCAAGCAAGGAGGAGCCTGGATAATTATTTCCTTTGCTTTAGTCACCCCAAAATTCCAAGTACCCACTGGAAAAAGTGTGACCATGGGGTCCATAAATGAACGTGGCCAAAAAATGCAGGATGTTTTAACCTCGAGTTCACGGCGCTAAATTTTGTCAATGTTCACGTACACGTTGTAAAACATAGCTTGCACACCTCGGTGCCTATTTATATAGGGACCAGTGTGCAAAATGTGGACATTTATTTTTTATTTCTAGAATAACCACCCCCTGTGGCTGTCAACCGAAGTAATTTGACCCAGAAGAAGACCAGTGTTTTCCTGCGTGTTCCTATGTACTTGCATGATTTGTTCATAAACAGCTTAGATATACAATGATTTTTTTGCACAGTGAAATGAACGAATGGATAAATAGGAGTTGTTTGAAGACAAGTTTCACCTTTTGTGGACGTGTCGCGATCCAAAATTCCAAGCGTGAACCGCGCTCCTGCCATAAGACCCATGATTAAGATAGCTGCTTTGAATTACTACGGTAAACTTGTCTAGATAGGAAATGATAAAGGATGAATGGTAAATCATTGCAACATTAATGCACAAACCTAACACTTGGTCTCCTCGGACAACCGATTCAGCCAAATCATTAAATGCACAAACCGTAAGTCCGTATAAATGAACGAGTGCAGAAGAAACAAATAGAAATTGTGCAGTTTTTAACAACTCTTCTGAGAAGGACACGTCTCTACCCTGTTTTTCAGTTCCAAGCAGGCTTGTGTTTCGGATGTGAATAATGACAGCAACACTTTGCCAACACAGATACACTTCTGAGCCAGGAAGGGTTGCAGAATAATGGCATTCATTGAGCCATTAAAGAAGAAAGTGCTGTGCAGCTCAAACGGAATTTCAACCCACCTATAAAACATCTAGGTTAATGTGTAAGGGCAGGTCCAAGCGTTTTTGGGACAAATTAATTTTTGAATGCATAAAGAAGACTGATGGATGCCTGAATATTTACTTGGTTTTTGGCCAAGAGAATATCTGAGGTTACCACTCTGCTGGCAGGAAAGGAGCCAATTCAGTCTATGGGCAGTTAGGGCGGAAAGTGGTCGTGAGTGCTGCTGGAATGCTTTTCCCTTAAATACAGCGAAGGTCCACAGGCCAGTGATCCCCGCCCCTGAAAGGACGGAAGCCCAAAATCAGCCTCGCATCCCGTGCTCCTTTCTACTCATGTGCGCATGTAAGTCTTGCACTGGAGTGTGTTTGCCATTAGGCTGAGGACATATTAACTTTATTGCCTTCAGTTTCAACTGCAAACAAAAACACTTTAAAATATAAATCAGCCTGCCGTACAATAAATAGCAGTTTGAAAAGCTGCTGCCTTCGAGTGAACACAGTCTATGCCTTGGCGTCACAAAACAAAGGAGAATCAGAGAGGAGCACGTGTTGCCCCTGTGTTATCACATCTCCAGCATGGCAAGGCCAGATCAGACCGGTTCATTAGAGGTTATGAAGGTAGGGAAGTAAACAGACGTAAAATATGGCTCATATAATTTCATCTCGTAGCCAGTTATTAAAACAACTCTTAAGTTTACAAGCAACAGCCTATCAGTACAGTTTGGCAGGTTTGCAGCGAGTTTCACTTCCTGCAAAAAGCCTCCGTTGGGTTTATCTGGAACTGAAACATTCAGAGGTTCAGTAGTTCACCATCAACTAAGACGGGCATTTGTGTCTAACGTGTACAGGGGCCATCACACAAGTCATTAATAAAAACCATATATCGCAAAGGTCAAAAATTTTGACAATATCCAAAATTCCTTTGGAAATACTGCATAGTACAATGTTTGAAGCAGGTAGTGTACAGTAATAATAAATAGGAAAATTTTATGGGATAATTGGCCCTTCTGTTGGAGCTCAAAATAGTTGTCATAGACTTTGTCTGAATTAACAAGGTTCTTGTTGAATGTTGGGAACCAGGACAATTTGATAATACTGTGCACTATATGGCCATTGGACTTGAGCAGTGGAACCGCATTCTCTGGAGTGATAAATCACACTTCACTATCTGGCAGTCTGACAGGCAAATCTGGATTTGGTGGATGCCAGCAGAGCGCTACCTGCCATAGTAAAGTTTTGTGGGAGGAATAATTGTCTGGGGCTGTTTTTCAGGGTCCCTTAGTTCCAGCGAAAGGAAACCTGAATTCTGTGGCATACAATCAAATTCCAGACAACTGCATGCTTCCAAGTTTGTAGCCAGTTTTGTGGAAGCTCTTTTCCTGCCCCCCCAATGCCCAAAGTGAGCGCCATAAACATACAGTTTGCCCAGGTTGGTTGAGGGGCTGCACAGAGCCCTGACCTCAACCCCAGCGAGCACTTTTGGGATGAACTGGAATGCTGACCGCAAGCCAGGCCTTCTCGCCCGACCTCACTAATGCCCTTGCGGCCGAATGGGCAGAAATGACCAAAATCTGGTGCGAAGCCTTCCCAGAAGAGCAGGGACTGTCATAGCAGCAAAGGGGGGAACAAATCCATATGATTGCCCATGGGTTTAGAATGGGAGGTTCAACAAGCACACATGGGGGTGATGCTCAGGTGTCCACATATTTTTGGACATGCAGTATAAGTGAGCTTGTGGAATCACTTGCAGACGGACGAGATGTGAACCTATGGGCTTAATGAAATGCAACTACAACAGCAAACACCACACAGTAAGAGAGGCTACATACTTCAAGTACGGAAGCATATGGAACAAATTCATTTTGTGGATTAGCCATTATTTTACCTCATTGATGGTTCTGAGGGGCATTTAGGTACAGCAGGTAAAGACGGTGCCTTATAACTGTTGGGCTGCTTGGTTGGTGTGAGCTGAGATCCGGCCCAGGTTGTGCATATTTCATGTTTGCATGGCCTTCCTGTTACCGTACTGCATGGACTTGCAAATGAAAGACGGGAATGGTACACCACTCCCGTTCCCTCGCTTGCCTGATAAGTCACAAAAGTGGTCACAAAAGCGGTCACTCTGCGTAGGATTCAACTCGATGGCACATCCATGTATTCCTTCACTTTTTAAGAGGCTTTCTTTGCATTTATTTTGCCAATAATTTCAGTGCACATCAAACCTTTCCTTAAAGGGCAAATTCCAAAAGTATCAGCATTACCCAGCATGCACCCCAGCAAGCAAGGACCACCAGGTTAACCCTGAATAATCTCATGTTTAAATCAGGTTGCAGTTTCCCGTGTGTGTGTGTGTATATACAGGCAGTCAGGGCCAGTTTGTTTCTGTCTTCTGTTTGTCTTTCCCAGCACAGTTCAATAGGGAAATCTATCAAAAAAGGCACAACATAGCCTAATAAGCACCATTTGGCTGATTCGAATGTTATGGCAGGACTACTGTGCAGTTTCCAGAGGTGTAACTGCAGAAGCACTAAATGGGTAGAACATTTATACACAGTCAGCACTGAAGTGCCTGGGCTCTTTCATTCAGCCGCTTCCCACGAATTTCTTGCACCAGACCTCAGCAGATTTTCGGTGGAACCCGAGAGCCTCCATCACGTTAATAATTATTATTGTTTTAAAAAACATCGTTTTTTTCGGCATCTTAGCGAGAGCCTCCTCGGTCCTGCCAGCCAGCTGAAGGTTATAGAAATGAATGAAGCATCCCTGCTAAACCAGCAGGGGAAAGGAAAAGACGGAAGAAGGCTTTCGTATCCGCAGTCTTTAAGGGAAGGAGATTGTCGCGGCAGGTGTAACCGCAAGCAACAATTGCATGCTCGGCACAGTAAATATTTACAGGAGCGATCATTGGAGCTTATGACGGGCCATTTGTCTTCTCCGTGTCTCCAGAACATGCAGACTGCCCCTTGCTTGGCCTGGTCCTGTTTGTTCTCCGTATTGACCCGCTGCCAGCCTCTTCAGAAAGTTCCAGAGGCCCGCGTTGTTTCCATGCTGCCTCTGAGCATCTTATCTTCAGAGAAGGGTCACGGCACACCAGGGAGGGCCGGCTGTACTCGGCTTTGAAGCAGACCTCTGGGAAAAAAGAGAGTCCTTTGTGTGACAGCGTGCCATGTTTTCATCTGGGCGTAATTGTGGCGGCATCTGTGTGTGGGGCAGCGGTGAATCGGACAGGATCACGCACAATTACCTCCCCCAAAACCCAAAACACAAGGCTTTTTCCACTTATTTGCGATGCTATTTTTGTACGGCTTCACCCTGTAAACCACAAGGCTCCATGTGAACCACTACATCCTGCTGCACATTGGAGGCTTGGGAACTGTGTAAAGGGTTTGTGTGTGTGTGTGTGTGTGTGTGTGTGTGTGTGTGTGTGTGTGTGTCTGGATTTATGCACAAGAATAAACCACAAAATACTTTTACCAAAATTCCAATAATGTACTTGTGCTAATTGTTTTTTTGTTTTTTTTTTGCATTCAAAAATGAACACCTTTGTATAGGCTTTATTGTTTTGAGGGGTTATTTTGTCTTTAGTGACCTTGTCTGCACTGCTGTAGAAAGTAAATGTCAGAAAAACTTTTCTATACAGTTCCACAAGAGCTTGGCTACACCCCCCCATATGTGCAGTTGTGCTCCTTTATTCCCCTGTTAGGCCACACTACCCGCCATGAGCAAGGATTTCTTACATGCTCATGCCAGCATTACCTGTGCGATTGTGTCTAACCAAACTTATTACCCTCAATGCACGCAGGGAAGGGCAGATCCTTCAAGAATTCCCTGGTCAGGAGGGACCACAAAAGCTGGCAAAATGATCCTGAAACCAAGGAAAAGCACTTCTTTCCCTTTATATGCACCTAACTTGTTACCTGGGAAAAGGTGAGTTAGTTTTCCAAAAGGTTTCTACCAAGCTTCAGTCACTCACACTAACATACACAGGTGTTCCCCACCTCACTAAGGGAACTTCTTTATTAAAAATTCTCCAAACACAAAGATGTATGGTTTCAGCTGTAAAACATTTTGTTTCTCAGTCTCAAATACCATAAAAATGGACACAATCACTTCAACACAAACTGCGCACAACAACACATCATAGCACAGCTTAACCAGTTTTCCTTCAGTAATTCCTGCGTAACAGTCTTTGTCTACCTGTACCTGTCTACCTCACTGATGCTCTTGTGGATGGATGGGCTCAAATGCCCCAGAAGAGTGGGGGCTGTTATAACAGCAAAAGGGGAACAAGCACATATGAGTGTGATGTTCTCATAGTTATTTGACAAGCAAATATTATTTGTGTGTGTGTGTGTGTGTGTGTGTGTGTGTGTGTGTGTGTGTGTGTGTGTGTGTGTGTGTGTGTGTGTGTGTGTGTTGGAAACTGCCTCTAGACACATGTCACTGACTTAAGGTGAGAAATGTTGCTTCTGATATCAAGTCTGTGGCTTGAAAAACAAAGATGTGCATTAAGAACAAACAAACAGGTCATTATGCTGTCTGCTTAGTGAAGTGCGGACCATAATCCATGGGAAACCACCTTTCATTCTCTCTTATACATCTGTACAAGTGCAGAATGGCAAAGAGAACCTTGAACTTTGTATGACTGCATCACATTTATTCCTGGCCTATCAGATTCCTGCCAGGTTCATTCCTCACCATTTTGTATAGAAGCCCATTTAAACGGCTTAAGTTAAATCCCTTGCTAACCAATACTGGTCACTGCTCAAAAAGTTTGGTCATGTTTACAGCTTGGCATAATAAAAATGAAAAGTTTCCTCAGGATTTAGCTTGGGAAGTTAACCCGAAAATTTTTGCATAAATGCTGAGCCTCAGAACTGCTACACAGCCTGAAACTGTTGTGCTTTCTTTTGAACCCCCAGTTCTATTATTTGCTCTGCAGCTCTGCGGCCTTTAAGCAGGCAGACGGTCAAGCCACATCATTCAGCAGTGCATTCCCCCAACTTTCCATGACCTGCTGATACAGGTGAGCACCGCTCTCATCCTATCTCCTTGGCAGACTAACAAAGTTTTGCTCGCTGACCTGCTCCTTTGCAGGTTCCTTCCTGTCCCTGATTCTTAGCCAATGTCCTGCTGTACAAATAACTAACAAAGCACCCCTTCTGATATTGTCTACACAAGAAAAAAGCCAACTTCCTTTCTGTTTGTGTTTCTAGTCATCCCTGAAACGCGCTGCTGCCGTACAATGTTGGCGTACAGGTGTCAGCCCACGCTGAACTGTCTTGTGTTCCTCCCATGTCGACAGCATTGTGACATAATGCTCAACACAAGGGCGACACCAAATGAAAGGCCACCTCTGTGAATAGAAACAGGAACTTCTTGCTATCCCAAGTTTACATGGGTAATCTACTCTCAGAACACTGGAAAAGAGACAAGGTCACTTTCTGAAGCCTAACTTTCCACTTTTTTCTTTAGCAAGGTTGTCTTCTGCATGGCTGTAGCGTTGTTTTTCCTGCCGTTCCTCCCAGAGTCTGGGACCGGCCAAGCTGGTGTTCCTCTGCAAAGCCGCTGCAGCAGCTCAGGGTACTGTAGGTGCCTTCTCAAGGGCCACATGCCCTGCACAGGATAGTATTTTGCTGAAGGGTAGCTCAGCACAAAGTGTGATTTGAACACGAGTCCCTCAAGTCCGAGGCGGCAGCGCTCACTTCTACACTACCCGCTACCACCGTAGTGCCTGCTTGGTATGATACCATGGTGTTCTCTTAACCTACCTGTTCTTTCACACACGTAACAGGGAGTCGTGATTTCAAGCAGAGCGAAGCACTGTTGCTTTCCTTTGAGCAGCTCAGCTTCTCCTGTAAAATACGGTAGCTGAGCTCTTCCTCCAAGTAACCGAGCGCTCTGTACAGCTGAATGTAGTCTAACTTTTGCCAATACCTTCTAATGACCTATTTAGCTCATCCATTTTGTTCACCGTGAAAGGTTGAAGCCGTTCTCAATAACAGCTAACAGCAGAAATTGTATTTGTATGCCTCAAATACCCACCTAATGCATTCTTTGAAATTTGAACCAGTGCTTTAGATGGGTTGTCTGCGTGCAAAAACACATATGCACGCCTTAAAGCAGGGAACTTGACACCTTGGATATTTCTAATCTCACCGCTGTGTATAATGTTTGAATTGTGCTCAAGTTGCAAGGACGCTTAACTTCTGCATAGTGGTTTCCTCCTCCGTGACCACAGGAGTGTCACGCACACGGCCCTGAGTTTGCAGGCTGACCTGCGTAAAAAGCACTGCATTTTGTTCCATGTGTCTTCAGCACACAACAGCAGTTCTTGGAAAGAGGAATTGTCTTAATCCTCCATGTGGGACCTGGCCTAATCTTTTTTACTTTGATTTTCAAAATTTAAACTGAGTTCCTCGTACAGCGGTGTGACATGAAATGTTCATACCACAGGACGCAGCCTGCACCCGTTTATCTGCACCGTTACGGCTGGAAACAACTGCACTGCTCACAGCGGGCAATGTGACGCTTACAGTCATTGCCTTGCACTGTCCGGACCTCAGACTACTTTTCAGGCTACCGCCCACTAACCCTCCACAGTGAAGTTGCAGCTCATCACTCTGGAAGAGTTGTGTATTGTAGATGAGGCAGCGGCTACCCTTGTGGTCAAAGCTGCCAGGAATTCAAAGGGCCCGGGTTCTAAGACCCTTGTGCATGGTTCCTACCCTGAATCGATACAGTAAAAATGAGCCAGCACACACTCTTTGTTTTAGAAAAAGTGTGTGCATGTCAAAGGCTGAGAGCATCAAACTGGGCAGCAAGGCAGTTATTGTAGTGGAAGGTGATTCAGCGGTGGGAACACCGAGCTGCGGAAAATCAAGCGTCTACACGCGCATCTCTCTGCCTGGTGAAATACGACCTTGTTTTCCCCGAGCTGTACTTTGCTCTGGAGAAAAGTGCGTGCTAAATGAACCAAGGTAAATGTCAAATAAGATAATGCCTGAGCCCGCTCTCACCGGCCAGCTGACCCTGCTAATCTTCACGGCAGTTTCCTTCACACAAAGTTAGACGGGCATCTGCCCTCCTAGCCTGGCTGAGCCACGGTTGGGCTTTGCTCCTGAAAAGCCGGAGGATTATCAGGACAAACGGATTGTAAACTTGCGGAGACAGCCCTTGGGACACACAGTGTCGTATTCGGCAGGGTAGGGGGTGGCTCGACGGCGTCTCCCCTAAGAGTCGTCCGTCACCAGCCCACTTGTTTACGCTTATTCTGCCCGAAAAGGCGCCGTGGATGAAAATGGCGCGATTCCCTTATGTCATCCATTAGCTGCGTAAAAGCACATCGACCCGAACGGAAAGCGTCGTAGGAGAGGAGTCAGCTGTCATGCTTTGGAGGCACCGGTGTGAGGTGGGGGGCTTTGGTGTGTTTCCAGCAGGTACACAACAAGCTCGCATTCTGCCAACAAACAATGCCCTCATTTGCAACGCTGACATTTGGTAAGAATATTTATATAATCCTTTTTCTTCTGTGGTTGCCAGAACAAAAGGCCACACCAGACAGCCAGACATGAGTGAGCACTGTCCAATATTTGTTGTTCCTCTAGGTGATCGGGTTATGTTTGGCACCGGTTCTCCTTCTCTCATCACTCAGCAGTGTTGGGCATCAATGCAGGGGTTGCTGCCAAAATCAGCAGGTTTCTTCCACACCTATTAGCCTCTGTTTTTAATTATTAACCGGTTCCTTTTTTCCTCTTCTGCATTTAACCGAGCTTTTGTGCACAGCCCCTTTGGTGGTTTGCTTTTCCACAGAACACCAGCGTGGCTCCCAGATGGCTGTCTGACTGGGCAATGTCCTCTTTAGGTGCACGCCAGAGGGCCACAGTCCTTATAAAAGACGGCGCTCCGTCCCCTAAGCCCTGCCCTTCATCACCAGCGCCCCGGGACGTGCATCATCTCACACCCATACACAAACACTGCGACACCGTCTCACTCATGCACCAGTTGTCTGTTTAATCCCAGATTATCACAGCAAGCTGAAAGAGTGAGAACAAAGGGGATAAAGACACTTGAAGCAGACTATTGCAAATGAATGCCAAAGTAACGTTGTGCAATATGTAACTGCCTTTGCCGAGTATAAACACGTATTGTAGATTCAATTCAATTTTATTTTTATATTGCGCTCTTCTCACTGCAGTGACACAGAGTGCTGAACAAACATGACAAGGGTAGTATTCATGTACAGTTGGTATCTGGCCACATAGGAGAGGAAAACAAAAAACTCCTTTCTACTAGAGAGTAGAAGAAAAATAAACCTCTGGGGGTCCGTGTGTTGGTGGAAGCCCACCCCTCCTGAGCATTCTATACATGGGTAATAGCCAGTTCATGACAATGTTAATAGGAGTCGTAGGTTTTTATCATTGTGGTATATGGAGTACGGTATGCTTAAAGTTCCATTGGTTTGGACATGTGCAGAGGAGAGATGCTGGATATATCGGAAGAAGGATGCTAGGGATGGGGCTGCCAGGCAAGAGGAAGAGAGGAAGGCCTAAGAGGAGATTTATGGATGTGGTGAAGGAAGACATGCAGGTGGTGGGTGAGACGGAGAAAGATGCTGAGGACAGGAAGAAGTGGAAACGATCGATCCGCCGTGGCGACCCCTAACGGGAGCGGCCGAGAGAAGAAGGTATGCTTAAAGTTCCAGTCCACAGTTAGACACGGCCTCCCACGTCCGCAGCGTCTGATCCGTTGTGATCAGGTAGATCGGCTTTCTGCCTGTCCCCTTCGTATGTTCCGATAGATCTGCGGACATTTAACATAATCACAGTTCCCAGAAGCCATGGATGCTAGATAGACGTTGGATGGGTTGAGTGGAAGTCACAACAGGGCACAAAATGCCAAATCTGAGAGCAAAGACACATCTTCTCCGTGACAGCAAGCAAGGAGTAGTACCGCAACGCTGGCAACAAAGAATGGAAAATGGAAGAAATTCATCATTTAAACTTTTATAGCTTGATATTTTGATGTCCGTGCCATCATTGCTTACTGGATGTTCTTCCGGGTCCCTCCATGCAGCGGGGAGAAAATCCATAACAAATCCTTGAATGCAAAGGGGTCCATCGCTTTCTGTGAAAGCAGCTTATTTCCTGTAAACTGACCTTTCCGCCAATGAGAGGCCACCGTGCGGAGAGAAAATACTTGTAGATCCCACCGTTAGCTGTGTTTACTTCGCCAAAGCAGAGACTTGCATTAAAGTCAGTTTATGCCGTTGTACATGTGCTGTTTTATGCCTGTCTGGTCCCCCGTTTTAATGTGGTCTGGGGAGAAGGTAATTAAAAAGAAAACCATATGACATGAACGTTGCACTTTTTTCTGTGGGTGGTTTTTGGCACATGGAAGTTCCACCAAAACAGGATGAGCAGAGCAGAGATAAAAAATGGGTTAAAAAGAAGAAGAAACGGAACAAACTGGTTTGACTGCTGAGAGAAGTGATTCCACTGGTAACCATTGCACTCCTCTTGACCGAGTTTGCCTGCCAGGTCTTGCAGGTCCATCCCATGCCAAAAGCCCCTTCCTTTACTTCTGCCCTGAACTCTGGTTTCAGGGGACTCCAACCCAAGGCCCGGGTAAGACAGAAGAAAATCAGGCAGGAAGCTCAAGCGGGGGCCCAAGGCGGCAGACTCATGCGTTCAAAGCGCCAATTACAGCATGTTAGACCACAAGGAGGGCTTTCTGCAGGGAACAAACGTCCCACCCTTATGGTGGAAGGGGTTGTGTTTGTCTAGCCGCAGCTGTCCTCTTATCCCTCAGTTTTCCACTTTGTGCTTCAGTTTTTCGTGTTTTTACAGCTTCCTTGTTTTTAATAATACGCAGCCCCAGCAAAGGCAACAGGGGAGGCTGATGGCAAAAACAGCTCACCGAGCCCTCTGAGCACTCGGCTCCCCATTCTAACATTTCCCTTTGCCCCCACATCATCAATCTGTCGCTCCCTAGCCTTTATTTAGCCGCAGTAGTAAAGGCAAGAGCAGTTCCCATGCTTTTGGAGTCCCTTTTGACTGGAAGCAAGATAGTCGCCCTGAAGGCAAAGAAACAACTCACCGGAGGTCTAAAACCAGATGCAAGAATCGGTCGGGACAAAATAAACTCGGCCGTTGTTTCTTCACAGCTTACGCTTTCGGTTACCGGCCCCGCCACGGCCTTCTGACGCAGCTGTGGTGCATTGCACTTAATGACAGTCAGTAAAGTTTTCTAAGACTTTTCTGACAAGTATAATTAAAAAGAGATATTATAAGCTGAGCACATAAACAGGTTTTTCCCTCCCTGTTCTGGCTCAGTTCACTGTGGGCTCTGCCTAAAGCATGTAGTTCTCCTGCCTCCTGCATGTTCTGCTGTCAGATTTGCGTTCAGCTTGCGTCTCTGAACACGACTGCGAGAATGACGCTGGTTATTACTGAGCGAACCTCTGCATGGCATGCAGCTCCAAACATGCACATCAGGTCAAAGGTATCGTGGCAGCGTAGCCTTTCTGCAGCGTCTCATCTGTGCGCGCAGTGTATTGATGCCGAGGCTGCGCTTCGGCGTAATACAGTCAGGGAAAATCGAAAGAATATGCAGTTACGGTACATTTTTGCATTCGTCCTATGTGTCCCACACTGAATATGTAGTCATACTCTAGTGCTCCCGCCCAACTGAATTCTGCACAGCGTAGGGTCTGTTCACCACCATCACTGACTACCCTGTGACTCTCACTATTACTACTGACTCTTTGCATCGATCCTTTTATTTCATCTACTGTCTTACCTTATTACGCTGCCAGTCAACATACATTCTAACATCCATCTTTAGCACACGACATGGTTAGAGGCTAAGTGGAGGTTTGTCAGCCCTGCGAGCTGCGAGTAGCAGCAAAATGGGTAGAAGCATGTATGTGGTGACACATTCCATGCTTGGAATGCTATGGGTGCTAATGGGTGAGGCTGGCAGTTTTTCTGAGGAAAGGACATGGGGGTAAACCCATTGTGCCACAGCATGTAATGAGGTGCAAGGTTGGTTGAGACAATTATGGGTAAGACCGTTCTTACCTATTTTATATTTTTATCATATTATCTATTATCTATTATTTATTTCTGTTCATGGGTTTCTTTGTCTTCATGCTGTCTGTTTACTGTGCTGTATTATGCGCCGCGGAGCAGGAGAAACCACATTTTGTTCTCTCCTGTACTGTGCAGCTGCATAAGATAAAATGGAAGAAATAAAGGAGCAATTTATTGTGTCATAAATCAGTCACTGCCAAGGGAGATGGGTGAGAAGTGGTCAGTGAACAGTTCCTCAGTAAGATGCCTTCCTAAGTAGCATTTCTTTTTCCTAAAATCAGCATTCTATTAAAAAATTTTTCAAAAACATCAAGAATTTTCCAAGCCAGGTTTCAGCTGTGTCATAACACACTAGATAAAGGGATCGCTTCTCAGTCATTTGTCATGGCAGCGGTTGACCCGTCATGCAGCCAACAGCTGGGAAAATTTCCTCAATTCCCTGCGTTTCTGTTAAGTAACAACTGTGCAAGCACGGCACAGTAAAACTACGCTTATTGAAGCTGAAATTACAAATTGAACTATTAAACTATTCAAATGCTCGAGAGCAGGAATAAATCTGAAAGTAAACAGAATGACTTGGCCGAGGCCTCGAACAGAAGGTTGCAGGTTCAAATATTAAAATGGGAGCTGCTTCTAACTGCTAAGGTGGAAACTTAGCCTTAATGTTCTTCATCGTATTTCCTCCTGTACAGGTGCTATCTGTCCTGACCTTGGACAGGTATTTGCATGCAGGAGAGCTGCTATGACTAAAGAGAAGGTCTCCATGCTGCTTATTCATTATGGGCTGCCATGTCAGTTAAAAAGTTGCTAACCTCAGCTGTAAAATGCCATCTTCATCCAGTCCAGCACAGATACCAGACAGTGCGGCTGCAGTACAGCACAGTCCACATTCTTACAATAGGGTTACGTTCTGATAAATCTATCATAAGTTAAAAATATTGTAAGTTGAAAATGCATTTAATAAACCCAACCTACTGACACGGTTGTGGCTGCTTCAGCAATGGAACGTAGGTGGTCTCTCTTCGCGCTCTGCTTTCCTCTTCCTCTTCTCACCATGAGATGGGGGGGGCTATCCAAAAAACACTGGTAACACAGAACACAGTCACCATGTGGCAGACCGGGAGATGAAGATCGCTGCCGCTGGCCAGCATCATGAGAGAATATCATACCGCATATCACTTGGCCGGGAAAAAAAATCAAAATTCAAAATTCGAAGTACGGTTTCTACTGAACGCATGTCGCTATCACACCATCGTAAGTCGGACCATCGTAGCTCGAGGACCATCTGTATAGCAAACACATAGCAAATTAGAAACAGCAGCAGCAGATCAACATGCTTGATGGTGCAAAGATCTTCTCAACATCTGACAGGTGTCTGAAGAATGCAAATGGAGGCCTAACACTTGCGTGTTGCTTTGTTTTCACTCCTCGCTCTTCTGCCTGGTAAGTGAACGGGTTGCTCAGCTGTATTCAGATTTTGACCGGTGCTGTGAATTGAAGTGACAGTTTGCTTAATAGGTGGCGGTGAGAAACTCCTCATCGTTCAGACAGTGACCCCAATATTCAATAGGCTGCTTCCTCCTTTCTATCATAACTTCATTAATGATCATGCCAACAGTATCAGCATGCACAGGCCACACATTTGCAGATGTTTACAGATGAGGGTTATGTGAATTAATAACAACGGCTCTGCCCTTCCTTTGTGTGTCTACCGCCCTCCCTCCCCACCATCATACCTTAACCTTCACAGAGTGATGGGCAGACAAAACTCTTGGCAGACAAACACTGCATCATACTTTTCTGCAACAAGTATGCTTGATAAACAGATTTCTTTACTCCTGGCCCAGGTCCTCCAGTTCTCTTTAAAGGATGAACAGGACTGGTCCAGTTAGGTGAGTAACTGAACAAAGTGATGTGTAAATATAATAACTTACCTATCCTGCTGTTCTGCAAGAACGGGATGCAAATTCTGTGGGTTAAATGGAAGATCTGTGATGGAGGATTTTGTCTGTTTTCTGAGGTGCTGGTACTGTTGGAAGGGAGGAAAAAGTTGTGGTCTCAGCATCACTTCACCATAGAAGAAAAGTCCTGGTTTGATGCGTACCCCAAAGCAGAGATGGATCATGGGAGGAGCTTTGGGTTCACTCCACTCCAAACTGTTTAAATGAAACCATTCTTCTTATAAGAACTTACATGAGTTGGGTGTAACTTAAAAGTCTTGAAAATATGCTGATATTTTGGTGAACTGGGCCCGAGGTTGTCAAACACCTCCCATCAGTCTTGCAGGTCCGCAGCACAAGGGCAGATCCACTAAAGCAATGACAAATATGACCTTAGAGGCTCTATTGTGTTTTCCAGTGTTTTGCCTATTGACAAATGTAGTCAAACCCTTGGTCCTGCAGTCTCCGTCAGGGACCAAGAATGCAGAGCAATGTGTGGCAGACAAGTGAGCATTCCAGGGCACACAAACACACTCTCAGATGAGCCTGGGAACTGGCTTGCTGTCCATCTGTTCTGCCAGACAGCATTGCTAACAGGCCTCCAATACCAACTGGTTGTTACGGTTCAGGAAAATCCCCAGCTTGCGGTTTAGCTGCAGTTTCAAATGACTGTGCAGCAAATAACAAAACTTTGTATAGCGACATGAAAAAATGTCATAATTTCACGGATTCCAGGTTCAAAGCAAACACCACTGGCTGATCAGTGTTGGCCCACAAAAGTGAATTTGAAAGATTTCTCTACGGCACGTGTGTTGCGCTATCGACTGAAATCAGACACCGATCCTGCGAAGGTGACAGTAAAGCATTGAGCGTGCACACATTTTTTCATGCTTTCTTACATTTTCATACATACTGCATATACTGTAACCTCTCGCACTTGCTTTACGTACTGTACGTGGGTGTGTTTGGCATTTCTTGGTGTCCTTTTTCTGCCTCTGTGCTGCTGTGATCCAGATGCTTCGATAAAATTAAAGAAGGGTGAGAAATATTTTTAAATCTACTTTTCCAGCCAGGTGCTGAAATATTTTACAACAAATCCCTGTCAAGGCCCACCCGCTTCCATACACACACGTGAGCCCTGACGGTGGAGGTTGCCGGCGAGAGCGAGGCCGCGCAGCTGCTCCCGGAGCTTCACACCACCAGCTGTAATAGCTGAGATGGGGGCCGCCGCAGAGCTTGCGTGAACTATAACTTTCCCTGCTGTCAGGTCCCCAGCCAGAGGGAACGCAGCTGCTGAGAAGAAACTGTAGATCTCACCTTTTCTCTCACCCAAACTCTCCATTTCTCTGCGACACACAGAAGACCATACGCACGCATCCTGGTGTTGCATATTCATTTTCAGGCCACACTGAACTTCAAGCTAACACGTAGAGAGCAGGGCTGAAACAGTGCTTCAGGTGGCATAGGGGTTTGAGCCAATGCCTTTGGATGTCAGAGACCTCAGGCAAATTCCACCTCTTGCTGCAATGCCCTTGACCTGAGATGGTTACCCTCAATTTCAGAGTTGGAAGCTGCCATCAAGTCATTACAGACTCCCGGGCACCCACTGACATGGTTTTCAAGACAAGGAGGAACAGAAGTGGTTTGGTGTTCCCCACCTACGGGATATTTGTTCCTTAGGGATGTGCAAACAGAGGATAATCTGCAAACCCCACACCCCTGAGTTGGACTGGAACCCCACATCAGGCAAGCAACCCAGGAGCTGTGAAGCACCAGCTTACCCCACTGCATACTGCACTGACTCAGCAGCACTTTCCATTCCATACCTTTAATAATAGCAAATGAACACAGAAAATATTTCAGTGTCTACATAAGAAATTGTAAAAAAAAGTTTCAAGTATGTTTAAATGTTACTCAGAGGGCTGAAGTTAAAGTGCAGCAGCAAAACAGCGCTGTAGGAGGCAGTGCTCACCGAGGTACTGCTGCGCTATTTGGCTTTGAAGGAATGACTTCACTTCGTAAGCAGATTTGTATTGTTAGTAAAAACGAAAGGAGGCCAGCAGGTCACATGGAGCACTGCTTCCAGCACGTGGGTGGAAGGGTGGAGGTGCAGATGGAGTGCGTGGGCCTGGCTGTTATGGCTTCAGGTCTAGTCCTTCGCTGGAACTAAAATGACCTTGTTACACTCACTACCAAGTGTGAGGTTCAAAGCCTCCGCTTCCTGCCCGAGCAAGACTGCATGTGTGTGCAGCACAGGGCTGCTGCAGGTTCTCTTGACACACACACACACACACACACACACACACACACACGCACGCGTATCCAGGGATAACCAAAAGACAGGGCGCCAACTCACCCATGTATGAGGCCGCCACCCATGTGTGACTGCAGCAGGAATGTGTGTGAATACACAAGTGAGAGGCCTCTGGTGTTTATTCACATTAATCTCGCGCACACATACTATGAAACCGCAGTACAAGTTATGACTGGATTGTTGCCTTCATGACCGAAAACTCTTCTCACTGCTTTCATCATTTGATATTTCTTGTGGTTAAAGACCTCTAAAAGGACGCCGAAAAGAGAGCATCAATACTTGCATTTATAGGTTATTAAATCTAACAAGGATTTGCTATTATTTTTAATATGTGTCATACTGTATGTATTATTGTGCATTGCAGCTTCATAGAAAGTGCGATGCTTGTGTGTTTCGTTGCAAAAACAGGAATACAAACAAAGAAACCCAGATATGAAAATGTTTGCTTCAGTTCAGTGGACACTTCTCCACAGCAGACTGATGCATTTATTTTCCCACACAAGTGCCTTACATGAAAAACTAATTTTTCAAAGGGATTATTTCCCCGGGTGAAAACAAGCAAATCTGCACTACTTAGAAGGGAGATAAAATTCATGCGATAAGCAACCCTATAAAATCACTGCTTCCCTTTATGCTACACCCACAGAGTTGCGCTTTCAGTATGAAGAAACATTTCGCTTTATGTACAGAACACCACAGGTCACAGATAAATGTTTAGTGTGCTTTATCAGCAGTTTTCAATAGGTTTACAACCACTGTGCTGCTAAATTAATTGTGTTTTGCTGCATAGATGGCTCTCTTGCTAATGCTGGCAATGCCAGTTTGTCTCAGATATTGAACCAAGAGTGGCCATTAACCATTTCAGAAATATGTTTCAACATTTATTACTTAAATGCAATGAGAGTTCTGGTGTTGCAGACAACACAGACAATACTTCAGGTACGAATCACAAATCCATTTATTTTTGAGCTGCACTATTTAGTCTTTTTAGTCTTTCTTCCTTATATATATTCCTTCCTGATAATATTTATTCTTATTCTCTGGCAATGTCGTGCATCTTTGCACTTGCATGTAAGTATGTGAGTATGTATGTTGCGTTGTCTTTTGTACACTGTGAGCCACTGTGAACCAAAGCCAAATTCCCTGTATGTATGTGTATACTTGGCCAAATAAATCAGATTCTGATTCTGATCATTCCCACATTTAACTAAGCAATTCATCCAGAGCAATATTACTTAGTGATGACCATATAATGGCTGCTCATTCGGAGTGTTTTCTCTTGTTATCGATGCAAAAAGAAATCCCAATCGGTAGCATCTAGACTAAAACCGTCTCAAAAATTATTACTCACCACTGAACTTTTAAATATTATAGCTACTAACAAAGGTGACTTAGAAGGAATTCATTCTGGAAGTTGCACAAGTACACTGCTCTTCTTGGCTTCTTTCACTTTTGATCGGTCATGTTTTCCTCTCACTTGACCTCTTCACTGAAACCCCAATGAAGCTGTCCTATCAGCACAGCACCATAAAATGAGCGGCCTTGCATTTGTACCGTTGTGTGGTGTCGTCATCGCCTAAATAAGTTCAAATGAGGGAAATCTACACAGCCTTTTTACTTCCAGGCCTTTATCAATATATAGCTGCTGTGCTCACTGTGTTTCCTACGTCCACCATCGCCGTAGGAATGGTGCTGAGCTGAAGCGCACTTGGGGATGGACTAAAGAAATGGAGAAGAGCTAAAGTTTTGCACTTTTCCAATGGAAGCCGCCCACTGAGACCCTTTCCTGAGCTCTTCTACGATGAGGAGGCGCGTAAACTTACTGGGTACAAAGCTGTGACCCGGGATGGGCAATGTTTCGAAGGGGCACGGGTGACAAATCCGACACTGACTGAGGTCACATTTTACAGTGGTGCCCGACAGTGTGAGCTCACAGTGCAGTCACAGGGCCCATCAGCAACGTTGTCTGCGTCCCGCGGGGCTGAGGGGAAGCCGCCATGTCCGGCACACGGCTAGACTAAGCACAGCTTTGCGCTCTGCCAGCTCCCGCGTCCCCACATGTTGCTTGGCAGCGCTTCCAGTGACTAATATGGCAAAAGTGACCACTAATGGGGCGGCTCTGTTGCAGCTCAGCATTGAGTTGACTGCCTCTGTGTCATAATACTGAGCCACTTGAAACAGGAAAAAGAGGGACTATTGAATGCATCAAGAATAAACCGGCGTGCATGCTCCTAAACAGCAGTAATCGCTTTAAACAGCAACATTTGACTGTGCTAATATATTATTATTCAGCAGACAGCTTTGTCCAAAGTTACTTGTAATGTTATGTTTGAACTAAACTACTTACCATTATTTACCCATTTAGATGGCTGAGTAACTTTCAGTGGAACAGCTCCATCACAATTCTGCTGCAGCAGCTGGGATCAAACATCCTTCAGCACCCCTGCATGTTCGATGCTTTTACAGTAAAGGGATTTGATCCTAGAAAAGTGAGCTCATTTCGAAGGGTTTCTATGAACGTGATCAATCCCCGAACAATGGCTTTCTCTGCGGGTGACCGAATCTCCAAAGCTCCTCTATGTTTTCACTGGATTCTGAAATTAATTCATTTATTTTTTTAGGCAAAATTGGCTTGATTTTTAACCGAATCACTAAGTAAATGCTGTCAACAGACCCACCCACATGAAGATGACAACCGTTGTATGTAACGCTAACCAGTCTTCCCATGCATCTTTCCATTTTCAGTCATCTTTTATTAAACTTATTTTCAGATTAGACTAAACTCCCCCCTTTCAGACTGTTTCTGTGCTCCTGTGATGAAATGCTGCTGACTTATTTGGCACTGAAAGGAAATACACAAGCGTTTGTGGATGTGTAGCGTGGCTACCACAGCTGAAAGTAACTCAGCAGCTCCCTCCCGTCCATTTCCACATTCATCACTGACTGCGCTCTATTTATAGACCACCGGGGAGTTGACAGTCCGCTGGGTGCCCGTCCTACGCTGTTTCAGCCTTTTATCCCCACGCCGTCCCTTCCAGTACTTCCTGCCGAACGGGAAGTGAGCAGTGAGCTGGACAAAGTGCTATGATTACCTTGCTTGCCTCCAGGGGAGGGTGGTCCTAACCCACCATTGCGGTCCATGACACTTTCCCATCATGTTAGCAGATAAGATGCTGCAAACAGGTTTCTGGCCGGTTTCAGTGGTAAAAGCAGGCGAGCTTTTCCTTCAGCGGTCCTCCTCCCACCAAAATGCAGCTGTAGCAACAGTGTTTGGACAGCTCTTAAAACAGAACTGGAGTGGTTACCAAAACTTCTGCACTCCGTGGCCCTGCAGCAGATTGCGCCAGAGAATGGCAGGCCGCACATTTACAAGATAAATGTCCATTCATAGCAGCAAGGCTTGGTGGGGAACAGAGAAAGCGTGAGTGTAGCGGTCAGAACCTGTGCTTTGGATTCAGAGGATCTGGATTCAAATCCCACCTCTCGTTCTAGCACTAAAGGTGAAGTTCTTACCATGATTTGCTCCAGTAAAAATTACCCAGCTGAGGAAGTGAGTAAACAATCAAAAGTAGTTTAGTACGAACGGCACGTCGCATCTGGGCTGTGCGACTGAACGCAGGTTTGTCTGCGTGAAGTTTGCACCCTCGGTTTGTTTCGGTTTCCTGAAGGTGCCGTGTATTCTTCTCGTAGTCCACAGATACGTTTCAGGTAAATTAGTGACTTAAATTCTCCATGGCGTGCGCGTAATTGTGTGTTTTATTGCCGGGGTGTTTAGATGGCAGAATGAGGGAAGGGAGTTGAGTGTTGAGTGCCTACCACAGTAGGCCAACTTTCAAAGGTGTGTGTGAAACACTGCGATGTACTTGTTAGGAAAAAACCAACTCATCAGTCAACCAAATAAATGATGAAACGTCCAGTTGCAGAGTCAACAGGAGTCTAACAACAGGTAAGGGCACGCAGTAAATGAAGAGCGTTGTGCGCTCCCACTGCTCGACAACTGGTCCACCCTCTCCCAGGTGGCCACGCAGTCGAAGGTCAAGTTGGCTCTTGAAAGCACGGTTCAGGCAATCTGCCCAGCTGTGTTACGTTCTCCAGGGTGTGGTGCTTCCACCCCCAGTTAAAACAAGTGATTCAAGGTTCACACAGTGTCCTGTGATCCAAGCATTAACAATGTGCCTCCAGTCAAGAGCTCCTCTGTGTCATTCAACTCCGCAGCGAGGTGACCTGATTCACTGGCCGCATTTATAGGTGCCGTGCTTGTATTTTCGGCAGGAACCGTATCACGTTTTCCTCTCCAACAGAACCACGTACAGCTATGCAGGCCATTTATTTCTGCCACATTTTCATTTGTATATCCAAGTACTGCATGCATGTGTCATTGCCTTTAGGCATTTCCGTGCATGGCAGCACAAGGTTTTGGAGGGAGAGCTGACCGGTTGTTATGGCCTCTACCACAGACTAGCAAAGCAGCAGTAAAGGGCAGCTTGTGAGTCGGGAGCCATGCTCTCAGGACACATCTAGAAACCGCAGCCCTGCCCAGGGTGAATACTGCCAACACATGACAGCAGGCCTACACCCAGTGAAAAGCTCGCCTGTACAAGAGCAAAGCACTGAGGATTTACATTAGCAGCTTTACATTAAATGTGCTTTCTTTTCTGTCGACTGGCTGCCCAGGAAAAATGAGAGATCACTTCTGACTTCCAGTTCTAGAGTAGTCACAATACATGCAGAATTCTGTCTCCTTTCCATCATGGCTTAAGCAGCCATTATTTTGTTATATGCTTTCAAGCTGCACCAACGTCTATTGATCCCGCTGTACCTCCACGTACAGCTTTCAGAGCTTCAGCATGAAACAGAGGGACAGACTGCTCCCATGCTGACTGATCATCAATATACGGAATTTGTTACAACAGGGCATCAGTTGCAATGTGAAATGCCTGGTATTTTCAAGCCAGTTTCCAGTGCCTGATAAAACACAGGTACTTGGGGTTTAATTCTGTGGTGATGAATGGATTAAGGAGCTAGAAGCTATGTCTTCTCTTAAGTTTACAGTGTCAGGCCTGTGGTGCGTGTTTGCACTCGTTGTGAAAACAATGTTAAGGAAGGTAAAAAGGTTCCTTATACATGCAAGGGCTTCAGAGCTTGATGTGTTTGGCTTCACCACACAAAGCAGATGCGTAAATGATGTAGACCCGGTGATTCAGACGTTCCCACAGCGACCTAAAACTCAAACAAAAGGGAGCAACTTTTTTGTAATGCACGGTCAAGATGAGCAGCCCTACAAAATGAAACTGTGGAGAAAAAAAAAACAAAAAAAAAACTGAGGCACACCTAAGCTGAAGGTGTAGAAGACATATGGAGGAGTATAAATTGTGGCCTACGACCTCTCCACTGAGTAAAAGTACAATAGGCAAGTTTACAGAAAGTTAGCCAGTGTTCACCAACTTGGTAGACTAAAGGGTTTTTCCAAAATGCTACATAATGCGCCACACAAAGTGACAAAAATCTATTGAAACCAACACAGAGTTCCACATAAATTATAAATGAGAGCGAGAGAGAGAGAAGGGGGGAATATTAATGATCAATTGACAGCCATAGTAAATAGTGTTCATAGTCATTAATAGATCTATGCAAATAAAACAATGCTTAAAGTCGTTTTCACCGTCACTTTTTTCATATTTTTCCAAGACGCTGATCAAATTGCAACAAAACACTTTCAATAGTATGTATATTTATTGGTCATCTGTTAACAGAAATAGTAGTCTCTTATTCCTGTTTTTTGTCTCCCTCCAGTCTGTTTGTAAAAATCAGATTTAGAAAAATATATATTGATATTAGAACCATAAAATAAAAAAATCAGTGTTTATTCAAATAAAAATATTTGTATATTAAAAACTGTAAAAAGGCAAATTAATGCTTGAAACAACTGTTCAAGACCTAGAATATCATTCAGTAGAGTAAATTCCCTGTTATTTTGTTTTTCTGCAAACATGAAGCCCATTATTTTAGCAATAATTTGACACAAGTGTCAATGCTCATATATGGAGATAAGGGAGATGTCAAAGGACAATGAATTGTTCTCAAATTCCTCTCCTTCAGGTCATCATTTGCCCCTGTACTATGGAGAAAGTGTCATAAGGAGCTACAATAAACCCCTGTTAGAAGAAATTTGTACAAACCTCTTGTTTACATCCTCCGTGGTCAATACATGGGGACTATCAGGCTGGTAGAGAGGCTTTGAGAACATGCTTCAGAAATCCCTTCTCCCTCATCTCCTCTGCAAACCAGTGAAATTGAAACTGCCCCATCATCCAGCTCAGCATCTATCCCCCATCCAAGGGGATGGTACCACAGCAGAAATGGAGACAACAATTAAATATTCTGGCACATTCATCACCAGGCCTCTTTCAGCGTCTCTGACATCCACCGTCCCTTGAAAGTGGTGTCACTGTGCCTGATTTTCCTGCCACATGGCTGCCTTCATGTGATCTAACTTTTTTCAATGTCTTATCACCACCAGCAATCCTCACTTTCTCAACATTATCTGCTATTCTAGAAGATTTGTTCAATTTTTCTCAATCTGCTCAATGTCCAGCTCGCCACCCAGCTGACTGGCTTCTCTCCTGATGTCAGGTGACCTCTGCCATACCATGTCACCATCTTCTCCATTCGCTGTCCCCACAGATCCTGTTGAATCACTGTCCAGCTCCTCGCTGGAGAAATCATCCACGTTATCTCCACCCTCACCTGTCTTCTGCTCAGGATTTGCCCCCAGGCTACACGCAGAAGCAAAATCACTCTCGAAGGGGCTGGTGCTGCCATAGGAGGGGCTGTGGCTGGACTGGCAACTGCTCAACCTAGTGAATCCTGGGCAGCTGAGACTCTGGAAATTGCGAAGTTTCTGGAAAGAGATAAGGAGAATTAATGTGTTGGGTGTAAAGTCCAACTTCTGGAAGCAAGTCAAAAGGAAAAACAGACTAAATTACAAGAAGACTCAAAGTTACACCATCCATTCCACAGAACTTAAACTTGTCCCCATTTTAACCATTATGTCTTGCAAATGCACTGTGTTTCACCATCCAGCAACCCAGTTTTATTTACTGCTTACCCAGAGCAGGATAGTTCACAGGGGTTCAGAGCTTATTCTAGAAGCAGTGGGTGCTAGGCTATGGAACTTCCCCTGGATGGGACCTCAATCCATCACAGGGTGAGCACACAAACCCACTCACTCGCAAGCAATTTAGTGTGACCATTTAACCTGAAACGCATGTCTTTGGGCTTGGGGAAGAAACCCCACGCAGACTCATGGAGCGCCTGCAAACTCCATGCAAACTGAGGTTCAAATTCATACCCAAGCAGTCCTGGCAATGTGAGGTGGCCATGCTACTCACTGAGCCACAGGCCATCTTTTATGTCGTCACAGTGATACCAAGTCAGGGTAAACAAAGAGGACACTGCGCTACATCACCACACTGGCTCTCGATTTGCACAATAATGTACGGGGCAGCATAGGCTAACAGCAGCATGACTAAAAATGAGTTAGAAAAGAAATTATTTTGCTGTAAGCTACATTCGTGTTTTTCATAAGCCCCTTTCACAGCTCATGAGGACCCTGATGACAGAGCGTAGATTTCATTTCAAGTAAATCCGGTCGCTCCAGTCCAATGTTACTGGATGTTAACAAGTACATCTGGAGTCCATTGCTGTTTCATATGTAACCCGCTGTGCCTCAATATTGCACTAAAGAAGACAAGAAGTACTACGAGCTATACACTACAGTATCATTCCGAAATAACACAATATGAACATGTAGTATATTGAGCATATTTCAGATTAAGAAGAAAAACCAAGCCGCTTTGCAAATTAGACTACATGCTCATACATATGATACTACCATATATACAATGCTTAAGCTTCATATTAGCAACCAGCATGCAATGAACTTCTCATGCTTCCACAGTCATTTAATTGTATTAATCTAGCTGAAATTTTGTTTCAAAGGCAACTTAAAATGGTTTGTATACTATGTACTTTGTACAACTATACTGGACTTTCTATACAGTTGTGCCCCCGTATCCCTAATTCAATGTCTGTGGCTTACCATGGTTGGGAAAAAATAAACAAACAAGCAAACAAACAAACAAACAAAAATTGGAAAATTAAAGAAATAAATGGTTCCTAAGTTTCAAAATGTGCACCGAGCGAGAACAGGCCCTAACATGGTGAAATCCAGCAGCCCAAATGTGCCCAGTACTTGACTCATCTTCCTTTGTCCCTGTACCGATGCTTCCAGGCAGAACTTGCCTCCATTCTGCTTCTAGCATTCTCGCTAGTCGCATTAATACATGGTGGTCGGTATTTTCCGTGGTAGAACTTATTACCCGCAGATACGGGAGCACTACTGTACTAAAATGACATTATATAGTAAAACCACTTTATATACTGCATCTGACTACCTTTTACTGGAGCTAATCAAGGTAAGTAAATGCTCAAGGTCACTAAAGCAGGCGTGGGGGTTTAAACTTGGAGCGTTCAACTGCAAGGTGACAGCTGTAACTGACACGTTACCTGCTGCTTCTTTTTATCATTAAACAATCCTTTCCCTAAATACACAGTCATTTCAAAACATAATTTACATTCCGTTTTGCATTGCTACAATTGGACAGAAAATTACAAACACAAATATTAGTGCAACTTGTTTGCTTTGGGGCCAACTATATAGCAACAGGGCTGCTTCTAGAAATGTATTAGCAAACTTTTGAATACAGCTGCTCCATGTCAATTAAACATGGGACCACACAGGCCCAAGGCATCACTGGGATCTTCACCATCATTCCTACCCAGGAGGTCTCAGAACACAGAAGCACCTGTATTTCAGCAGCCCTATAGGCCTAGACCTCCCTCACCACACACATAGCAGTTCAACTGTTTATATTTTAAGCATTTTCACCAAAGATACACACACTATGTACAATTTATTGCTGTATAAAAATGTAGAAAAGAAGGGTCCCTACCAGTCATTCTACTTACTGTCTGTTTCAGGTTATGCAAGTGGCAGGGTCATGCACAAGATATCTTTGCTCTTGGATGACACGAAGAACCAACTGTTAACGGAGGACCAGCTGTACAGCACTGGCTAATAGGTACCCAACATGGCATGTAAAGCAATGGTACAGTCAACCACATGAAGGACACTGGGTCTTCATTTGTATTACAGAGCTTTCTTAGTCCCTCTTCTTTCTTAGTCCCTCTTTCACAGAGAGTAGAAGATGTGCATGACATGAAATATTATCACAGCAGTAGTGGTTTAGCTAACCATGTAGAGGGCATTTACACAAGACTGCACTGTGAGGGACCATTAACGTAACAGGGTACTGTCTACTTCATACATATTGACCTAGCTAGGCTCGAGAAAAAAATACTCTCCTGGCAGTGACATTTTGCGTAAATAGGCTGTTTTATTCACCATGTTTCTCAGGCAGTCTACAAGAGAACCCAGGAATGTTTAGGCAGCTACAAGCCAGAGATCTGCATGAGGAGGAAACCGAAGGCTGTACTCGAATCATAAGCAAGACCTTGAAACCTAACTTCAGCTGAACGGTGTTGCCAAATTTGAAACCCGAACCCAACCTAAACCCAAGAGGTAGTGACGCAATGCTAGACATAGATGCAAAGTCTTGCTAACAGCTGGTGTGTTGTCCTCTTTGTGTTAATATAATAAAGAACCCATATGTACTTTAAATATAAAGATATGACCAAAACACACAGAGACAGATTCTCTCAGACACAGTTTTACAGAATTTTGCTCAGCTACTGTGCACTTCAGTTTACAGAAAGGAAACGCAGTACTTGAAGAAAAAACACATATTTTATAAATGTGTAACAGTTTGGAAAATGCTTCGTAAATTAATATGTCTACGAAAAAGCCATCTCTTTAAACAAATGAATATGCACACAGGTTTTACTGGTTTTAGCTACTGGATAGCATAAGGATAGCATAAGGCAACACACCAGCATGCCAGTATACATTACACATTTTTATGGAGCAGATAATCTTACAGGCAATATTTATCATACTATAATAGGGTGTGTTTGCCTATGGGACAGTAAAAAGTAGCTAACCAACACAGCAGCCCACGAGCACAGCATAGCAGACTATGATAATAAACTATTTGTATTACCAGTTAGTAGTGATCCAACACTGAAGCAGCACCAAGTGAAAGACTTGACATGGAAACATTAGTTGCCAATTATTTTTGCCAAAAGACTGAAGATGAACGGTCAAATGAACTGAACTTGACTGTGAAAAACACTTTTTGTACTTGTCTTATCCACAGTCCAGAATTATTTACAATCATGATGGTCACTATCTGTAGAGGTTGTGATGGAGAGAAAAAATAATAAAAAAGCTAAACAATTATGGGCCATTGCTGCACACAATAATACACAATAAACAAGTAATTACTGGAATTAATTTGGGATTGTGCTCAAAGTTAAAAGCACAACTATAAATCACAAGTTATAGCCAAAAGCTTAAAGTAAAAAAGTATGGAGTATAACAATTACTATAAAAAAGTAAAAATAAAAGATGGCAAAAATAAAAAAAAAAAGCTTGCTACAGTGAGATTATCAGTTTTTACCACTAAACTGTAATGTTTCCACAACGAAGCTGCCTCCGAGAGTACTTTTAAAAAAAAAAAAACAACAAAAAAAAACAAAGCAAAACAATGTCAAAATAATTAATCTTTACTAATCACTAACCAGGGTAGAAATCACCCTTAATCTGACCAGTGCACAAAGTTGTATGTGAAAAACTGACCCAAACCCGACCAGAAACGAGACACTTTGGGTCGGGTACCAGACCTCTGCTACAAACCAAAGCGTCTTCCTCACCCCACCTAGTTAAAGCAAACACTTTAAACTTTGAACAATGTACCCCGCCAGGAGGTGCATGAAATCCGCTGCCTTTGACACAAGTCCAGTAAGTCACAGTTGACCTGCTTTTCCCTCATTCAGCAACTCTTCCACCAGTCAATATAGGCTCATATGACTGAGGGTAAACACACCACAAGCTACCTAGTTTTCTAATAAACACAGAGAGCAGACATTCAAGCAAAATGTTGAAGCATAAGCTTGCTGTCCATTGTTATTTATCATTATTTCACTGAAGTCATTCAGGTCAAGCACCTTGTTCCAAGGTGTACCAGCAGGTACACCAGTTGTCCCTTACTACCATTACAACCTTAGTTCTGTTTAAGTACTGCTGCTGAAATTGGTACTTATAACAGAAGAGAAACTATTTTTTGGGAAAAGAAAAAAAAAAACCCTAGTATGCAAGGCAGCTCACAAAATGTGATTCACATTACAGCCTTTCAGGATAAAAAAAAAACAAAAAAAAAACAACAACATTACACTAAAAACAAGACCTCCACCACAATCCTCTAGAGTAAATGTACATTCTTATTTTTTCTTTGTTTCCATTCACATGGGCCTCTGTGCTCTACTACAGTGAACCGGCGGGCTTTGTTCCAGATGGGTAGTTAGGGCAGCTGCCAGGGTAGAATCCCACAGCTATGTTCCCACAATGAAAAAGACACAAATAGTCAGCAAAATACAAAAAGGGAGTCAATATAAGAAAATGCTACCCATTTCGGTCTTACCTTAAAAAGAAAAGAAAAAAAAAAGAAAAAATCATGCTTGAGGGCTACAGACACTGAATTTTTTTCACCACTCGATTGCCACCTGAAGCACCAATTAACTTTCTTATTAAATAATAACCCCAATGAAATAATTTACAGCTAAATTTAACTGAAAACAGCACATAATCGCCAAGTTCATATTACGTGTAGCTCAGTAAAATGGAAGCAGCCAGTGCTATAATGGTTTGGGCAACTGCCTAGCAGGAATAACACCTAAGCTATGAATCCTAGTTCTGTTCTAGTACTATCGATTAAGGTACTTACTCCAAATTATTCCAGCAAGACCATCTTGCTACGTAGAGGGGAAAAAAATCACTGTAAAATGTGATTGCTGCAGCCACTGCTATTTGGACAGATGACACATTGGCACAGTGAGTAGTGCTGCCACCTCACAACGTCTGGCTTGTTCAAATTCAGCTCAGTTTGTGTGGAGTTTGCATGTTCTCATCATACTTCCGTGGGTGTCCTCACACAGTCCAAAGATATATGCATCGGGTCAATATATCACTCTAATTGTCCATAACACGTGTGTGTGTGTGTGTGTGTGTGTGTGTGTGTGTGTATATATGAATGAAAGAGACCAATGGTGTCCTTTTAGGAGAAGTAGTTTCCGTATTCTATTCTTCCAGCAGGAATGGGCTTCATATTGGTGCATTCCACATCAGGATTAAGATGTTACTGATAATGGAAGGATGGATTGTACTGGAACCTCCGGACATTCATATTTCTCCTTTTTTATCATTTTTGGAGTTGGTCATTTTCCTTTCTTCACTTGCCACATGCCTTACTTCAGAACAGTACATTAAGAAACTAACAGATTATGACTGACTTTGCTTTCTTTCAGTGTTATCTATTTGATTACTATGTATTCTGTTTTTAATCACTGTACATCAAATAGTTTTTTAAAAAAAGACCTGTATTTAAAAAAAAAAAAAAAAAAAAAAAAAAAAAAAAAAAAAAAAAAGGCTGCAAGTAACCTTGGGTGTACGGTACTGGAGTGTGTATTATCCACATTCAGACAATCAGCCATCCTGTTGGGGCAGGGTACACAGCCATACTGCAGGGTAAGGCATTCCCTCCAATCCCCCATCCTACCCCAGGAATGCAGACCAACTAAGTGCAAGATACCCACCACCCCAGGAATGATGCAAGCGGGGTGGGGGGAACAACCTCTGTTTTGTGACCTTGAAGCCAAACCAATAAGGAAATATTAATAACTGTGAAATTCAGTTGCTGAATACATGAACAGATGTTGAAATCTATTAAATTTATCCTACAAATCTTACCCATATCCATGGGAAAGAGGTGGGCTGTAAAGCACTGGAGAATTCAGCTGAAGCTGAGCAAACAATCAAAGGCATAAATGTGTTGACTAACCTTAATTTATACAGCTTCTACAAACTAGCAACTGCCACCTGTAGCCATCAGATCAACAGCAACATTGTTCAAGGACACAACGATACCACGGATAGCTGGATGGTACAGTACCAGTCAAAATTTGAATACAGTTTTCTCCATTCGGTTCAAAAGTTTGAGTAGGAAATCAGACAACATGTCTTCCCAGCTCTTGTGCAGAAATTCTCAGAGATGCAAAACATCTTGCTTTGCTTTCACTCTTCTGTCCTGTTTGTCCCATGCATGCATTGCCCAGGTTGCTGGGTGGCAGTGAAACTTGTGACTGATACTATTGTATATGCCCTCTCATACTCCATAAAAACTTGCCGCAATCCTAACCATAGTGTCATCTAGGGAGCCCATTCAAGTGTCCCACATGGTAAATCACACATATATAGAAGTCACACTGTGTAGACTATAAATTTATGTGTTCCAAGGAGGATTAGAAGAGCACCTCTCCTACACAGGAGGTTACCAAACAGAAGCCTGACTGCCCTGTAGTCACGGAACACTTGGCCACCGCCTCTAAACTGCACCATCACTAGTCGAGACCTGTCTGTTCACACCACACCTTTATGGCAGCTGTTTGCTCATGCTGTCCTTACAAGAATCTCACTTGTACATTCGTTCAGTCAGTGTTGTTTTTTATGATCTTGGGAAGGACTCAAAGATTCTTGTGCTGCAGTTAAACTGGGGACATGTCACCCTAACTAGTGCTGTTCACATGCTCGCTTGCTCACTCAGTCACTCGCTAACTTTCAGCAAACATTGCAGGGTCCTGGTGGTGTACAGTATATCCCAGTAGTATAGTCTGTATTTGACAGTCAAGTTAAAGCCACCGATTCACTTAAAGCAAACATCTTTGGAAAGTGGGAGGAAACAAAAGCACATGTAAGAAACACACAGGGACAATGTGGACATTTAACAGTTATACTGTCCCCAAAGGCTGTATAATGTTAACTTTTTTATTATACAAAAGCTGTCACTCCTTTTCCATGTACATAATTCAGCTAATGTTGCGAATCACACATTTAAAGCATCTGCCCCAATAAATTCTGTATACCCGGTACTGGAAGACCAGGCCAGGTGGTGGCTTCTTTAAAGCTTTTTGGGCCTTGTTTTGAAACTGGAGTTTATAGAAAATAATTAATGATACTGCATTTCATAAAGACCCAGAACATGCATAAAGCGGGTTCAAATATTCCATCCTAAGAGCAGATGTGAAAAGTACAATAAAATAAAACATTTCCAAATGTATGTGAGACAATACATGAAAAACAACATAGGAGGTTATGGAGTGCAGTGGAAGAGCTGTTGGGACACAAACAAAAAAGCTGAAAGCCAATAGGATGGACGTTCTATCCACAGGACTGAACAGATAAAGGGTCATTAGGACGTCACTCAGTTTGTCAATTTCAGGAAAGACGCCGATAAATCCTTTAGGTGAAAACAGGTCGCCAAGGTCAGCCATCACAAACAGTTGCTTTGACAGGCAAGCAATTGGGTGCAGTTGTGCTGGTTAGGCATTCGGGCAGGTTACTCATGCATCCCCGTCATGTGTTGTTTCTTACTCCAGGCTTGCACAATGATTGACCAAAGAATAATGAAGTTCAAGTTAAGATTCGTCTTTTCACCTTCAGCTCATCATGGAAGTGAATCAGCGGATAAAAGAGAGAACAGGAACTGATAGAGGCTTCCAGTTTCTCTGCTTTGTTTTAGCAAAGGGTTCGAGAAACCACAGATCTGCCTCGCATGACCTGACTTTGTTTACAGCACTGCGAGCTATGAGCCATTTCTAAGCAAAACAAAACTGTTTCCATGAATCAACTCAATTGGAGATTCATTGTGATGTTCAGGTTTTCTCAAGTGTATGTAGCAACATGTGACCTCAGAGAATTCTGGAAAATAAAATTTCACCTATCCGCATGTGAAAGTGACAGGCTAATCTCTGATGAAAAAGGTTGTCTAATACACTGTAATTTGTCATCCATCTGAACCAAAGCCTTGTGTCATGAGTTAAGATCCAGAGTAAGAGAAATGAAGAAGCCCTAAAACCACTGTGAGGAGAGGATGGAGGTACTACCATACAAAAACATACTTGTATGGACAGATTGACCAGGAGGAAACATGTCAGTCACCAAGGGAGACAGCATTATACTGACAGACCACCCTGTCCACTATGGGACCCAAAAAAAAAAAAAAAAAAAAAAAAAGCCTGTCATGTAAATTGCAAGCTAAAATTTTCCATTTTCGTGTGCTGGGTGATATGGCTCAAAGATTTTTTTATATAATAAAAATAAATAAATAAATAAATAAAATATAATAATAGCAGCAGCACTGGTCAGCTATAAACCTGCTCAGAATAAGTCATTTATGAAAATGAACGAATGGTTTATTATTATTATTACTAAACTATCTGACATGTTTCTATATTGTCAGGTTTGTATATTATACTACTTACCATTATTTACCCTGCTTATACAACTCAGCAATTTTTCAGCTAAGTATTTTGTCAGCAAAGTATTATCTAAGGTTATATCGGAACCCAAGTCTGTACCTATATCTTACCTAAAAAAACCAAAAAACAAGGACCACAAAAGCCACGGTCATCTACAGATCTAAAGGACAAACCAGTAAACCTTTGGGTTATTTCCCTGTTTTTCTTCAGAAGGCTGCCTACGGTCCTAAGCAGTGACCCAAAAAGCCCAGATCAGCACCATTAAATTCTCAGGTCTCAAGGAAAAATAGCAAGATTTTATATGCCAAGGTGACTTCTGATCTTCAGGGTCAAAAAAAAGTTGACCCATCACAATCTTAAACCAAAATAAAAAAAAAAATAAAATAATAATCACCCAGGAGCTGTATGACAGGTGAGGGAGGGGATTGATGTTTGAAAACTGGCACCACTGCCTCGTCAATGCAGACTTTATCAAGCGTAACCCAGATGACATGGAGAGCTGGGAGGTATTCGAGATGCACAGTCTCTCTTGGCTGGAACTTTTCAGGGGTTGAATGGGGGGCAATTGATGGAATGTGAACAGTTCAAATAAAGGGCCTCTGTCCTGGCTTTACACTTCAATCATCTCAGACCCTATTCATTCATCACTGCCTACTTTCATATCCTGGATCAATGTTGGCACACAGAGAGCACATGGTGGTAAGCATACTGGGTGGGACATTAGTTAACCACATGGTGGTCTGGCCTTGTGCTCATGCTATATAAATCTGTAAGGACTTCAAGCAATGAGTACAATAATAATCTTTCCCACTGAATTATAAACAACATGTACACATATTTATTTTGTTCTAAAGCTTTGCTTGAAACTTCATCAGAACTTTCCCTTGTTTTCAGAGACACGGTAAATTTACCTGGGTCATCTTGGCCAGGTCCAGCGAAGGCCTCTGTTCCTTGCCTTGGCCTGGCCTCCTACGTTTCACACCGACTTTTTTGTCATTCAGGACACAGGGTTGTGAGTGGCTGCGTGCCAGACCTCCAGGACCCTGGCGCCGTTCGAACTCTGGTGTGGATTCCGGAGAGCTGGTGGCCAAAGGATGGCGTGGTTCTGAGGGGCTAGAAATTAACTCATGGGACAGGGAGAGGGGTCGCGGGAGTGGATCCACAGTGCCAGTGAAGGAAAAGCAGAAGCTGGGCAGCTCGAAGCCCACTGGCAGAGTGTTAGAGCGGGCAGGTAGGCTGAAGCTTGAGCTTCTTTGCATAACTGGCAGGCTGCCTCCTGGGGATGGACCCCGGGAGCTGCGCGGTGCACTTCCTCCGCTGTGGCAGCGCCTCTTCTCCACAGCAGTCCACACTCGTGAGCCTTGAGGGCGCCATGCTGAGAAGGACAACGAGCGACACTGGCGCTTGCTAGGGGGTGCGGCCAAGGGGGACGGAGAAGAGACAGGAACTGGAGAAGGCAAAGCTCTGGCATCACTCAGGGTAAGGCCCCGGATCAGACTGGTAATGGGAACTCCAGAAGAGTCCACCTCATCGGCCCAGAAGTGGCCTCTCTGGCATGTTGTGGGCAGTGCCCCCCACAAGCTTTCAAAGCCTCCACTTCCTGGCTCTTGCTGGACACTACAGCTCCAGCTGAGGTCTCGCCATCGGTCAGGGTCTATGGCACATACAGTTGTCATCAGGTGACATCTCATAGCACAGTCATCCTTATGGCATTTTGCAACATTCCTTACTATTGGAAAAAAGTATGTTTTATTAATATTTTTTTATGCTAGCTACATTTTATCACACATTTGACATACTTCCTGCTAATCAAAAGCATAAAAACGGTATTATGAAGAATAAAACACAATTTTTAAATGCCACTTCCACAGTTTACTGCAAATTCTATCAAGGACATTAAAGTGTATGTTCATTTGTACACTTTCAATACAGCAAGGAGAGTATCATATCTTGGATTCAAAATAAAGACAAACATAAGAGTAACAGAGGGGAAACAGGACTGACCTGCAATAACCTCCATAACTATTGTGTGAAAATGAGGTTGAAAAAGAGAACCAGACAACAGCTTGCGATTAGTAGCAGCATGCTAAGATCTAGGTAGCTTGCTGCACCCAGCGGCATCTGCAGAACGTGGAATACCTGGGCCAGTTCAATAAGAAGTAGCAATGTCCTGCCATGTACAACAGTTAACACAATAATGGATTGCCATTGCAAAGCTGTTCATCACATAAAGAAGGACTAATACCATTAGTCTGAATTTGAGCAAAAAGGCAATAACATCCTACATGAAGTACACCGTCCACTAGCAGTAGCTTCCCTCAAATCACTACATGCAGAGATTATTCAGAAAAGTGCAGGACAGAACACACTCCAAAATGGCAGTATATGCCTAATCTAATATCATTACATTTCCACACTACCTAATAGTGTATATTACCTGTATTTTATGTCATGGTGTTTGTCTGACTGGCATTCCTTCCTGATTTTCCTAACACAGTATTGCAGATCTCAGAAGTAGTCAGGGCTCTGCCTGAAAGCCACAGCCTTTTTCATAAACAGAAATGGGCAGAGCATCAGCAATCTGACACCATCAGTCCTTGATTCCATGATAGATCAATCGTGGAAGCCAGCCATCATTGATACCAGCAATCTGGAGGTAATTGTCCAGGCAGTCCAAGTCTAAGGAGTTTAAGGGGGCTAAGGCATTCTTCAGAAGACCATACCAGCCTTGCCAAACTATTCTTGGAGATGTCATTGAGCTTTATTTATGGGTAAGGTCTTGCGAGGTCACCTGAGCTGACTGGAAATACCAACAACATACTCCACCCTGCATTTTAGACACCCTCCTTTGGAATCCCAAACAATGTTCACATAATGAACCCAGCACTGTCAATAACACCTACCATTATGGAACTGGTGTCGAAGGAACCAGGCAGGGTATCAGAAAGCAAGAGCCTACTCCTCAGCTAACACAAAACGCTATTGATAGCTCACGGGTCTGCATGTGCCTCCCAGTATGCGAGCTCAGCATGGCCGTCCAAGTTTTTTGTCCACTCCTACTATTGCTTTGTTATTTCTGAAACCAGAATTCATTGTTTCAGAACAATTGAACAATCTGTCCTTGATCATTACTCTGCAAATTTGGACATTTATTGGAGGCGAGATATGATCAGACAGAAATGCCATGGAAAACAGGAAGGGAAAAACTAAATACATTTCCTAAATGAAGTTTGTTGTTCTGTCAAGGTCATTTATGTGTGCGCGCAGCGGGTTAGCTGCTGGATCGGAGAAGACGCTTAGAAGCCCAAACCTGCTGGGTCAATTACAGCAGCCTTACAGCACTCATCAGGGACACGTTGACAGTGTAATAACAACCTACATTAACGTGCAAACTGACAATAGACCCAAAACTGTCAGGTGTGTTTATCACAGGTCACGGCTGAAAGGGGACAGAGCAGCTCAGATGAAATGGCTGCACTCCTGTCAAGTCTGCTTGTCAAACGCAAAGTGCTGTTGGGTATGATGTTTACTGAGGTATGGCTGCTATGAGGTGACAAACATCACTGCAGCACAGAGGTCTCAGGGGACATCGAACATAAAGCCAGGTGCAGTCTGCTGGTATGTTGTTGAGTGGGACAGCAAGTGAGCAACCACACACCACAATAGCCGCACAACGCGGAAGTGTGCAGTTCCCAGTACTGCACAAACGACGGTTTTATTTGCTTCACGTTGGCCTTAATTTGAATATCAACAGGAGAATTGTCTTATTTACACTCTCCTTATTAAAATAGCACAGCTACGTGTTTCCAAAGAATCCAGTTTTTCATTTTCATAGTGTTTGTAGCTGTGCTTGGTCTTGGGTTAGCAGACCACGTTGTGATGCATACCCACAGTGCTGCAGGAGAAGAGTGCTGTCCCTCTGCTCATGGTCCGCAGCTCACACTGTGGACAAACAACATTAGCCTGTTAGACCCCCAGCGAAAAAATTGTGGATTTTACCTGATTTGCACAAAATTACATAACTTCTCTCTTATAGAGAAGTCAAGCACAGACTGTAGTAAACATGGCACAGAGGACAAGTCAGCACTGGTACAGCTGCTGTTTGACGTATCATTTCAAACTCATGCTATGTTCCTGGTTTGTAATCCTTACATCAACCCACGTTTCACAAAATAAAACAAGGAAAGACCAATATAAGGTAATCGATAACAGGAATTTCCATCTTCAGAGCTGGAGTGCCAGCTACTGCAGGTTTTCCAGGTTACCTGACAAACCTATAATCTCAGAAAGGCAGTTATACATTTGCAGCCTTGACAGTAAGTTGAAGCAGGTGGTTCATTGCTTGGCTGTAATAAAATCCACAATAACTCAACCCTTCAGGACTGTAGCACAATAACTTGATCTGTAAGAAGGTACAATTACTTCAGACAATACATTGTCAGTCTCTCCTTCCAATGGGTGCATCTGCATTCCCTTCACAGCCCCCAAAAAGCTTCTTTACTCACATTTTTGGGTCCTAACTGCTAACAAGATGCTCTGCCATTTTGTAGAGGGTTAGCTTGCTTTGTGTAACTAAGATTCATTCCACAACTTGTCATTTTACGTTCCATGACTGCACGATTTTCAACGTTGCTTTTCCAAGAGTTTTCCTTTTTGAATGCAAACGAAACTCTGAGGATTTGGTCTACCCTTTGCTCAACCATTCAAAGATGTTGAAGATTACAGATTGCCATTCATCCATCAAAACAATGTCTGACACACCCTCATAATAGTGTTGTGTCCTATTTACACCCTCATGGAAATGGTACCAAATGACACATTGCTTTCATTGCTGTGACAGATGGAGTCCTTGTTGTCCTTCCAGTAAATTCCACCAACAGAAACTTGTTTTGCTGAGACTTCATTAGGACACTGGGCTGAATTCCCCAAATCATCTGGCGATGTTAAATAACAACCCCCCATCTGTCAAAATAAACTAATTCAATTTGAGTTACTGTTTCAGAAAGCATGCATGTTTACAAAAAGACCTACTTTGCAAGTTCCAAAACACAATATTAAGAACTGTAACCAAAGTTAAAACAGAGACCAAGTTTGATTTATGGCGTAATAATGATCACAAGGTCTAAATTGCTAAAGATGTTCTTTGCTGGCTATATCTACTGACTTTAGAACAATGGGAATTATTCTTTGGTCCCTATGGAGGGGGGGAAAAAAAAAAAAAAAAAAAAAATCAAAAAATAAAATAATAATAAAAAATTGCAAGCAGGTCAATCAGTCTCACCGGGTTCAAGTGTGAATGCCTGGATGTTACATCATCAACACCCTTCTTCTTTTCCAGTGTCTTAGAGTAAAGGATCACCATGGTAACACGCAGCTCGAGCCCAGCGTGTTTCTAAGGCTGCTGGGAGCCATATTTACTGCTGCTACGTGGGATGCGTAGGTCAACCGGACACGTGGCTGGCTCCCTGTCGGCTGGTTGCCCTCAGGACCTCCTGGAATGCTTTTCGCACCTCCTCCAAGCCCTGAGCAGACACAGAGAGACAGGCCATAAACTTTCTGAGGGCATTTGTTCTTCCACCCTACAGGCCTGTGGCTAAGCTGGCAGCTTGCTGTACAGTGGGGGAGGGCTGTCATTTGTGTGTGGCACGAGATGCTCCTAGAGAGAAAGCACAGGTTATTTTAATAACAACAACAAAAAGACATATTTATATTTTATTACCGTTGTTCTTATAAAGAAACCTATTCATGGAGTTCAATGTCTTACAGGACTAAATCACTGTATCGACTTCAACCAACAATCAACTGAACTGTGTTCTTAGCCACCTATCCTTCCTACTGCTGTAAAAGACACTTCAACACACAGAAAACAGCCTTACATTTAAATGATGCCAAAACATCTGCAAACCAGAGCAGTTTTTCTACTGAAGTAGACGGAATACGATTCACATATTTCAGTGCTGATGCTTCAACACGATCAGACATTTAGCAATCAGCTTCCTCAAAGAAAGGCGCGCGCGCACACACACACACACACACACACACACACACACACACACACACACACACAACACCGCGAGAAGTCAAAGTGAGGTCACAGACCCTCTGGAAAGCTTGGATAAGCTGTGTCCGTGCGGTTATCCAAACATCTCCTCCCAATAGTATGGGTGCCACGAGTTGTAAATCAGCTGATTAAGGGTTGGCTGTTAATCTCCAGATCGGCTCCCTTTAAATAAATAAATAAATTCTAATCTCCTAGCTGAAGAGTAGATCTTTTCCAGCTCTGAACCGGTTCATTCAGCGATGCATCTCCTTACAGAGTGTCAGGGAGGTGTCTGCCCAGAGCAAGAAATAGAAAACAGGTCTAAAGAAGGAGAGCAATTAAAGAAGGTGCAGGGTGATAGAAAGACCTCGAAAGAAGAGAATGAGTGAATAATTGAGTGGGAGAATAAGAGGCAGGATAATACAAATAGAGAAAGAAGAACAGAAAGAGAGGGAGACAGAGACAAAAGAGAGAGGGGTAACCTAGCCCTCGCGCTGGTGTCTTCCAGGACAAAGGCGCATTGTGCCCAAGATGAAACACCGTGGGAAAACAAAGAAGTGACATCAGGAATGGATCACAAGACCCCAGTGGCTGTCCACGAGGAGCAGGAGGCAGGCGCGTCCGCGGGCCAGGAGAATAGAGCCGGCCAGTGTCCCGGCCTGCGTCGGTCGGCAGTCAGAGACACACATATGACTTCCATTACTTACATTTATCACTTTGAGGTCAAAGGAATAGGGAGAGCTTCCCAAGGCTAAGTTAACTGCTACTGGCCAGTGGGGCGACACCCAGCTATGGGAAGGATGACACCACTTACAGTGGTGGTGCGTGGAATAAGGCACCATGAATGTAACGGAGATTTTAAGTAGATCACAGCAGTGTGACAATGAGGCATAGTAAAAATCTGATCTAACGTGCCACAAAAAAGGCTGACTGCCGACACCCTGATCGGGGGGGTTTGTTAATTGCCACTACAATAAGAGCCCATCGCCTTTTCTGACCTTTGACCTCTTAACACCTTAAAAAATAACAATAATTAAGATAATGGACTCAGAAAATGTAAATAAAAATCTGCAGACCTGAAAACTCCAAAAACATAAAAATGCCTTCATAGTTAACACAATTTACAGAACAAGACCTTCTGAAAGGTACCACTAAGCTGTGTCATGCATTATGCTCCATCAGTCTCAACGCATGACTCAAGTCTTTCTCAGGTTTAGCAAGCACAAGGCTATGTTTACACGACAGGACAAAAAGTCAAATAATGGCATAGTAACTCCCACACTGACATACGCAAAAGGTCAGTCAGCTGCTCAGAAAATGACGATTTTCCCATGTTAGATGATAGGGGAGAGCGATCCTGCATCACATACTATACAAAAAATGTCAGGAGTGTGATAAATGGGCCAGTTGCCTGTACTCACCGTTTCCCAGCTGTTTCATTTAATAGCTCTCATTTTAACTTCAAACGCATGAGTATCATTTGTTTTCCTGGCCTTGGGTTGTGGGACCACCCAGAACGTTGGTTAATTTTTCACGTGGAACTCACTTAAAGGCATATGACCATACATTTTGTCATGAATCTGTCATTAGAATGCATAGATCCCATTTGCATGACAGTAAGAGCTGAGTTAGACTATGACTGAAATGACAGATCATTTCCGGAATCATAATTTCCAGTCTGCTTCCAGTCTCAAAGTTAAACTATTAGAAAGAATTTAAAACTCCAGCACAAACACACCCTGCAAGAGAGAGATAAGGGGTATGACAGGCATAATAAAATGTCTTCCAGGCTATCTTAAATTAGAAAGGGCTTATATGTGTCCTTATCACCTACAGTGCATGTGAACAGAAACAATGACTAAGTGTCATCTGTATGGATCCCCACCCAAACTGTGGATAATTCTATGTTCCACTGCACGGAAAGCCAGTGAATTTGCTCATTGTTTCTCAAGCTTCATGGGGATCCTGCTACCCCGATTGTAATCGCGGAGGCTTCTCCTTGCCGATATTAGGATCGTACTGGACTTTCGCAGCCCCCTGCAGAATCAGACCACCTTTTCTTGAGGGCAGTGAGAGGCTCAATATCCACATTAAAAAAAATAAATAACTGAAATTGGTTCAGACTGCTTTCTGTGGGACCCCTCACAGTTTTTCAGGCATCGGGGGTGTTGTACCGTTTAGATTGGGTTACTGCACCATGGCAAATGATGTGCCTGGTGCAAGAGTAATGAAGAGATGCCCCCTTAAGCTTCTGGGGGCTACTATAGTGAGAACTTGTGATGGAGTTGGGTTAGCTGCTGCCAACACACGTTCCCAGAGTGCTTTGAGGCTTCCACATTTCTCACGCTACCCTCCAGAGCAGCACATTAAGGTTTTATAAAAACCCAACAGTGAAAGCAACCCTTGCATTGCTCAGCAAATCTTATGGCAGCAGGTGGCAGGGCAGCTAAGCCACTAAGTCTACTGTATACTGAGAACTAATTCAAGGGGAAGTAAATGTTACTGAGCTCTAGGTAAAGGCAGTTAGCTCAAATTCTTTTTGCAAGCATTGAAAGGGATGTGCAAGTTGTCAACAGTGAAAAATGCATTAAGGCTCGTGCACGTTCCGTTTAGCTCCACTGAACTATTTTTCAGAAACAAACTGATTTAAATCCCAGCCAATTAACCAAATTGGAAAAAAAATCCATTGGGTAAGTGGATACAATGCAAAATTATATACTGCATAAAACATTTCCTACTGTAGTTCCTTAGAGCATCCTGAGAAGAAAGGAAGCACTCAAAATTGTACATACTCCAACTGATAGTTTAGTTTACAAATATGCATCCAGGAATGCAATTCTTTATAGTTTTATAATATTGGGATATACTGTATATGATTACAGCTAATCCCCTTAAACAAAATCTGTTCACTGGCAGTCTCTTTTAATGGCAGAAAGCCTTGGGGGGCATAGGTGCAAACCTGTGTAACTGAGGTGGCCTTGAACAAGCTGCTCTCACATCAGTGTTATTAAGCAAAATAAAAATCTTTTTTCCTTTTTTTTTTTTTTTAAATTAGCCTGAAAGTTAAACCTCAGAGTGACCCGAAGTGCTCTACACTTGGATGACCTCACCAAATGAGGAGTTTGGCCCAGTTTGATTTTGTATCCTTTTTTTGGAAGCACCAACAATTTGAAAATGAGAAACAGTGGTGCATGATCCATCCGTAGACACCACCTCACCTTCACTCCTAGTCTTTCACCTGCTCTGGTTCCAGTAACATCTCGTGCTATTCGAAGTAGGAAAGGGGAAAAGGAAAAAAAAAAAAAAAAAAAAAAAAAATCTTGATCAACCAGAAACTGCACTCATTCCTGTACTTATTTGCTGAGTTGTTCCCCCATCAGCCAGCAACAGGAAACTTCTCCCATATCCCATTTGCACATTTCTCACATCTCTAAATGCTTTTTTAAAGACTAAATGGTTTCTTTATCATCATTTCAGTCACTGTGACACTAACAGGCCTATCGCAGTACAAAGTGCATGTTTTCATCTGTATCCCACAAGGTTATGGTGGCCTGCATAAAACCACATCAGTTAGCTGTCAGCCTCTGTAGCAACCAGGAATGTCCTGCTTTGCTTTCTGTTTGAAGCTATTATCATCATAAATCTCCTGTTTTCACAAAGCCTTTGGCCAGTTTATATCTGGGTGTAGAAGGCTACAACAAAAATAACTGCATTCCATAAGTCAAATCCAGCCAGATTTTGCTGGATGGAGCTTCCTTGTCAGCGTTTCCATTTTGCATAAGGATGGGGGGGGAAGTGAATAACACCAACAACACAGGAGACCGTCATCAATTTCCTCTCCAAGGGTGCACACATTTGTTTTGCGTGGCTCCTTTACAAACACGCATAGCTGCTTGCAGCGCAACCAGCAAATCCTGAATAGTCAGAGCTTCCTAAAGTTCCTACAACCCACCAGCCACTCCACTTGTAACATATATGAAATAATAAGAAATACGGTAAAGTATGGAAGTGGCCTGCGACTGGATGAACGCTGCCTTTGTCCTGATGACTGTTTGAGTTTGTATGGAAAAAGGATGTGTAATGGCCCAGGCAGCCTCAATGTCCCTAAGCAAGAACACTGGATAATAAGCAGAAGCATTTTATGATTTCTAACTGTACAGTACAGTAAGAGTACAGTACATCAGATGGGCAAAATCCCCAGAGGTCCATAACAATCCCAGTCTGGCCTCTGTAGGCACCAGATACCCTAACTAATGACACCAGAGCCATTTGTGGCTTCTCTCCTTACCCTGAGCATCTGTTTCGCATGCATTATCAGCAGATTAATCCGAATGGATGCATTACTTTCTGACTCCTGTAGTTTAAGATCTGCAGTTTAGGAGACCTTTTTTCCACAGAGCATGATCAAGAGGTCGCCCGGAGCTACGCATGATGCTTTTAATCCCCGCTGCTGTGTTTTTTCCAAGCTATCCAGCCAGTTAGTTATGCAGCATGTCCTTTCCACAAACACTCCCTCCTCCTCCATGGCACAGGCCTCATAGAGTCATTGGAGGGTGAACTTCAACCTCCATGCTTTCAGTCTCTGACCAGCGCTGCAGACAGCTGCACGCAAACTGAGTACTTCCTCCCAGTATCCTCATTATTATTATCGTATTTATTCAGCTGATGCTTTTCTCCCAAGCAACAAACAATGTCAGGTTTTGTAATACTAAGCTGCTTATAGTGATTTGCCCTTTTATACAGCTGCATATTTTTACTGGAGCAAATACAGGCAAGTACAGTACTTTGCACTTTGCATATAGCTGGAGTGGAGATTCAAACTCGGGTCCTTTGATTATTCTAATTCAATGGCTCTAACCACTTTGTCACCTGTTGTCCTATAGTAGCAGCACCTAAAACATTTTCAAAGCTGTAGAACACTGCTTTAAAAATGACCAAAAATTGACAGTATTTATACTTATGACAATGCAGAAAAGTTTTTTTCCTACAGCTTTTACGCATTTTCTGCAATTTATTTTAATTCTGAAAAAAAAAAAAAAAAAAAATCATCAAGGGCCACAGAAATGTGGCTATAGCCCCATAATGTTCAACCTGTTATAAAGCACAGTCAGCAAGAAGATGGAGTGTAGACGGCATGCAGACAGCATCTTGAGCCATTCTGAGGCCAGTCAACCATGTGGGGCTTGAACATCAGATTTATAAATGCTTCATGGAAATGAGGGAACTAAACGTCCCCTTAAAAAAAATGGCCCTGAATTCATTGCCGATTTGCCACTCTAACCCAAAGCAAAGGCAAATCAGTTATTACTCAAGGGGTCCGCGGAAAAGAAAGCCCATTATGCGCTCCAAGAGCCTGAGACGACTGTGGTCAACAATCGCTTTTCGGGGCTCTGAGAGCTGGGGCTGAGAGCCATAAGCTGGGAGGGGGTAACGCGGCACTACCACTTTTTCACTGCAGCGCAGCTGTCCACACAGAATAGGACCCACAGAGCCATTTACCATAAACACAAAAGGCGAGGCAACATCCAGGCATCTTAAAACATACGGGGTTAGCGCTCAAGTCCACTTTCAAAAACAGCTCTTTAAATTACACCCTGGAAGAAAGATGCTTACTCATTAATACCTGTGCCCCAAAAAAAGCACCGAGCTTTAATTATGTCCCACGCCTTTCAGGAGGGAGGCCGAAATATTTACATATCAATGCAGGCCTAATTTTCACTATGATTTTGCAAAGTTTTTATACACCTTCCAGTTCTTCCCCCAAGAAGTTGTAGGAAAAATGTGGACCAATTATGGAAGGTGGTGCTCGGTCAGAATGCCTGCTAACAACCTAGTCATGCGAGATCATCTTCAAGTGTACTTTTGTTTAAATGCGCTCCTTCAAAAAGGAATACAGACACTTGGGAGCCGGGCCATTTCGGAATGCAGCACACATTTTCAAAATACACCGGTTGTGCTACACGCACGCTTAGAAACTGAAATGCTATTGAATGCTGCGAATTTCCTCAGAAATGTCTGCATTTTACATGTACCCACACTTTTTCCAAAGCGACATACAACGTCATGCTACTTACAGTAATTTGCCCATTTATACAGCTGGGCAATTCTCACGAAAGCAAACTTGCATAATATTACTACAGCAGGAGATTGAATCTGAATCTGTTCTGAAAGTTAAGCTTAAATCATCGATCCATCCATCCATACATCCTTTACCCTTAACTGGTTTATACTGATCAGGGTTTCGGCAGTCAGGAGCATATGCTGGAATCACAGGGTGCCAGGCTATGAAACTACACTGTGGGTGGGATGCCAGTCCATTCCAGGGCAGCAAAATTAAGTAAAAGTTCTTACATTTCACTTTATAACATGGGAACTGCAGCACCACGCAGTTAAAAGATAACATATTACCCAAGATATTAACTAATAAATATAGAGAAGTAAAGCAGAAATTCACAAGCTCAGCACAAAATTCCTTTTCATACTCATGGCTGACAGAAAGTTTCTTCCAGGAAAAAAGGACAGGAAAGAAAACATCATGTTTTACATCAAGAGCCAATATGGATGTGGATCAGAGAAAAGTGGCAGCAGTGGAGGGCTCCTTTTCAAGTTCCTCCCCCATGTGTGAGATAAACATGCAGAGGCTGCTCACACGTGCACATAGCCAGAGTGAAACCAAACCAGTTCTGTAGCCTGTTACCCTGCGTCAGTCTGCGTGGTTCACCCAGACAACTGTATACCTGACTAACCGCCCACAACTTGCACCAAGACGGACATTAAAAAAAGAAAAAAGAAAAGAAAAAAAAAGTCAACGTGTGTGAGTGTGGCAAGCAGATGAGCCCTATGAGAAGTTATAAAATATTACAAATTAAAATGAAGTAGTCACTCTGTCCCAAACTAGACCCGCTGCTAAGTGAAGCGTAGAAAGGAAATAAACATGTGATGCGCTGCAGCTCTTTTCAGCTGTCTCACTGACTTTGATTCATAAACATATTTCTCTATTCACATACAATTAACTAGCATTTACCTGACACCTTTCTCCAAGGCAGCATACAACCTTAAACTGTACTTCCTAAAATCATTCATCCATTTATACAGTGGTGCAATAATGCGCGCGCACACACACATACACACACAAAGGGCAGTTCAGAGTTAGCAGTTGAGCTGTAACACACATCTTCTGACTGTGAGAAAGCTGATGCAAATAAAGGGAAAACTGAGCTGGATTTGAATCCACATTTGAACCCACAGCCCAGCACTACCCACTCTGCTCCCATGTGACCCACATCAGGGGGAGTTGCCACTACTGTAGTGGTTCAGGACACTGCATTGGAATCTGAAGGAGTTGTTTACAAGCAAATGCCTACTCCAGTGTTTCTTCAACAGTAAGTTTATAGTAAATGAAACACTAATGAGAATTAATTCATAACACAGAAATATGAACGTAAGAGTCAACTAGAAAGAACAACCTTAACCACAATGCCTATCAATGCATTTTCTGATCATATAGATCATATAGACTGATCTTTGGCTCATTAGTTCATTAATATTTTGCTCTTGACAGTAACTGGCAGTGCACTGAACATGAATGAAGTGACAGACAAACAATGCAAATACACTGGCTGTATGAGAAAACGCAACTTTCACGTTGACGGTGCAAAAGTAACACAAGGTGGACATCTTTTTCAGTAGATTTGTGAATAAATGATACAGAAAACATGCATTTCTGACAGAACACCTATACACACAGAGCAATGGCCTCATATCCACAGGCCCAGGAGCAGAGAAGAATGCTCATGAGTTCAGAGGAGGGATGGCCACATGCACGGTGGCAGGGACTAACTTTTCCTAACACCGCCAACAGTTACAATCTTTACAACACACTCGGAACAGAACCAAACACAACATCTCAGCAGTGCCAACAGGAGTGTACCGTAAAAAGAGGGGGGGAAAGAAGGAAATAAAAGAAATATGACTATACAACATAAACGTAATAAGATGTCAGCAGAAGCATAGTTCTGGGTTTAGGGTTGTATTCTCTCATATTGGTTCTACACTTTCTAGACAAACCGGGGAAAGAAGGGTGTTTTAAATGCTGAATTTGCATTTATGCATAAAAGTACTTGGCTAATAAATATAAAAGATTGATTATACAGTAAACACCACATTTATCTGTCTCTTGGTCAATAAACAAACAAATGATATGGGTTTAAAAGTAAAAAAGAAATGAAAACAAAAAGAGGTTTTCAGTAACTGTTACATCTTACAGCAAGACACTTAAAATGAACATATCATGCTTTACCAAGTTGAACAATTTATGCTTCAGCAATTACAGGCAGGTACCACGCTCAAAAGTACTGCAGCAGACGCGGGATGTGGCCCACCACACTAACACAATACCTGCTGATCCTACTACAGGTCAAGTAGTTACTTTCTACGCTTTTTTAAGCAACCTGCCATCAAGTTGAGTTGCCATACAGGGAGAAAGTTGAGCAGCAACTAAGTTGCGTGACACAAAAACGCTGAGGATTCAATATACAGTACAAACAGATAGGCAGGCAGACAGACGCTACTGTACCGTTTCACAATAGAGCACGCAAAAAGTTAACAAACACTTGTCGTCTCTGGGATATTTTAACCAGTGTTGCAAGGGGCCCATCCCATTGCTGTGAACTTGGCTGTCTGCCCACTTAACGTCAAGCCCTGGGTTCAAAGACGCCTCAGATATGTTGGCAATCGCACACAGTGACACAGAAACCCAGAACCGCAGGCCAAACCAAGAAAAGGCACCGATTCAACAGCGAAGCCCAGGTTCCAGCACCAGGTCACACTCTTGCTTCACCTTACACCCCCCACCCACTCACTACAGTTTAGTTATTATAGTTATTTCCCTACATTTCAAGACATCCGACATAAAATTGCGGAAGCTCACAAAGACAACTTCTGAAGATTAAAATGCAATTACAAGTTTTGCCACTTGTGTGGTCTTGAAGAACAAACAGCAGGTCTTTGCCAGCTGGAGAAGAGCACAACTAATTCTCAAATAATGAATTCAAAAGCTGTGGTGAAAAGGTGGCACCTTGAAGGTATGAGGACACGAGAGGACTTCCAGTACATCTGCTCTGGTTATAAACATGTTGATCAACTAGCGAAGGAAAAAACAAAGAACTCTCGCAGCTAGTAAGAAGTTACACCAAGTAAGCGCGTGTGCGCTGAGGAAGAGGAGGACACGCGTGGGGACCTACAAAGGCGAGAGGCCGAGTTAAGTTCTCCGTCGCCCTGTTTGCACAGGCAGCAAGAGGCCGGAGCAGGAATGCTTTTGTCCCAGGAGCCGTGCGCGGCTCAGTAACAAAGCGAATCGTCTCGACGGCATGGACTGCTGCGCAGGCCAGCTGTGCCTGCGCTCCATGGCGACGCTCCTCTGGCACACGGCTCAGCCTTCACCTCTCCGCTAGTGAAAGCGTGCACGTACACACACGCACACTTCAGCATTCTTCCACGAACGCCGCGTGCATCACTCGAGCGGCTTTACTTCCACAGCCTCTCAAGTCAGGAAACACACAAGTTCACATGATGCTTAACAGAGGCAGACAGATGTTTCACATGACCAGGAAAACACGAGTAAAGCACTCTATGAAATTGGACTTATTCCACTCTGAATGTATTGAGATACGAATCAGCACACGTAATAAATGACTAGTTTGGCATATGCGGCCAAGAAGCAAAGCAAGACGTCTCCCCGAACATCACGCATGGCCTGTGGGGCGCATGTGCTGCTTAGTTCTCTTCTAGTAAACGAGTTGGTTAGCAGCGACAGAGCGACAAACAGGACCAAGGAGAAGTGGACTCGCACAAGAAGCGAGTCGAGCGCAGCAGAAGCTGGGAGTGCCGTGCGTCGCTTTCGGGCACAGAGCGCTCTGAAAGCCATAACAGTGCCAACGCAAAAGTCCGCCTTGGTCCCTTGTCGCCGAGCATCGAGCGCGCTGCTCTCGGCTTCAACGCTCCACTACCTTGGCAGCTGCGTGGTCGCAAAACTTAAGACATCTTGTCGAGTTGAGGTCGCCCCCCGCGCGCGAGCCCTGCGAGCGCGATCGATCGGTCGATCGGTCGGTCGGTCCGCCCGTCCGTCCGTGCGTGCGTGCGTGCGTCCGTGCGTCTGGCGCGGTCTCGTACGGCTTGACTCGTGCAGGCGCGCCAGCAGCTGAGCACGAGCAGCGGACCGCAAAGCGAAACACCTTCGCTCACAAAATATCCGCACGCAGCCGAACCATTGCTGTCAGACGGAGGGGGAACCGGGGAAGCACTCGAGCGCTGGCTTGAGGCAAACGCCCGCCTTTGAAATCTTGGCTGAAGTGTGCAAATTCGAAGATTGACAAGAAAAAATAAAAGTTCTTAAACAGCTGCAACTCCACGCAAGAAAGATCGGAAAACAAAACACGTGATGTTTCGGAAGGGACGACTCACCCCTACCTTTTCGGAAACTGTATTCTGCTCCGGAGGACTTTAAAGTCAAGTAAAACCAAGTCCCATAGGAGTTGAACTGCGTTCCGCTGGATGGGCGTAGAACCGATCCCCTCTGCGTTTTGAAGTGGAACAGAATTACAGGCATAGAACCAGTTCGACTGCCTCATTTTATCGCTTTGGAATTAGTTTCGTGATGCAACTTTACAAATCAATCATTCAGTCACATTTTAATAACAAAATGGCAATACGATTATAAATCATATATTGATTAGGCATAAAAAATGCACTGAGTTGCACTACGTAAAAATACAACGGAGGATCCTATAATGCAATTTTTTTTTTTTTTACATTTACAAACCATATTTTCATACAGTCTAAGCGTTCCTTAAATTCAGTTTATTTTAGACAGTGATGGACTGTAAAGGGAGAGGTGAACTGGCAGCCGAGGACAACAATAATACATTATATTATATCATATTAGTCGGCGTTGTATAAAATTCCATTTTACATTAATGCAGAACTGAACGCAACTCTGCATCATCCTTATTCACAGCAAACTAAGTAAAAATGTAAATAAAGCAATGAATGTATGTTTAATATTAAACTTTTGTTTGCAAGGACAGCACCGTAGCATTCCGTCTTGCTGTATGAGGACTTTGAGCGGCTGAAATGCAGCACAGTGGAATTTTTCCTATTTCCACTTTAATTCCGAGCTGGGAAAACCACATGGCTGCTCCCCCAAGCAATTCAATCAGTAGGTGAAAACTGTATTAAGACATCACAGAGTTTCCCTGGCAACAGAATACAAAATATAAATATTTCACATGCTGCAAACAAGTTCTGCCTTCACCATTTGTCTGCCAATATTAGTGACCAAGCGTGCTAAATGATTTGGTCACATTGTGGTGTAACTAAATTTGGAATTTAACATTTTAATGAACAACATTAATTATGAATATTAATTTCCCACCACTCATTCATGCTCCTCATCACTTGTCCTGGTGGTCCAAAGTCCCAGAATTACCAGGATGTAAGGCTTGGAGACTACACTCTGGATTTCGGATGAATAGGTATATCCTCTTATATATAGAATAAAGAAAGATTTTAATAGCATAGCATAGCATAGCAATGATTGCCACTGTTGTCTCCCAACACCTCGGTATTGTGAAAATGTAAGGTTTGGCTTTTTTTGGCTCATTCTCTGTCAAGTTTGCACTCTGCATGTCCTCCCCGTGTTTGCATCAGTTTCCTCCCACAGTCCAAATATGTGTTATACTGCTCTGGTGTACAGAGTGACCGCAGGGAGTTTACTTTGTGTACCAAGTACTGCAAATGACCCTGGATAAAAAGGTGTCTACTAAGTACACTGCCCAGCCAAAAAATAGTCACACATTCATTTTTAGCCAAGATCTCGTATCGATGACGGGAGGGTCGGAGCGCTGCGTAAAGTCTTCTCCAGCACATCTCAAAGATTCTCAGTGGGGTGAAGGTCTGGACTCTGTGGTGGTCAATCCATGTGTGAAAATGATGTCTCTCTCATGCTCCCTGAAGCACTCTTTCACAATTTGAGCCAACCTGATGAATCTTGGCATTGCCATCTTGGAATATGAAGAAAAAATCCATTGATGGAAAAACCTGGTCATTCAGTATATTCAGGCAGTCACCTCACCTCATTTTTTGGCCACATAACGTTGCTGAACCAAGACCTGACCGACTGAAGCAACCCCACATCATAACACTAAGTTAAATCCAGGTGGTGACTTTTTTGGCCGGGCAGCGTCTTTTATATTGTTTATTATAAGTTGCTCTGGAGAAAAACATCTGTTAAATGATTACACAGAACTATTAATATCATCTTATATATTAATTTCTGCATCTCAGCATGGTGGAATCAACAGACCTTTTTTTTTTTTTTTTTAACCAAAGCACAGTTCAAATATTGTATCATAATCATCCTATGAGGAGTACTTTATATCAGCCTTTATACATTTTATGACAAAATAAAGAGCACGGTCCTTCTTTTACAGTCATCCAGATTTTACATCTAAAATGGCACTGCACAAAATCCACTTCTCTGTTAAAGTGGTATAAGCAGTGTAGGGGAGATCCAGGCCACAGCCTGAGAGTGGAAGCCTTATCTTACAATTTACTATGAGATGAAGCTGTACTTTAAAGGCTGTGAACATCATGTATCCTAAATGGATCTCTGGTATAGAGATGTTGACAGATTACCATTAAAACACATTATAAACACAATGTATGATTATTACAGAAGAAAATCTGAAATAAACTGTGTATTAAAATGGTAAATATACTGAGGTTAGTATCAATAAACATGGTTTCTCACTTGCAATTATACTATTAAACTAGCATCCTTACAGTCACTGTTGTTCTTTTTATTTTACAAAGTGAAAAATATACATAATCATCAGCAATTTTGCACATTTAACAACATTATTCAATTTGAGTGAAAGCATTTACACAGATCTCCACTATTTAACTTCTAGCCCCTATAAAAAGTAGAAATCTATAGGCTAGTCAACCCCACCTACTGTCCTGATTCCCAAAAACAGAATAAAACACTATTTTTACATTACGAAAAAGAAAGAATATAATAATAATAATAATAATAATAATAATAATAATAATAATAATAATAATAATAATAATAATAATAATAACTACTTTCCAGATATTGAGATTCAGGAAGACAGTGAAATTCTGATTTCTCTCCATCAAAAAAAGTCTGTACTCTTTCATGAAGGCAGAACTGAGGGTATCCGTTCGAAGATGAGCACAGTAACAACGTTGCCCGTCTTGCCACCAAACTGGAAACGGGGTGTTGGCAACTCTTCAAGGAACCTGAACCCTGCAAAGAGGTTGTTTGAAGATCCAGTAAGCCATGCTACTTGACCTCATATCTGCAAAAACCATCTTACCAAGCAGAAATGCAATGTGTTTGTTAAAACACAGAAAACATCTTACATGTTGACAAAATAGTCATGAAACTTGCTGTTTATTCAAAGCTGTTATCCAAAGTACTTTAACCTGTTTATACAGCTGGCCATTTTACAGCTGGGCACTGGTAAATCAATAATATAAATGGCTGAGGGTTAACTATTTTTGGTAATTAAATTTTGTTTCAATGCAAAACACTCTGAATTTTAGCAACAAGTACAGAGGAACATGTAGAAGAAATAGGACAAAATGGCTAGAGGGCAAGATAGACATTAGAGCTGTCACTCTCTGCTCAAACGATTCGAGCGCAAACCCCTGCTCTACTACTCTATGGTAGGGTACTTTACCCAATTTGCTCCAGTATGAATTCCTTGGCTGTATTAATGGATAAATAATTGTATGTAGCTAAGTATAAAAACCCTTTTAGGGAAAAGCATCATCTGAGCAAATAACCAATCAATCAGCCAACCAAGGTTCACGTTTTTTTGTCAAGTACAAAAGCTGAGATCATGCTCAGATATTAAATCCTTAAAATTCCTATGCCCAAAGAACTGCTCACCGTGGCTGAATATGTGCAATAGCTGCTCCTTGGTCCAATTGCAGGATGTGATGACAAAGAACCCCCCCACTCGGAGGGCCCTCTGCAGAGCAGCAGTGTAACAATCTTTGATGTCTCCCATGCCACTCGCATTCAGGGTGATGGCGTCAAACGTGCCCTTGTCGATGCACAGGTCGAAATTGCTGAGCTCCTCTGGGCAGCTGAGGAAGTCCATCTCCTGCAATTACACAGTGGACAATAAAGACAAAGAACAAGCATCTACTCTGCATGGCTCCCAGGACTATATTGACTAGCATTCAATCACAGCACACAAGGTATTATTGTTGTTCATCGGAATAATATCCTGTAGTGGATCTTCATCAGAGGTTTCTCTTCTAAAATGTCCGTACACATACATTTGGCAGCAAATTCTATAGATTTGATCTTAGGCACAATTTTAAGCCATTGCTAATGTTAAACATTTTCTCTAAGTTTTACATTTTTTACTCACATTTTCAGGTGTCAAAATGGGAAGGACATTTCTCCTGTGCCCGTGTATGAACAATTACTATAAAATATGAATAAGCACACTTTTCAAGTGAGGCCCCATGTGGCAATTTCTCTTAATTAAAAGGAGAAATACAGATGTGTAGAGACTTTGGTGTTGCATTATTTTGACTTTATACAGTATATCGTATAGTGTACTGTAGTAAAAAAATAAGGTATATGGTGAAATAAGTGGTATTGTATGGTGTTATGAATTTATCTTAAGGGAAAAGTCAAATTACACATGTGGCTGTGTGTTTGTTGGTGTCCTAGTTGTTTTTGAGAGTTTTGTACCTTGCTGTGTGTGAACGCATGTGCGCAGCTTCACCGCAGTTATTGTGACTGATAACTGGATAACTCACACAGCAAACTTTACAAGCCTCTTTTGTCACTGCACTCAATGAGTACCCTGTAAAAGTTGCTAGCCTGGTTTGTTTAAGCTGATATCTGCAATTTTTTATGAAAACTGTGCAATGCATTATAAACATGAAAATGGGTTCAGGTGTTTTCTGATGGGCTGGGAGCGCATAATTATTATTTCCCCATTTAAAATACAGTAATGAGAAATAGACATTCAGTGTCCAACAAATTTGGTATCCAACACATTTTGAGGGATAAATTAAATTTGGATTCTGAGGGTTTACAGTGGACAATAAAGACAAACTGTAACCATAACTTCTTAATTTGAGTATGATGCTGCTTGGAAATCTTCTTGTAGCCATTTCCTTTGTCTGTAATGGGATTATTTCCTCTCTTAGCTTCTGAGAGCTTCTTTTTCTTTGCCATGTTTGCAGCTTCAACACATGCATGGGTGGGATTTATGTACACATCACAGCTGTAGTGATTTCAGTAGAATCACTGCATTCCCAATTACTTAATTGTTTAATCAACATTATGTGGCATTATAGACTATTAAGTGATTTTAAAAAACAGAAATAGTGAATTGAGCTTGAATAATTATGATATACAATAGTCATATTACAAATTTATCTTTATACTCAATAAAATTACATAGTACATGTTCATTATTAATTTGAATCTGTTGCTCAGTTGATACAGGTGTGCTTGAAGAAAAAAAAATGTCTTCAGAAAAGGTTCAATTTGTACATTCTTACAGTCTGGGGGGGTGGATAATTATGACTGCAACTGTATGTATCCTAGTATATACACAGTACATCCAGTATCCAAATTTATGTATACAAATTACCCCTGCAACATTTCACCCCACCATGTGGATGGCACAACTGATCTAACTGACTGCAACCCTCTTTTGCATAACTGCTTACTTATGAAGAATGGATGATGCCCTAACACACTGTTCTTGATCAGATGTAAATGGCTGAAGTGCTTCATTCATGAGTACACTGTAAGTATGGCCACCAGGGTGGCACACAAGGCCGTCTTTAGGTCAGCAGAGAGGGTAAAATGCTGCGGTACACTGCCAGATGGGACGACGGCCAAACTAGGGTCAATATTGACTTCTCCATCGTGCCACCTGCCAAGACATCCGATCTGCGGCGGGTGTGGGACAAGCATTCACACACAGGGCTGTGAGGTTACACAGTGCAGACTGCACGCGGGTAAACAAACACACACATAGGAAAACAATCTGAGTAAACACACTGCAGTTTTTAATTTTTTGAAGGAAAATAATTCACCAAAACCCATATAACAAAGTAATTGCCCCCCTAAACTTAATACTCGGTTGTGCCACCTTCACCAGCAACAACTGCACTCAAATGCTTGTGGTAAGAGTGGATCGTGCTTTGGCATTGCTATGGAGAAATTTGGCCCACTCTTCTCTACAGAATTGTTTTAAATCAGCCTCACCAGATAGTTTGACTATGAACAGCCCATTTAAGGTCCCGCCACAACATCTCAATGGGTTTCAACTCAAGATTTTTTTCTAGGCTACTCCAAAATTTAATTTTTTTTTTTTTTTTTTTAAACCATTCAGAGGGGGACTTACTCTTGTGCTTTAGTTCGTTGTCATGCTGCATAACCCAGTTGTGGTTCAGATCCCACACTGATGACTGGACATTCTCCTTCAGTACTTTCCGGTAGACAGTTGAATTCATGCATCCCTCAATTACGGCAAGTCACCCTGAAGCAGCAAAGCATCCCTACACCATCACACTACCTCCACCATGTTTGACTGTGGGCATGATATTCTTTGTGTGGAAACCTGTGTTAGCTTTATGCCAGATGTAGCAGGATCCACGTCTTCCAAACAGTCCCACTTTTGACTCATCAGTCCACAGAACATTCTCCCAAAAGGGCAATCAAGGAGTTTTTTGCCAAGTGTTAGACGAGTCTTCATGTTCCTCTTGTTTAGCAGTGGTTTTTGTTTTGCAAGTCTCCCATGGACACCATTTTTGCCCAGTGTCTTTCTAATCATGGAATAATGAATGAACACATTAACTGACCTGAGAGAGACCTACAGTTCCTTAGATGTTTGCCTGGGGTCTGTGGTGACTTCTCTGATGAATTTTCTATGCACTCTTGGAGTAATTCTGCTAGGCTGCCCACTCCTTGGTAGATTTACCACTGTTCCAAGTTTTTTCCATTCATTTTTTCCATGAGGTGATGGCTCTCCCAGTGGAGTCCCTGGGTTTTAGAATGCACTTTGTCCTTTGTCTTGACTGATATATTTTAATAACTTTCCTTCTCGGGTCTTCAGGAAGTTCTTTTGATCAAAGCATGATGTGGTGCTTCTTGAGACCACTTATCCAACTCCACACTGCTGAAATGGTTCTCTTTAAGCAATGTGTAGATTCAACAGGGCTGGAAGCAATCAAGCGTGGGTATTTCTGGTTTCATTTAATTCATTATCATTTAAATTTGGTTCACAGGTTAACTGAGAGTTTAAGGGGGCAATTACTTTTGTCACATGAGTGATAAGAGTGTTAGTGATTTTGTCCTTCAATGAATCAAATGTTCTTTTAAAAACTAAGTGTGTTTACTCAGGTTGTCCCTTGTATTGTAGTAAACTTGAAGATCAGACATAATTGAGTGTTATGGTTAAGAAAAGCAGAGGGAATTACGAAGGAGGCAAATACTTTGTCAAGGCACAGTATACTCATTTGTACACACACTGATCACTCTACCACTCTTAATACTGCAGAATTAACGAAAATATAGGATTCTGTATTACTAAACATTATTCCGTTCATTCCTCTGTAGCTATCAGCTCCGAAGACCCAATTCTCATTGAAACTTGTGCTAGTACTGTTACACACTCTCTTGCGTGCACGCACATGCAAGCACGTGCGCATGCACTCATACACAAAAAGGGCAGGGTAGGAAGCTATTGCACTCATGTTTTTCTTTATGAAAAACAACAACACTATCCTTGAGTACTTTCAGCACTTGGATTATTATATCAGCCTAACACCATATTTTAGCAATTCAAACATTAAAAACTAATTATATCAAGCTCTTTTGAATTATCAGTATGTAATATTTTTTATTTCATAATCATTCATATATACATTTCAAATCATTTTCAATTTTGCACAACATCAATGGGACTAATTGAAGAAAGTCTGTAAACAATTTAGTGATGCAACTCTAATTGACCATAGTTTTCTATAAATATCACTTTTCATTATGGTGATGGAGTGATGTGGTGTCACTCGACTAATAAATGAGTGCAGTCTTTATTCAGACACTAAAGGGCGATGCTGCCTCTAGCAGTTCACCTGTAGAACTGCACCATTCACTTGCAATCCAGGCCAGCACTTGCAGATCTCATGAATGACCCATATGGACTCAGTAATGAGAAACAATATGGAAAATATTATACAATTGCTGGCAACATGTTATAGTTGTTCTGCCTTAGCCATAAAGAAAATATCCTACCTTAAGAGCTACACCAAATATTCCTTCCTTTTCCAGAATGCACTTTGAGAGCTCTATGGATGCAGCAGAATAATCTATCCCTGTCAGATTTGTAAATCCGCATTCTGCCTATGAAAAATCCAAAATAAACAAGAAAATGAGAGTCATCACATACAGAGCATACAGTTTGAAACACCACACTGTTAGCAACACTAGGTTATGACAGCAAACAAAATTAATTGCAGGCAGCTGAAGGATACAGTCTACTATTGCTTAACTGATGCCATCATCCAAAAATAGCACTGGATTTTTGGCCTGAATGCATAGCTGAACATTTTACTGAAGCAATAAGTAAGTAACTTGCTCAAGGAAACCACAGCAGGAGTAGAGTAGGGCTTCAACTAGCAGCTTTTAGGTTACAACTTCATACTCTTAAGTTCTCTACTACTTTCTGAATATACTGGAACAGAGTATCTAGAATGTTTTCTTGCACTTCTTAACCCACTAAGAACACACATTCAGTTCATTTGAAACAAATGTCTTTGAACTGCCATAAGCACATGGACAAAAATGTATACGAATATGGGAAGAGCATGCAAGCTCCACAAAGACTAAGCTGCAGCTCAAAACATATCCAGATTCATAGCCCAGGCGCTGCAAGCCATGAACACTACCTGCTGCACCACCAAGCCATTCAAGGGCACACTGCATTCACTACTTGTAATTAAGTACTGATACTGCTCTATTTTTATAGGTGTAAAAAAGAGTCCTAATAGGCCAGAATGTCATTAAAAAAAGCAGTAAAATCACTCAGATGGGGCAGCTCTATCGCTGTTAAAGTCTGTTAAATAAACAGTTAAAATCAGAAAATGTGCTTCAGATTCCAGTGCTGTCAGAGTTAAGCTATACTGGTTGAGCTTACCAGTTTCATAAGAAAGAGCCCATTGCCAGTTCCAATGTCCAACACTGCTAAGTCTGTGGGGAAGTTCTTCTTCTTCACCCACCTGAGCACACGAGCCATGCTCTCCTCACCAAACCTGTGGGAAAACAGTGCCATCAGTTCCATTTCATTTACATGCTTTCACTGTTCTTTTTGGAGAAGCAGAGTCCACTCTGCAGGCTTCTTTAAACATAGCACAAAATCAAATGCATACTGACTACTACAGTATTGCATAGATTGTTCAATGTACCCTGCTTGAGTAATTTTTACCATATCTCACCAACATCTCCAATGTCTCTGAAGGTTTCTAGCTCTCTCTGGTAAGCATTGTCCCAACTGGAAAGAAAGAAAAAACGGTATAAACAGCAATGGCGTGCTCTCAGCTGTTAGGAACACAGCATCTCTGAACACTAAATATGAAGAATCCATGACTTCTATAGATTTGACAATAGGACTGATGTTTTATGACTGACCCCCAGTACACTGCAGTCTTCTGTGCATGTGAAACACGGTCATGGTGGTTCAGAGTCTATTCTGAAATCATAGGGCATGAGGCAGGGTAACCCCTGGATGGGACACCAATCCACTACAGTACAATTGCACACTCATTCACTCTCACACCAGCTGTAGTCCCCAGTTCACCTGCAACATAAGTCTATACATTAAATAAAATGCATTTCTAAGCAATACTTGCATTTCTCTCTCTGTCTCAGACACCCCAGAGAAACCCTGCTTTATTTTCATACGTAATTACAATGTGTTGCTCATCCAGGCCATATGATGAAGCAGCAGGTTGCACAAAGGGTGGCAATGGTTCTTAGCAGCTCCTGGGCTGTTGGCTGGAATCCGTCCTGGTGTGTGCAGGGTTCGCATCATCCCCCCGTATTCGCATGGGTTGCTTTCATACTTCATACAGAAGCATTTCAGATGGCTCGATCACTCAGAACTGTCTGTAGTGTATGTCTCCGTTCTTCAATAGAAAGGCACCCCATCCGGAGTGCACCCTGAACAGCCTAGTGCCCTGTACCTGTACGCCAGGCTCCAGACCGGCTTAAGACTAACGGTAACCGCTCGTGAATGAGCAGTTATTTAAGATTTTTGAATCGGCGAGCTATCAAAGCTCCCACCTCCATTCGCCATTCAATCTGTTGCTCAACTGTCCTGTCAAGCTGAAAGCACGTAAGCCACCGAGCACAAATCCCAACCTCATATTCCGGCTCATATGTTTATACAATTAAGTCCATATTTACTTACTATTCTTTCGTGCCGAGTTTTGAAGGTGAGAAGTCCTCCTGTAAGCACACATCTTGCTCAGATTTGGCCAAATCGGCATTGCAGTTACAGTCCATGCTGCAGCAAGAAGTCACAGGAAGTTACGTCTACCTGAACGCCAAGCAGATGTTTCTTATCGCTGTAAAATAAAATAGTGTTGTTGTCTATTTAAATTTCAGAAACTGTAAAATCATTTTAAAACTCCCTTAATGTTCTGTTTGCAATATGAACTTTTTTTTTTTTTTTGTATTTTGTCTTCCTTCTTAAAAATTGCTTACATTTCCCAGAGTTCATTGAAGCAGGCCGGAAGTGGTGACAGCGCGTCTGTGACACCGCGGGGGGTTGTGGGATAGGTAGGGATGCTTGCATTATGGCGGCTTCCATTTCGGGATATACTTTTAGTTCTGTCTGTTACCACAGCGCGAACAGCAACTCTGACCATGTAAGTACTCACAGCAGTCGGTCGAAATAATGAACAGCGTGTCAAGCTGTCGGGTTTGTTTGAATAATTTTTTAAATGTATCTTTAAATGTGGGGTATCAGGTCCAGTGTCATCTTCCTGTACTGAACATCAGTGATAGATTTAAGGTAAAAATCTGTTCGTAGTCTCAATTAACTGAATTATTATATCATTTTTAGTTTTGTGTAATAATTATGGTACTAGTAACTTTATTTTATCAATTATTTTCTACATAGATTTTATATTATTTGCATATATAGAAACAAATCAAATAAGCTAACAAGTGCAAGTGACTTAAAGCCAGAGCTTATGTAAGAGCTTCGTTTGCCAGATTTTTTTTGTTTGTTTTTCGTCATAACGTAACACCATTTTTATCATATTCATAGAAACATTATTTTGGTGGAATCGGCATGGTATTCTTGTTTGCAGTCACCCCACCCAAATCAGTGGTGCTCAGATTTGAGTTAAACGATAATATTTTGCAGTGTTTTTTTAAATAGTCTTTCGTTACTCGATAAAGTTGTTTTCTGAATTTTTGTACAGTTAATTGAATAAATATCTGTACAGTTCTGTTGCTATCAGTGTATTGTTTACAGATGTGTTGCTTCTGTGTTTTGATACTTTTGTGTGTTACTAGGGTTACTGCTCTACAGTAAATCTTGAGGTTTCAGATAATGTACATTGCATGTGATAAAATTATAGTTATAGATAGGGAGACTATGTTTAAATATACTAAAAAGAAATGGGAAAGTCTGTTTACTGTTGTACTGACAGATTGTGATAGTCCGATGTTTGGCTTTAATAACTTACCAGCTGCTCAGGTCAAAAAGGTGCATCAGTGAAAAGATTTGAAAATTAAAAATGCATTATATAATCAAACAGTTTTACCATTTACAATTTTACCACAAGTGTTTGAATTCTGTATATAAATTTTGTTATTGCTATTAAACAGGTAGAAGCCACAGAGAGTGATGCACACACCTGCTGCAGTAAGGGGTAAAGGAAAAAAAAAAAAACATAATACGCTTATAGCCCGGTGTCTGAGCTTCTGGGTTTTTGAGTTTCTGATATAACAAGTGTTATTTATTAGTATCAGTCTCAGTGTCCATGTTGAGAAATCCTGGCAGAATGAATACTAGCCGAGCAAAACCAAAATGTATCAGAGAAGTAGTCAAAATTGAAAAAAGTACAAGTCCAAAGGTGCCATTGCAGTCTGCCCAACATCTGGATTCTTAGTCTTTGCCTTCAGTGTTCCGGGCCTTCACTATTAAATGTTTGTTACTATTACTACTAATAGAAAAAGAAACATATTTTATGGTGCAAAATTCAGAAGAAAAGTATTTAGTGGAAGTTCATTGGGATTTTTTGTGTGAACCTGAAGTTAATAATGTGTTCTTATAAGAAATATTGCAAATGCCATTTTGATATTTGAGTTATTATATAGGTGTACATTCATAAGTTTTAGAACACCTTCATTGTTATGGAAATTTGCACAGTTTGTTTTTTGTATTCTGAAATTAAATCATAGAACAAAGAAACAATTTAAGGTGAAAAAGAAGTCGTGTAATTGTTTTGTTTAACAAAATTTAATCTAAATTTTTGACTCTTCAAAATAGCCACCTTTTGCTGATATAACAGTCAAACACACTCATGGCATTCTTTCTACAGTGGAAACCAAAGTGTTTGGAAGGTTCTTCTCAACACTGTTGTACGAGTTCCTATAAATGTGCTGCACTGTAGGTTACTTTGCTTTTCTCCTTCTGTCCAGTTAATCCCAAACCAGCTCATTGGGGTTTAAGTCTGGGGACTGTCCTGAGTATTCCATGATTTGAAGCCTGCAGTCTTGTTCTTTTCTTTTAAGGTTGTTCTGACATAGTCTGGAGGTTTTTTTAGGTTATTATCTTGCCGTAGGATTAACCCCTGACCAACTAGGTGTAGACCAGAGGGTATTGCATAACACTGCAAAATGCTGTGGTAGTCCTTTGGTTCAGCATGCCAGTCACTCTTTGCAAGCTGCTGACACTGAATCCAGCAAAAGGGCCCCAGACCATCATGCTTCCTCCTCCATGTTTGAGAGTTGGTGTCACACTTTGAAGAAACATCATTTGCCTACTTTACAGTGTACAAAAACCTTGCGTGGTGAACGGAATATTTCAAATTTTTATTCATTGGTCCTTAAAACTTTCTTCCAGTCTTCAGTAGTCCACGGGCGAGGCAAGCCTCTTTTCCTTATTCTGCCCTTTTACCAATGGCTTTTTTATTCCAACTTGACCTGTGAAGCATGCTGTTGACTCTCAGAAACTTGTCTTCTAATTTTGTTGCTGTTTGTGGCTTTGGATCTCCCAGAGCTCTTCCTGTCAGAGTTTACGCCACATTCCAAATGCCTTTTGATCATTTAGGAAACTGTACTCCTGTACTGACACTTTGGTTTTCTTTCCAATCTTGAAGGAAAGACCAAGACTTGTAAGGGTTATAGTGGTCTGTTTTCTTCCTTTATTAATTACCTTTTACTTGCCATCATGATAAAAATACACTGATCAGCCACAACATTAAAACTGCATGCCTAATTTTGTGTGGGTCCCCCTCGTGCTGCCAAAACAACTCTGACCCATTGCGGCATGGACTCCACAAGACCTCAGAAGGTGTCCTGTGGTGTCTGGTAACAAGATGTTAGCAGCAGATCCTTTAAGTCCTGTAAATTGCGAGGGGGGCCTCCATGGATTGGGCTTGTTTTCCAGCACATCCCACAGATGCTCAATTGGGTTGAGATCTGGGGAATTTGAAGGTCAAGACAACACCTTGAACTCTTTGTCGTATTCCTCGAACCATTCCTGAACAATTTTTGCAGTGTGGCAGGGCCATTGCCATGACGGAATATCGTTGCCATGAAGGAGTGTACGTGGTCTGCAGCAATTTTTAGATAGGTGATATATGTGTCAAAGTAACATCCACATGAATGCCAGGACCTAAGGTTTCCCAGCTGAACATTGCCCAGAGCATCACGCTGCCTTCTTCCCTTAATGCATCCTGCTGCCTTCTCTTCTCCAGGGAAATGACACACCTGTGCCCAGCCATCCACATGATCTAAAAGAAAAACCTGGCCATTTTCTTCCATTGCTCCAAGGTCCAGTTTTGATAGGCACATGCCCATTGTAGGTGCTTTCGGCAGTGAACAGGGGTCAGCATGAGCACTCTGACCAGTCGGTCGGGAGCAACGCAGCCCCATATGAAGCAAACTGCTATTCACTGTGTCTTCTGACACCTTTCTATCATGGCCAGCATTAAGGGTTTCAGCAGTTTGCACCACAGTAGCTCTGCCGTGTGATCAGACCAGACAGGCTAGCTTTTGCTCCTCATGTCTTGGGCACCCATGACCCTGTCGCCGGTTCACCGGTTGTACTTATCTGTACCACTTTTGGTAGGTACTAACCACTGCATACCAGGAATATCCCATAAGACCTAGCGTTTTGGAGATGCTCTGACCCAGTTGCATAGCCATTGCAATTTGGCCCTTGTCAAAGTGGCTCAGATCCTTACGCTTGCCCATTTTTCCTGCTTCCAACACATCAACTTCAAGAACCGACTGTCCACTTGCTGCCTAATATGTCCTCCCACCCTTTGACAGGTGCCATTGCAACCAGATAATCAGTGTTAATTCGCTTCACCTGTCAGTGGTTTTAATGTTGTGGCTGATTGGTGTATACAGCTAATTTGTAAAAACCAAAGAGCAGTGTAAATTCCTCTGCAGCATTCAGTTTATTATTTAAGTTTTATAGTCTGAAGGTTTTAGAGTTTATGTGTAACCAATGTACTATGAAACAAACACTGGTGCTGTATGTGTCACTGAAATGCCAAGACTATATTTTTGGAAGATTTTTATGGTCTACTTGTATACATTGTTTCCACAGCCAAGACCACTGTGGATGATAAATACTTTTTCCTGCAGAACCTGAATATCATAAAGCACTTATGTGACCTGATTTCACTCAGCTTTAGAGATGGACATATTTATTTGAAGGGCATTTAGTTTAAGGTAAATCCACTGCTGAAGAATGCCATGACTGGAATAGGTATTCCAAACTAAGCTCATGGCCCTAGCTACTACACAACTTGCTAGACCCATAAGGAATACTCAACTGTGCCAATCCTCTCGAACATATCTGGGCATAAAAACAGGTCAAATTTTATTAAGAAACACAAAGACTACAAGAGATACTGTCAATCAGATTGTTCTGAGGTTTGAACTCCCCTGAATTGAAAGCCAGGAGTTCTAAGTGTTACACCTTGGTGCCCCAAGATGCTGCTAGGACAGACATCTTGCACCTTTTCTGACAGATCATTCCGGGATATCAATGGTTAAAGTGGTTGCTATTTATTGCTAGCCACAGACCTCTGATACAATGGTTCAGAAGAGAGTCCTATTAACAAAGACCTAGATTTGTAGTGTTTAATGATAAGAATGAATGATACAGATGTCTGCTAGGAAGGTTGCAGTTTCAAGTGAGGCAACATTTTAGCTAGGCATCTGACCCACATGGTTCCAGTATAGTGATAACTTGACCTGCAGTACACTTTGATCATTTCTAGGATCTTGCTTCTTGTGGCCTCTTATATGCTCTACTGCTTCATTGTGCTATTTGACTAGCAGTGGCTGTTTTGACATTGTAATTAGTTTCCACAAATGGCCAGGATCTTGAAAAGTAATGACATCAGATAGTTTAGCTGAAATAACTGCTACCTAGCACTTAAAAATCCCAGGTACAAATTTTCCATCCTTCTATTCAAGTGTATAAATTGTGTGGAGAATTGTGTAAAGCATCAAATAAATAAATAGGAAGCAGCCTCTATGTTGCGGTGCAAAAGCTGCAAGTTTGTTCCCGACAAAGACTGTTCGAAGACTCTCTGGTTGTGAGCCACTCGAAAGTCATATCTGTTTAACCTAATGCTGTCAAGATATTTCCATTTTCCCAGTAGTAACTACTGCATTATTTGTAGCTTTAAATATATCTATATTTAAATTTAGATATACATTTCCATGTTTCTTTATCAACCTATTAAACAGGTATGTGCTGTAACAGTGGCATGTACCTTGAATTCTTGCTTTCTGATCATCTTCCACCAGCATGAGATGCTTTTGATGATGTGTTACCCCTTTAGGAAGTTTGAGATTAAGCTATAGAATATGCAACATAACATACGCCAATAACTAGAGTACTGGGTTTCTTTAATGTGTTTGTGTTTTTCTGTCCCTGCCGTTGTTACAACTTTGCTGGGAACTAATTTCAAATTGTCTTAAGATTTGAGAACAGTATGAATGAATTTATCAAACTTCTAAGAAAACATCTTCTGTATTGCAATTATTGTCATTTTTTTCAGTTGTAAATGATTTGCTAGAACTGAATTTCAAAATATGATAGAATTGATCTCTCTCCAGGTTAATATACTAGTGTACATTGTAGTTTTTGTGATTTTAGAAGAATGCCAAATAAGCTTCCTAAAGGACAATCATCCCTCGATTCGCATGTCTAAGTGGATTCTATTTCCATTATTTCTTATTAACTGTATAAGAGAGCCACAACATAACCAATCAAGTGCAGTGCTGTGAAAGTGCTGGAACTTTCTGACATACAAATACACATGAACATCATATCCGTTTCTTCTTTTAGGAACACATCTTCTGTCTGTTGTATCAAGCAGATTGGTGTGTAAACCGAGTGATGGTATTAAAAAATCAAGTTGATTTCTAGTGAAAGCATGTTGTGCGAGTGGCATAAGTCAGGGTTGACTGTACATGTGGCTGCTGTTATTTTCTTACAGGAAGGCTTCCTTTTGGGTGAGGTGAGGGAAGAAGAATCCTTCAGTATTAGTGACTCACAGATCAGCAACACAGAATTCCTCCAAGTAGTAGGTGAGCCATTTACCTTAAGCCATTAATGCATTCATTTTTAAAGCAAAAAGCAAAATAAATTTTAAAAAGGTATGCATCCCTTTCAAAATGGCATCATTTTTTGGGAAATGAAGTGTTGAGAACATGTTGGGAAAATGCCAGTTGTGAATGACATGTGCTCCTTTAACACTGTGTTAATGTTTGCTCCTATGAAATTGCTTAATTGCTCTTGAAATGCAGTTCTTAGCTGCTTCTGTGCCTTCCCTAGAATTCCCAGTTTAGCTAGTAACTTTTTTAAGATTCCACTACTTTTCTGCTTGATTTATAGTAAAGTAGATGCAAAGCCACACACAAAGTCATGCACTGATTAGTATTTTATATTAAAGAAGGATACTTGAACAAAACTTTAGGTCAGTTACCAAGATTCATAGGAATAATCAATGTTAAATTTATCTTGTCAGTATTGTTTAAATGGTGCCTTACAAACTTTTTTTTTGTCCACCCAGAAGTCCATAACCATGAACCTTGTGCACATTTATTTAGGTAAGATGCATATGTAAAATAATCATTATTATATTTATAAACTCATCAATTTATTTATTAGTTAAAAAATACCATTTAATTTTTACTTCAGTTGAAATTTTTCTGTATTTTATATATTTTTTGTTGACAAACTGCTTTGGAGAATTGTTCTGCATATTTTGATAATGCAAAATCTATTCAGTAAACTTTTCGGTAAACTTGTAATGAGTTAAGCAGTTGTTTCAGACGTGCTAATAAATAGTTTGCAAATGATTACATAACTGTTAATATTAACTGAAAAGTAGGTGCCCCAGTAATTTAGCTGTAGATTATGTGGCTGTGATTCTAGAGTCGAGATAGGCTTTCCAGACCTGGGCCTTGTTCTTTGAGCTGTGCAGAATTAATAATAAAATGTTACTGTCTTCTGTTTCAGTTTTTATGACTATGCAGGTAAAGTCAGTGAAGGGAATCTCAATCGAATTCTCAAAGACCGAAGAAAAGTAAGTCTTGGTGATTTATAAGGACAACCCAGCAGGGGGTAAAGCCCAGAGACTTCTAAGTCAAATACTCTTCTTTCATAATTTCTGCTTTGATTTTTTTTTTCTTTTTGTATGGAAAATAGAAAAGTTTCATTAAGAACATTGGAGATTTAAGGGCATAAAACCTTATCTGGATCCCTGCAGAATGTCATTGGCTGGTACCGGTTCAGAAGAAACACGCAGCAACAGATGTCCTTCAGAGAGCAAACCATCCACAAGCAGCTGACGCAGATTCTGGGTGTGCCCGACCTTGTCTTCCTCCTTTTCAGCTTTATCTCCACCGCCAACAACTCAACGCACGCGCTTGAGTATGTGCTCTTCAGACCCAACAAAAGGTAGGAGTAGCCGCTCTGGTGTTAAGGTAGGGGAAATTGTGGATTGCCATTTTTCAACTCGCACCGTCAGCAGTATCATTTTGGTGCAGCGCCATTGATTTTCTTTTTCAGAACTGAGTTTTTTGGCCAGGGAGATTACTGGATAAACATTTTTTGCATTGTTTCTATTTTTATGTTTAAAAATTATTGCTAATGTCAGAAAATATTATCATAATTATTCATTAGTCCACTATCTTTAAACTGTGGGAGGAAATTGTGACACTTGGGAGAAAATAATGAAAATACAGGGACAACATGAAAACTACACACAGATTAAGCTGGACTAGAGTTTATGTTTGGCCACTCAGCCCAGGAGCTCTGAAGCACAAATGCTGCCTTATGTACTACATGGACACAAATTAAGCTTTTGTTTTATAGTATTAGTTTATATTTATCAAACTGGTGGTTAAAGCCTTGTAGTCCTCACTATCACAGTATGTAAACAGCAAGGGCAATTTGTCACCTGAGTGTGGAAATCATTGCCAGGCAAAAGGAAACTTGATGTTTCTCATAAGCACTTGTACATCTCTTTTTTTTCATCACATTTCAAAAGTTTCATGACTGAGGAAGGTTGGATTGATACTGAGTATGAAGGCATGGCTGAGAACTCAGCCAGAAGGTTTCTTTTACCACTTACGTTCATGCGATCGGTGAGGTTAGGGGGTGATAGAACCTGACTTGAAATAACTGGACTCCTCGTATCCTCATTATCTATGGCTTATGTAACTTTATCTGTTCGAACATTTATTCATCATGCATGTACTGTAACATTTTTCCCCATTTTTACTCACATTTGGACAAGAATAAAAGTGTTTTGGTATAGAATTTCAGTAGAGAAAGAAGAAAGAAGAAAATGTTTATCTTGTCCTCCTCAGCACTCAGTGGTTTCTGTTATGCAGAAAAATGATGGAGTACTGTTAGATGTGTAAGCAAAAGATTCCCAAAGTTTCACAGCTTCACAGATTCTCAGATTTAACTTTATTGTGATCTGTACCTCACCACAGGTACAACCACAGGGTCTCACTCACTATCCCCAACCTTGGCAACACCAGCCAGCAGGAGTACAAAGTTTCATCTGTGCCAAACACTTCGCTGAACTACGCCAAAGTGATCAAGGAGCAAGGGTGAGTGTACACGCATACACTTGAAGCGCTAAATACTGTTCCTTTATATCTAGCTTATTCTTTAAGTTTATGGGAGACTAAAAATGGGACAGAGATTTGTTGAGGAGATTTATTGACTTTTTTCAGCAAGAGCAGGGCATCTATGCACAAAAAGCACATGTGTGGTTTATAGATTCCATAAACACATGGCTAAACTATAGATATATGTTAAGGAGAATTCTTTTTTCACTGTATGACTCACATTCTTTTGAAGCCGGTTTCATAGCCATGTAGTCCTCTGATTGGACTGTCCCAGGCCTACAGCCTGGCATCACTCCATGCACATTCATGTCAGTGGCTTGGGTTCCTTCACTTCCCCTAAAAGAGAACTGTACCCTGTAGTGTAGTTTCACTTGCAATCACATTTATAATGGGCGTCTGCATTTTCCTTTAAGAATTTCTGTGACTTGGAAGACGAACATTACATTACCCTTCTGTGTGGGATCTACACATCTCTCTAAAGTTTCTTGGGGCTTGCGGGATAACCAGAACCAGAGCATTAGATTCACAGAGAGGTGCTGCCAACCCACTGCAACTGTGCAGCCTTATAATGGAAACATTGTCCAAGCCAAAGAGAAAAGAGAACACATGACCAGTCTGTGTTTAGAGAAATTAACAATAGTGACAGGAAAAAATAGCCTATTTGTGACAATGTAGTTTAGAAAATGTGCATCTGTTGTAATAGCTGTAATGGTGTTGGTAAAATTAAAAGTAAGAAATAGTAATTTTATATTAATAGCAGTATAGTGGGTTTCCCAATGACAGGCAGGGACATTTGGTTCTGTTTGTGGGGGATACTTGAGAATTATGATTGCAGAATTTGATTTTTTTAAAAAAAAAATTTTTATTTGAAGATTTACACATCAACATAACACACAAATAGTGTAACTTTCTATAACAATTTGATTATTGGTGTTTGATAGTTTCAGTCAAATTAGTACTTAATAGCACTAATACTAGTATAGTATAGATTACATATATACTATTATAGTATTATATAGATTAATATATTAGTATATTACATAAAAAATTAACACGTAAGTTATTCTCTGTACATTTTCTAAAAAAAACTTATCCAGTGCTGTGGTTGATGCACATAGTTTAAGTTTTTAGGGCAGTGAAGTTCTTTGAGGAACATTTCTGAGATGCAGTTCAAAGGTCTGAGGTAGAAACAGAAAATTGTGCTTCACAAAGGTGTTGTTACTGCAGTATCTGTCTGTCTGTCTTACATATCTGAGAAATCAAAGCTAATGTAAAAATATCTTTCCAGTGCTGAGTTCTTTGACAAAGATGGTGTAATGAAGGACATCAGAACAATCTTCCAAGTTTACAGTGCCCTGCAAGAAAAAGTTCAGGTAAATTCTAAATCACTTAGTGGGATTCAAACATTCAACTTTACATTTTCTGCAATATGAATAAAATAATTAAGCTCTTTACTCAAGTTATGAAGCAATTTGATAACGCCGATATGGAATTCCATTTCATGGTCAATTATGCTTATGGCAAAGATTAGTCTTGTACAGTGTCCTGGTAGAATTTCAGTGCATTTTTTGGCATGGAAAGCTGTGCAGTATGTTTTTTCAGGCTCACATCCCACAAGACTGTGATGTTGGACACATGAGAAATTCATTGGTTCTCTTTCAATAGGCTGTGTGTGTGGAGGTGGAGCAGAGCGAACGTGTGAAGGAAAAAATCCAGGAGGAAGTGACTCGCCTCAAACAGGAAATAGCTCTCAGGAAATGCAAGAGTGCAGAAGACGAGAACCGTAAGTGCTCTTTTGATGATGTGTTCTTCAAGATCTCTGATTGGATTTTGGATTTAGCTGAATTTCAGCTGTTTAAAACATATACGTTGATTAAATTGAAAAATGATTGACTGATCGATGTCTTATTCAGGACTTCAGGAATTAGTAGCAGCTGCAACAGCAGAATCGAGTGTGGCTATTGTGGAAAACTCGGATCCTCCTCCTGCATGCGGATTACGCTTGCAGAACTCCGATTCGGATGAAGTAGCCCCAGAACGACCCAACGCCCCAGACATGCCCCCGCCATATTCGGACGTGGTCCCCCGTCCTGGGCCCCCAGCAGCACTGCTTCCGAGGCCCCAGGCTGTTGGCTCACCAGGAAGGCCTGCTCAACCCAACCCAGCACCAGGGGATGGATCGAGCTCTAGCAACCTGGAAAGAAGGGCTACGGGCCAGGAGGATGGGGAAGCTGATGAGGAGGATGACAACCTGGATAGAGAGCCCCAGGAGCTGCTCTCTCAGAGCCGGCCTGCATCCCTCAGACCTGATGGTGATGTCCGTGGCTCACAAAACTCCTAGGCTTGAAGACAGGGTTGTGCTGTTCAGTTAGGCTGAAGGAGGAGGTCATCCATATGAATGGAGGAGACAAAGGCATCTCAGCCTTCATGGGGAAAAAGGAGTATGTCACTGGGTCTGCCGTTCGTTTCTAGGGTGTCCTTTTGTTTTGTATTGGTTTAGACCTCCATTAGAACGTCCACATCTAGTGGTAATTCTGAGGCAGGGTTGCGATGGAAAAAGCATCACCGATCTCCTTGTTGAAATGAGAGGATCAAAAAAAAATTGAAAATTTAAACATGCATATATTTTTCTCGAAGTGAAGTCTTGAGGCTTCAGATGTGGAGGAAATCTGCAGCATTTACCTGGGTAGCATATTTTTCAACAATGAAACTCCCATCGAAACAATCCATTATAAACTTAGGTCACCAAGAGTACCATTACCTCTTGCACTATTCTTGCCTTGTTTTAACATTTATTTAAAGGTGAAAGGGAAATGCATTTTCTGAGGCCTTTTAAGAGTTTGACATAATGTCATCAAACATTGTTTAGTTTTTACAGTCTAATCATGAAAAATGAAAGTTATGTATGTATATATGTATATACATATATATTGCATTAGGTTGCACGTCTATCTGACACTTGACTAAGGACTGTCATTAGATTTTATTCCTTTAACAGTCATATAGTATTATTACATTTGTGGCTGCCTGATTCTTTAACAAAGTAAATCCAGATGGAACTTTTACTCTGCTACAATAAAGGGTGCTTATTTTATTTTTACTACTAGGAAATTACATGGTGGTTCTTGCCATGGCACAGTGTAAATTTTTCATTTTTTTCTCTTTTATTATAATGCTTATATTTTATGCTTGTTGCTGCAATTTTTCTTATTGTGCTTTGCCAGTCCTGTTTAGTTGTGCCAAAAACTAGTTAGCTTTTACTGTTACAGCAGCCCAGGTTGTCTTGTGGCCCTTGCTGGGATTTGCGGAATAAGCACTGTGTAGCTTGCTACTAGGATACCGTAGGCAGCCGTCTGGCGATACGTTCAGATGCAATGATAAAAAAGAAAGTAATAGCCCTGCTTGTATTAGCACTTTTGCTTACTCTTGTTTACTACTACTGAGCAGGGAGGTATCAGTGTGAAAGGGATACTTAGCAGAACTCTGGGGTGGGCTGGTAATAGGGGTTAGTAGCAGCATTGTACAATAATTTAAAAAAAAAAAAAAAAAACTTGTAGGCTAAAGTGGGCATAATGTTCAAGCTGAATCAAACATGACATGATATTATCACAGAGTTTTGGTGCCTTTTGTTTTTATATCACCAAATCCTAACAGTGGTTGGTCGTCAATGTGAAAATCCGATGTGTCTAGGCACCAAGACAGCAGCAAGGGACTAAGAGAAATAGAAGCAAAGACTGGTGGGTGCTGAATGTACTGGACCTTGTGCATCGACCATGTGAAAGTATTGTTTATTAATATGTAATCTATACCAGAGTCTAGATCGGTTTCTGTCAGTTACAGTATCCGCTCGAGTACAAAAGGGGAGCAGTTGGTCAAGGTGGGAAAAGTGAACAGCTTTGCTTCATGAATCACTCAGTGACTAGCAGGACAATTTCTCAAACTCCGAGGTTCTTCTCATTTAAGATATTGGGGAGCTGTTACATTTTAGTGATGGTGACAAGTCAACTGTTAAGAGAATATATATGTAGATCGGATTGATACGGCCTTTGATTAGATCAACTTAGAGTTCAAATAGGGAAGTAATATTTTTGATGAACAACGAATGTCTTTCGTGTGTTGAAACTAAAAAAAAATATTTTGAACAGTGGTGTATTTATTTTGTTTTATTTTCCCCCAGTGCTGTTCAGAACGACAGCGGTGGTATCCGTTTCATATCATTGGACCCTGTGTGTCTGTGTGGGGACACTTTTTTTGGGTCTTGTTTTATTTCTAAGCACAAAGTGTCTCCCGTTTTACTCAGCTTGACTTTGAGCAATGTGTAACAAGCTCAGGAGGTGCTGGATGAACTTTTCGACACAAGCATTTCACCTCAGTCTGAGGCTGAACTCTTTGGGGGTAATAAAATAACCTTAAATATGTGTGTCATTTTTGCTCTGTTTTTAGCTTTTTTAATGCACAATACCTCAAAAATCCAAAATGTTCCTTTTTTTTTACTCTTGTACAGTTAATAAATATGTTATCACAGCTCTAACAGTTTGTTAATCCTGGTCCGCCACCGCTTTCCCATCGAGCCAAAGTTCTCGTGACGGTGGAAGGGAATGTACGGCGCTCGCCATTGGTCGGTCTCGACGCGGCATCTGATTGGCAAAGCGGAGCAGCAGAGAAATACGGCGCCCAATCAGCTTCGTCCGCAGATCCAGGTGGTGGCCGTGGGCCCTCCCCCCGCTCCATTGCCAAGGGCCTCGGTAGTAAAGGTTAATTTTGGCTGCTCTGTGCTCGCCGTCCGGCGCCATTAAAGACGCGGCAGGACGGTACGATGCTGCAGAAATTGTAATTGCGATTGCTTTGCAGTCTGCAAGCAGAAGGTCTGAGGAAGGGAACCGCTTCCAAGGCGAGCGTTGCTGACACTCCGTGCCCGCGAAGAGATTGGCGAAGGATGCGCTCGGGCGAAGACGCTGGAGATAATCTGGCAGGTTTGGGATTTCGATCGGGGGTGGAGGTGGGCTTGGCGTGGCGTGGCGTGGGGTTCCACAGCCCGACGGCAGAGTGTAAACACGGTGGGTGGGTAGGTATGCGCCAGCGGACTGGAACGGAACGGCTCGGGTTTGCGGGCGTCCGCTCAGTGGGCATCACTCACACCCACATCCTGCATTCTAGTGTCATAACAGATCGGCTGCCGAAGGTAAAGAAACACACTCGCAAAGAGGAGTTTACCTGCAGTCGTTGGTATCGGGAATATCAGTAGCGACAAGGGGGCAGCATAAATAGCACAAAGAGTTGCAAAACAAAGTGGCATTAGTTAAAGCAAACTATTATTATTGAGTATCAATAACGATACCAAGGAATCGGGAATAATAATATAGCAATGACAACATTAAATGATCAATATTGATATCAGTGTATAAATCATTTGGGTTTGAGGTGAAGGTACTTAAATTACTCCAGTAAAAATACAAAGGTGTGTATAAATTCGTGGCTACTTTTTGACAAAAGTATTAACTAAGTAAGAAGCAACAACTACCATTACTACTGCTACAAATAATAACAGTAATAATGATAATGGAAACTTAAATACATTTTAAAACTATTAAGAAAATTGCTCTTGTGCTAATCTTCCTTGAGCTTCTTTTGGGTGGCCATGTCTAGTATGTAAGCAGTTCTACCAAGGTCACATGTATGATCATTTATTTGTTCTGATGGACAAATTTGTGCCATAAACACATGAGCATCTGCTGAAAAAAGGGATGTTTTCTGCTTTGTGTCTAGAGAGTTTGAGCTGAGAAATTTCAGAAAGGATGCATTGGGGCCGTTTTCCCTCGTGTCTAAAATGCCTCATCCCGGTGCTCTTCTTCACGTGCTTCCTTTTTTGTCTTTGCTGCCTTGTTTGTTCAGTCATACAGCTTAGAGAACCAAATAGTAGGATGATCATTTGATAATCAAAACGGAGGAGATGCATTGTTTGGTCTGCAGGAGCCAGTTTGCATCAGGGCCAGGTGGACATTTTTGATTCCGAATAGTCTGCTAGTTTGGACATTATTTATGCTACGTTTTGCCAGTTCAATACCTGCCTGATGTTTTTCTTCCATTTCTCAAGGTAGTTATTGCCAATAATTCTTGTTTCTCTAAAGTTTATAGATTAGAAATTAGTCTTAATGTTAAACGTTTCAAAAAAGGGCTACAAAGATAAAATGGACAGATTGCATATTTTGATGTCTTTAGCTGTAAGTAATAAATTAGCTTAAGTCTGACATGAAAAGCCTTAAACTAATTCATTTGTTTGTGTGTATGCTAAATTGTGGTGTGTAGGCAGTAAAGCAGTGGCCTGATGAATATGTATGTGCTTGTTTGAACAGCACAGTTCCTGATCTCCTGGTGAAGGGAGCCGGAGAGCCCAGCTGAGTCATCCAGGATGACGGAGCTGGGAGTGAAGTGGGCCTGTGAGTACTGCACCTACGAGAACTGGCCATCAGCCATCAAGTGCACCATGTGCCGGGCAGCCAGGCCCAGTGGTGACATCATCACTGAGGACCCCTTCAAGAGCAGATCGGGGCTGGGCCTGGGGCCCAACTGGGACCCATCGGGCCATGGGGTAGAAGGACTGCTCATCTGCCCTGAACCAAGTGCGCGGCTGTGCACTAAGCCAGAGGATGACAGCGGCGGCGGGTTGGCCGAGGCAGCCAGCAAGTGGTCCTGCCACATGTGCACCTACCTGAACTGGCCGCGTGCCATTCGTTGCACTCAGTGCCTGAGCCAGCGACAGCGGGCACACTGCCCTGTTGAGTCCCCGCAGTCCCCAGGCTGCGCACCTCCCCGCCTTCCCTTAACGGTGCTCCCAACGGACCCCTGCGAGGCGTACAATGACCGAAACAAACCTGGTGGGCATGTTCACCCATGGATGTGCAGCACCTGTACCTATGAGAATTGGCCGGGGTCCCGCAGGTGCTCTGCCTGTGATCAACCTGAGCTGGAGAGCGCAGAAGCAGGGGGCGGAACTGAGTCCAGGAGCCCAGACTCCACTGTCAACGAGCAGGACTGCGCACACTGTAGCGGAAACCAGAGGTGCTCATCACCCCCATGTACCAGGAGGGAGCCTGAAGTGACGATGGACTTTCAGAGGATTGAACTAGCAGGTGATGGAGGGGACAGCAGGGATGAGCTCGAGATGAGCTTTAAAAGGCTGAACCAGATAAAGAACAGGATGAGGAAGACAGACTGGATGTTCCTCAATGCATGCGCAGGTAAGAAATAAAGACAGCACTCATTTCTCAAACACAACCACATGTAGCAGCACTCACTGTTTCACCGTACGTTGTTTTGACACGTAAACGAATCGTGGAGGAGTCGCACATTTTCCATCTTCCCTTTCATCAAGTGGAGAATTTTACCTGAAGCTTTGGTTTGCCCCATCTGTTCAGAGCTGCTCGGTCTACTTGGAGCTCTTTTAGGAAGAAGGAAAGCCTCTTGTTGTGATCCGTTTCTGTTGCCATCCAGATGTGAGCGAGATTTTAGAGAGGGTTAACCACCCCACCAGCAAGAATAGCACTTTGTTCTCCAGCCCCCCGTAATTCTAGCTGACAGTGTAAAGTTGGGCACGATGGCTCAGAGTTTTAGTCGCAGGAATCGCACGTTGGGGCGCTTCTCTTTCCTCCCTTCATCTGTTTAATGAATCAATTCCATGCCAGTGTGTTAATCCAGCTTTTGCAGTCGCATTCTGTGTGATTTGTATGAACACAGTGGGCACAGAACAAGTTCAGTTTGAGCTTTTATGCTGGATCTCGGATGCGTTTTAGTGTGTTCATACACTGGTTTCTTGACTCACAACCACATTTGGAACCAGATGGCAGGTTGCTATCAGTGTAATTAACTCTAACTAAATTCAGCAAATGGTTAACAATACAAAAATTGATTTTTATTAATGTGTTATATTTTATAAAAATCTAGATTTGAAATAACTGCTGTAAATAAAAACCTAAAAACTTTTTAGGAACTTTGAGCTGCGTTAAAATTAAAACTAATACCACACAAAGTAAAAACGTGTCTTGTTAATGATCTCAAACACTCATGAACAAAATAGGAACTGTAATCGCTGTGGAAGTGAGTTGAAATAAGTTGGCATGGTATACTGTTTGTCCACTTGACATCTAAAGGCTGAGAGTGTAAAAACAGGTTACTTTTATTCAACTCAAGTAAAGAAAAGGGAATTAAATCAGTATCCTGTAGAAAGTTTGTGTCTGTGAGGTGAGGAGTTGGTTTACTGGATCTGAGGCCATTGTTGCTGTGACTTCTTGTCTGGTTTTCACATTGGAATTCTCAGCTGCCAAGTTGGATGTAACAGTGGGTTTTCCGGCTGAGTTTACAGTGCCATCAGCTTCAGTGCTGAGAAGTTTGATTTCTGTCTTAAACGTAATTGTTAGGTTTTTTGTTAGATTCAGTCTAGGGAAGGTTTGGTGGAGATGACTGAACCATTCTATATAATGGGGTATAAATTTGAAGAGGAAAAAGAACGAAGTGGACTGATGGTGATGTGGACCGAAAGTCATCTTAGTGTGCTTAGTGGAGATCGGAAGGGTGTGGGTGGAGATGAGAGTGAGCACCTCGTGCTCCCCTCCTGTAGCCCACAGACCCTGGCAGTGGTAAAAATAACAAGCAGAAGCGAGTGAGAAGTAGAAGCTGCAAATGTGGTTGAACCACTGGCTTTTTTTTTTTTTTTTTTGGAAAAAGATTTAGTTTTGTGTGTTTGTGGGTGTGTGTGGGGGGGTGACTGTGTCTGTCCTGAAATGAGCAGACCCTGTAACATATTGGATCCAGGTGCATAAAATCACTTGAATGTCTATTTTTTCCTGCCTTTATTTTATTTCTTTCTGTTCCACTCAGTATTGAGGTTACAAGGTTCCCTTATGCCACATGAAATATTGTTGCTTTTGTCATAAAAAATCCTCTCTTGTCACATCTTTAATAGAAATGGGTTTTCTGTGCAGCTCTCCAACAGTATAACCAGGCTTTTATTTATTCCCACGCAAATCTGACAGCTATGAAATGAAGTCTGCACTACAGCACAAAGGCTGTCTGCACTGCATTTATTATCTTGTTTGAAAATAGAGGTATGAATACTGTGCATGTAGAGTAGGGGTTTTCCTCTCAGATCCCTATGTGTGGCTTGGCTTACTTTGCAGGATTTAGCTGCTATGTGAATGATCTGGTCAAACAGCTATTTTGACAGAAAACTCAGTGTGGGATTACAGTTGTGGGAAACTGGGTTCTTGTTTAAAAAGATCTACATCGATGAATCTGTGGCAGTAACATAAATTTTTTGAATATTTTTCAAATGTGAAAATGCTTCTCATTCTGGTGCTTCTCAATCAAGTGGCTCTTCAGTTTATGAACAGTTAGGACCAAAAGTCCTCTAACTAGAATTTTTGTCACTTTTACTTGTAAGTCACAATCAATAAATGCTTAACAATGCAGCCATCCCTCTGTTTCTTTGCTTCCGTAAAAATCTCAGACACAGCTATAGTACATAAAAATGCTCTATAAGACATTTAACATTTTTATTACCTGTGAGCTACATTAAAACTTACGTACAAAGACTTAGGACAAAAATGCCTCCTCTCCACAAACTTCTGGATGATATCCACTGGTGAACGTTTCCTTCGATAGCATGCCGTCTCTCATTTTAACATTCACAAATACTAGACACAAGTTTTAAACAATGTGAAAGTGAGATGCATTAGCATGGTATTTGTGTTCAGTTGAGCTTCGCTGTCATTTATTTCTTTGCAAAATAAGCTGTGGTGGCTTGCGCTCCAGTGCAAACAAAAACAATTGAAAAATTGCATCTTCAAAAATTCAACCGTAAACTTTACCATTTATAACACAAAGAGCCAGTGGACAATTGAATGCTACACCGAAACAAAAACCAGCATGCAAAGGAGTCCTCCAGGACTAAAACTGAAAACCAGAAATGTAAAATGTGGTAAATATTGCTATCCGTTTTAGTTTTTGCTGCCAGTCTGACTTAAAAACATAGCAGGTTTATGCTGTAGTATTTTGCTCAGCAGATGATTCTTCACGCTTTTAAATGTAGGTACAGCTTCTCAGTTTTGGTCCTGAGTGACGTTCCTTAACCGCTTCGACTCTTGCTGCTCTGTGAGTCATCGAAGAGCGTTGGTGGAGCTGCGGTGTGAAGCCTAAAATGAAAATTGTGATGTTGGCGAGCAGTGATTCCCAGGAGTAACCTGTTTGTGGGCATGCTTGTCCAAAGGCGCTGGTCACAGCCGGTACGTCAACGGTGGGGTAATAAAGTACGATAATAGAGAATAGTTTATGGGCAAAATTTTTGTGGAAAAACATTTTATTTATGTAGTCAAACATTTATATATAGTATTTCATTATGGATCGAGAGCTGTTTTATTTTCTTCTTTTCGGTTGCCTACAAGGGCTGTAAATGATTTGCGTTCAGGGTTTGAGCAATGGAAGGATTCAGTAGAGTCTGTCCACGGGGAGCTAAGATTGAGCCAAGATTAATGCATTCCTCACTCGCCCACACCGCTGGATGTCGGCCCTTAATGTACATCCCGTTTGCACCGGCCATGGTACAGCTTTGATGATACTTAGCAGAAAGGTCACAAAGAAGTTAGTTTTAACTTGTTTGTCTCGCTCAGACTGGTCCTCTCACCCCTGTCTCCATCTGTCTGCGTCTTGCTGTCCTGGGGTGCTCAGCAGCTGAAAGAGGATCATTGACAGGGTGGGCAAAATGGTGCCATAGCATAGTAAGGTTTACAGTATGCATGAATGTTCTAGAAATAGTAGGGTGCCTATGGAAGCGAGCAGTTCCCAGCATTGTACCATGCTGAGCTAAGTTCTTTTCACTGTTTACCCTGCATACATACACAATAAATTGCTTTAATTCTACCCAGTGTAACCATTAGGAAGCAAATACAATGAATGGAAACCCCGGTTTGTGTTCTGTAGCTGAAGAATCCCAGCTCAAGTAAAAGCCTTGGGCTTATGGTACTTCTGATTAATGCTAACTGTAGTGTTCTGGCTCAAAGTCAAGGTAGCAGTAACTTTTTTTTTTTTAAACCAAGTTACTGTATATTTAAGGGCAAATACTGGCTTTTACCCTTTGACCAGTCTAAAGGAAAGTGGAGTTTAAAATATGATTGTTAACATCGCAGTGTGGCCCCCAGTTATGATCCTGTCGAGGTGGGTGTTTATCTGTGCTTGTTTAACAACAACAGCAGTAATGTAAATTATTCATTTAGATGAAGTTTTTCCCCAAAGTGAATTACAATGTTGTCTTTGTACACTATGTGACTTTTATTTTCCCTATTAATACAGCAGGGTAATTTTTACTGTATCACATCAGGGTAGTACCTTGATCCTGCAGGTTTTTATGCCCGCACATTTTAATTGGAAGCTCTTCCCACAAACTACCCAGTGCAACTTTAAGTAATGAAAATGACAAAATCTTAATAACATTAGAATAAATGAGTGCTACAGCTGAAGTGGCCAGTTGAAATCTTTTTACTTGTGTGGAGTTTAATGTTCTTTCCAAGTCTTGCCACTCTTAGGCCTCATTCCAACACGTTTATGCAGTGGGTTCAAAGGTTCTACGCTAGGCATAGGATTTGAATCTGGGTCCTTCCAGCCCAAGTCAGTGGCTCTGACCACTACCCTATCTGCTGCCATTGGTTCCTTATTTTTATTTTACGAAACAATTGGTCAATACAGTGGTTTGAGCCATCAGGCCCAGGAATGTGTAGAAATGCATAGTGATGTGTATTTACACTTTGTCTTCGAACCGTTGCTGTCAAGGCTCATATGAACACTCCCTGGGCTGCAGGGGTGGTGCAGGGTGACCTGGCTGCTGTGGAGGCTTACAAGTCATCTGGGGGGGACATCGCCCGGCAGCTGACTGCCGACGAGGCGCATCTCCTGAACCGGCCCTCCGCCTTCGATGAGGGTTTCACACTGGTGCACCTGGCCATCCGTTTCCAGAGGCAGGACATGCTGGCGGTCCTGCTCACTGAGGTAAGGAACTGGGACGGGGTAGGGGGACGGAGAACTTCAGGTAACTGCTCAACCTTATACACATCCACTTTAATTGACCAAGACCTGGGAAGGACTACTCAGTTAATGCAGTGAGGGGAGTAATCGCTTCCGCTGGTGCCCGGGTAGAAAAATCCACCTGGCCAGCAGCTGATGGTGAACAAAATAGACCATCAGCAGTTTGATTTGTTTAAAAAACATCCTGGTTTTTGATGAGATGATGGGCTCACTGAAAATGTTACCACCCCTTACTGAAAGATTACCGCTGGCATGAGTCTTCCTTACACCTCACGTACATGTCAGCCAGTTGCTTATAGCTGTTACCTTCTGTCAAAATGACAACAAAAGAACCTGGAGTTCCAGGTACACTGATTTATTTCAGAGTAATTTAATATCGTACTCAACCACAGAGTTGAATTAACATGGCTAAATTATGGGACTTTTTTCATTGAGTGTCCTTTAATGTGGCTAATCCTTTGGCCGCTATCGCTTTGTCTAATACAAGCTGTGAAATCTATGCGATCGAATTATAGGGAGGCCAGATAGCCAGGGCCACATTCTGCATGTGGCAAGTCGCTGTCACCGTGTCGCACATAGGTGTCCCGAGAGGCTGCCAAATGCATCCCGGCCATGGTGTGCCTGGAGTTGACGGAACAGATCCGCCGTGAGGTAGCAGCCTCCCTGCACCAGCGCAAGGGTGACTTTGCCTGCTACTTCCTCTCAGACCTGGTAACATTCACACTGCCTGCAGGTGAGAACCCATTGGTTAGATGACCGCTACATTTATTCATCTAGCAGGTGCTTTTCTCCAAAGCCATGGACAATGATTGTTGTGTAGTACTTAGCTTTACATCTTTATCCAAGGGGACTTGCAATACTAGGTACCTTACACTACTCCTGTCTGCAGTAGCGCGCGCACACACACACACACACACACACACACACACTACATGCAATTTAGGACTAATTCACTGCCTTAGCTGGTGGGAAGATATTGCTTGATATTACTTATGTGCATGAGAGCAGTAGAAAAACAAGTGACATAAGTTGCGTTACATGTGACTTTTGATCATTTAACTGATACAGGGCCTTCAGGGTTGCACATTTATTCGTTTTTTTTTTTTTTGCAGTTCTGTCACAGGGAAAGGGCTGTGTTGGCGATCCAAAATATTTGAACACAATGTTCTTGGTTTTTCTTTGCATGCTGGGCTTGGCTACAGGCCTCCCTAATAGCTCTCTATTCCATGGAGTTATTTAGTTTGAAACCCAGAGAATCTCCACCAATGTTCTGAGCTATTCTTCACACCATACAGCTTTTGGCACTTTTTTGGCAATGTTTCAGTGAAGCCTTTGAAAAAACTTTGCTTATGAAATGATTAGAGTGCAACAGTTGTTGTTTTTTTTATCATCAAATGAATGTGAACAGATTGTCAGCATCAGTGCCGGCCTTCGAGCTGTTACTCAAGAACACAAAGCATTTTATGTTTAGTTTTTACACTATTCAAGATCTAAGGCAGCAAGCATAGGCTTCACGCTCACTGAGTCGGAGACACTGGTCACTTTGGCCTGATTTCTATGCATGTTGTATAATAAAATGTATAGCAGGTAATCATTCAAATTCACATTAGCTTCAAACCCAGGACCTATAATTTAGCTTGTAAAAGTCACCAGAGCAGTTTCCCCTTGCAGATATTGAGGATTTACCGCCTGCTGTCCAAGAGAAGCTGTTTGATGAGGTCCTCGATCGGGATGTACAGAAAGGTAAAGGAACCTCTGAAATGTTGCCTCTTTGCAAACACAATGTGTTTTATTTTTTCTTCAGATAATTATTGATTTTAGATTTGCAACTTATTTACAATGGCATGTTTGTGCACTAAACTGGACAGTGCCATTGAGTCATGCCTGACTCCTTGGCAACCAGTGGTGTAGTTTTCTAGGCAAGGAGGAACAGAAGTGATTTGCCTTTCCTTTCTTCCAACATAGTTGTGCTTTAGAGGGGTGCAAACACAGAGGAGAACCTGCAAACTCCACATGTACCCTTGAGCTGGACTTGAACCTCACAAGCAGCCCAGGAGCTATGAGACACCAGCTTATCCTGCTGCATCACCACATCCTTGTACACTAAGTTACAGTACTACAGTTATCTACCTCATTTACAGACCTGGGTAATTTTTAATGGAGAAAGTTTTTAGCTCAAGGATATTACAGCTGGATCAGGGAATGCTGATCTTTTGTCTGCTAGGTAATGTGCTCAGTTATGGTACGGCCTGCTGCAGAGAGACCATTAACCTCACATGTACATTTATGCAGCTGATGGATCTGAACATACTGTAGGTTCTTTGGTGGGGATGATATTTACTCTGTCCGCTATGCCACCTTCTGCCCTGTCTGCCTGCCTGCATAAATCGCAAGAATCTTGAAAGTATCAGAAGGCGTAGACTGATTCTCAGCTCAGAAAGGCATTAAATGTCTCATCCCTTCCTTCCCGGGACTCTTGCGATTGTGTTTTAATTAAAGTAATTAAGCTTTTGTCATTGCTTTAATTGAAAGGCATGGAAGGAAGGAAAATGGTTTTTGTTGGGTTTCAGCCATCTTTTGTCTTTTTCCAAGCAGCTGGATGTGCCTTGTGATTCGTTTAATCGGCACAAAGGAGATTTCAAACGCAAGTTCCGGGTTCTGGAATAAATATGAATATAACTGTTTTATTAGTCATTTTTTTCCTGCTCTTACCACCCCTCCCGCTTGCAGAGCTGGAGGAGGAGTCGCCCATCATAAATTGGTCTCTAGAACTTGGCACACGGCTGGACAGTCGGCTGTATGCGCTATGGAACCGCACAGCGGGTGACTGCCTCCTCGACTCCGTATTGCAGGCCACGTGGGGGATCTACGACAAGGACTCGGTCCTGCGTAAGACGCTCCACGACAGCCTGCACGACTGCTCACACTGGTACGGTAGCATCGCAGTGGATGTGCCAGGGTGTGGGATGCCATCTGTCACCCTCACGGCTGCGGCAATCTCATCTCTTCAACACGTGTTTACTTACAGGTTCTATGCTCGCTGGAAGGAGTGGGAGTCCTGCTACTCACAGAGCTTCGGCCTGCATTTCTCCCTGCGAGAGGAGCAGTGGCAGGAGGACTGGGCCTCGATCCTCTCACTGGCCAGCCAGGTATGCAGCCTTGCATTGTGTCCCATTGTCCATAGATTGTAAAGCTAGTAGCCCGATTGATGTAAGCACTGCCCTTACATCCAGGTGTACGGTGACAGTGAATCTATTCCAGATACATTTTGAACCTTTTAGATTGACCTCAGAATACATAAAATTTAGTTTAGAAGACATTCTGTTGCACATTTTAGAGTTGGAAACAAAAGGGTAGTACAGTTTAACAATCTGCAAGCCCTTCAAAGATAAGATACTGTACAGCTCTCCTTTACTTGAAACTCTTTTGCATTTTGTGTAAAATGCAGTTTTTCATACTTGTTGGTGTACGCCTTAGAGAAGAGTTCTGTATTTAGAAACATACGGACTCACATACTGTATGTCTTTATTTTAGTTGTAACTGAGTCCTTTGTCAAGCTTGGCATTTAGAGTAAAACCACACAGTTCACGTGCATTTCAGTGCAGTGTGATTTTTTTTTTTTTTTTTTTACTACTGAGACAGTATTTTGTGTGTGTGTGTTTGTTTTATGCACTTACTCTATCTCTATTCTTGTTCCAGAGCACAATTTGTAAGCTTGAGAAGGACTATGAAAATCTGGGATAATTTTTTTTACCTATCTTGTACTATAAAATATGCTCCTTTATAGTCTATAAATAAATGAAATTATCCTGTTGATTTTATTTTTTCTAAGGTTGATTTTTAAATGCCATACGGATCTACTCAGGAAAAAGAACTCAATTTTACAAATAGTGTTCTGCTGCCCTTCTCTTCTGCACAGCCTGGGGCCAGTCTGGAGCAGACTCATATTTTTGTCCTTGCACACATTCTGCGGAGGCCCATCATAGTGTATGGAGTGAAGTACTATAAAAGTTTTCGTGGTGAGGCCCTTGGGTACACTCGTTTCCAAGGTGAGTTACTACGTGCTGAAAACTTATTGGTATTTGGTCAGAGTCACTTTGTAAGGACATATTTTACATATTTTTCTGCTTTATTGTAATGTGAAGCTGTTAAGTTCAATTTATTTTTATAATTGATCTTTTCTCAAAATGAAGACAGAGCGCCATCATAATAATTCAGCACATACACAGCTGACACAGTCAAAAGTGAAAATATTATAGAATGTGGTTTGCTGAAATGATAAGCTGAAGTAAGGCATCTGGTTTTTGAGAGAAAGAAAACAAAAAAGTGTCATGCCCATGAAATGGGGAAAACTAAATCTCTGAAGCTACAGGTACTGCCACTTGTCCATTCCGGTGTAGTACAAATTTACTTGTACCTTATTTTACAAACACAATTGGGGCCAAAAGCTGGTTCCTAACACAGAACATATATACAAGTAGAAGTATGCATCCATCTTCAATCTTACAATCGATAAAAGTTCCATGACACAGTTTAAACCCTCAATTTACACTCACCAGCCACTTTATTAGGTACACCTTACTCGTACCAGGTTAGACCCCCTTTTGCCTTCAGAACTGCCGTAATTCTTCGCGGCATAGATTCAACAAGGTGATGGAAACTTCAGGGATTTTGGTCCATACCGACACGATAACATCACGCAGTTACTGCAGATTTGTCGGCTGCACGTTCATGATGCGAATCTACCGTTCCACCACATTCCAAAGGTGCTCTGTTGGTTTGAGATCTGGTGACTGTGGAGGCCATTTAAGTACAGTGAACTCATTGTCATGTTCAAGAAACCATTTTGAGATGATTTGGGCTTTGTGACATGGAGTGTTATCCTGCTGGAAGTAGCCATCAGAAGATGGGTACACTACGGTCATAAAGGGATGGACATGGTCAGCAACAATACTCAAGTAGGCTGTGGCATTTAAACAATGCTGAATTGGTACTAAGGGGCCCAAAGTGTGCCAAGAAAATATCCCCCACATCATTACACCATCACCATCAGCCTGAACCGTTTACACAAGGCAGGATGAATTCATGCTTTCATGTTGTTGACACCAAATTCTGACCCTACCATCCGAATGTCTCATCAGACCAGGCAACGTTTTTCCAATCTTCTATTGTCCAATTTTGGTGAGCCCGTGCAAATTGGGCTAAGCTGCCTGTTCTTAGCTGACAGGAGTGGCACCCGGTGTGGTCTCCTGCTGCTGTAGCCCATCTGCTTCAAGGTTCAACGCGTTGTGCATTCAGAGATGCTCTTCTGCATGCCATGCTTGTAAAAAGTTATTTCAGTTACTGTTGCCTTTCTGTTACCTCGAACCAGTCTGGCCATTCTCCTGTGAGCTCTGGCATCAACAAGGCATTTTCGCCCAGAGAACTGCCGTTCACTGGATATTTTCCCTTTTTTGGACCATTCTCTGTAAACCCTAGAGATGGTTGTGCGTGAAAATCCCAGTAGATCAGCAGTTTCCGAAATACTCGGACCAGCCCGTCTGGCACCAACAACCATGCCACGTTCAAAGTCACTTAAATCACCTTTCTTCCCCATTCTGATGCTCAGTTTGAACTTCAGCAGGTTGTGCTGACAATGTCTATGATGCCTAAATGCATTGAGTTGCTGCCATGCGATTGGTTGATTAGATATTTGCGTTAACAAGCAGTTGAACAGTTGTACCTAATAAAGTGGCCGGTGAGTGCATTTACAGTTAGGTTCTATTAAAAACATGGAAAGGTAAAACTTATTCATTTAATCTGTTTTCACAAACAGCTCATATAATGCAGGATCTCAACGTTCTATATTGCAAACACTGAGTGTGAGACAGAAATTGGATTGTGTGCCTGTTTATGTTATGTTGTATTACCATTAAGCAACATTAGAGTCTATTTTGTCATCCTGTTAACAACCTTCTGTTCTCAGTGCTTGGCATGTACCAGACAGTACTGTTATTTTACCTGTTGCTTTTGCAGTTCAGGGGCATTAGGAGACTGAAAGTGTCCTTACGCAAACCCAGTGACCTACAGAAAGTACTAACAAAGGGCTTCATCCTAAAACCCTCACTGTATTTTACTGCAACAAGGCAGCAAGGAAGTGACTGACTCATCATAGAAATATGTTTGTTAGAATCTGGTGACATAACCCTGACCATCAAAAAAATGGAAACATGGGCTATTTTCACTCTACAACAGAGAGACTTTAGAAAACAGAAAGGTGAGGAAAATTAATATTTCATAAATACTGAAATTTTTGTATCCTTGCAAAACTTGTAATTCTGATGTTCTTACTCAGAATTTGGGCGAAATATTTTCATAGGTGCACATCAGTTCGCTGCCCTTGGCTCATATGTGCTGAGGTCCACATTTTAATGCATCATAGATATTTTAACAAAATGTACTTGGTCATTTGTGGGAATGGAGCATGAACTTGTCCACCACAGGGCTATGCTTCATTCAATAAAGGCTTGGGCAGCATACTGGATTAGGTCGTGAATCACATCCTTTACAGTTCAGCTGGGGCTTCTCAGATCGCTGCTTCCCCAGGAGAGTCTTGCCCTCACACTGTTGTTCTTGGATTGCTATGACCATATAAGAAAAGGAGAACTGTTCCTCATGACCACCTCAAACACAAGCACACCTCAATTTAAAAGTTGTTTTTCTTACTTTTGACAGCACCATTGTGAAAGTGTGCAAATTCAATATGATAATTATAACTGTACTAAGATAATGTTTAGAAATCAGGTAAGAAGGCATGAGAAATGGGGCTTGACCGTGTGAGGACGATGATACAACAGGCTAAACAACTGGATGACATACACCAAGAGCTTTAACATATGTTAGCGATCACAGACACGTATGGTAAAGTTAGGGGGTTGCTGTAAAAACAGTCTGGGAGCAATTTGCAGCAGGAGAGAATGCAGCTGAATGGGCGCTGTCCGCTCCCATCGCTGAATGCCGCGCTAATAGAGAAATGATTCGCTGCATATGTTGCTGAAGCGGGGCGCTGTAGCCGGAGCTCCGCAGGGAGGATTAGTGGAAATAGGGCAACATTCTGCTTTGCCAGGCACGGATGGGGCCTCAGAATAATGGGCCAGTTGTTCCCTCTTTCTGGGACAGAGTCACAAGGTAAAATATGGCCCATCCACCAAGCGTGATTTTGGATGGACAATATTGTCCTCCCAGATCTACTTGGTGTCCTTTAAGAAGAGAAAAAAATTACCCACAGTGACTCTGAGCAAATGTGGGGTCTTGTGTGAAATTTACAGAGGGTTTCCTCCAGTCTGCATCCTGGTTCATGCCCTGTACTTCTGGCATAGACTCTGGGCCACCGTGGCCTTGCATTGGACAAGCAGTTTTTGGTGGTGGATGGATTGGTTAGATGAACGAATGCATTAGTTGGTTGGTTGACTCAATTCATGGATTAATTAAAGCAGGATGACTGGATCATCATAAGAGTTTCCATTATGGTTCTATTAAAGACTTTTTCCCCCATAATCCCTCTCTTTCTAAGGTGTGTATTTGCCTTTGCTGTGGGAGCAGAGCTTCTGCTGGAAAAGCCCCATCGCCCTGGGTTATACACGAGGCCACTTCTCCGCATTGGTGGCCATGGAGAGCGATGGATATGATGACCGCGGTGCTGGTGCCAACCTCAACACGAACGATGATGTCACAGTCACCTTCCTGCCCCTGGTGGACAACGAGAGGAAGCTGCTGCACGTGCACTTCCTGTCAGCGCTGGAGGTGAGGCCTTGTCAGCTGGTGTGAAGCATGGGGTTTCCTGCAGCACAGTGACCTAAGGTTAAACTGGTCCTGCAAGGTTTTGTCTCAACACTCAACAAGTGACAGAACCAGGACTAGGGCATGAACCCTGTCTCTTACTGTCTTCATTTACGGAAATCAAGTCGTCTGTCCTGAAATCTTCCTTGAAAATCAGCCTTTCATTCACTCAAATTCACTATTATTCCCTGTCTCCCTCAGAGCTGCTGAGTCACATCCTGCATTCAAGAAGGGACTTGAAATGTATCTCTTTCAGACCTACTTCTCTTCACATCTTGTGACCGTGCCACAAACACAGTCAACTTTGCACTTTCTATCAGATGTAGATGCAGCTACAGCTACTCGTGTAATGTGCTCAGGCAAAACTGGTGTAGTAAACAATGGTCTGATATGTCTGTATCTGAAGCTCTGGTATGAAATGCACTTTTGTTTATTAGCGTTGGAGAAAAGCGCAAAGGAACGAATGCTCATATATTATCGTACAAATGTACGTATATTACATAAACTACTCATGCATTACCAGCTTGCTCACATCAGTTGCTTTTCTTATGAATTTGCACCGTGTTCTCGTTGTGCCAGTAATGGGTAAAAACAGGGAGGAGAGGAGCGGATCCTGACTGTGGTTTTTGGAATGCAGGTCAGCATCCGGCCAAGAATAACACTGTTCATGCAACAGTACACACACATGCACGCACGCATGTGCAGGGCAAGTGGGCTGTTGAGGTGTCACTCACTGGGCACCATAGTGACCCAATACAAAAAAAAGGAACCCACTCTGGGCACAAGAACAAACAAAAGGAAGGTTTTACTTTTCAGTATTAGTATATTTTGTTCAGCATGTATGTTCGTGAAAAGTAACTTTAATAACTTGTATTGTCCTTACGTCATTAATATGTGCCGTGTTGTATGCGTCCTTCATAATTTGAACATTTTTTCACTTTTCTACCCCTGCCTAGCAGTAGCTCGGGTCCTTCCTCCAGCAAACCTTCTCCCCGGCAGTCTGAAGTAAATGCTGTGTTTTGATCACAAATCATACGTTTACAGTATATTGGTATTATATTTCAAACTGTATGACCCTTAACCATTTCGCATTTAGCAGCCAAACGGCAGCCTGTGTGTGATGTTTCCACATGTAATTCGAAATACAAAGCAGAAATAGTAAAGACACCAAGTGGCCTTTTTATTGTTTAATCAACTTGACTACATAAAAACCTCACATAAGGTGAGAAATATCATTGTGCCAAGTTTCCAGTGTGTGGCTTGGAAAGCAAAGCTGTGCACAAAGAACAAACAAACAAACAGAGTGAGCTTTAGAGGTACAGAGATGTACTGTATATTTTTAAATTAAACTGGTACAGCATAAAGCATTGTTACCCTGGAGCTGTAAGCTAAAGACTTAGTTTGTTGTGGTTATTACTAGTAGGTTAAAGTTATGACATTTATTACATGGCTGATGCCTTTGTCCAGTTTGGCTCACAATGTTTGGCTTCTTCCTTTGATTTACCTATCCATGCAACTGGGCTATTTTCACTGGAACAGTTGAGTGTAAGTGCCTTGATCGATGGTTCTGCAGCAGCAAGTGGGCTTGAATCCGAATTGTTTTACTGGAAGGCAGCAGCTTCAGCCACTGCGCCACCTGCTGCCCTAAATGTTATTAATAAGCAGATATTCCGGTTTGCAGAAAAGTGTCGGGCTAAGCAACCGAGTAACAGCTTTCTGCTTAACAAGGGTCCAACAGCAGGTCCCCTTGTCGTCCTTCCAGATGGGGAACGAGGGGCAGCAGGAGAGGCTGCTACGGGAGTGGCTCGACTGTTGCGTGACAGACGGCGGTGTGCTGGTGGCGCTGCAGAAGAGCTCCCGCCGACAAAACCACCCGCTGGTGGCGCAGATGGTGGACAAGTGGCTCGACGGCTACCGGCAGATCCGGCCCCGCGCCGCACTCTCTGACGGCGAGGAGGAGGAGGAGGAAGATGATGAGTGACAACCCGACACGCTCGCTCCATTAGGGCCGTATCTTGTTGCTTTTTTGTTTCTTTTTTTAAGGGACAGTTCACCTGCTGCCCCGTGATCCCCGACAGGTGGCATCGAGGAGCCGGAAGCGAACAGAAAACTGACAGGCTGGATTCCTCTGCCTCTCAGAATCTCGGGTGGCTCCAGAAAAGCAATTCACTTCACAGAGAATCCCATCCACAAGGCCCCGGCCCGAACGTAAACCTACCTTTTTTTTTTTTTTTTTCCTTTTGTTTACCTGCAGCTACCTTTTCTGCAGAGGGACAGAAGCCAACATCACATCTGTAGATCAAAGCACTCCTCTGTATGAGAGGAAAATGTAAAATATGGGTACTTTTAATGCTAATACTGCACATTTATACAGCAACTTTATATATGAATTCTATATATACTTGCCTGATTAGAAGAGATTTATACACAAGGAATGTCTATAGGTTGTTATTTAACAACACTTTTGTTTTCTCGAGTGATTCAAGCCTTTGTTTTGAAAGCTGGTTAAGATTTTATTCTAATTGCGATTATTTTATTTATTTTTAGGACATTACATCACGCCTTCACTACATCTCCTCTGTTGACTTGTGTGGCTTTTGTAATTTTTTTTTTCTTCAACCTGAAAGAAATTTTGTTGCACAGGAAATGGTGTTGATTTCAACAAGTTTAAGTTATTTGTGTGTGAGTTTGGTATCTGTTTCATGTTTCACTTTGGTGCTTTTTTGTGTCACTTTGGAAGGGTCACAAATATTGAGTTAATATTAAACTACAACCATTTGTTCTCTGTCCCATCCTCAGCACTGCACTATATTTGATATTTATTTTTTGCATGTAGTTAAATTAGTCCATTTTTAATAATTTTGCACTGTGTTTTAACGATTTTGATTTTTAACTAAAAATGACAAAAGTTCAACCAAAACAAGAACAGAAGTCAAATTTAAAGTTTGACTGTTCACTGTGATTTGTGTGTTCAGTCATACTCAGCGCTTACTTATTTTCTGCCTTCTTTTTTATGCAGCAGAAAAAACCTTTTCTGAATTTTAAGTTTAGCATCAGCTATATTCTGTGTGCTTCAATTCATAATTTATTGCATTAAAAACAATAGCAATTTTGTGTGGTATATCTTATAGAATAATGGGAACCACTGCAGTAGTTTTTTTTTTTTTTTTCCCCTTTTTATTACTTCGTAAATACCTGAAAAAGAAAGACGATGTCCTATCTCATATCTCAAATGATCTTTGGTAACTCAGTGAAATTAAATGTACAGTAATATAAATGAAATTTTATATTTAAAACCACGATTTCATCTGCCAGTCCCAGACTAAATCAAGGTAAATGCATGCAGTGTACAGCACAAAAAAGGTTTAATGAAAATGAATGCCATTTGATATTGTTTGGATTCACAAGTATATAAGTCACTTGCACATCCACAAAATGAGTCACAACATACAGGGAAATGGCTGAACGGGAAGCAGGGATTATAGAAAATAAAAGTAGACATGGAGAGAGCAGTCATGCTTTCCCAGCAACAACGTTTACCTGGCAGCAGGTACTGAGGTCCTTGACTTAGACACCTATTTGTATCATTATTTTTTTGAACTGTCACCTTCATTTCAAGCAACAGATTTTGCCAATTTAAACAGCTGTGTAATTCTTACTTTATTAAGGTAAATACCTTCCACAAGGATATTACAGCAGGAAGAGGTTTTGAATTCAGGTTACAAATCTGTACTTTTTAATCGCTATGCTACCTGCTGCCCAGATTAACTGTTTTTTTTTTTTTTTTTTAATTATTTAAAAAAAATATTTTCACGTGTCATAGTGCTGTGAAAAATAATTTCAACCCTCCTGATTTTCCCTGTTATTGCGTATTTCTCATGCTGAATGGGTTCAAACCTTTGACAGGCTATATTGTTAGACAATGGGAGCCTGAGTGAATACAGAACACAGTTAATAAATTATTGCTGTATTTATGTTAAGGAACAGTTATCCAACACCCAAGTCAATTGTGTGGGAAAGTAACAGCCCTCCTAGTTACTTCAGCAGTTGACCAAATTTAATTGATCATCCGATTCAATGGCACCGCACACAGGCAGGCACTGTACTGTATTGTATAGTAAACATTACTATGAAAGTGAGGTATCGCCTAAAAGTTTCTGGGAGAACGTTACGCCACGCTCAAAGGAAGTTCTACAAGAGGTGAGAAAAAAGTTGCTGAATTATATCAGGGTTACCCCTGGGCTACACAGCTGTTTCCAAGGCTCTGGGACTCCACTGGACCACAGTGAGAACCATTATCTCAAAATGGAGAAGACTTGGAACGGTAGTGAATCTTCCAACCGAGTCTCCAACCTGCCAAACTTACTGAGAGGGTGCAGCAACTCATCCAGGAAGTCACAAAAAGTCCCAGAAGAACATCCAGAGAAGTCCAGGCCTCTTTAGCCTTAGCTAAAGTCAGTGTTCGTGTCTCCACCCTAAGAAAGGGACACTGCTGACGTAGGATTCATGTGAGAGCAGCAAGGGTGAACCCACTGCTGTCCTAGAGTAACATCAATGCTCATCTCACGTTTGTCAAAAAACCTGGATGATCCCCATACCTTTTGGGATGAAGTTCTATGGACAGATAAGTGAGTGAAAAGTGGAGTTCTGTGGGCAGCACGGGTCCCATTATGTGTGGTGTAAAGTAAATGCAGCCAAGCCACAGTAGGAACGTCATAGCAGCAGTCAGACATGGCGGTGGCAGTGTGATGGTGTGGGGATGGTTTGCTGCCTCAGGACCTGGACAACTCATGAATTCTCCACTGAGCCAAACAATTCTTAAGGAGAATACCTGGTCTTCTGCCCATGAACTGAAGCTGAAGCATAATTGGGTTCTGCAGCAAGACAGCAATCCAAAACACAGCAGCTACCATCTGAGTGGCTAAGAAACAAAATTAAAGATATGGAGTCCTCTTGTGCAAGTGCTTTCTTGAACCCAACAAAGATGCTGTGGCAGCACCTGAAACAGGCATTTCCTGACCTAAAACCTACCAATGTGTCTGAATTAAAGCAAAGAGGCAGAGACAGAAACTCCTCAACAGTATCGATGTCAAATTATAGGAAGCATTTGGTTGCAGTTATTGCAGCTAAAGGTGGTGCAACCAGTTATTAAATATAAAGGGCAATTTCTTTTTATACGGGTGATATGAATGCTCCATAAAATTGCTCCTTAAATAAATAGTTTTAAAATCGTATTATGTCTTTTCTCGGTTTTGTCTAATATTTTCTGTAAAGATCTGAAACCACACAATAAGCAATAATGGGAAATCAGAAAAAAGCCAAATACTTTTCACCGCATTCTATAAACAAATGTGAAGGTACTTACAGTTATTTACCCGCTTTTTAGACAACAGGATAACACACACACACACACACACACACACACACACACACACAGTTTTATGGAACCACACTGGTTATCACTACTAGAAGTTTGTGCAATGGCTCCCTCTTGTGGCCACCACTTATGAGCTAAAGATGAAATGAGCCCAAGCTGTAACACAAATTTTTCCACTTTTGGAGGAGTCAAAAATTTTACCTACAGCAATGTGAAAACACTGAACACCTATGTTCCGGTGTAAGCGCATGTATAATGACCATAACCAGTCACAAAGCGAAAGCTGTATTTGAAATAATTCTTCATTGTCAATTGTAACCTCCAAGGGGTGATGCGGACGACCACTGGGACCGACAGTCTGCAGTAAAGAAGGACACGGCTGCAACAGGGAATACAATTTCAGAGCTGTGTTTTTATTGTAACTGCACTGATTGCTAAATGTTCACCTTGTACAAGAAACAAATACAAATATTCACACTAAAAACCAAACAAAGCACTGGCGGCCTTCAGTTCGCTATCACTGGGGCTCTAGGTGGGTTTGCTATTGCTCAGGAGCACATGGTGCCTCCAAGACCTTCACGCGGTTTTCGTGAGAACAGAAAGGGAGGGGCGGCTCACAGGAGAGACTACGCTTATTAGAACATTGAACTAGGCAATACAAATCTAACAGGACTCTAAAAAAAATAACATTTAACACCAAAAATATGGGATGTTTCTTATATAAAAATACCACAAAGAAGATGACGGAGGTGGGGAGGGAAGGAAAAAATATTCTGACTTTTTTTTTTTCCATTTCTAGACTCAATTATTTTGTGGCAAATATCTACAAAAAATGTGTTTTCCTGAGTCAGTAAGAAAATGAACTTTAACTCTTTCCTGTCTGCCAGGTTAAAATGTTATTTTTGAAAAAGTCATGGATGGGGAAAAAAATCTAATGTCTAAAGCAACATATTAAACTCACACATTTATGTTTTTGACCTACTTTGGGGAGGGGGGAAAAAAAAATCTAGGACAAGATCCCAAATATAGAACACAAACAGTCGAAAGTTGATCAAAAGCTATGACTTTTCTGCTCCACACACTGCTTGGAAAAGGTTTGTACTTTGGTCTTTCGAACAAAAAGACATCCTATATCAACAACTATGAAATACAGTATGTACACTTTCACCAGTATGAAGTTCATACTAAATATATATGCAAATCGGAAATTCAGCAGATATTAAATTGCATTTTACCTTTCTGACTATATTTGATAAAAACATTTTGGATCAGTTAGATTACTGTCTCGCCGATACTGGGCTGCAAACTCAGATAGGACCTTGGCTCTTCTTTCAGTTTGCAAGCTTGGGTGGACTCCCCACACAAAGGTGTGATGCTCACGTTACTTTGTGTGTGTGTGTGCGCATGTGTGTGTGAGAGAGAGAGAGAGAGAGAGAGAGAGAGAGAGAGAGAGAGAGAGAGAGAGAGAATGCCCCCCAGCAGACCCATGTCCCCTTTAGGCCATACCTAGTCTTAAGCCACATGTTTCAGAGCTGGGCTCTGGGTCTGTGCACTCCTAAATTTACCACAGAGGGGTGGAAACGCACCCGCACTGTGTGTCACCATTTGTCCTGGTCTTCCCGACTACTGGGCTGAGAAGCGGACATTTCCACAACGCCACTCCTGCTTCCACAGTGAATGAATCATTTCTCTAGAAGCCACAGCAGACCCAAGCCGGTCTTTCCTCGGTGTCACAATTAATAAAATGCCATGGTAAAAAAGTCCATATGTTGTACAAAAAAAAAAAAAAGAATAAAAGAATAAAAGAGTCTCTTTTCAGAATGGAGCAGATTATTATTGTGACAGTCGTCTGTAGCCAGTAGCAAAGAGTGGAGTGGAGGAAAGCCGGGAGGACGGAACAATTTTTTTCAAATATGATCAATGCAAGTGTTTGCGGCGCTCCGTGTTTTGCTACACATCCGGGACTACAGCGCATTTTACAGCGATCGGTGTGACAGACGGCGTCCAGGAAAGGGTTAAAGTTCGCGCTGTAGATTGCTGTGATGGTTTTCTCGTCTTCTTTGCTGTTTGATAAATATATATATATATATATATAATTATATTTATTTTATAATCTCTTTTTTTGTTTACTTTTTTTCCACACAAGAGACAAACATTCACTTCTGGGGTTTCGGTAAAATTAAACATACAGAGTAAAGGAGGTAAAACACACAGGTGCAAAACTCAACTGAAGGTTTAGAGCGGGATGTGGGCGGAGCAGAGGCTGAAAATGGGGGGCGTGGCCAGAAAAGATCGACGTCCTTGTTGTTCTGAGCACTCCTGTTAGCAGGGCAGGCAGCGAGGCCGTCCCACAAGGCGGGCAGTGGGCTGGGCAGTCACCCAGCGAGTCACGCGGCAGTCTCGTACGCCCCTGCGTTGTCAACAGGTCCGAGAGAAACTGGATGTTTCCAGAAAATAATACACTGAACCGAAAAAAGAGAAAAAAGGTAACAAAATGAATAGTACAAATCCGTGGAACATGTCGTGGTTCCCAGTGCTGAGAGGCAGAGGGCTATGGTTCACGGCCCCTTGGTCCCGGTGGAGTGCCAGTTTGAACGCTCCTGGTCTAGTGCTATTGTTCGGTCAGGTGCTCTCTAGTGTCGCCATGCTTGGTGGGCTGGTTGGGCGAGGGCGCCTGCGAAGGGTGTGTGCCGGCAGGCAAGGTGTGGGCGATGGGCAGCCCCCCTGGCATCATGCCCTCCATCGTCCCAGGGATTCCTCCGGGCGCCACGCCCACCACACCCGAGGGGTACCTGCAGACAAGGTGGCCAGGTGGTCATGTTAGGGGTTACGCACAGTGGCAAGCTAGTCCTTCAGGACACCCAGTTAAGGACCTTTCACTTCCTCGTTGGCAGTCGTGGTTCTAAATGGGTGTACAAATGTAGAAGAACTCCAGTACTCATCCGCAACCCCTACCTCCATGACAAAACATTTCATGCTTTCCTAGACTGCTTCTATTAAACGGTGAGAATGCTAAGACTTTGGCACTGGCTCTGCTGCTCGGCGATGCTGTAATTGCTGTCTGCAGTGTAGGCTCTGCACAAAGATGGCATCCGAATTTGGCGACAGAACAGAATGTCATCAGCGTGTTATGTAACCTGCGTTCGGCACCGGGCTGCTTGCAGTGCTTCTGCCTACTACAAAAAGGCATCAAACTGCCATGAGCGGTACAAACACAGTAAAAGGCTGTGCTTGGAGTGGTCCAGTGCTCGCTGGTACTGCAGTGCCTGCACTTCTACATTTCGGTCTTTGGACTCCCGGGACTTTGTCATTTCTCATGAACTCCTGGTCGCGCCGCTCTCCCAGCCAGAGACCGCTGTAGTACGCGGCCATTATTGATAACAGCCCTGGTGCAGCGGCTACACTTTATTTCCCAGAATGCACCAAGTTGCACCGCGAGTCAGCTCACGCTGCCTTTTCACCACTCATGAGTGAATTAGTGAAATTTGTGTCTCCTTTACCAAAGAAATGTATTCTGCAAACATCAACGAAATCTGCAAATTTACTTTATTGACTGCAGAAATTCTACATGTGTTACTTAATCATAGCCATGGACACGCACACCAGCCTGGGGAATACCGGCACTTACTTCCCCTTCGAGCACTGGTGGAAGGTTCATGTAAACAAAGCGCGACAGCATCTTTGTGAGCTTCGCGGGGACTTCCTTTTCAACTGCGCGCTCCACGGGGGAGCAAAACACGCTCATCTGTTCATCTGCCGCTGAAGTGTGCATGTGCTGTGGGAGGAATCCATGCATCAGTGTTCACGAGGACAAACATGGGTTGACTTAGCAGGCCAGCAAACACAGATTCACACTCCAGGGCAGAGTCTCACACATCCAGCGTGCGTCTTGCTTAGTCACGTCTTACCGGAGGCCTGCGGAGCTGCCGCGGTGGAAATGAGACCCGAGAGGCTCAAAATGTTGCAGCTCCATCAGCGATGGCCCTTAAAGACATTCGGTCTGCCGTGGTTTAGATTGTTCTGACCGTGTGTTTAATGCCTATTATTACTACTATTATACACTGCCCGCCCAAAAAAAAAGTCACCCGCTCTAATATTTTGTTGTATTGCATTTAGCTTCGATTCCGGCACGCATTTGCCGTGGTGTCGTTTCGGTACGTTTATGCACTGTCACAACATTTACTTCCATCCAGAGTTGCATTAGATCTCGTATCTATGACGGGAGGGTCGGAGCGCTGCGTAAAGTCTTCTCCAGCACATTCCAAAGATTCTCAATGGGGTTAAGGTGTGGACTTTGTGGTGGCCAATCCATGTGTGAAAATGATGTCTCTTTCATGCTCCCTGAAGCACTCTTTCACAATTTGATCCCAATGAATCCTGCTGGGTTTTTACATTAAGCTACTTACAGCAATTTACCCATTTACACATGAGGGTAATGTCGGCTGTGCCAGTACAGATTAAATACAGGTTTAACCCATGAAGTCAATTTGAAACCCAAGTGCTTCAAATGCACAACAATGGCTCCAAACACTACACAGTGCTACACAGCCAGCTGCCTATTTCTCTGCTTGGCTGATGGAGGTGGGGTTGATGCCATTTGCTGGGGAGATGTGGGGTGGCATTTGCTGCAGGGTGAAGGGTGGGTGAGGGTGGTTGGATCAGCAATGCAGCAAAAAACACAAAAAAAACAGCTACACTCAACCTGACTAAGGGCCAAGGTATTTACCTGGTTCTGATTTAGGTATTTAATTTGTCTTGGAGACCCCCAGTTGCTACGGCCTGCATGGTTTGGTTCGCTCTGCTGTGTGAGAGAGGCAGTCAGTCCCTTTGAGGCACCGGGGATGGCAAACTGAGGAGATCAAAAACTGTCTAATTTCCATAAGGAAGAACAGAGACCATCACAGCATCCATTACTCTCAGGATGTGCGAGATGGGAAAATAATGCCACCCACAGCTCTGAATAGAAAGAAAGATATTCATGATTAAGGGGAACAAAAGAGCCGTCTAAAAATGAAAGAGAATCACGCTGCAGTACTTGGTTTGGCAAGTCGGTGACAGGTCTGTCCTAGGCATCAGGGGGCATGCCATGGCACTAAGCCATAGCGGCTTTTTTGGTGACCCCCAGGTTTCTCAAAACTGTTTATGAACAGAGATTTAATTACATGACTTTCTCACTTGGTCAAACATTCAGCAACCCTGTTCCTTCCCGGGAGAAAGGCATGTTAAGCACCTTTAACCTCAAGATGTTACCCATCTCACCTGTAGGCGGCCCCGTTGAGCTCAGGATGAACTTGCTGGTCCACTACCGACCAAGGGGTGGCGGTGACAAAGAACTCTTTATTGACACAATTTCTCAGGCTGTCGGGAATGCGACCTGTGCGACAGACAAAAGTTGCGTAAAAGAAAATGTTAAAAAATCAAACATAAGGCTGAACTGGAGGAAAATACAATTAGAGGCCAACACAGTAAAGAGGACTGAATTAAGCCAGAGGCACATTTGTACACTGGGCTGAACTTAAAAACCGTGCGCAAATCTCATTACATCCCCCAGTTTGTTCAAATGTTTCTCATTCTCAGTCTTTGGTGTGGAAACCAACAAACATGCTGCACTCTGAGTCCCCCCCCCCCCAACTTTGCTGCTACAACAGTCCCCGCTGTTCTGGGAAGACTTTCCCCCAGATATTGGGAATTTCTGCCCATTCGGCCACGAGAGCATCAGGGAGGTTGGGTGAGAAGGCCTGGCTCACGGTCGGAATTCCAGTTCATCCCAAAGCTGTTCAGTGGGGTTGAGGTCAGGGCTCTGTGCACCCACTCAAGTTCTTCCACAGCAACCTGGGCAAACCATGTGTTTATGGAGTTTGCTTTGTGCATGGGGGTGGGCATGGAACGGAGTTTCCCTAAACTGTGACCACTAAGCCGGAAGCTCACAGTTGTCTAGAATGTGTTTGTATGCTGTATGGGTGTAAAATGCAAATGTAAATGTATGCAAGAGACTGAAAAGACAGCTATTTAGGCAACATAGAAACTTGTTTTGAGTTCAGTTATCAGTGACATACATTTCAATTTTGGTGCAAAATTGCATCACCGGTATTCATGTTGTGGAAAGTGAGGTAGTCATTCATGCGGCCATTGTTATCTGCAGCACGTCTCTCGCTTTTACATCATTACTTTTCAACCTATTCTTATGACTAATGCTGTACACCTTACTTTCCCGTTTTGCATACTAGACATGGAAACGTTATGAATTTTACAGCCAGACTTATCAATTGTAGCTTGAGCACCTTTCAGTGAAAATGAAGCATTAAGAACACAGTAGCGCACTTGCATGATATTGAACCAGTAGCATTGTGGGTACGGCCATGAATCCCTGCTGAACCATCATCGCAGAGGTGACGGCAGAATGCGAAATGGTTGCGGCACCCATCGGCCCACCTGTGATCGCTCTGCGGACCTCGGTGGCTGCTGCCTCCCGCATCTCCAGGGAGGCCTGCTCGCTGTACCAAGCTGTGTGCGGGGTACAGATGAGGTTTGGTGCGTCCTTCAGGGGACCCTGGGAAAAACTTTAGAAGGAGAAACAGACAGAGGAGGCAAACGTGAGAGAGAGCGATGAGTGATGGTTCAGTTGCCCAATAGCTTCCCTTCTGCCGCCTCTGAGTTTATGCCCCCGTATCCTCCTCATCCTCCACGTGTAAGCTGGTTGGCAACGCCTACCACACGCAAAAGGGGTGTCGCCACCGTCGGCGTGAGATTGGTGCGTCAAAACTTCCATATAAAAAAATGGTTTCTTTCCCCACTTTTTGACGTCCATCAACAGCAGTTTTGTTTGTTAGTCAGTGCAATATTTTCTCCCTCTTACTTATTTCCTCCCTCATTGTTTATTCTACACTCTCTATTCCATCCCTCATTATTTACACTTATTTTCCGGCGCTGACAATGCATCTTTGCACTTTTTCTATGTACTGTATGTGCGTGTGCATGTACTGCATCTGGTTGTTTGTCTACTGTACACTATGAGCCACTGGGAACCGAAGACAAATTCCCTTAGTGTGTGTGCATCCTTGGCCAAATAAATCGGATTCTGATTCTGATCGCCATGTTTACTGCCGCTGCTACAGTTTCTATCTCACATAAGGTAAAGCAAATCTGTAATCTCACCTCACAGTGCAGCCACAACATAAGCTTTACTGAGTAAAGATCCGAGGGTAACAGAGCACAAGAAAGTACGGCAGGATTGCCATCTGAATTGCAGTCAATGGCTCCTCTCCTCAGAGTAGGAACACAAGTGGGACCAGGAGTCTGTTAATATTTCACTTTTTTCTTAAGTTGCCATTTTTACTGCTAAGACAGGATTAAAACATCTTAAAAATACAGACAATACCATTTTGCAAAAGTATTGGATATAGCTACTGTTAATAAAAAATGCAGTGCTTTCAATATCAACATTAACTTCAAACTGCACTGAAATGAGAACTAAAGAGAGAGAAAATCAAAATACTATATTCTCACAAATTCAAACTGCAACTGCTGGCTTATTTGTCTCCTAAACTGCTGCGGCATTACTTATTTAGTAGTACCAACCCCAGTGTTGTATATTAGGGCTCGTGCCAGTCGCCAGTTCTGCCACTCATGTCCACTTTAGCCTGATGCTCAGTGATCGACTGGTAATGTTGTCGAATCCCCGTTGAAAGGGGAGAGTGGACTGCATTGCGGTGATTTATTCGGCCCCATGCTTTTCTTCTGTTTGTGAGCAGTTTACGCACACCTGCCTTAGGCACGATGTTGCGTTTGTAAGACAAAAAAGCACAATTAAAGAGAAAAAAGTCTTAAAACGGTTGTTTGAAAATTTGGCTGTTTACTGCGCTAGACTTTTTCTGAGTATTTATGGCTTTTATTCTGCCCTAACCTTTACAATTCTGGTTCAGGAGGGAGCTGAATAGGACGCGAATTGACTGGGTGTCTCCAGTTATTGAGTGCAAGGCAGCAGGTCCCCACCTGAAGGGCTCTGACTCGTGTACGTCCAGGGCTGCTCCCCGTATCCGGCCTTCCTTCAGAGCTTGGGCCAGCGCCTTTTCATCCACCAGACCTCCTCTTGCTGTGTTCACCAGGAAGGCTCCCTGCCGCATCTAGGAGAAGGGGGGGGGGGGTACACCCTCAAATGCTGTGTGCTAGAACAGGCTTTTGGGAACTGGATTTGTGAGGCCCTGTTGCTCTACCACTGCTTGGACTTGCAGAATTGAATGAGCTGATTCAAGGACTCCTGTGGAATCCTGATGTTGGGTCAGAAAGGCACTTCATCCAAATCAATGAAACGCTCAGCTGGACGAATAAGAACTTTTGCAAACAGATCTGGAACAGATCTTCAGCACTTAGGGTGTGAAATAATAACAGAAATACCGCACAGGTCTCTAGCATCAGAAATGTCCTTTTAAAATATATCCTGCATCAATAACGTTCTATCATATGGCAGGAGCTGAGTGAAAAGAAACACTTCCTGATAATAGCGGTTGGAGGAAAGCAAACATTTAATGAGACAGGTAGCAGAATGGTTACAGCTGCTGCCTCGGGGCTCAAAGGACCAAGGTTGGAATCCCCCTTGTGCTGTAACATCCCTGAGTGAGGTTTTTACTCTGAACTGCTGTGGTAAAAGTTACCCAGCTGTACAAACAGGCAGGCGATTGTAAGTGGGTTGACAGTATAAGTTGTGCTGGGAGAAAATTGTCAGCTGAATGAATAAACTGAAATGCAGAATTCAGGAAGAGGTGACAAGATGTTTTATGAGGTCCTCCAGAAGCTCTTTTTCACACCCAGGGATGGACACGCATACCTAAAGCTTTCCACTGCAGTTATAAAATTCATCTTATGTTGTTTTTAAGTTCAACATGCAATGTTGGATGGAGCTTTAGTACCAGGATAGACAACAGGTTGACAAACTTAAGTTTTGAACATGCATTGTAAATTTGAAAATCAACCAGACCAAGCCTGACGGTGATGCATTTCAGGTGGCCAGATTGGGCAGGAGCAGGTTGTGGAAAACTTATGGAGTTGTTCTTTCTGTGCTGAGGAACTTATTCAACATAGGAAAGGGCTGTGAGTAAACCTGCTTACCTGCTTGATGGTGAAGTCGTTGATCAGGTGGTGGTTGTGTTCATTCAGGTTGCAGTGCAGTGACACGCAGTCGCTCTGGTAGAGCAGATCCTGCAGGGTATAGACACGCTGAACGCCTAGCGAGCGCTCGAGCCCATCCTGCAGGTACGGATCGTAAAAGATCACGTTGAAGCCAAACGCCTTGGCTCGCACGGCCACCGCCTGTCCGGAGCGACCTGTCGGGGATGGAAAGAGGCTCAAAATCAGAAATTAAACTCATTGCAGACCAGAGCGTTCTGCGGGATGCCTTTAACCAAACCCATCACAAAACATACTAATCCAACTCAGCCGTCAGTAAGTTTTTATGACGCTAAGCTCAGTGGCTGCACACACTTAAAACAACACCTGCACAGTACACAGCTGCAGCTACACAATCTTAAAACCTGCAAGGTGTTTGCAATAAAAGTTGGCAAGAGTTAAAGCAGGGCTGATGGACTCCACAATCAATAACCCCTGAAACCCACAGCTCAGTGAGGGAGATCAGCGATCCCTGCGGTGTCAACTAGGCCATGACAGGTAGAAAGCAGGAATAATTCTGTTGGCCCCACAGGTGAGTTCAGCTCAATGGCGTCCCATGACTGAGAGTCACTTTCAAAGAAAAAAGCAGTTTCAGCCTTAGTCCACATTTCTTTGGGTTTGCTTTCTACGCGGCAGCAAGTAAAAGGTCTCAGCAGTACCATTCACACCCAGCCGCCCCACACACCAACGTGTTCCTGTCCCCCTACTGTTTTTCAGTGGAGCTTATGAGGAGCGTAAAGGATATGCTTACACGATGTCATCGGGTGGAGAAGTGGGAGCTCTATAACCTGAATAGGTTGCCAGTCTTAAAATAATAATAATAATAATAATAATAATAATAGAACTAATTTTGTATATACACATATCTGATTATCTTAAAGGATCTTTAGGATTCAAGAGAAATAATTGTTGCAAATGTCGGTTATCTTAAGTTCTTGATCTACTTGTTAGAATAATGCAAAGCGTGAGCAGAGGTAGATATGGGGTGGAGGAATCTCAAGTGTAACCGATAGCTGAAGGCATTTATTGGTGTTTTTGCTAAAACCGGTTTTATCCAGTTTGTTGGGATTTGTCTAAGTCTCCACCTACATGTCTATTTAACACTTCAATAATTGCTATTATTGTTTCGTGCTGCTGGGGCAAGGATAGGCGATGGGGTGCCGACACTGTGAGATTCAGTACGCTGATGTTTAATAAAAGCGTTTGGAATCTATTTGAAAGAGAGATTATTTTTTAAACGGGGAAAGTGAAACAGGACGAACAACAGGAAAGACAGCGGAGATGCTACACACCGACATGACCATTAGTATCAGGGGGGCGAGAAATGATGAAGAATTACTCAGCATGCTATTGGGGACAGAGGACACAGAGAGGCCTAAGGAGCAGAACGTGCCAGGAATTCGGCTCCTCAGGGCCCGCGCGTCTTGTTTCCGTGCTAACTGCTTCCCCCAACTCAATTAGTTCAGTTAGTGGTCCATTGTCTGTGCTATTTATAGCAGCGCCTTTCTGTCAAAATCCAGCGGTGAAATCGGCCTTACCTGAACGCGGGAAAAAGCTGCCAGATTTTATTGAGAAATGTGTTGTTTAGCCAGTTTTATCGAAAGCAAAATACAAAAAACACAGCGGTGGTGACAGGTGTGAGGATTTCAAGTGAGAGTAGCGTCAGAAGGAAGGAGCATGAGAAGTGGGAGAAACAAGGGATTGAGAGAGGGACTGGAGGGAATGTGGAAGGCAAAAACCAAAGTAGTCCCATTGCTGATAGGAGCACTTGGGGCCGCAACCCTTAAGCTAGAAGAGCAGCTCCGTCAGATCCCAGGAATGACAACATGGGTCTCAGTCCAGAGAAGTGTAATGCTAGGAACAGCAACAATGCTACAACATAGCCTCAAACTCCTAGGCCTCTGCTAGGAAGCCTGAGCGTGAGGAAAGGTCCCCACAAGGTAAAAAGATGAGGAAAAGAGACTTGGAAAAAAAAAAAAAAATAATAAAGCAGGCAGTTGAGGATTTTGGCACAAAAATGTCCAAATCTCAAATCCCGGTTATTATTGACCTGGCCCCCTCCTCACCTCAAATTGTCTTTTACTAAATTGAAAACAAAAATGTAAAAATGATGGAGTCAATTGAGAGGAAAGAGTAGGAGCCTGCATGAACACAGCCCGGTAGGAACTGCGTTTATCACGCTGGCCATGTGGGTCATCAGTCTCATAGCGGTGCTCACCAAAGCCGATGAGGCCCAAGGTCTCTCCACGGATGCGCGCTGCACCAGACGCCACCTCGCGGATCTGCTCCACGCTCTGCACACGTGTTCCCTCCCGTAGCGCCTGGTACAACCAGGTGTTCCGCCGGTAGAGGTTCAGGATGTGGCACATTGTGGAGTCGGCCGTCTCCTCCACCGCCGCTGAAGGGATGTTGCACACCGCGATCCCTGTCAGGGGTTGGGGGGAAAAAAATGCTGATGCTGCAGTTCACCAATGGCCTAGCCAGCACAAGTCACTCGCCAGTGCTTTGAAATACATTTGGAACAGTGAACTAGACCACCGTAAAACATCCCGCACATGTACTTCTCCTAAGGTGGCCTCTCCCCACACCCCTGCTTGACCATCCCGCAAGAGCCAGTCTTCCTACCCAGCTCGCCAGCAGCCTTGATGTCAATGTTGTCATAGCCGCTGCCAATACGGATGATGATCCTCAGAGCCTTGAACTTCTCCAGATCTTCGCGAGTCAGGGTGATGGTGTGATACATCATGGCGCCCACAGCCTCGTTCAGCACCTTGAAGAGACCCGGCTGCTCTGGTTACCTCTGGCAGATCCCAAGTCCTCAGTCTCTTTACCAAAAACTGCTAAAAAGCTTCAAAGCATTTCAGAGCCTGCAGGCTGTAGCAATATTAAAACAATCGAATTCCAGCTGTGTTCACACAGAGCTAAGGCCATACTGCAGACTGATGGAGATCAAGATACCCACATGCTACCCAAATCTCATAATATGCTCAGAGTAAATAATAGCTCCATATTCACCTCAAGCTAGCTATATTAGCTGTGACTGCCAGATTAGTTGAGAATTTCCATAAAGATTTTATTAGCAATGAGGCTTTGGAATCCCTAACTTGAGGTTAAAGCTCTACCAACACATTAATTTCATTTTGCCTGTTCATCGCCAAAGGCGAGAGTTACCGGCTAAGCGTCCTCAGCATGAGCGATGACTAACATGAGGAAATGTTTTGCTAGATGAATCATTTCCGAACGGCACGTCAACTTTAATGGAAAACGTGAGGCTCGCTTCCCCCCCGAGCAATGATAAAGGGTGAGAACGTTAGGGTGTGTTCGTTGCGAACGAGACCTTTCAGCAAGGTACAAAACCGAAAGGGGCGCCGAATCGGCACAATCGTGTCCTCCGGTCCCTCTGAGACACTGCGTGCTTCCCTCCTGTCAGCGTCCCCGGCTGAGAGCTGGACTTTATGGGCGTGAAGTCATCTCTCTGGTGGGCTCATTTAGCCCCGTGGAACTGGCGGGAGTGGCGGCAGCCGGAGTCTTTATACTATGGGGTGACACGAGACCCCGTTCCTCCTTGTCAACCCTGCCCACCACCTCGTAGGAACTCATTGCATCTCATTGCAGCGCATCCTCCTCCTTGCTTTAGTCAGTCAGACAGACAACCGGAGCCTTTAATTTATGCATTTATGCAGACTGTTGTGTGTGGGACCGCACTCTGCGCCGCGCGGCAAGAGAAGGGTTTTGGGCTCACATTAGATGGATTTGAATAACAAGCAACTTATAACAGTCAGAACAAGAAGAGAAAACCTAAAGTTTTGCAAATGTTAATTTTACTGCATTTACATTTTATTCACTGTTTGCGGATGTCTCAGAGGCCGCCGCAGGTCTGGTCTGGCAGCGTGCAAGGATTTGCAGAACTGGGACTCGGTGCTACAAGGTGACAGGCACTTGCATCCCAAGGGTGCAGTGGCATGCAGGTATTTGAGAGTGTGCTGGGATGCTGTATAAATGTCACCAGGCTGTCCTCAAGTTGCAGTCTGCAGCCCCGCATCCGCAAGGAGGAATTAGCAGAAAGGCATGCTGCTACGGAGCACAGTTGCCAGCTTATTTTGGCGGAGTTTCCGTGCCAAGATGCTCCTTGTGCAAAAAAGTCACTTCCTGTCTCTTCAACGTGAGTAGCTTAGAAAAAGACCAGCCACATCTCCAACTGTGAACTCAGCTCGCACGGCTCCTAACCTCAGGGCGTCAAGGTGGGTTTCGAGGAAGACCATTTTTACGTTCGTCTGGATGAGTTTCGAAGCAGCGTCGGCTGGAAAGAGACCCACAGCCCCCCCATCCCCCCCAACGTCAAACTCACCCACCACCCACCACTATTTCCATAAATGGCAGAATACAGGAATATAAATTAGCTTTACCATTCCGTGACACAATCCTGTTTAAAAAAACAAACACACACTCGTGTGGTGCAAGGTCTCAGGCAGAATCATTTTATGCAAATGCTGTTCTGCGCAGGTTGTATTTTCATAAGGCGAAGGAATTGGAGCGGTTTCTGTAATGATACCATCTCCCGCATTCGGAGCTCTTGTCATATATTCAGAGAAACCCGAGTGCTGAATAAAAAGCAATAAAGAACGAATACAAGGGAGCGGACTGTAATTACATTCTCCTCACATTATGTGTCTCTCTATTAGAACAATGCAGGTGATAAAGGCAAGCTGTTCCTTGAAATCAAACTGTAATAACCCCACTTTATTTTTACTGCGACGAGAATAAAAGCCAATATTCTTTAATATTAGTTTCATGTTAAAGAGAGGGCAGCAGAGTTGGGGGAGGAGTATAAAGTGGGAGGACAGCTATAAATTCTTAAGTTTTTTGTCATGTAGATGCGTTTCGGATGACTTTGGGCTTGTCCGCGTGTTAATGGGTTCTTCTAGCTTAGCCTTAGTGGACCACCATCGTCACCTCCGCATGTTTGATTTTAATTTTTATTTTTTATTGTGCTTCGGTGCCTTATTTAATAGGGGCATTATAGTCAAATCTGTGATGGACTGACTTCCTATCCAGGCTGTACCCTCACATATGTCTCCCGTTTTCAGGCACACGTTCTGAAGAACCAGGATGAACAAATAAACAAATCAATTAATTTTTAAAAAATAAAAAAAAAAAAACTACCTTTTCTAAAGTTCAGCAAATATGTGGGTTGAAGGTCATGAATGATGACGTCCAGCTGATCCATCTCCAACAGAGGAACGGGGAGCCACTGATGCACAGAGAGTGAAGCCACTAGACTCACCTTCTCGTGGATCTCCTGGGTGGACTGCGCATCACAGAAGGCCACCGTGGCCAAGTCTTTGAGGATGGGCATCTCTACGGTACAGTCACGCCCATCCAGCAAGGCCACTAGGGGCCGCGGGTGCATGGGCCCGTTCATGATCTGGGGACGGATGCCTGAGGGAGGGGGAAGGAATGAGAGACCAGTTTGCTGTATAGGTAAAGAGCATGCAAGGGAATGCCACCACATGCAAGAATAAGAAACCCAGTCATTTTGAAACATTCGTGATAAGCATTTCTAATGCTCAGCACTTATTATCATATGCATTATAAAACGTGATAATAAGTTAAGCCCGAAAGCTGTCCTGTTATAACAGAACAGCTTTCAGGCTTAACTTTGACAAATCTATAAAAAGATGCCATTTTTGGGGGTCATGCACATAACCCAAAGCCATGAACAATCCATCAACGTCAGTGCAGAAACAGAGGTTGTCAACCTGCATGAAGAAGTTTGTTGAATATTCTTGACGGTTCCGAAAGACAGAAATTTTTGCACCTGGGGACAGCAAACCCCATCCTTGCAATGTTGAACCATGTAGTTCTGCTTTAGCTTTTGACAAATCTAAGTCCCTGACCAGGTTAATTCTGGTTGTGTTATCAGATGAGGGTCAGCTGGCATAATGGGTTCAACATATGGATCAGTGTTTTTCACATCTGGTTCATGCCTTGTGGCATCTTCATCTGCCTTATCTAAGCTCCGTATCTCTGGTGGCTTCGGTACTGGCAAACTATCAACCTGTGGCACTGGTCTCATGGCTGAAGGCCAGTTGGGGTCTTCAACAGATTTCTTATTTTTAGTAGAGAAGCCAGATAAATTGGTCAAAGAGAAGTATCAGTCCATCACACAGTATTTCTGTTCTCACCATATCACTGGGGCTGCAAATGGCATTGACTTCCAAGTACCTCTGAGCCAAGCTCTCAGGTTGACTGCACATGTTGCACAACAAATGTGAGGAGCACAGGGTTTGTCTTGGTCACCAGTTTTAAATCCGAAGTAGCGCTTACAGGCTTTCTTAATAAGTGCAGTCATGGTGCGTCTTTGAGCCTCAAGCGTATGCTCGCCACAGATGTAACAGAACGCACCGCAGCTGTTGTGACATCGACAAGACATTTCCGCTGTATGAGATCTTCCCGAAGACATTAAATCCTATTGTCAAGTATACTCACTGGGCTATGGCCTGAAGAACATGTGTAACACCATGCGTCCAAACAGCATCTGTAAAGGTGAGCAGCTTTTACGGCCAGCATCTAACCTGACTAAGCATGCCCAGTCATGCCTAAGACAACATTTCCATAGCACCTACACTGAGTGCATGCCCAGGCATGCTTGGACTGACCAAAACAGCTTGCTTCGTGGGTAAAATACTAGTAGACTTAAAATATGATGGGAATTCACAAAAATGGGCTATATCTACAAAACGATATGTGATAGGAAAGTTTTAAGGTGATTTTCCTGATCAGCAGCCCAAAAACTCATAAAATACACCCAAAAGTGTTCAGGAAGCAAAATCTTGGCTGTTCAGTGTTATTATACCAAAGATTTGCCTGCTGTTTGTAGCTTCTTGCCAAGAACAAGGAATGTGACATGCGATACATCGTGAAGCAGATTTACTTCTCGGGGGGTGGATCCTAAGTAGCAGGCTGGTAGCAGCGACTGACTCTGATCACCAGGTTCAACCAATGCCGTCTAAGTTAAAATTTTCTTTACACTCTAGCAGCTACGGCACCATCCACAGACACTCTGCGGGTTTCTTGGAGGTCAGCCGAACGTCCACTTCAAAAGGTATTCGATGGCCTGGGGATGACCGTGCTCAAACGCACACACGCACTCCCACAACCTGCTTGTTACCAGGCAACCGTGCTTTTCCTGCTCTGTGTTCCTTCCTAACATTTGGCTGCACTACCAAAGCAGGGGGACAAATTGCTTAAGTTAACATTCGGTAACTCTTCTTAGTGAACATTTAAACATTTACAGTAAATTTGTTTTCCTTTTCCAGGGGAAATGTGGGAAGCGAATAAAACGGGAAGACTATCTAACAGTGACGCAACAAGGTGCAGAGATCAATACATAGAATCATTGATCCTTTATTAGCACAGGAATGTGAGCTTGAAATAAAAAAAAAAAAAAAAATTGCATAAGCAAAGATTCATAAGAAAAGGCCTGTCAATGACATACAGTATTTTCATAATTCAAACAAGCTAGTGAACCACTATAGCTGTATATTTTCCAAAATATTTGTTTTCTCTCAACTGTCATCAAAAGTTCTAACTGCTGTCCCGGTGTTCTCTATACCGTATTCAGGTCTATGAATGCAAAGAGACAGCATCCTCAGTGACCACTCTCCTCTTCACAAGCACCAGCAAACAGATCCTGGTGGCAAAAACAAAGAAAAGGACAGGCTGACAAGCTTCTGGTAACCACGTAAACCTAAAAAAGCAAAGATCAATGTGTCCAGAGCCGGAGAGGAGATTTCATCTACGCTACATTAAAGCACCAAACTACCAGACTGAAACCAGAGCCCCAAAGTGCTCCTCCTGCTGTATCCAGCACTTAACACCACTCTTGCAGTCCATAACTGTCTCATGATGCTTTAGCAAGAGGTTGTCAATATTCCGGTTGCAGTCTGATTTATGTGCTCCCCCACCACAGGGCATTACATCACACACAGTGTCAAGAGTTAAAGACTGCAGTTCCCATTGCCTTTAGCACTGATTTACTGCAATGCAAGAAAACTCCTTGGTTTGCTTGGCTCATTCTGAACTCCTCCCCATAATGCTGAATGAAACACAAGCCAAAAGAGAGGGGGGGCAAAGCGAAGGCATGAGACCAGACAGGCAGGTTAAAGAGGAACAAGAAGACAGTTAAATGGGGCAAAACATCTAACACAGGGTGCAGAAGCACCATGGGTGCCAGCATAGGGCAGGAAACCAGACTTCAGCAACAAGACTGGACTTTCTTTTCTCCCCCTTTACAAGGACTGTGAAATAGGACAGAGAGGAAGCCTGGAGAAAAGAGGGAGAAAAGGAAGGATGTACACAGGGGGGCAGAAGGATTAGTGGCAAAGGGAAGATATTCCAGATACAGAAGAAGAGTGAGGTGCCAAGTTAACAAGAGCAGAGAGAGAGAAAAAAGAAAGACACAAACTCTACAAAGAAACAGAAGCAAGATGGTGAGACCTGTAAATGGAAGGAGCTGACCAGGCAGAGAGCAGTCTACAGACACCTTTGTGTGGAGCAGTGACGGATGCCTCGCGAGGGGAGACCGCTCATATAGATTCGCATTTTAAACAAGCTGTGCGCGCTCAAAATGGCCACGAAAGTTTGACTGCTATGACATTTGGAAATACCCCCAACTGCAGAGATCATAGAGCTCAAAACGCAGTCACCGTGCAGCAACGGAAGCGTAACAATGACAAGAGGCAAACAACAGAAACAGTTTGCCTCTTCACTTGAAGGGTGAGCGATACGCTCTCTGCCTCTTGTCTGTTGTCATGGTGATCACTGATGGAGATATCTCACCCTCCTTCACCTTTCGTAATAGCAAAGACGTCTTCAACTTAAATTATTTTAGTTGCTCAAGAAAGTCCTTCATCCGCAGGGATTTCATAGTGCACAATTTTACATCTGCAAGCACTTAATGTAAGTGGCTGGATAACTTATTGAAGCAGGTTAATTGGCTTCCTCAAGGGGAGAACAGTAGAAACCCTCGAAGGTGCTGACCTTTCTGTCTGCAGCTTTGAAAGCAATGATCACCATTCTGCATGTTAATCCTCACTTTTGCATGTTGTGCAATTAAGACAGATCCGTAGAATTTCTGAACACCACGTGTGACGGCGCATGAACGATCGCACGTTGGGGGAACAACACTAGAAGCCAACTGTGACCGCCGGTCCATTGCACTGCTAATGCTGAAGAACTTGTACATGCTGGGCACAGATAACCGCGTGCATGGAGTGGACTTGAGGCTGGCCTGACTGGCTGGCTCCAATTTTCTGGTAGCCAGCCTCCAGATTCGCCGATAATAGGATTATCTGGTCAGCCTGTGCTCAAGGTGGTGGAAGAAGGACAGTCAAAGAGTGACACTAAAGTCAGAAGCGTTGTTCCATTCTCCACAACGTGCCCGCTTTGGCCACGCAACTCCTCACAATAAATCAGTGTTAAGGAATTGGTCACACGGAGGCCTCGTGGAGACACTCAGCAGTGAGCCGAAGATGACCTGGAGATTTGTCTCTTCCCAAAGCTGATAGTGCAACCACATGGGTCTGCAGTTTGCTCACTTTAGTTCCTATTCAACTACAGCACACTGACCACAAAATTAATGGATTTCTGACTGAGCTACAATACAAAGCAGCAATGGTTCGGGACTCTTTAACAGTCTCCCCTGCACCCCACACAAAAAGATCAGACACTTGGTGATCATCATCGCCATGGCAGATTTGACAGACCTCATGACGTAACACAGTAGACATCCTGGCGTTGCTGCAGGAAGCCAAACATTGTTCACTCGGGCTCTGCTACCCTCTGAAGTATGGCAGATTAAACAAGTCACACAGATGCTGCCACATGTGCAGAAGACTTTAAAGCACTGAGTTAAGACTGTGCCACTTAAACCTTTGGCCATCATTATTCCTGCTGCCAGCAGGTCAGAGAGCTTGGGAATAACTCCCCCGTCCCCTTGCCATTTTCCATGTAGGCAACCTGCACCTGGGCCACCGCTACCCTCAGCGTGTGGCAAAAAGATCTACCCAAGCCTGCTGTGCCTCAATAACTTGCTCACCTCACTGACACAATCCCCATTTTGTTCTATTCTGCTGGCGGTGAGGGATTTAGAATCTCAGCCTTCATCCTATTCCCTTTTGGACAGGCTTGACTTTAGTTGGCGTGCTCTCCAAAGTTAGAAGGGTAATGATTTACCCATTTATACAGAAGGTAAAAAGCAACTTGGGGCGAGCTCCTTGCTTAAGGGTATTACAGCAGCAGGTGGGACTTGAACCCGCGTACTTTGATTCTAACTACTACGTTACCTGCTGCTTCGACTGCCTGCAGGCTATCCTGGTTGTACGAACCTTTTATGTCTACTTTTATTCATTTGGCAGATGCTTTTCTACAAAGCTCCATATAGCACCTTCAACAAAAACCTCCTTGGATTTCTGCCTCGCTAATTTGGTTTGGCAGCACAGTACCAACACTCAGACGTTTAATTTGAAAATGTATTAAGATATGGATCACACATTTCTCACGTCTTACTGACATGTTGTGTAAGGGTAACTCCTGTACCGATTCTCTTTTTTGAGACTGGCCACCTTGCGTTATCCCTAATAATAATAATAATAATAATAATAATAATAATAATAATAATAATATCAAAGGTCCAGCATGCTGACGGTTACAAATGTTGACAGCCTTTGAATGAGTAATATTTCCCAGCTGGTGGTAAGGCCTCTGTCCAGTGAAAGGATGTGGGTAGGCTCCCACTTCCTTTTAGAATAATAACAGAGCTCTACCAAAGAAGGGGGGGTTTCTGCCGATTGAAACCATCTTCCAGTAATTAAGAAGTCTGACAGATCCTACTGAATATTCAGGTCACACAAAACGCTGAAAGGCATCAGGTTTCGTGAAAGCTCCCCTTGTCTCTAAAGCGAAGAATTCCAGTGAAGATTGATCAAGTCTGATTTGCGAAGCTTCATCGGGGTCATGGACCAGTACATTAAAACGAAGAATGGGCCCTAACACTCGAATAGCAGGACTGGAACCAGACCAGGAAAAAATATATCGTTGTATCTCACGTCTGTCCCTATCGCACTTTATACACCGTTGAATAATCTATTATTTTCCTTAAGTGTCCTCATAGACTGTGCGGGTGTGGAAACGTGGGATCCGGAAGCCGAGGCTGAAAAGCGGTCACCGTTATTATTTTCTGCCCTTTTCCCCAATAGTCGTGTTAATTTTATACTCCACACCCATGCCTGGCGCAACGAGACAGCAGAAAAACAAGTCCTGATTTTAGAACACCCTGTCAACCCCCAGCCGCAGCCGAATTATGCAGTCTCTGCGATAGTCTCGTGGCCCAGCCAACAATAAAACTCTGAAAAACAAAAGGAAGTGGGGGGGTGGAATATTTCCACTGCACGGTGATGTCACACTCTGCTGCGGTCAAAATGGAGGTTTTGTCAAAGCTGTTTTCTTTACTCCGGCCAAACGGAGGCCGGGAGCCGGAGAGGGGAGCGCTCAGCCTGGCGATCAACAGCTGCCTCCGGTTGCCTGGCAACACCCAAACTGCCGAAGCCACGGTCAGTGGGGTGGCAATGTTGGCCCGGCACCGCTGGTCCTATCGGGTTCGAATTGCAGAGTGAAAGTTTGAGGAAGAAAGGCAGCAGCCCGCGCGCTGACACGCGGTCACACTCGCACACACATGCACACGCCAGCGTGGGCTGCGTGCCAGAAGCAACTACATCCAAGTCAGAACTAAGGGGTGCAGATGCGGGACTTAACAAGGTGTCTGACTTCACGAGTTTCCCTTCAGTTCTTCTGGAAAATCAGCCAACGCTTTAAAACTGTCCAGAACACCGGATTTCAACTTTTCTCTCTCTCTCTCTCTGTCTCTGGCTCACAAACATTTGGGCTGCACCCAATGAAAACAGCACACGCTGCAGTAAAAATACAAATAAAGTGCAAGTTCCTTTCGTTGGTGGCCTCCACCCCACCGCAACCCACACCTCCTTCGCACTCCCACAGCACCATCACCAACCCCCAGGAAGAGCACAAAGGCAGCCTGTCTTCCCCGCATCTGCCCTACCCCTGTCACCACCCAGCTGCCTGACACACCAGCAGCTCCCCTGCCAAGAAAATTAGAGATCTCGTGCTTAATGGTGGTCTGTGTGCCCAGCGCGGCCCCATCTCCTGCACGCAATCGGGGGCAGGAACAAAAGCGTGCGTCCGCAGCGCCGGTGGACGTCGGCTGTAATTCCCATTAATGCCTGTGTTGCGGTGCTCAAACTTCGCACGAGAGGGGGGTGGTAGTTATGGTGGGTGGGCTGGGGGGGGGGCGGGTTTGCCAACCTCACAGCAAAGCTTTTTGCCGTAGAGCTGCCAGTGCATTAAAAAAGTATTTCCACCGCTTATCCACTCGACAGCCCCCTACCTACCCGCAACCAGCTCCAAATCCCTCTATTGAGAAAAAAATTGAGCCGTCAGAGACCCCCCCTCCCCACCCCCCCCCATGCCGCATGCCACACTTTATTAGACAAACAGAAGAGAAAACAGGAAACGTGCTCCTTGCCTGGAAAATTCTGTCTCCACATTCTCCTGATTAAGGACTACACATGGCAGCCAAAAAAAGACGACAAAAAGGGGAAAAACAGGAGAAAAGAAGATTCTCAGAGTATATCCTGAGGGTGTCCCCCACCCCTGTGCCACTGACCCCCCCACCCCACTCCCTCCCACCCCTCTCACTGCTCCTCAGTCTCGCTCCGGTTGGCTAGAGAAGGTGTCTCCATTCGAGCCCGCATGTTGCCCCCGGCAGCACCATCTTTATATGGAGTGCCCCTGTGAGGAGGAGGAGGAGGAGGAGGAGGAGCAGGAAAAAAAGCCCACGGACTCCCACATGCGGAGGGAAATGTGTCAGGAGGAGGGCTTTTGTTCTCTTTTTCAACGTCCTGGGAAAAATAGCCAAGCTTCCTGCAGCAAAGGTCCCCCGACCTTATTTCAGCATGAAAAAAATGCAGTTAAAACCCAAAAAACGTATATACATATATATTTTGCAGTCTTTCTCCTCACTTGGCTCCAGCGACACCACTGACTACGGCCATCCTCCTTCGGTCTTTTGTGCAGCACGAGGGAAGAGAAGCAGAGGCTCGGGAAAGGGAGGTCGAGTGAGAAAACGTCAAAAAAATCTGTCTAGCGAGTGGCGGTCCTAACGTGCACGATGGCACTCCCGGCTGCGGCGCGACGCTCTGCCATTTGCTTCATTGCTGCGCATTTTCCCTCCTCTCTCTCCCTCTCTCCCCCTCTCTCTCTCTCTCTCTTTTAAATTTGAGATCTGACCACAGCGTTTTAAGAACGCCAGCCCCCCCCCATACACACACCCTCCCTTTTCCTCCCCTTTCCTCGCTCATTGACTCTTTCTCTCTCTCTGTTACACTCCAGTTCCCCTTTCTGCCTCCCCTCGCTCCAAAAGAAATATTCCTCCCCGCTTCTTCTTTAGGATATTTTACAAGGCTTTAGTCAAACAAAGCTTTCATTTACAAGAAAGAACAAACACTGCCGCGACTGTTTGAGCCTGGTATTCCCCATTTACAACCTCTGAGAGAATGACTAGCACATATCATAACAGAGCCTCTCGCATGCATACGTGAGATGAACTATTGCAGTCTTTCTTGTCCAAATGTAGTTATACGGCAAGGATTCCTACGATTAAAGGGGAGGCACAACTAATGCATGCAGAGCTTTAATGACCCAACGCCAGTAGGGGACTGAAGACTGGGACAATAAAGAGACGATGGAGCGGAAGACTACTTCTTCATAACCGAGCACGACTGTGCCGCCATTCCCTGCTGCTCAAGTGAGGGACGCAAACACCTCCGCCAGACTGGCAAACACCACCGCGATGGCTAATTGCTTGTGAGATGAACTGCTGCACAGCAGAAATGAACAGCCCACACCACGATGGGGTCTCACGTCCAAGCCGCTGCTTGGGGCTCATTTTGCTCGATGCCCCCGAAGCTGCCCGACGGAACACCACCATCCGCTGCAAACCAACTCAGCCCGGTCTAACCGAGCGGAAGCATCCAAACCAAGCCCAACCCAACAAATCCCACCCAAGTGAAGCGGCACCCACCACCAGATGTGAAACGTAGGATCTTCTCAACGCGCCCATTATGACTGTTTCCCACACTTGTTTCCCACTTTCATCATCTGCTGCCACTCCTTTGCTTAAAAAAATCTGTTCTGGTACCGCGCACTTAAAACGTAAAGCTTCGTCACGAAAGTGCGGACCGTCGCCGTAACATTCTCGCAAAAGAGCGCGGTTAGGGCACCTAGATGCGTTCCGGCATGTCAGTGTGGCCGAGGGCGTGTGCAGCAGACACACCGGAACGCTGCTGTTCCTAGGCACTCGGTTGTATCGGTCTTCCGACAATGAGCCGAGGAGGGCCGCTTGGTGTCGGTGCCCCGCCTCACAGGTAACCCCTGCGGAAGGTCCAATTCACGTAAAACTCAACGGCTGAGCACCTCTGTTTAAGGTTCATACCACAGCAGTTCATTTTCCACCAACTACTAGCATTAAAAGAATTGCGGTCCAATACTAGCAGCTGTTAAAGCTGTGAAATGCACATGCGCTTTCGTCGAGCAAGGACTTTACAGACTCCTCAGAAGTCTGATGTGCGAGTATCAGGATAAAATGAAAGGATTCGAGTTACGGAATAGAGCTTTTTATTCAGCGTGAGTGTTTAGTAAAATGTAACAGAGTGCTGCCTACAGTTTTATGTCCTTTTGCAGGTGTACACACATATAGGCAGGGGATGTGGTGGTGCTGCGGGCTAAGCTGGGGCCTCAACTCCTGGGCTGCGTGCCTGATGTGGCGTTCAAGTCCAGCACAGGGGTGTCCGTGGGGTTTGCATGTTCTCCTAGGTGTCTGCACCCCTCTAAAGAACAAATATGCCAGAAGAAGGTAATAGTAAACCACTTCAGCGCCTACTTACCTTGACAACCATACTAGTTGTAGCCTAGGAGTCAGACATGACATTGTATGTCAATAACCTGCATACTGATGCAGAAACAGATCGACAGCCCTCGGGGACAAAAATGTCCACGTTGCTCCAAATACAGTATGTAAAATGCAGAAATAAAGCACTTAAGAATGAAGTTTCTTCAATCTTGCTGCCCCAAAATCAACTGTGCTCCTAAATTTTTATCAACAGATGGCAGCTCTGTATCGGCACCACAGTGTTCTTGTTATTCTGCCTTTATAACTGGACTTAAACATAAGTATAGAAAAGCTGACCGAGCTTCAGTTCAATCCTTCATATTTTTCACCTAAAAAATACAAGGAAACGGGGCTCATGCACGAGTCAAGGACGTCATTTCCTCGAGACAAACCTTCATTCACACCACCCGAGTCACCGAACAATTCTAATTTAGTTAATGGAGAGGCGAAAGCAATGATGTTTTGTTATTCTTTAACCACTGCACACAGATGCCAGGGTGATTCCATTGAGCAGCTTCCCCGCTCAGTTACCTCCCAGATGATAGATTTGTGTACTTTTCCAGGCATTGAGGGCAGAACTCTCAAAACAATGCAAAAAAAAGAGCTCAACTACCCCCAAGTTGCTCTGGGAGGGAGCGGAGGAGGTGAGGCTCTAAGGTGGGTTTGGCTCTGACCTCCACATGCCCCCCAAGGCTGCACCAAATCCCTCCACTTTCTCTGCACTACCCATGTTTTTAAATCAAGACCCAAATAATGGGAATGCTACTGGACAATTGAATTTTTCCTCATCCCAGGACCGCATTACCTGTGAGGCCGCCGTTGTTTCAGGGCGAGTTCCAGTGTGAAACAGCAGAGGGTAAATAAAACCCAGGGTGTGTTTACATGGCATCCTTCACAGGTTTGATAACATAACCCGGGGCTACTGACTGGCTTCTTTGTTGTGCCTCCCAATTTTTTCTACAGCTGGGGGATGGGGTGTCAGCACATACTGGGCAGGCGAAGGCGAAGGCACTGGTGACTCATAAGCAGCCTGCGTTGCTGGGTCAGAATAAGGAGCCTCGATGCAGGAAGTGCAAGGGTGTGGCCCGTCTGTCCTGCGTTTCAGGTACAAACGCTCATTCCCACCCACCACCTACTCCCCAAATCCTCTTGCATGGGCCAGCGAGCGAAGAGAAGGATGTGGGCTGCAGCCTCAAATCACAGTGTGGTTATAAACCGCAGCTCCCCTTGGTTCTTTCCTTTTGGAAAATAATTTTGAACAGAGCATGAGAGACGGAGAAGCCAAATGATGGAGGGGAAAAGGGAGAGAGAAAGCGGCATACAGATGAGGCCTCAGAGTTTCTCACTTTTTTGGGAATGCTCCCAAAAACACCACCCTTCCCACCCTGTCTGTATTTCTCCAACACGCACGCACGCACGCACGCACGTACCTTGTTTCCCTGGACCCACACCATTCCCCCTGGGCCCAAATGCACCACATGATGGGAGCCATCTGGCTGCACAAAGGGGGTGACACAAGCCAGCAGTGTGTCCTCCTCCACCCCCATCCAACAGAGTGCAGGTCTGGACTACAAAATCCACTCCCCCTTCCATCCATCTCATACAACACAGGTGGCCTCTTTCGCACATCAGGCTCTATAGTCGCAGCAGAGGCCCGGGAATGGAATTACAGCATCAAAGACCGTTTCTTAAGCGCAGCTGTACATCCTGGCCATTTTATCATAATAAAAGCAAACAAGCTCTGCAGGTGATATCACAGAAACACTCGGCAAACAGATGGGCCGACCCCTCCCGCTGTACAGAGAGGTACAGCGTGTCGCATGGCTGACACCTGGATAACGCAGACTCGAAGACAAGGACGCCATCGTGGCAGCCTTTCGATACGGCACAAAAATATGGATCTGAGGTTACGCAGAAAAACTTAATTTGTGCAAATTCATTATGGCATACGGGCTAAAAACGATAAATACAGGTAGAGCCACAAACATTGCAAGTGTGTGCCTTGGTCGCGTTTGTTATCATACAAAGTTTTCAGGATGGCTGAGATAAATGTTAAAGAGAAAAAGCTTGCAGGAACATTTGGCGTCGAGAAAACAAGAGCAATTTTACGGAAGAGAAACTTAAACTGAACGCGAATTCTCAGGAAGGAAAAAACCGATCGTTGTTTTTTTAGGTACAGTAAAAATGCCTAAAAAGTCTGTAGGGTAAAAGTGAGTCACATATATGTTTGAATCTGCTTACATGCCGTTCAGTTTTCCAGCCACGCGCTATTTGTATGGCATAGGATGCTTGAAGGAGATTTTTTTTTCCCCCTGGGAACCTAGCAGTGGATTTTTGGATGGCAGAAATTTCTTCTGCGTATCAGTCATGATCAAATGCAGTAAACTGCTGTTGCGGGTAATGAATTCTGAGTACCTGGGTTCAGAAAAAAGGAGAACAAAACAAAGAAAAACACAATTCAAGAAAAGTGGGTTATGGCAGCACATCTGTTTCTAATGAGTGAGTGCTTGTATTTTCTACACTATTGCTAATGTGTTGCATATGGGGCAAAAACCCGTATGACTCCATACAATGTTCATTATTTATTTAAAAGTTTCCTTGGTGGAAAATTTGTTTTATCCCCAATTTATAATTTGCTCTCCAGAGCCACCAAGTTCCAGTCCCTATTAAAAAATAGGCAGTCATGAGGGAGAATCTTAGACAACTGATGTTGGGAAATAGGAAAAAATACCACAAAGACAAAATATGCAAAGTCAATACCGAACTATTACATTATTATAACAATTTAAATCTGATGTGACTAAATGTGCTGCAAAGGTAACCACATCTGACTGGCAGTAACACTAGTCCAGTGCAGCTTATAAGGAGTAACACGAAAAAAGATGTTCCCAGGAGCAGGAATAAAAATGGTGAACTGGGCATAGTTTGAGATGAAGCCCATAAAATACTTAATGTGGCATATAGACCCACTAGAAGACAACCTACACCTCACCACCAGGCTTGAAGTGCCTTAAATTCTGCAGCGATGCCCGACGTGGATCAGTTTCCCTGCTTGCTGCAATGATGCTGTTTTATTCACTGCAATTCGCTGCTGAAAATGAGCACCAAGTATGTGACCTAAGACCAGAAAGACCAAACTATTATTATTTATTATTATTTACATATATATACACGCATGTGTAAGTTTTATTGGTGCGCATATCCTGTCATTAAGTTGTTCATTTATGTGGTACTGACACTGTGGCACATCATATTCGGCCAGAGCAACGATATATTGACATACTACCAAATTCGTTCGTTCATTCATTCATTCATTCATTCATTCATTCATTCATTCATCCATTCATTCAACCTCAGTAAACACAGGTCCAAAGTGAGGCCGCTATGCCTGTCCCAGAAGAACGGGTTACATTCACAACCCAGTGCCAGTCCATCGCAGGGCTGTTACACACATTCACACACCAGATGCAATTTTTCTGAACTACATTCCTTTGGATTCTGTGTCTGTTGGGGGGGGCAGTGCAAACATGGAGGGAGAATACAGATCCTTTGCATTGCCACGGTCTCCTTGGATATTGTTATAATATAAATATATAAACTATACAATTAGCGGATGATTTTCTCCAAAACTGTTTAGGTTTGTACATTGAACTGCTTACAGTGATTAACCCATTTAGACAACTGGATAATCTCTATAGGGGCAATTCGATAACTTTCGGAAGGGCATTACAACGGAAACATGGATTTCAATCCAAGTCCTTTGATTAGAAAGCAATAGCTCAAACCACTATGCCACCTGCTGGCCATTCTGAAGTTATGAAGCGGTTTTGTTTCGTCTGCAAAAGGGACGCAGAGAAGTCTTAAATGGTTATGCTTCATACACAGTGTGCCAAGCACAGACTCCGACAGGACCAGAAATGGCCATGCGGCAAGATGGACAACCGTAGTTGAACATTCACTACACAAATGCATACAAAATGTCTCTGGTGGTTTTATTCATTGACTTTGTTCTGTGCTGGCTTGTTTTTCAAAGCCTTTAATCCAAATATTAAACCCAGGAATGATTTGGGTAGATTAACAAACGGGAGGGATGTCTCTGATGAAGTTTATAGAGACATGGGAAAAAAAAAAAAAAATTCTACTTAATATACAAATGTTTAGGGCTTTTTACCGCGGGTAAAATATAAAGCCTTTTATTTTAAGACAAGATCAATTAGCGCCATCAGACTTTCCTCTCAAAATTCTGATTTCTTTTTTCATACAAAACAGTGAGAACAAAAAGACATACATGGGATTACTTGCTTAGATAAAATATCTGGCCATGGGCCCTTCTATTGCATGCACGGTGCTGAAATGAGGATTATGCAGGTTCATTCATTTCAGGGGGGATTATGTGGGGATGCTGGGTCGTTCTTGTGAGCAAGCAGCCAATGGGGAGGCTGCGCTTGCACCTCCACAGATGGCTACTGGGATTTTCTTGCATTAATCTCCTTCATGGTCAGGTTTCACCAGCTGGGGTGCTCCTCACCCCTTTCACTTGGCTCGCATAGGACTTTGGTCAAGATGAGGGGTGGGATGAAATAGGCTGAAACATTTGGCCAAGAGACAAGCTAGCAGTACAGTTAAATTTCTCCTAACGCAGAATTCTTTCATGCCCCCAGCAGGGTTTGACAGTGAGAGACCTACTGAGTGATACCTACAGCTTAATACGGCAGAATGGAAGGGCTCAAGAAGGAAGGACTCAAATGAACAAAGACCCTCCCACAAAGGTTAATCTTGCCACATTCGGGCACAGGCGGGATGGGTAGGAAAACAACCGGAGGGCCTGCACGTATCCCCCCCGCCCCAGCCAGTTACCACACACACTGCACAGTCTCACTTCCCAACGTCCACCCACCAACCACCCAGTGAGCCAGCAGGTCCCGATGTTCCCTTCGCCCACTCCAGTCATCTACCAGCACACCCTTGGACTCCTGAATATGCAAACTGACAAACATGCAAAACTCTCTTGCATCCTTTTGGTCGCTCATGCACACGCACTTGGAATGCGCGCGTTCCCTTATAAAAGAGAGCAAAACAACGCAGCTTCCCAACAGCTTCTAGTAGCTTTCACATCGCTAACTGAACACAAACAAGCACAGGTTCCTTACTGACCTCACAGGCCTTGTGGAAAGGACAATAAATGCCTTCACATGCACAAGCACTACCCCACCCACCCATCATTCATAGCAAACTGAAAGGACATGTTGATAAACAGCATATAGTTATTTCCACAGCCTGCTCTGCCTTTTCAGATCAAAACAAATACATCGTGGGCTTCATGATGATGAAGAAGGAGCCAAGGACTTGAAATCTGACCGTGAGCCGGGAAGCAAGTTCCTGTAGAACATTTTCACAAACTCGGTGAGTATGAACGTTGTCGTGAATGCCTCTCTCTGGGGACAGAGCACCACAGGGTTACGCAATAGCCATACACAGCGACATGTTCTTTCCCTGGAATATGATCCGCTCTCTCAGTCTCTGTGCAAAGGACAGGATTAAATGTCTGGCCCCTCCCACAGATTCTGTTTCTGACGCCACACGCACCTGGTAAGTTGCATATCCTGTGGAGCACAGCAACAGGCAACCCCAGCATTTCCCCAATATGGCTGTGGTGACGGCCTCCGAGGCCTACGGTAGCCGTGGCGGCTAATCCCCGGGCTGGCTGTTGGGTAAGCAGCGCGGTACGTGGATGACAATCTGCGTAATGCACGTTACACTTGGTGCACGGATCCCCTCGGCACCTTGGGAACATACAGGCAGGGCGTCATCACTCAATACTGACCTGCGCCATTCCCGCGACGGCAGCTAGACGTATCTGCGGCCATGGTGTTTTCACTCTCCGCGGAGCGTGATGGGACCGACTGTGGCCAAAAGGTCTGACTGGGCCACGTAATGGCATTACTAATGAGCTGCTTACGACATTAGCCAACCCGAGGTTGGGACACAAAGAGAAGATTCTGAGCCCTCCCATCGCCGAACAACCTGTACAATGATGAGCCCACCGGGGTTTTCTATGGCTTCGAGCGTGACGGATTTGTCTCGGAAGTCGTGAACAACGTGGCCCTTGGACGACAAAGTTTCCAGAACTTGCAAAAGTGGGCCAAGCCTAAAACCTCGATATTTACACTTCAGCCACTTATTATCGGGCCGACCGCGAATCGAAGTATTACCTGTACGCGTTTTACGGCAAACTAGAAACTTTCTCGCAGGCGCGTTGCGTTTTTACTGTGAATAACAATCTCATTTAATTCCCCCCCAAATCCCCCGCGCAGAAACTGGGTTTCACCTGCGCAGCAAAAAGCATTGTCTTAGGCTGCTTCTTGCCAAGATGGTCTCAATTAAACAAAACATAAATGCAAATCTCAAGCCATTTCCACAGGTCCCCTCTTCAGAAAAGCCTTTCCCTGTTAGCCGAATAAGAAGATAATCTTTCTGTGATTACGACCAAAACCCAGGTTGCTTAGCAACACACAATTAAGGAATATGCTCTCAGATCAGCTTTGTGGGCTTCCATTAGCAGATAAAATGACCGAGGCAGCAAGACGTCACATGCAAATGAGCTGGAAGAAAAAAGTTCTGCTTCAGGTAAATCAATTCGGACGGCCAGAGATGAGAAAGACTCTCCGTGCGCGTGCGCTCGTGTGTGTGTGTCCGTGTGTGTGTGGGGGGGCATTAAAAATGGTGCCTTTAAAATTCCCTTCAAGGCCCTTGCGATGTGTCTGACATCACACAGACCAGCGAAGTGAAGGAAATTTGTTTAACGCAATTTAAAGCCACTCTCTTCCCGAATATGAGACAGCCACTTGAATCCATTAGCATCAGACAAAATCCTCAGGACCAAAAATTCTGATCTGCAGTTCCTCTAAATAAAGCCATTGCATCTTCACAACATCTATATGAATGGTAATGTGCAAGAACTCTAAGTGTACAGTGTACATATAAATATAAAAAAAGCAAAAATTATATATTAGTACATATAATTATGGACATGTCCCCGGATTGTTTAATACTTGGCTATAGACATGGATTAAATATCTGACAAGCCACAGTGCATCTGCAGTGCTGGAAGGTATTAATGCTTCATTCTCTCCAAAACATCAGGCAAAACTGACATTACAAGAAAAAGGCAGCCAAGGAAGTGGACTGACATAACTGACACGGTGGTCAAATATTCATCTCAGTTCACGGCAAGAAAAAAATCAGGCTGTCTTTCCTATGTATGCGTAGAGAGTCAGCAAAGAGAATCACAGATATCTGATGGACAACGACAGGGACTGACCCTTTAATTCCAGCATGGGGTACCAATTCCCAGATTCCCTGGTTACAAACATTTCCTGCAAATAAAGACGAAGAGGACCCTGGCACAAAGAGGGCGTGAAGAGCGCGAGCATCTTAACGTTTTAGTGACAAAAATAACACAGAAGGCCTGGGGGAATTTGCTCAGCGTGAACGTTGTCCAAAGGTCGCTCGGAGTGAAGCTCAGGGGAAGTCAGCCATTTCTAAAACAATGCTGCTCTTCCCGGAGCATTTAGCCAAATGAGCAGATGTTACAGCTTCCATTAGTGCAAGATGAACGGTAAACCCAGATTTCACTCAGCCTGCGAGCATTTAAATCACAGAGTAGCTTGGGTAAAATAAACCGAAGTGTCACAAGCAAACACTTGTGACATAATTCATGCAAAATAAACATATATAAAAAAAAAGAAACAGCACACTGAAATATGAAATGCTGAGCACCATCAATTTAAACATTGGCCCATCTAGCAAAATCATTTTGCCAAATGAAAAAATAATAAGAGCTCAATATTTTAAAGAAACGAATTACCGATTACCAGTGCTACTTGTCGCAAATCTTTGTACTTCCAAACTCGATCTCATGTTAAGTACTCTGATGCAGCCTTGTGAGGAGGAGCGCTGTGTTATAAAAATTTAAGTGGTCTGAACAGCTATGTTAACAAAATTGCGCCGATAGAAAATGAAATAGGAATGACATTTCCTCCTGAACACTGCCGACTTTACCTGGCTGCTCCACATGAAATTATTAAAACCACGAAACAGCAGAAGAAATGACTTAATATAATGTGCACGGGAAATCTGTTAGCAGCGGCAGTGCTTGAAAGTTTGGCATAAAAATGCAGCAGCAGTTCACAGACACAATAAAACATTTAAACTTAATATAGGGGTGGGAAACAGTAGCTAAGGCAGAGGGTGAGACGGGGGAGTGAAATTTGTAAATTTACTTGAGTCGGGCGACGCCATAGTCGACACAATGACAGGAGGACCAGTTCGGCGGGTAAGCTTCTGGTTAGGGATGTTCTGCGGAATGACTCCTGCAGGTATCAGGGCGTTCTCCGCCTGGGCTCCGCTCTTACGCAGTAGCTGGGGACTGGGGTGAGCGGTCTGCATGGGAGACGCTGGCGGAAAGCTCCGATCTCTCTTCATCAGCTCCATGGGTACTGTATAGTTGGTGGAATATGCTTTTGGGGGAGGAGCAGGTATGGAGGTCAGTGCCTGAGCCGGGATCATGGACAAAGTTGGCATGGGAGAGATAGAGAGCCCCGGATGACCAGTGTACGCTGACATCGGACGGGCATGGGGCATGGGGCCCCCGTAACTCCCTGAGCTCATGGGTGGGGCTCCGGCAGAGGGGCCACCAGGATAGGCCGCAGTTTCCAGGAGATGTTGAGAAGGAGCACTGTTGGGTCTCCTGCCCATCGCCTCACCCATCCTGGGAGAGATAGGTTGTAGGGTGTTGGTGGGCTGCTGTATGACACCAGGGTCTAGGGTCTGATGCTGAAGGTACAGGTCATTACGGTGGCTGAAGCTGTTGGAACGTGCACGCGCCACATTTTGGTGCCCGTTGATTGGGATCTCAGGTGGCCGTTTGCAGCTGAGGGCCACCCTGGATAGCACACGAGCTTGGCCCAGGTTGGGTGCCACGGATCGTACATCGTTCTCCTCCATGACAGCCAGCATGCTTGTGGAGTCGAAACCCTGCTGGAGCAGTGACGTGATGGTGCTCTCAGAGATCCCTTCCCCACGAAGGAATGCCAAGTACTCTGGGTCTGCTGTTTTCCTTGGGTCCACGGGCAAAGGCGTGGGAGGTTGCACCATTGCCACACCAACTGTCTGTGGCTGAGTAAGAGGTGGAGGTTGAGGTTGAGGTGGAGGCTGAGGCTGAGGCTGGGGTTGTGGCTGCAGTTGAGTTTGGGGATGGGCCAGGCCAGCAGAGACGGGTGTATTAACAGGGACAGCAACAGATGCATTGGGGTCGTAGCTGGGATCGTAGGGTACTTTCGGTGGTATTACGGGAGCGTAAGATGGAGAACCCTCCTGACGTTGTATCATTCCACGGGTTGCTGTCCCATCAATTCCCTGAGAGATTGGGTCCACCACCAGGCAGGTAGCTGAGGCCTGCCGGGGCATCACGGGGCGGCCATTGATATCATTGTAAACAGGGTGACTGCGGAGAGGGGGTGGCTCGGATGCATACCTGGGAGAAGGCAGCTCAGGTCCATAACGTCCTGGAGGCGCGTCCCTGCTGTTTATTCTATGGCCTTCGGGCATCATCTTGCCAACAGCAGCATCCTTGTAAATGCGGTTCAGTTCCTGAGCTGTCACAGGAGGGATAGGGGCAGCTGGGGTAAGAGCTGGCGGAGGTGGTCGGCACTGGCCCTGATCCCATGGAGGTCGGTTTCCACCAGGCATCCCATAATGCGGAGCCGATCTGCTAAGTGGGTGAGGCTCTCCCCGGTAATAGCCTCGGGGGTCCTCTTGCGGTCGGGCTGCCAGCGTGGGATCATGCTGGTAATAGTCCTGTGCAGCGATGGATCCCCTTGCTGCCATAGCTTGCCTCTCGTAGTGGCTGTTCAGCTCTGGAACAGAACTCTTCCGCAAGGGGCGCTGCTCCAGTCTCTCGGTGTAACCCTGATCATACAAGGGGCCCTGGTAGGAGCAGGGTTCCCGTTTCAACTCCAGATCGGGGGGGCGGGGCCCCGGGGGCGGCAGCTCGTACCACCCTCCGCCGTCGCCCCCGTACGTCAGTGAATTTCTCCTCCCCGAAATCCTGGCCTGGTGGTCGTAGTTGTTTTCCCTGTCCCACTGGCCCTCATTGCATCCAAGTATGTCCCAGCTCTGAGAGCGGCCGATACCCAACTGCTTGCTGGAAACAAGCATTGGAGAGAAAACGAGAGGACCGCTTTAAAAAAGAAAAAAAGGCAGGGTGTTCGCTTTCAAGTCTTCAGTTACACTCACATCAGTAGAATGGGGGGGGGGGGGGGGGCAAGGAAGGCAAAGCACAAGATATTGTTTCTCACTTGTTCTCCAGGTCTAATTTTTTTTTCCTCCACTATCAAGTGCCTCCCTTACAAGCCAACAAGCCCTGAATTATTAATAAGTGGAAACAGAAGAAGGTGAGGAACGAAATGGGACACCACAAACACTGACACAGAACACACCTCGTGAAGCTGGCCTTACCACTCCATTGTGTCCGAAAGATAGGATCTGTGCTCGTGCGGTACGGCACAGACATACAGGACAGAGGAGGGAGGGGCAAAAACAGACGGAGGAGGAGGGGAAAACGGGGGCGAGGCAGGGGCTTGGTATAATCCACAGAGTTTATCCTTTCCTTCTCTGGGACATTTTACTCGCTCCGGCAATTGAAATAGCAGATTACCATCTAAATAAAACCCACTTAATTCCAGTGCCCCCGTGACATCTCTGGAGCTAAATAAAATGCATCAGCGATGCACCGACCCCAAGACCATCTGACACGGGACAGCCCACCCTCCTTCTGTAAAACGAAGAAGGTTTCGCACCTGGAGCGGATCGGCGGGGTCGCCGAGTTTGCGCGACAGATAAAGCGGGAGCGCTGCTTAGGCCGAAGGGATGATGTCAGACGAAAAAATGCAAACAAGCCACGTGACTCCCTAAGCATCAAAAACGACAAATCCACCAGGACCGGACACTAATCTACAAGTCGCAGAGAGCGGCTGTCGCAATGTATCAAGTGCATTTCGGGTGCTGTCGACCCTATATGTATGCAAAAAATGGCTACTGATGCTGCAGTGTTGTCATACCTTCGAGCAAATATGCTTACTCAAAGAACCCTGGAATTGGTTTCAGGTGTCTAGCGCTTTATATAAAACCCCTTTGTTCCAACATCATCTGCTGCCACCCAGAACTTTCCACCAAAGTCTGACTTGAACCGAAAGACGGCTCGCAGAGTGCAGATGCGGATTTTGCGCAAGGACCCCTATCTCCCTTCGAGCTCAGGCTCGGCATCGGCGCTTTAAAGTCTTAGCTGCCATGACACCTGATCGCTTTGCTAGGAGTCTATTGTCATTTATTTATGAGAACAATTGCAAAGCCAGCAGGGAACAGACAATATGGGTGATATTTTCATCAAGGTCACGTGTCCCGCATGAAGTGATTCGAATCTAAAGCTATGTGTTAAAACTGAATGAGCATCGTGGGTACAATGAATACAAAGAAAGAAAAAAGCAAATAAGAACGCTCAACTTTATGCAATAAACACGCTGTGGATTACGCGGAGAAAGGCTTCATAAATGGTTCGAGTGCTGCTGCATCACGACTCGACAGCAGTAACAAAGTAAGGCACATTGGATTTCGATTTGTATACTCATCTTGTGTCACCTGCTTTTTGAGGGTGGAATAATATTTCCAGGAAAATCCACTGGATTGAAGAAGAGCGACATAGATAGATAAATAGAGAGACAGGGAGGGAGAGTCTGTTTATGCCAGCCAGGGGCGTAAATCTACAGATGAGAGCAACAGTTTCTCATTTTCATTTTTATGCTTATGAGATTTAAAAAGTGTGAAAATGAAATTACATCTCTTAAAAGGCTTTAGGGAAGACTTCCAAAGAAAGAGAAACACAGCCGAAGAAGCAATAAATATCAGCGCTGGAGGAGATTTGTTACAGAGGAATGCAATATGGGTCGAACCACCATAGTGACAGAGTGACAGCATAATAATATGCACATGCATATTCATATCCGCGGCGGTGTGCAAGCAAGGTTAGCTGTATATAACCACAAACATTTTATTCATCGGCATGTCGGCCAAGAGCGAAATCCGTGCAGTTACTCTGCAGCTCGAGCCAGTCTTGCACAGATGGTCATGTAGCCGGTAGCAGCGTATTACGGCACCACGATGCTCCGCAGCTAGCGGCACCGCTAGCGAAATAAAGAAACTTCGCCTTCACCGTTGTCACTTAAGTTGTCCTCCCGATTCCGATCTCTCACCATTTATTATTCATCTCTTCTGGACATACAAGTGTCGCTAGACCAGACCGCTCCCTGCTCAGGCTCAGATGTGTTCCGTGGCCATGCGAAAGCCCGGAGCTTCCAAAACTCTTCATTTCTAACCAAGACAAATGAAAACGTGGGAATAACTGCGTTTGAATTCCCTCAGTAAACTCGGTTTTCGTGATTCTCGCTCGGTGTGGAGCGCAGAAAGACAAGCAGGTACCACGCATCGAATACCTGTACAAATGAACGAATGAACCAACATCACGAAGTCAGTACGAATATCCGCCTTTCGCTTGTTTTGCTTCTCATCCAAGTCAAACTGGCGAAATGCTGTAATGCCAAACAACAGCTGCAGCAAACCTGCAGATTGTTTCTCATCATCATTTTACACATCTATGGAGCAGGTTAAACTGCTGGAGGAACTCGGGGCTGCATACCTCTGCGCCCCCCAAGGTTAGACAGCAAGGCAGAAGAGGAAACATTTTGTAAATCAGAGCGCAAGCAAATAATTCAATTCCCAGTGGAGAAATCGTGCTTTCGAACCAGAGGACACATCTCGCGCGGACAGTATATCACGCGTTTGCAAAGCTGGGAGGGCAGCCGACTTGTTCTAAATAAGAGCGCGGGCGCCGAATAACCCTTAACAATTCAACTGAACAATTTACTTTGCCTGAATTGCTGCTAAAAATATGTGTACGCAAATGATGTAAAAATGGGTGAATAACTAAGCAGCTTGGCACACAAATCTAACATTGTAAGTCAGCTTGGACAACAGCATCGGCCAAATAGTGGCCGATAATGATAAAAACACAGGATAACTGAAATGCAGAAAACGTCGTGCATTTCAATGCTTCTGGATTACCGATGCGTAACTGATGCTCCTTAAATAATGGATTCGTAAGCAAGGGAAATAGGAGGTGTTTCCAGCGGAATTAGAGGCAAGAATCCAACTGCGGGGACTTCAGTACCTACGCACAGATTCCTTACGCCGGCCGTCCCCCCCGCTTCGCACCCTGACTGCAAAGCCTTAAAACAGAGGGCCGTGACAGAGCGGTCAAACAGGCCAGCGGGCGAGAACGTTGAGTGCATTTATTCTGGGAATGTTTTCTCATGTAGGCGAGCTTATTGTTCAACAGGCGGTCTTTGCCGGTTCATTCGGCCAGCATGTTTGTCAGCTGTGAACGCACATTCATCGGTGTGACTACTCTCCGGTGTCACCGGTGGCGATAACTATTTTTGATAAGCTCCCGCAGCGAATGGCGTTCAGATACACAGCTCAGTGCCAAAATATTAATAACAGGCTTTACACGGGGTTGGGCTGAGTGCACGGAGGTCACGGTCGGGGTGCCGCTGTACGAAATTCCCACATTTGCGACAGAATGTGTTTGTTTCAGCCTGGATCCATTAGCGGCAAAGCCGGCTCTCCGTGTGACACGCCACGCGGGGTGCTGCCATTAGGACTCGGGTTAGGACTGTCGCCCGCCCGCCCCTGTTCCTGCTGTTGTACCCTCAAGTGTGGGTACCTACCCTGAATCGCTACAGTAAAAATGACCCGCTTGCACACATCGGTAAACAAATGCAAACAGCTGAGCACACAAACCTAAGGTCACACGTTTCCTTCAACAAAGGTATCAGATATACGATTAATAACAATTATTTGTCGGCGCTACGACCGATGCAATAATTCGATTTATCGTGCCGCATTTTAGGGTGGCGGACATCCCGTCAGCAGTGCTTGGCAAGCTCATCGACAGAGAGCATAGATTTTTACACCATTTAGAAACTAGCGGCAGCACTGCAGCCATTAAAGTTTCATAGACTTAATAAATTAGCCTTCGACTGGGAATCTGGGACTGCAAGTCAATTACATTTCTGCACAGTGTATTAAAGTCATAGCAGGGCTCCGGGCCGGTTTTTGTAAGACCCCGGGGGAAAACTACTTGCACAGATGCCTGTTCGTGTTGTGCACCCCGAGCGCGTACATAATCCCTTTTGTTGCTCGCTTTCGTATCCCATCACCATATTCCTTAAGGTTAAAAGTAGACATAAATCCATGGCTTTTCTTGTTTTCTTGCCTCCGTGTTATCGGTTCTGAACAGAAAGTTCAGGAAAACAAATAGATTTTGAGCGCTTTTTTAAAACTCTTCTCTGGCTGTCAGGTGAACAATTTCCATCAAACCTGCACGTCATTACCGACTCTGTTCAACTTCTTTTCTCTGCAGTGACAAAATCCCGCAGTGAACTGTTTCCCAGCATGGAGTGCTGTGTCCGGCGAAGCACAGTGGGCCCCTTTTCTCTGTCCCTTAGCTGGATGCTTGGCAGGGTTTCCTGGACCACCAGGCTCAGGCTCCTGACCAAGACGATTCAGAAGAGCTCATGCTATGCCTGGTTGCCAAGAATGGAAGCCAATCAAACCACCACCAAGACGCCCACTAGCAGAGCCCCACCTCCCCGAAAACCAACAACCACACCCAGGTCTCTTCTCCTCAGCTGGGGTGGGATGGGTGGGCAGCAGCTGGTGGCATCTGTCTCAAACGCTACCCACCGAAGCCAACGCAACAGCTGAGATCACCCTACACGGCGGCAACGTCAAGCCACAGAGCGAATGCGTCAACACTCGAGCCACATCGAGGCACAGATGGGAGGGACAGAAGGGAGGTGACGGAGTTCCACAGCAAGAAGGAACAGGGACACGGGGGCAGGCTGGCAGCCACACTGCATGCGTATCGGGTTAAAAACTCCATTGGCAGTAGACAGCAGAACAACAGTACTTTCCCATGATCCAAAGTTGGTACAGAGCACAGCGGCATTTGTTGGAAAAACACACTTCTGAAGTTTGCACTTTCATTGTTTCCAAGATGTCTGTGTGTGTATGAGAGAGAAAGCGAGAGCGACAGAGAGACAGAGGAGCCGCTGGGAAGAAATATTATCAATTTAGTATCTCAGCTGATATAATGTAAGAGACATGAGATTATTATCCACAAATCCTTTATGGCACATTAACTAACACAATATGCCATCTAGATTTTCAAGATTTAAAGGTAAATATACAAAAGTAAAAAAAATTGCAAAACCAGTGCACAAAGAGTGGCAATGAGCTGCAACCATTCAGCCCTTGAACCCACACCTCTATAGACTGGTACACACAGCCAAAAATGTAAAACCACAGTTGGAGCCGCAGATACCGGCACGGAAAAAAAAAAAAATCTACTGAAAAGCATTCTGTAGTAGAGAAGACAGCAGCGTCAACAACGCTCACAGAAGCCCCAGGCCTCAGAAAAGATTTTCAGGCATTTTTCCTGAAAGACAAAAAGGTTCCAACCTGAAAAACTTCATAGCAGTGGCCCTGAAATAGCAAGCGCTCTGTCCCCGAGGAAGAGAAAGCTGATAAATACCGTAAACAAATAAAGCATAAATATCACGAAAAACTCACGCTAAATTCTAGCCCAAGGGTGTAAATGGATTCCATATGTTCACAGATCTGAGCTTCGGTTATCTTTGGATTTCGATGTAAATATTACTTTGTTGAGTATAACCGATGCGGGTGTTTCCCTCCGCTTCCCTTTAGGAGTCTTTTTGAGAGTGGGGGGGTCTTCACTACAGAGAAGCATGAAGGAGACGAATCGCGTCGCCGGATAAAACTATTGCTAACCATCCGATCCTCTGCCCACTGCTGATGGTGTTTGAGGATGAGTTACTGCGAGGCTTCATTCGGTCAACCCGCCGACCCTGTCACCCATGGCAGCTGCAAGACGTGCATGAAAGGATCGGCGTGTATGTTTGAAGAAATAAAATAAAGCCGACGAGACGCATCCAAATGTGAAAAGCGACCATAATTGCAGCTGTCACGGGACTGCCACACGAGCGACGGGGAATAAAGAAGCGTGCTGCTTCATCGGAGGCCTGGCAAAAAAATTACAACTCTTTAAAAGCTCCCTTTTCGAGCACGACTGAAAACACTTTGAGTAATATTTGGGAGAACCAGCCGCTTTCTACGAGAGCTCATCAACAGGTCCACAAGCCCCAAGAGACATCACGCAAACTCCAGCAATATTTAATACCGAGTGCCTTCTGTCTGCATCCTGGGTAAGTCTCACGCTGTCCTGTTTCTGCCTCTTTTCAGCAGCTGCACTCTTTCATGTACGGCCTCCAGAATTCACAGAAAATACTCGATGAGAAGGCTGGACCCAAAGCTTGCACCTCTGCCTGATATCTACACCACTTGTGACCCGGGAAAGACATGGAGGGTCATCACAAGGCCCAGTCTCTGAGAAGAAGGAGCGCAAACATCACTGTACGCTTATTTTCAAGATATGATACACTCAGCTCAGCTTCTTGATTTTTCTTTTTGCGTCCGATTCAAAATGTGTTATTTTACTGCGATGGACTGGCGTCCCATCCAGGAGGTTTCACAGCCCACCGCACTCTGCTTCCGGGATAGGCGCCAGACTGTTGCGACCCTGCTCAGGATTAGCGGTTTATGAAAAAGGATCGATGGATGAATATATCTGTCATATTTTGCATCATGAAAGGTGCAACAGCAATACCCCTGAGCTGCCTTGTAGGCCCGTGGTTAAAAAAAGAAACAGGACGTGAGGAAATTCCTACATGAAGCAGAATTAAAAACAATGATTCAGTCGAACCGTTCAGCAGTTGAGAACACCAAGCTTCTGGATGAGCGTGCGTGCCAAATCTTGTGACATGCGGCTGGTGACAAAGTGACGGCACTCCAATTCACATGGTGCTTGTGGCCTTGGACTCGTCAACATGCTGTTACGGAAGGCTTGCATCAACGGGCAGCGTGTCCCTCTGCGTTTGAAGAGCGCTCAGATCTTCTCTTTCATGCCTCCCCCAAACCAACAGAATAGCACAGATCCTTGTTCTGGGGATATCAGTTCCAAACCTACTTCCTGCTGACTGGCCATGAAGGTACCCATGTTCCCAGGTGGCGTAAAGTCTGAGACTTTCCGTGTCAGAACTGTTCGGCTTCACCACTGCTAGCCTAGAGATGCATCTGGAAACAACAGTCCAGATTAAAGCCTTTGATGCTCTCCTCAACAGGACTGCCATCGAGCCCTCCCGAACCACTGGCTTTGTGGCCATCAAGGGGACGCTAGGACAACTGAGGTGACGCAGGGCCTGAGCGGTCACAAGCGGCCACATAAAAGAACTCTGCAGCATGGCGCTCGTGATTTTTCCTTGTTAAATTCTCCAGATGGCACAAGTAAGGACAAACAAAAGCCTTGAAGGCAAAATGAAGTTACAAAAAAAAAATCAAAACTGAAGCAAATAAATTAAAGGTGAAAAGGAAATCAGAGAGCTGAGATTACCAACTTTATAAACATAAAAATGTTACCGTTCATAGCGGCACGAGAAATACTGAGCTGTACAAACAACAGCTAAAACTAAAAATATCAGTGACAATAAAACTTATTATAGGGTCTCATTAAAGCTGACTGAGCTCAAAGAAAAGAACGCCCTGGTTTAGCTCACTAGCACGACTCTGACTTTAGCATTTAAAGCCTAAATAAAGTGAACCTGAACACTATTTATCCAGCATGCTATGCTGTGCTATGCGATATGGCGCTTCACTTAAGCAGCTGGGAACAGCTGGAAATCCGGAAATCAGGGTTAAGCGGAGCCTGGCTGTTGACCTGGGCCGACGACGCATGAGCAGATGTCATAAACGTCCCAATTCCATTCACATCCATTACAGCGAAGAAGCGAACGCATCGCGTGGGTTGTCCCGTTCGGATGGCGATCGGCTCCGCGGTACGGATTGGGCGGCGTAATCCTAGAAAAATGCTGACCGCACGGGGGAATTTTTGTCAAACTGAACAGCGATGCAAGACTGTTCGATGATAGCAGATGATTCATCACTGACACCCACCTCAGCGGGGTGCTGCAACCTTGACTTTATCAGAAACTTGAACAAGATGCCCCCACTTTTAATCGCTCGATGCCTCCCCACCCTCTTCTAAAGGCAACAGACAGATTATCTCCCAGCAGATTGGCGCCAGTTAGTCTCCTTTTAGGGTGGGGTTAGGAGGGAGGGAGATGTTTTTCGAGTCTTTGAACCTGTTTCCCCACTATGGAGTTCAGATCGTATCCCCTTGCAAGAGGTCAGAAACATTAGAAGTGAACAAGTCACAGAAAAGCATTACAAAGGCAGCACTGGTTTATTAACTGTTTTGCAGGACTGACCTGAGCAGCACCCTGGACTTCCCTGCAATTCCTGCCGCTGCCAGAGAGCACCTCAGCTCAGATGTCCCTGCAAACCCATGACTGGGTTCACCTGTGTTTACAGCTGAGGCAGGTGAGTTATACCTGCAGGTCTCCATGGCGCCAGACCGACTTCATGTACGCAAGTGGCTCCTTAATCCTCTTGTAGAGAAAAGAACAAAAGTTTAGCACACAGCTAAGGGGATGTCGCCTAACTCAAAGCAGTCCTGTCTGCTGTCAGGAGTTCAAGCTTGGTGGCAAAATATAAACATGAACCCCAGCGAGTTTTCTCCCTCCCAGACACCAACACAGCTCCCAGAATTACACATTTATCCGTCTAGCTGATGCCTTACATTACAGCGACTTAACATGTACTTGCATTTATTTTACCTTTCATTTAATTTATACAGCTGGTCATTTTTACTGGGGAGTTGAGGGTAGGTACCTTGTTTGAGTGCCCTAGAGCAGGAAGTGGGGGTTAAACCTGGGTACTCTGGGTGCGAAGGCTCTAAACACAGCTGTAACCACTGCACCACCTGCTGCGCCCCCAACAGGGGTAATGACGGTTGTGTTGCCATCAAAGATAACCAGAATGGGAGCCAGTGCCTGAGAACAAGGTCTATGTTAAGGAATGCTTGGAGGAAAATACCGAGGGATGTAGATATGAGAGGGGGCGGGGCAACAGCAGAAGTGGATTCTCAGCAAGCATCCCGTGTGGGCCATCCCTGCTTCTGTTGTTCCGTACCAACGAATGTGAACGATCCTGCAGGCGCCTTAACTCTCAGCAGGTTTTCCAACACCGCTGTGTTCCCAGTCTCACTCGGCGCAAACACACACCTATGCCGGTGACACTGTGGGGTCTGGCACACCCGTGGCCAGAGCGCTCACACTGTGGCTGCAGCGCGACTGGTCAAAATAAAGCAAAAAACAATGTCGACCACTGGGACGTTCAACCTGCGGCCTGCAAGGACACAGCGTAGCATCCTTCCCAGTTCTCATCACGCCTCTAAGAGCTCCATCACTAATAAGCACAACAAGAACGGCTGTGAAGCAGATTCATCTCTGATGTCTGATAAACTACCTGCTTCAAAAACGTGCTTGACACGAGACTCCACCTCCCCAGGTACTAAACAGACCTTTGCTAATTTAATGCTGCAGACGAATCCGTGGAAAAAGAGCAGACTTGATCACGTCAACAACGAAAGGCATCAACAACCCGGTCACGGTGGGCCGAGCAAAGATGCGACGGCAGCCTGAGGGGCGGGGCTCCTACCTTCACAGATCCTGTCCAGACGCTGCCGCTTCACTTTGTGCTTGTCCGTCAGGGCCATGCCAGCGTCGCCGGGGGAGACGAGGGTGATCTTTGGAAACCTAGCGTGCAGCCCGCCCGGCTCCACGGGGCATGCCGCCACACTGCACCTGCAAACAACAGCAGCCGCTGTCAGCAGTGTGTGGGTCTTCAGTATGGAGAGCATCAACATGCCAGATCTCCCCATTAAGTCACTACTGTTCCTCACTGGCCTTTCAGGCCCTTCCCCTGTCTATTTTAAGTTTTCACAGTGTCTGTAGTTTGTATGAATGTTAAAAATCGTTCACATCCGCTCGACGCAAAAGGTTCATTAACCACAGGAGTTAAAAGGACGGCTTTCGGCATTCATGCTTTTCTGCTGAAACCAAAGCGTGTTTGTTTTTAACATTTCCGAGGATTAGTTCTACCGCACGTGTTGTTGGGATAAATGTTCCATAGCACAAGCATGTGGATCAGCCGGGATTCTCAGTTAGGCAACAGGCTGTTTACGATGTCTGCTGCTGCTGTAATGATGCGTGGTGACCATTAGAGGGAACCATCGCACTCACAGAAACCGCTACTTCCTGCTGTTCAAGATGTCTTGCAAAGAAACCGATGTTCATCTACGCATCACCGCAGGTACCCTTCTCTTTCCACAGCTGTAAATGCTCCAAGATGGTCGTGGGTTCACCAGCACCGACTTGCACGCAAGGTGATATTTAATGCCGCTTCTCCTCGTTCGGCAAAACTGCAACTGAAGTTAACTCCACCGTACTGGTTATAATTTTGCCGAACAGCAAAGACAAATACAGAAACATTAGTGTGAAAATGAAATGCCGTGGATGAGTGTTTGAGCCTTTAAAATGTGTCCGTGTGGACACACACACACACACACACACACACCTCTTTACATGTCTGTCTACTGTCTGTTTTTATCTGTGAATCATTCACAGGAACTAGGTACCTGTTAAAAGGTGCCACTGTACCTTCCGCTCCCAAAAGATGCCGCTTACAGTGATAATAAATGCAAGGCAACTCCATTTGAATTCTCAAGAAATCTAAAGTTACTAAATAAATAATGAACAAATAAAAAATAAATAAATAAATAAATAAATAAAGTGGTAATAGTCGGGTCTATTACCTTTGCTTATGTTCCCTTCCTCAGACATGGCCTTCCCTTTCCTCCTCCCTCCTTTGGGCTATTAAGCAGCCCTCTGGTCCCCTCAGCTAAGTGACTTTATGAGACACCTGAAGGGTGACCCTCAGCACTGTTGGGACTTTGCTGCTTCAGGGCGATCTTTACTGCCAGCAATGGAGCAACTCTACCTTCCTGGTAAGGCGGCAGTCACTTTTAGACCAAAAGTTTTCAACATTTTCACCATACAATTGTGAGAATAGGATCCAAAGTGAAGCATGGGCCACAGGTAGGAAGAAACCCGGGGGATCGTGGGGAGAACGTGCAAACGTCACACTCATAGGCACAGCTGGGCTTGAATGCACAGCCTTGGAGCTGCAACCTTAATATGGGTTAATATAGTAAACATCTCAGTCAGAGGATTACTGGACTAATGGATGGCTGACAGAACCCAGCGATTTGGGTGCCTCTTGGTCCAAGTGGGACACTGAAGCTGCCCTGTTAGTCTACTGACACAGTAAAGAGCAAAGTCAGCTGTACCACACACCAAGGCCTCTTCCTCCCCCTTTGTTGAGCCTGGCTTAGAGCCAGTAATAATGTCTGATGGTGGAACCCCTCTGATGAACGGATCTGAGGGAGGTGAGGGGACATGAGATGGGGCCCTTCTGTGAAGAACAGTATCCAGAGATTTTGCCTTAGTCAAAACCACCCTACAACATGTTGATGTTTCTTCTGAACTGGTTGCTACCTCACTTGGCATTCTGTGTGAACATCAGGTATGAAGACCTTAAGGTAGCGACCGCTGCACTGTAGCCTGGATACCCCTTCCTTTGACTAACGTCTAGTGCAACAGCATGCGCCGCAGCGGTTGGACTCATCGCCATCATGTGACAGGTTCAAGTTCTAGGCTGAGGTCTGCTGTTCACCCTTTGGTTGGACTTAAGAGACTGACCAGGTAAAAAAAACATAGCTTTAACACATCATACAGATTTTTAATCTTAAAATTAGTTAACTCTGTGGCCAATGCTGTAATACCTTGACCAGCGCTACCTCCTACATGGTAATGGTTTCATTGCAGCCCTTTCAGTAATTTACAGCATCATAATAATTTAGCATATTTTACAGCCATTAAAAATTTCTACTGTTTTTTTAGGATTGTATATTTATGATCCATAAAGTACACCACGTTCTATGTTTATTGCTGTTATTAAAGTTACAACAAATGTCTTTTGTATTGTTTTACATGCACACTTTTCTCCTTGCAAGTGTCATTTATGCACAATACTGCATTTATGACTTTGTAGAGCTCTGTTTCATTAAGCGCTCCATTTCTCAGGGACACATCTAGAACTCTAACAGAGGTATTAATGTGCTATTTCCATTCCATTTTTCCTTTTTCAAAACCACTTGGCCTATGAAGGGTTGTCCATCTCAGGAACACAGGGTGCAAGTTAGGGATTTCCACCTGAAATTCAACATACAGCATTAGCGATGACCCGGGGGGATACGGTGGCTCAGCGAGGAACGCTGGCGCCTCACGGCTCCTGGGCTGCTAGTGGGGTTCAAGTCCAGCTCGGTGTGTCGAGTTTGCACGTTCTCCTCCTTTTCCGCACCCCTCCAAGGAAAAAATATGCTGGAAGAAGGCAATGGCAAACCCCTCGTGCTCCTACGTGCCTCGAGAACCATGCCAGCGGTCGCCTAGGAATCAGACGTGACTCAATGGCACTTTCCATTCCCTAGTAATAAAGTACTATCAAGACATGACAGGGACCTATACATCACAATCCATGGCTTCGGCAGAAAGGGAATCAAATTCCCTTTGTGGAGCACCGGCGTCTTTACACGGCGGGTGGAGCACAATGAGCCGAACCCTCTCTCGCGGTTGGAGAGACCGTGCGCTTCTCCCTTTGCCTCACTGGCCTATTATTAATTAACGCAGCGATACCTGGTCTAATCTTATAAGAAGCAAAAAAAATGATATCCAATGGAAAAAAGTCTGAAAGGGAAGAAAGGAAACGCACTTGAGCGTGATTTACAGGAGGTGGGAGAGTGAGACAGTGGGGGTAATTGGGTTTGAAAGTAGATAAAGACGTCTTCTGGCGGAAGCTAATTAGCACAGACCGATGGCTTTGCTACCGATGGCTTTCAAGCCACCGCGCCGGTGCCAGAGGTGACAATGACAGTAAGCAACTCGAAAAGCCACGGGGTCACCTGTTACGACACGGCAAAGCGGGGGGCGTCCGGCGAAACGGCCGGCGCGCGACCACGACGGCTGGCGGAATCGATTTTCTCATCGGCCTCCCCGGCAACACGAAGCTCCGCGCACCTTCCGGATAACGGAAGTCCTGCTATGTCGTGCCTGCGTTTTAATTTACACATTGATAAATTGGTTTAAAATCTGTGCACCTGAATAATTTATTCCTATTAGAAGGTCAGGCAGCTCGCTTGCTGTGCAGCTCGCGCAGGTTATAAATTGAACCCGGTGCAGTGCAAAATTCTTACCTGTGTGCACTGTTCTTATAATGAGGACCCACGGAGATGTGCACACTGTTTTGCAGGTTGATCTCAAAGAATTCCGGGGGAACCGAACTCATACAAAGAGGGAAAAGCTGGAGAATCTGTCCCCCACCCCCCCGAAATGCGCTTCTGTAAAAACCTTTGAGGAGTCTGAAAACCCCACTTAGAGCTTCCCATAAAAGTTTCAATACAGGTTTTACAGCATTTACTCAGGTTTACGATTTCCATGACCTTTCACTCTCCCCAGTTGTTGTTTTTACTTAATCTGTCCTCTTATAATAAGGTGCCACCCCCCTTAAAGAGTTCAGTCGTGCATCATAGAACGACACCCTTTCAAATCCAGTGGCGCTAAAACAGCATCGCCATCATTACTGCTGCCGACACGTTTGAAAAATCCACTGCACCGGCAATAAAATAAAATAAAATAAACCCTTCGTTTTCCAACTTGTGCTTTTGCTCCAAGGCTGTCTTCCGGCCTGCATCTCTTCCACTGTTCAATGCTGTAAGTTCAGCACCTTCTCAGGGGGATTGCGGAGATCCCAGATTTATTGTAATTCCTGGACTTATTACTATTTTTTTTTATCAGTATTAGTGTGATTACCAAACTGGCTTCCTCAAAACATTCTAGTCATCTCTTTTTTTGCCGAGTTTGAACAACGAAGCCATTTTCCCTTTCCTTTTTTTTTGCTCTGGGGATAAATCTCTCAGCACATGGCCAAAATAAGAGCTCAGTTGGTGAGAAAACAAGGTGGTGTGCAGAACAGAGGCAGCAGCACCAAAAATGAGCCATATTTCTGGGGCTTTAGAGCAAAAGAAGGTGGGCAGGCACTGAATTGTACCCCATGCAGAACAGCAATCATGCCTGTGTGAGCAGCTACAATTAATGGCACATCCACATCCAGGCACCGCGGTGCAGCATTTTTAGCCTCCGACAGCTGTATGTTATATAACCTGTGCAACACGATACATTAATGATCTCTTTTTATACAATGGGCAGTGCTGTGGTTACAGCAGTTGCCTTACAGCCAAAGTGCCCAGGCTTTTCAGTCCCCGCTCCCCCTGTGGTACATTTTACTGTCAGTCCAGGTAGCTACGCTGAACCAAGGCAGTGAAAATTAGCCAGCTGCTTAAATGGATAAGTAGTTGTAAGTGAAAGCAGAAGCAAAGTCTTGCAGATTCCTCTTGTACAAAATCTGCAGGGTCTACAAACATAATGCACGCAGCTCCTGGTACAGGCCTTGGTGACCCCCCTGGGCTAGGGCAGCTCCATCCGATCTGCTCTTTTCACCTCTGCCATCAAACCTCTTTTGACAATTTATGCTTGCCTTGCGATTTGACTCTCAAAACCTCCCTGTCTAGCCCACTTCTTTCCTCCCCTCCTGACAGTTCTATACCTTTTTCCCAAGTTTGCATTTCACATCAGTTCTGTAGGCAGCTATTCTGATGTGCAGAGACAGGAACGGTGGTGTCAGACAAGCTCATTTTGCCTGGACAGTCATTCATACATCTGCAAATAAATCTTTTCTCCTGTTGTGAAATGTACGTTTGGTCGCTCCGAGTTCTACGTTGCTTTGGAGAAAAGGCTCTGCTAAAATAACACATGAAAATAGCAGATATGTGGGCTATTTTTAAATTCAGAACGAATAGCTCGGAAGTCATTAGGATATCCACCTGAACACCTTAGGTAAACTAAACTTTGAAGTTCTACAAGGGTGAAGTACATGTGCAACAGCTTCTTACAGCAACTCCTCGTCCACTTATTTCAGAGGAGAAGTAAAAAAACAACACGGGCGCAGATGAAGACGACTTTAAACGGGCAAAGAATCATCAGTAAAGCGAAAGAGGATGTGTATCCCAGTTTCTCAACTTGAACCAAAGTGGCTCTTTCCCAAGACCCTCTGTTCGACATGCATGAAGAGAAGACCTTGAACATCCTGGGGCCCCGGTGGCCTTAGGGGAGCGAGCAGCGAGAAAAACAACAGGGCAGGAAAACAAAGCGGTCTAAGCCCCTCGAGTGGGTTCCGCGGCTCCTCGAGGTGATGTGTGACATCATTGCGTCACTGCAGTTCAGAGGATGTGAGAAGACCAAGGCTGCCTCTTGAGTAGTGCCATGTGCTTGGTTAAGAAAACAAAGGGGGGAGGAAGTCTCATTTTGGAACAAGTTGGACTCATGTAGTCACTCATTGTGACGCTTGCCAGCTGCCTGTGCTGGCTGATGGATGCGGAGGCCTCATGACTCGCACGCAGTCATCCCAAAATGACCACCTTTTCTCAAAGATGTGAAATTTTATGTATTCGTTTAAAAGAGAAATGGAAATGAAATGAGCATTACAAAAATAGAGCCACAAAGGTAAATAGCTTTCTCTCCCTCTAGGGACAACAGAAATACAGTAGGTATCAACTATAAACGTTGGGCAAAAACTCGCGACTTAGGGTCCTATAGGTAAGAAAGAAATCAAACGATGTTGCTGAGTAGCTCCTTGCAACCCATCTCACCTGGGTAGGCCCCTCTTTCGCTTCCAGCATCCAGAACCTGGGCATGATCATCACTCCTCAGATATGCCAGCTTGATTCCATGTCAAAAAAAAAAAAAAAAAAAAAAACTACCCAAGTAAAAGGAATTAATAACAAAGGAAAATAAATATGTGCACGGAGACCCACAAACAAACAAGACAACGTCTTCGTGTTCTACGGCAAACGCCGAGAAAGCTGTCACGCACGTCAGAGCAATTTCTCCGTCACGCTTTTTTCCGAGCTTAGCAGTTTGCTCCGACACCAAAGCCAACTTCGCAGCCCTGTTATATGGATGATGCGAATATTCCAGTCCAGTATTGACTTACATTCAATTCACAATCCATAGTTAAAATTCACAAGTACAGTCATGACCATAAACAACAAATTTAGTCCCTAAATCTTTATCCCAGGTCGGCAGTCACAGTAGGATGTTCATGAGTTACTAACCCTTCCAGAGCAATAGACTTAAACACCAGTTTTTAAAATTAATTATATTAATTCATAATGCTAGAGGACATACAGTATACTCAGAGCATATTGAACAATATTGTAATTGTGTAGTGAATAAAAAAGCAGCAACAGAGTAAGTTAACTGAGGCAAGGAGACAACTATAACATCATTAGGCTTGAGCAAATTGGAGCTCTGCTCCCAAAAAGACCTCCTTCCCACAGCTCTGGAGAATTACTGCCGGCAGACAAAGGACTTCGCCAATTAGCTGAGAGAACGGATCATGCAGAATGCTAGAAAAACCTCGGAGTGGTGCTGGGGCGGGTGATCTCCGGACACCTCGGGTGAAGGTCTGCGTTCTGCGTGGTTAAGGGGGATGGGGCTGTCACAGCACGGGCATCTTCTACTGCGACGCGAAGCTCAAAGCCTGACAGAAATGGAAGCGGCGCTCTTCGCCGATTCCCGGCCGCATCTGTCGTTTGCAAGAATATCGGAAAGACGCTCTCCGCTCGAGCGACAAAAGTAAAGAAAGACTGCGGCGGAGGAGCACTTGGCATATCAGTACCATGTCAGCAAAGGAGCTCAAAAGCACTCCATTTAAATAGTTTTTTAGTCACTTTGTCATTAATTGCCTTTACCCCTCTATTCATGATTTTTTGTTTGTTTCTCTTTATTTTTCTCCTGTTATCTCAGCTATTGGCCTCCTTGCATCTTTTACCCACAGTGTCCTTGTTTCCTAGGACTTACTATGGCAACCATTCAGTTACTGGACTCCGTCGGCTGTTTGTCAGCTGTATCAGTTATGATGTCATAATCTATCGTATACTGTCCGATCAAAAAAAGGGCACACACTCGATATATAGTTGGAGCACCTTTAGCTTTGAATACAGCACGCATTCGCCGTGGCGGTGTTTCGATAAGCTTATGCGATGTCACGACATTCATTTCCGTCTAGAGTTGCATTAGATCTCGTATCGATGACGGGAGCATCGGAGCGCTGCGTAAAGTCTTCTCCAGCACATCCCAAAGATTCTCAGTGGGGTGAAGGTCTGGACTCTGTGGTGGCCAATCCATGTGTGAAAATGATGTCTCTCTCGTGCTCCCTGAAGCACTCTTTCACAATTTGATCCCAATGAATCCAAGCATTGTCATCTTAGAAGAAAATATCCATTGATGGAAAAACTTGCTTGTTCGGTATATTCGGGCAGTCAGCTGAGCTCATTTTTTGGGCACATAACGTTGCTGAACCTAGACCTGACCGACTGAAGCAACCCCGCATCAAAACATTAAGTTAAATTCGGGTGGTGACTTATTTTTTTGGAAGGGCAGCGTATATACTATACACATCTTTGTTTATGCAAAGGACCTGCGCGGTGATGAAGGCGCTTAGTGGAAACACATCAACATTTTGCACAAGTTAAACTGTCTATTTCTTCACAGAGTTTGAGAGTGCAGCACCATCCTTTCCTCCAGTGGGTCAAGACTCCTACTTGGGGGATTTGTCTTTGGCCACGTCTTGGTAGCATCCTTTGAGGTATCTCAACCCAACTTGGGCTGAACCTCACACCACCTCCACAGTCTGTAATGCCCAGTTTGGAGTGATGGTGATGGTCTTCATGCTAGCACCTTTCCCGTTTGCTCTAATGCTGCTGGGAAGCACACATCAGACTGCTCTTCCCAAGCCTTGACAGACACATGGGATAGTGTTGTGTGGGGCATGAAACCCTGTGGCTGTAGTAAATAACCAGTCGCAGGCCACATTATCTCTCTGCAACATGACTGTCCCTTTTAACACGCGACAAGACCTGCCAGGCGTGCCCTTTCAGTGGAAGTGACAGGTAAAATATGGTTAGCAGCCTTCTCCCAACTTCTCCCCGCATGTCATCCTTCACTGCTTGGCCTGACTTTAAATATTCTGGCTGCAGACCGGCTGTCCTCGGGCAGACGCCGCCGCTTCTCTTTGCATCTCCCAAACACAATGTGGAAAATTACAGCTGTGTACATGGCCCCCGTGGATCAACAGTATTACAAAATTGCTGATCCACAGCAAAGGGGGGAGGAAATGAAGGGCACCTATTCATCACCATGGTACGTTCTAACCTGGAAAGAATGTGCAAATTGGTTTTCTCTTTCCCTGTTTTACCGCTCTGCCTTTCTGGTGAGTGTATTGATAATGTTGATGTCATGAAATAATAGGTAAATTATAAACCCCAGAAGTCTATTTGTTCATGAATCAAAAGTGAGATAGATAGATAGCACAAAATGAGTCAGATATCTAACAAATGTTCCCACATGTGAATCTGTTTGCTGCTCCACTTGCTTGTTTGCCAGATGCTTGTATGGCAAGTGACTCGCCGCTAGACATCTTGGGCTGCCAGCAGTTTGTCGGGACAAACTGGGAAACAGACTTGGACGGTTACAGTCCAAAATAAACTTCACATATCATCTAAGATGCCAACAAGCATCTGAAGCATAATATTACTACTACTGCTAGTTATTCTGCTGCTTACTTCATGTCCACCAGCCAGTTTTAGCTGTTTGTGAACAGTTAAAATCAAGATCCTTTTCAAGCGCCGTTCTCTAAGGCAGGGTGTATGCGGAGCCTCGAACGGGCGATCTTTTACTTTTGCGTTATTTTTATTGTCTTGCTGCTTCCTGTGTCTCCCATACCCTTCCTGGACAGTAGGTGGCATATTGTTTAGAGCTCTTAGGTGCCTGGTAATGGAGCAAGCCTCATATCACTGGCCCTGCTGCAATACCCTTGGTCAAGGTACTTGCACTGGATTGCTCTAGGATAAATTATCCAGCTGTAGCTTAATATACAAACCTGACACTGTAATTCACCCTGAGAAACATATCAGCTAAACAATAGTTACAAATCATGTATCCACACAGTGCGAAAAGGGAAACACAATATTAAAACACAGTCACTCTGTAACAAAAAGGTGTACAGACTGAAATGGAAATGCAATCTGTGCTTACTTCTTTGTGCATCCATTTCCATTTTTTGGTTCCGGCTATTCCGCACGGTGTACGGGCCACGTTTGTCACAATGTAAAGCACTCCAGGTGTTTCCAGGATTGCCAAAGTGAGCACAAATGAAATCACTTAGTTAATGCTTATTTTTATTACCTTCCAGCTGTGACCTCGTGGAATGTCACTTAAAATGAAACCTGGGATGTTGACTAGAAGAATAAAAAGGCAGCAAGGGAATATAGAAACTGTTAGCCATGGCAGAACATAGCAGTCAAACTACCATCCACTTCAGTTTTTTTTGTTTGTTTGTTCCACAACGAAACCCAGTTAGAGGTCTAATATGAAGCTGAATTATAGTAACACTTAAAGTTAACCTGGCTTTGGTGGCGGTCAGGTCTGGCAGTTTGGGACAGCTGGTTCCCTGCTTTTCTTTCGTCTGGATGTGATACTCTTTAACCAAAAACCTACCTGTCCTAAGCAGACAGTTAAGAGTCATCTACTGTCAGTCGGTACTTTATCGTGACTGGGGGGTCTGAAGCCCATCCACTGCAGGGCGGCCACATACACCTAAAACTGACAATGACCATTTAATCTGAAATTCATCTCTTTTTAACTATGCAGATTTGGCAGCTGACGTTACACGCGCTGTTGAAACTTTCTCGGTGTCATGGGCCTTAAATTCAACAAAGCACTGTCTGAGAGAAGGGGGCGCACACGATGACCTCTGCGATTCTCCTGGGCGACTGACGTACAACCAATGTCGTAATTTACAGCAGTTTGGAAAGCACGGCATACATATTCTTGTTAGATAAGGCGAGGAGGGTGTCCTCTGTCTCACCTGTTCAGCGCAATGGAATCTAATTGAACGATTGGGATGAAACCCACACAAACACCAGGTGAGCATAGAAGCTTGGCACAGACCGAGCTGGATTTGAACCCATCCTCTCATGGTGCCGTAATGCAGGCACAGCTACTCGCTGAGCTACCGCACAACCGACAACACTCCTTTTAACTCCCTAGCTGGTATTTCACCCCCTTTATTTCAAATAGCTGTCACCAGCCTTCTTTAAAATATAGATCTTGAAAAAGACTGCACATCACAGCCAGTGTTATAGTGCACATATCATTTGATTCTGACATGTGAGGGAAGCTCAGCATATTGAGATATTTGGTAGGAAAAATTAAGGTAGAAGTATACATGCATTATTGGTAAGTGTTTGTCCAATCCAGAGTCACAGTGATAAAAAGTCTAACCCAGAATCATGGGACATGAAGCTGGGTAATGGAAAGGACACCAGTCCATCTCAGGACAATCTCACACACACACACACACACACACACCACCCAGTTAGGGGTCCAGCTCCACCCAATGCACCAAATAAGGTGGAATGGATTGGCTTTCAATAATGAAGTAGCTTGGGATGGATGAAAAGGTATTTTCCATGTAGGCAGTGCTGCAGACTGAAAATGAAACCAGGCTTAATAGAGACAGAAATGTGAGGAAAAGCACTGTGGTTGGAGGTGTATGATGTCTTGAGAGGAGCCATCAGAACATTCAGGCACAGCTTCCTCCAACTGTGCCGCAGAACAGAAAGTGTTATTCGCTCCATCCTTTGACCCTGACAGCACATGGCTGTCATGTACACGCTGGATATTCCCCTTCATGTCGGACAGCCAGGTCTGAAGGTTTCCGTTTCAAAAGAAAAAAAATCTAAAAATGAAGGCTGTCACAGAGCCTAGCCGCCCCTGTTTAGCACAGACGCTTTTACTGGCGTTAAATATGACCAACCTGATACCTCTCATTTCCAGAAGAGACCCTAACTTACAAGTATTTGCTTTAAATTACCAGCCCCCCAAATACCACCTTTCAGCTATAAATTTAAATAGTGTTCCTAGATGGGAGCGGAAAACTCCCCTGCCTTCAACTCCCCCTCAAAAACAATCTACACCGACCTTCGCTCGACAGATCTGGTTTTAATCCAGAGTCCCGTCGAGCCCCGAGGGAAGCACATTTGGCTCTTTTGCCATCCTTTACTTCAGCGCCGCGCTGCTGTGTGTGTTTTTCTCCAGAATAATCAACAAGAAAAGCGTTTGCATCGCGTTGCCTTTTCAAATTGTATTTTCTCATCTTTATATTAATGATCGCGGTTTGTACAGCTGACAGGAGGCAAATTTGCAACCATCATATCCACTGTATTACTCCCCTGTGATGCGGTGATTTAAATGTTTTCATTTCCTTAAACCCATCGACCTATCTGCTGTATAAAATACACCTACTCATCTGCTGCTTGTGAAAACTGACTCTGCCCCTGGGGGTTTTACAGCAAACATCTCCAGTTTGTAGATTTTTCATCAGGGTAAAACGTGGCTTTTTTTTTTTTTTTTTTTTTGCCAAACAAACTTTTACACCGAAAAAGGACAAAAGACCACACATAAGTGTTGCGCTGTTATTAGAATAACATAAATTAGAATACGACACAACAACTATATATGACATTCTACATTTTGCGACGTGAGAGAAATGAGCACATCATCTTTGGGCTGATGTCCACCGTGCGTGGCCGCCCGTTTCGCCTGGGGGTCCGACCCGCGACTCTATGTGTGCGATGGGGGGCGTGCTGGTGTAAGAAAAAAATAACAGAGAATCTCTAGTCCCTCATTAAATCTAACCACCTCTCCCTCTCAAGGGGTGTAAAGCCGCCGTCCAGGCTATTAATTTACTGTGCTTGGCCCAGCTTCCTGTCCAAACTATCGCATGCCTACAATTAATTTTTTGACGTTGTTTTCCATCTTGGCCTGGCAAAATGTAATGAGGTTGCATTAGCCAGAGTCAGCAACTGCGTTCACTGCTGCAGGATCTTAACAGTGCACGCACAGCCCACAGATGCAAAAATAGGTTACAACAATAGGATGGAATTACTTTATGATGTTTTCGTTCGCGTTGTCGGCATGCCATGACGGTGGCTGTGGGGCTCGGTGAAATTCCTCTCGAAACAAATGTACGTTTACGTTAAACAATTCAGCTGACACCTTGCTCCAAAGTCATTTGCAGCGCTAAGCTACCTACTGTGCAATGATCCACCAGTTGCATGTACGCGTACACAGATGTATGTGGTGCTCACAAGTAGTTCTTACTCTACAACCCACGTGGCTTAGGGCCAGGACGTACGCTGGCCATCCCATCAACCTTTCTATATCATTTTTGTGTCCCAACGTTTGAATTAAACATGTAGAGTAACTGTGACCTCTCAGTCTGCCGTAAGATAACATCAGCCGGCCTTTGTCATTGATTTATTCAGCACTTGGGCAGACAGATCGATGGATTTACTTTCTTTAGAAACTGTGTTATTTCATAAAATGTTTTGCTTGCAGAACCTTATATTTGCGATTCCATGCAAGTTACCTTTCTTCCGATGGACGGCCCGTGAAAAAGTGAGCGTTGTGGTGGTGCTGAAAAGAAAAAGCAAAAAAAAGCTGATATTGAAATGAAAATGAAAATTTCAGCGCGGCATGGGAAATAACCATAAAATTAAAATTATAATTGAAATGCTGCACTGCATTTACATTATTGCGGTTCTATGTTAGTATTATTTTAATACAAATAACGTGTAAAATGAGCAAAAATCGTTATAAAGCCATACTACAGTACACCACATATCATTCATGCGTCTCCATTGTTCATATACGATCAATGTGGTTTATCCGACGCGGTCTAAAGGGATTTCGGACTTGCAGCAAAAGTGACGCACAACAGAAGACAAGTCTGGGGTTACCTGTACTTTGATTAAGAACGTGTTGGTGCCATTAATTTTGCCGATAACAGCGCATTAAAAAGAAATCCATCTCATTGCACTGAACAGGGAGTGGGTGAAGGCAGCAGGCTGGCGATCAAAGATACTTTAGTGCAGTTGACTAAAGCTTTCACCAACACGCTCCAGAACAAACTGTGCTCGAAAAGCAGAACAGTTCTGTGGACGAAAGCAAATGTCCTCTGCAGAGGAAAGATGCCAGGGTGAGAATGACAGTTTTTTATTGCCTGTTTTGGAGTCTAAAATCGCAGATGCTGGGACCTGATGCTCAAAAATGGCCCAATAACTAATGTCCTGATCAGACGGACCATCTTTCACCACAAGCAAAATACTAAGGGCGGAATCGAGATGGGTTTTAATTGCATTTCTAACCTCTTTAGGTGACATCTGCCGAGGCATGGCCGAGCTCAATAAAGTGCCTCCCGCTCACGGGAAATTGTGCTTTGACTGCACATTCGCTCTCCGGAGGCTGCGTTTTGTCTGTCATCAGGGCAGGGCACAAAACCTTGTAAAACTCTCCAGATCTGGCACTGCCAGGGGCGGTAAACATGTAGATGTGGCCGCAGCTGTCAGGTGCGGGTCTTCGTCCCGATGCCTTTATTACCCAACCCTTATAAACCCACCACAGCCAATTTGCTCCTTGCCCCTCTTCACCAGGCTCATCTGCTTCAATTAACTGCATCTTGAGACAGCAAGCTTATTCTCACACCAGGATTTTAAAAAAAAGCGCTGCAAGTTTTGCAGACCCCACTGCTTCATTCGGACATGTTATTCCCTGAAGAGAGCGCTGCAGTGCTTAAGATTAATAATGTTGTCACCCTGGAAAAAGCTCTGGATGATGTTGTTTAACCTCCATACCAACAGCGGTGCAGATCAGGAGCAATAATGACCCCCACAATGCATTCTGAGGTTAATTTACATGCTCAGAGTAAAAACACTGTAAAACATGTGTAGTACAGCTCGGTGCATTATACCATTCCCACGGCTCTCAAAGCGCAGATAACTACTTTCAATATCCCTCTCTTTCATTAACATATGAAATTTTTCGCTAAAAAATGTATGTCTTCTAATGAAGTAACGCTTTAGTGGTCAAATGTCTGTATAAAATCTGATATTAATATGAAATAAGATCATAGCACTTTTAAAAGATTGAACAATTTCATTCCAGTTTTTACATTACATCTGACTTTTAAAATGGAAAACATAATGAAATGCAATGTGTAACAGTACAAAAGCAGACACAATTACATGTGAAAAATAAGTCTGTCAAACACACCAATGTGATTTGGTGTAATGCTGCTATGTTTCATACACTTCTGCTCCATAGCTAAAGCACCGCGGCTGTGATTCTAGATCTTGTTTAACATTTTACAAACACTGTACAAAACTTCGCATGCACTTGACCTCTGAATGGGTTCACGGTGGGTAAAGCCTGTACTAGACTGCGACAGAAGAATTTAGACACAGTCCAGAACAGAACACAGACTGATGGATGCTGTTCCATGAGCACTTTGCTCAACTGCCGGCTATGGCTGAACTGCATGGTGGCCTTAAAAAGCATATCATATAGTATCTGTCACACCGCTGACCCATTATGTCATAATTCAGAAATCTCGAATTTCCAAAACCTCTGCACTTCTATGTAGGGCTCTGGTATAGATATAAAATTCATTTAACCTGCAATATCACATGGTTGGGTAGGGTGGAAAGTACAGTAGTGCTTGTTCTACTGCATCATTCATATCATCGGGTTTATGGTTCTAATGGCAGGAGGTGTGGGGTGGGTGACACAGGTGTGTCCTTCCCAGGTGCTTTATTTATTGGTGTATTTATTGCTGAAATGGTCGACAAGAGATTTCTTTCTCAAGCTTTCTGGAGATGGGTGACTTTCACATTTATTTAAAAAAAAAAAAAATAATAATAATAATAAAAATTAACTGCACAGGAGGCTGGGAGGCGCTGAAAGGAAACTAATCTTGCAAGCAATGTCATACATTTAGAACAACTACATTTTCTGTGCTATTAACCATAGGATTAGGCAATCTGGTCAACGGCAGTACTGAACATTTACCCCCCAAGCAAATATACACCACTTTTTGAACACACACCATCAAGCTCTTGGGCCTTTTTAAGATAGACGACCACTGTATATCCCAAATTTGTTGTTTATAACCCATTTCCATCCATTTCTTGTTTTTGCAGAATTGCAAAAATAAGGCCCTCTTCAGATGGGGTACAAAGAGGTGGAGCGGACGTCAAACTGGAGTTTGATTTAAACTTATTACAGAATCAGGTTTTAAAGGTATGTTTTCCATATTTTAAACACATTTCTGTAAGACATGAGTAACACTTGTTTGTAATGGGCTGAGACTGTTTGGGCAAGCCCGACATGGATCTTTAAGGAGCTCAAAAGGACAAACTTTAAATCTGAAATGGGATATAAACTGAAAACATGAGATTTTCCCACTTCCTGTGTATGAACAATTCCATCTGTCAGGTCCACTGGGGCCGTGGGAAACCCAGCGCGGAAACAAAGATTTTCGCGTCGTCGGCTGGGACATCCTGACCGAATACAGTTACAGTGATTTTTGGGGTTGATCTCATTTGTTACCCCGTCTGCTCCTGGCTAGAAGCTTCACATTAACACACTTTTGAACTTGTAATATCCTCAAGGGTGCTCTGTTTCACTGTGCGTACCAAGCGAATATGAAAAATGAATGAAAAGGAAAAACAGGCAAACAGAGGAGGTCTTTGCTGACGGACAGAATGGTAGGAGGCAAAGGACCTGAGTGTTTTCTTTCAGCTTCAGAGAGAAGTCAATCCAATGAGCAGTGGGCGAGGATACTGGGAGTCAAGCTGTGGACGGCTGACAGGCACCTACTGCGCATCAAAGTTTCACACAACAGGTTGTCTATTTTGTCCACTCAAGAGGAGCCTTTTGTTATCTTCTGCACAGAGCTGCCAACTTGTCATCAAAGAACAAGTATTCCTGCTTGTCTGAGAACCAAGAAAAGTGAGGCTGGGATCTCAGTAGGAAGTAAATTATATTACTGCACCTAGCTAGGCTCTCATCTGAGCCACAATTACACTGCTAAAGAGCAAAGGCAGCTCCTGGATTCTATTTTCCAGAGTCCGTTGCACAAACAGACACTGTACCTCATTCCTATTGCAATAAGTGAGAAAATGTCCTCTTCGGATGGAGAGAATGGCCATTTGAATATCTGCCAATGAGCAACACAGCTGTTCGAAGGTGCCATCGCAGAGGGCCGCGAGATGATGCGAAGCTCGCCTACATTTACCGTGCTGTTCTGATACGTTTGTGTCCTTTCAATGAGTCAACAAAGGCCAAGCAGTTTTGAATGCATCAAAGGACCCTTTTCCTTCACTGGGGTTAATAAATGTGCTCTAAAGGAAGCAATTCTCCCAAGGGTGAGCAGCTTTAGTTTGGTGAAACCTGTGGGCTGTTTCTCTTACAATCTGCTGCTCCTAGCACTTGCCACCCCCTCTGCCTGCCAGAAACTGAGCTCAGTAATATGTTGTGCGAACGATAACCAGTGGCACCCACAGTCACTAACCATAGCATGAAATCACAAAGGACCGTGAGCCTTAATGTACATAGGACACCACTCTCCCCCTGTGTATCACCCACTTTTATCATTTAAAACACGTAGCGGGAAAATGATCTTTTCCTCTGTTCAATTTAGCTGACATTTTACTGTAAAGTGACATAAAATTGTGTACTTTTGCACTAACTACTCGCAGTTATTTAGTCATTTATACAGTTTGACATTTCTTTCTGGAGCAAATCAGCGCAATTGAATGCAGGGCACCAAAGGGGATCAAGGATTCAAACCGAAGTTCTTTATTTCAGGTTGGGGCTCTAATTACTATGGTACCTTTTGACTTTGATCAACAGTCTCCTGAAATTACTTTTCCTATTATAATGCAAAACACACAAACAGAAGAGTTTGCTATAAATAATGCTTTAAAAGCATTGCCGTCGCCATAAATATAACATTTAGGTGTCAGGAGCAACAGCTGCAAATACAGATGGTCCACGACTTACAGCGGGGTTACATTTCGATAAACCCATCATAAGTTGAAAGTGTCGCAAGTCAAAAATGCATTTAATACACCTAAGCTACAGTCACGCCTGTGGCCGCTTCAGCAAGGGAACGTAGGTGGTCTCTCCAACCCCTGTCTTCAGACTGAGCACTGATTGGCTGATTAATTGGTGTAGGAACCAATCGTGGATGAGATTTACATCCTGTCGGTGCTCAGTCTTCTGCCGGCATCAGCCGTGATTTGCCCCTTGTGAACTCTTACAACCACTGTCCTGCTAAGACCTTGTATTTTGTTTATTTTGAATTGTGGCATCTTCTGTTTTGGTTTATTCCCAATCGCTAATGTTTAGTGTTAGCTCCCCACTAACGGTAACGCTCAGTAAAGAGTTTAACGGAACTTAAACTTATTACCGCGGTGTCTCGCAAATGCTTCCACCAACCCACGCCATAACACCTAGCAAACGTAATAGCATAGCCTAGCCTAGCCTACCTTAAACGTCATTGCAGCTGTTATGGGCTTGCCACCTTCATGCTGGCCAATTATTTTGAGTTTCTCCTCAAGAATAATTGCATTCCTCTTCTTCGCAGCAGCAGTAGATACAGAGGATAAACGAAAAAGCGCTGATAACGCAGAACACTGTAGAGTATCGGTTGTGTACACTAGCAACCGCATGGCAGACCGGGAGATGCGGATCGCTGCCACTGCCCAGCATCATGAGAGAGCATCATACCACATATCGCTTGCCCGGTAAAAAAATCTGAATTCAAAATTCGGAGTACGGTTTCTACTGAATGCACATCACTAACACAACATCATGAAGTCAAAAAATCGTATGTTGGACCATCGTAACTTGGGGACCATTTACAGAGGACAGAAACATTTTAGGGCAGCAAGCTGCTTTTTTTCTCACAGAGTGATACTGTTACAGAATCCATTCATTTTTGTTAACAGCTGATTCCTGGTCAGGGCTGCAGCAGTCTAGCATGTATGGTGGAATTACTGGGTGCTAAACTATGAACCTTCATTCTGGAAGGGACACCAACCTAGCCACACACCATGGGTAGTTTAGAGTGACCAGTTAATCTGGAATACACATCTTTGCAGTGCGGAAGGAAACCAACACAGACTTAGGAACGTGAGCTTCACACAGCATGAGCTGGATTCAGACCTACCCCGAAACACCCCGGTGCTCTGGGGGAACCGGGCTACTCACTGAGCCACCATGTCATGCACTCTTGTATATTACTTTCCCTTTTTTAAATTTACTAGCTGAGTTATCCGGCACTGCTCAGGTCAGAAAGTGGAAAGGCAAAAATAATAACACATTATATATGACAAAACTGTTTTACCGTTAAAGTGGTTGCATTCAGTGCATAAACACTGTTAGTGCTGTCAGACAGGCGGACAGCACAGAGGGCAACGCATACCAGTCGTAGTCAAGTAGAAATCCATAAAGGAAAAAGGTTTTTCTGTAAGGAATTATAACATCGTAACCAAGTCTTGTTAATGCACTTTCTTTGATAAGCACAGTCAAATTCAATGCCGGTGAATGCTTGTTTTCAGCATGAAGCATGTTAAACTGGACAATTAGATTTATTTAATTTTAAATCTCACAACTAAACTGTGCAGTAAAGCTAAAAGAAAGCTCTTTAAATTACTAAGTGACAATATGAACCCTGCTATGGACTAAGTCATTTCTGGAACAGCACCAACCAAGGTAGCCGCTCGTAGCCGGAAAGATATCACGCATCATAAGATACAGAACAGTGACCTACAAAGAAATGCATTAACCTTCTCTTTTAATGTAAAAAGTGGACCCGAGCCATGGTGACAAAACGTGCCCTGCATCAACATAACAACACGCTCCTGCTCGGATGGAGACCCGCTACACGCAGACACATTTTCAAGATACACTTGAGCTGAGCGCTTAACTTACCAGACCTGGAAACTGATGGTTTAGCAAACAGTGATTGAAATTCAGTTGTCCCCAGGGTGTTATGGTCTTTTCATGAGGCTCAGAAGGAGGGAATTGTGGGTCGACAGGCCACCTGTCGCTCAGTATGCCACTGTAGTTAACAGGGGCCCGGTAGTTATTATTATTATTATTATTATTATTGTTCACCATTATATGTTTAGTGTGAGGTTTGTATACTCAGCTGCTTACAATGACTCACTGTTTAAATCAGTTGGGCAATTTTTACTAGACTATTTCAGGTTAAGTACCTTGCCCAGCGGTACTACCATGGGACTGGGCATTCAAGTGCAGGTCTTTAAAATGAAGGTGACAGCTCTAACCGTTGCACCACCTGCTACCCCAAAGCGGTTACCTCTTGGTGTTCCCCATCATGCTGCAAGCGAGCAGAGCCTACAGGGGATGGGCATTCTGACTTGTACTGAGTTTATACTGGAGTTTGTGTGGCGTTGTACTGGGTAGTTGCAGGAAAGGGAGCTCTTCTGGGTGGCTGAAATAAAGACATTTTGACCCCTTTGTCTGCTATGTCCAAACTGCCCTATAAACCATCAGCAGTGCTTTGATTATAACCACCGGTATCTGCATCTTCGCCTCTTGTTCACTCTGAGTTGCACATCAGTTTGGAGAACATCATCTGCTAAGCGAATAAATGTAAATCGTCGACTAATGCAGTCCTCTTGCTAAGGGGCTACGTTGGCTGCCGGTGTACAAATGGACTAATGGCAGGGCTGTGCTCGGGGTTAATGTGTAAATGGAAATGGTTTTACTCTGCGTCAGTCTCTGAGCTTATTAACTAAGGGGTGTTGCTGGGTGTTGGGTTTCCAATGGCGCGGTCATGAAATAGGTACGGGTAAACGTTAAGATGTGTGACTGGCCATAAGTGGGCACACTGAGACGTCATGCTGCTTGTTAGTGTATAAACTGTGGAGCCATGCTGGGTGCGAGTGTGAAAATGCGCAGCCCGGGTTGGGTAGCATAAAATAATTTGCAAAATTCCGATAGGTGTTGCTGTGTAAATGAGAGGTACAATGTGGGTAAAATGGCGGGGTTACATTGGTAGACTAAGGAGGTATTATACTATTTTAAGCTTCTCATTCCAATACTATTATGTTGCACTTAGCTGATACTTTCATCACAAACAACTTAGACTGATTTGCCCATTTATATAGGTGGGTAATTTTACTGAAGGAAATTTGGGCAGGGATTTTGCACAAGCAGAACATTACAGCAGAATGTGGGACTCGGACTCTGGTCCAAACACGGAGGCTTTAGCCACATCATCCGCTGCCCTTAAATACGCTACTACCCGTGAGCAAGGTACTGATTCTGAATAGGAACAGCAATGCGCTCAGGTGCTCCAGATTTAATGAACTGCAAGAGCCATTTGAGTGTTAATGTTAGGAAGGGCTGTTTACTTCATTTTTAATAATTCCCTCAGCAGTAGAGTACTTTTAAAAAAGGAAAAAAATATATAGATGCATAATATTTTGCAGTCACCCTCACTGTACAAATAGCAGGCAGCAAACTCCTAAGATGATTAAAGCGAGTATATAAACAATGAATAACAAGATACGGTGCTTCGTATCACACAGATTTTCAACAACAGTTTTCTCGTGGCCGATATAATGTTCTTTCTCGTAATGCGCCAGCTTTGCCGTCATACAACGTGTCCTGTAATCTCAAACGCCCGACGTTCACGGAATTATTTGTTTTTCTGACATCGATATTTCGCCTCCTGATCAACAACGTACTGTACTCCGCGTCGCCGAAGACACGAACCAGGCTGATTCGTGCACAAAGCTTCTGACCTTTGCAGGTTTCCACAGCGCAGATGTTGGCAGCGTCTATATTGACTGTGATTTTATTCCAAGGTAAAATATTTCATGGCAATACACGGGCATGTAGTTTTTCATTAGTTATTTCCCCTCATAAACGGAAGGTGAACCTTTGTTGGTGGGGGGCTGACATTCTGCCAGAGAGGTACGGAAATAATGCCAGAGTCACCTTTCGCTGTGGGAGAGGATCCAGCAACCTGTCAAGCTGATGTTGAGACTATGAGTGGGGTGTATGGGTGGGCAACCTGACAAGTCTTAACAGTCAGTAACATTTAGGGCCAACAATCTCCCATATACAGTGAGCACGCTGGGGAGGGGAGAAGAGAAAGGGGGCTTCCTTCCCATAATCCCATAACGTGTGTGCGCCCGACTTCTATGTATCGCATAAGTTCTACACGTCTCCTGAAAACAAAACATACACGATTATTCCTTATCTCAGAGGTGCTTACTGAATTGGACCATTGTGGAACATCTGCAGCGCTCGGCACAGCGTGACACTGTTTCATTTGTCAACACTTCTTCGTGCTCACTTGGCATTCATCAACACCCGCCTGTCTGAAAGCGCGGAGTCTTAACTGCGACAGTGACAAATGGCCTCCTGCAAAGTCGCCGAGGCGGCGCGGTCAACACCGGTCCCTGCAGGAGTCTCAAGTTCCCCTCTTGCTGCGCTCGGTGCTGCTCAGCCTCCCAATTCCCATTACATCACCTTCCGGAAGCGCCGTTTAGAGGGCTAGCATTTCCACGTCACACTCTGCCCGGTCCGAGCGCAAGTACCGTATTTGACAGCTGCGGGGGATTCCTTGAAACCCCAAACTTATCAACAAGCTGTTGAAGCGCTCAGAAACCGTTGCGTCCACAGCTACTGCCCATTGCATCGAAATGACAGGCGTGACAGCTAATCATCCTTGAAACATGCCAAAAAGTTAAAAAATAAACCGGAAACACTCAACAGTCCAACAGTTCGCCACTAACCATTGGGTGACTAACAGGTTAACTTGATCGCACTCAGTCTGCCAGAAGCACTTCACTGGAAAGTCATTGCATGGATGGAAAACAAGACATGTCCAAAAGTTAACAAACTGCCACCCGTCCGCTTGTCCACGTGCGCCTGCCTGATCGGAGCTGCCAGAGGAACCCGCTGCAGCACGAGGGCTGAACGCGAACAGGCAAAGGTAGCCACGGGCAATGGGCACGGCGAGGCACTTGCGACATCATTTGGTGCCACAGATTGTTGTCTGTCTGTACCTTTAAACTGCAGCGCCGAGCATCTGAGCTGTCGAACATTTGATGCCAGCGAGACGGACAGACGCTGCCGCCATAGATGATGCAGCACAGTCCCTGCAGTCATAACAGCTAATGGTCAGTGGGGTTCAGCAGAAGGTTACACTCTGCCGCCACCGGCCAGGTCTCCCGAGTCCAAGCAGCCAGAATGCGGTCCGTTCCGTACATTCGGAGCATTTTATCTGGACTTCAGGTGTCACGTATTTTATTTGGCATTCGTGACAGAAATAGCGTCACAAACCTAGGGAAAATACGTTGCGGCTCAAGCTTTAAAATTCTTCTGCAGATTTCGCGTGCTTCGTCTGTGAGCGGCACGCACACCTGGAATTTACCTCGGTTATGCCGAATATGATAAAGGTCAGGCAAGCGATTCGGATAAACTATGGAAACCCTGATATGTAAATACAGGGAGGAAGATAAAGGGAAACAGATTTACTTTTGCCTTTGGCTGTAGCAGCAGAAAAGGGCAAAAAATCAGGGATCAAAAATGTGGGTCTGAGCGATTTTAACAACAGCCTCTCTATCCACTGTCAGAATGTACAAAGACACATGGGGCATGCAGTGTTTACCAAGACATTTTCTCCGAGCAGTTTATTAGTTCCTGACTGCCAAAGTACTTCCAGCGGATAACTGCAACTGCTGTAATTATATGAGAATAAACACCATAAATTCTAGAAAACAGAATGAATCGCAACTGATATGTTAGCCAGAAGCAATTTACAGCTGACAAGTTCATGTAGGGGATAAGCATCATGGCTTCCCAAAGGGATATTGCAGAAACCAATGGCATTATCAGTTTTGTGTGGATCACACGAACCTTGCCATACGCAACAAGAACAGAAAAACAAGAACAAGAACAGCAGCGACAATAATGATAACTAAGAAACAAGGAAGGTAGCGGCTGATCTTTAATGGATTTCATCGAGTTGCCAGATTTCATCAGATGACCCTCATTATCCTGAGACAAAAAAAAACATATTCAAGCCCGGTAAGAGCAAATAAAGAGAACTGTAAAACTATATTTGTTCTGTTACAGTATCCAAGATGACATAACATTAGCATTTTTATTCATTTTATTCACTTTGCTCACTAAAACAGAGCCAGTCACAGGAAGCGCAGGGCTCACAGTCTCACAATGCACATGAGATGCGAGAGCATCACCAGGCAGTTTCTTTCTGGCTTTAGCAAGCCAAACACACACACACACACACACACACCAAAAACAATTAAAGCTACCAAGTCACCAGAACCATGTGTATGTAGCCCATAAAAGCAATAAAAGGAAACTTAAATAAACACACACAAAACAAAGAAACCTCAAACAGGACCATAGCCAGATTCAAACCCACAAGAATAGAGGTGCGAAGCACCAAACTTAACTGTTGTGACATCATGTTGCTTCGGTGCTGTAGGATTCAAATTCAGCTCAGGGTGTGTGAAGTTTGCATGTTTCTCCCTGTATTTGCACCAATCGTGAAACAATACTAACATTCAGGGGAGAAGGAAGCTTCCATTTCTCCATAACACTTGTTTCTCCTGTAACTTAGGGGATGGCAACGCATAGTTACAAATTTATAATGTGTACTATACACTAAATGGAGCGCCAGTCCACTGGAGAACAGCCACTCGCACAGAGCCACACGCTAAAACAAAGTAAACTGAAACACACGTCTTTGGACTGTGGAAGGAAACCAGAGCACCCAGAGGAAATCTACACACACGTGGTGAAAACATGCAAACTCCACACGGACTGAACTGGAAACTGGATGTGAACCCACATCCACACAACCTAGACACTACCACATGTTGCCTTATACATCTACTGCAACAATGACAGTTCTGTTGACTGGGGACAACTTTTGAGCGGAGTTGAACAGGGAAACGAGACTGGGGAAACACAAACTTTGCTCCTCCGTGACATGTCTCCAACATCAGTGCCTAGTGAGCATCACATCGCCAGGATTCTAGAACCCAGCAAACCATCTGGGAGTCAGCGTCTCCCCTGTAACTCCACACAACTTTTGGTCACCAAATATCACACACACAACAGCGATGGGATGGCTGTTGCAGGGATGGGAAATCTGTAGCTTCACCTTTCATTTTAAAATATAGAATGTAAAACAGAGAAACAAGCAAACAAGTAAATAAGTTAATAAATACATAAATGAAATGCATCATAAGAGATGTGAAAGAAGAGGGAAATAATTTTGCCAGTGAATATCACCGGCATTATTTCAATAGAACCTCACATTCCCACGCTGCTCTACAGCAATGTCACCGTCCCATCGGCAATTAAAGCACAACAACATAGCAGGGAAATAAATTTATGACACTGAGAAAAAAAAAAAAAAAAAAAAAAAAAAAAAACTAACAGTCTGGGACTGTGCAAGATAACCAATGCTCCAGTTACCCTAAAAGGCGGCCTTCCATTGGTCATGAGCAGACTTGGAAAGTGCGTATCAAGTCATTCCTTCCATAGAAAACAGCTAAGTGTAACGCAGGCTATATCTGTACAACAATTGACAGCCGCTCTAAGTGTGTTTTTAGAGCACTTAAGACGCATTCTCTGCAATGGATTGGGTGGGTACCCATTTCAGGCTGTTTGTCATTATTAATCAGCCCGTGTTCCCAGTGAGGAGCTTCAGCAACACGAAAAACGTGACGTCCCGCACAAAGGATGCTTTGTCTGAAATTCCCAATGTAGCTTTGAATTTCAAAAGCTCCTGGCCAAACCAACCTTTCTACTTCTCCCTTGCATTGGGTGATCCCTCTTTTCTGTTATGCGCCAGACCCACCCAGAAATGAAACCGGACTCCCGGGTCCGTTCCTGCTGCCATGATGTTGTGCTGACCGAACCATCATTTAGGCTGAGACTTGTTTGGTCCACAGTTGACAAGGCAGAGAAGGCGAGGCCCTGCTTTATCGCCTTTTTCCGTACTACTTGTCACATAATTGATTAGCCAAACACACATTCTTAACCCTCATCCTTCAAAGTCCTGTTGAGCTATCACTGCTGCATTGGGCAGCTCCACAGATAAATGAAGAGGCCCCATGTTCAGACCTCATGATTCATCATCTTGTCTGCAGAGAAAAGGATCACTCTGGTGACAGACACGATAAGAAACTGGACTTTGGCCATGAAAAACTTAAAGCAGGCAGACTCTCTTGTGCTTTGGAGGGATCCATCACTGTACTGCACCGCCTGGTTTTGGACGTGCGCTCAGAAGGAGTGGCAGGTACAGAGTGAGCTGCAAACTACACCGGCGAGCTCTCCTGGCTTCTCCCCCAACGAGAGCAGCCACACCCACAGGACCTTCTCTGCTCTCCACATGCCTGGAAAGAGTGCCGTTAATCTGCTAGAACCCCCAGCTCGTGACTCCAGCTAAAGCCGTCTCTGGCACCTTAACATGGCCTGCAGGAGCTGAGCCGTGAGCCGCTTCTGTTGTGCTCCTGGAAGCCACAACCCACCGTTATCCAGCACTTTCCATGTCTCATCAACTGTAAGCACTAGCTTGTGGGAAGAAAAGTACCATTAGAGATCCTATAAGGAACACATATTCAGCTCTTATTACATTTTATAAGATCTCCAGATGTCATTAAATAGCCCGAAGGTCCAGTTTTCTAAAAAAAAAAATAATAAGGCAGTTGAATGATTTAAGAGATGGTAGAGGACAAAAATTTATTTTAGAGACAGATACAATTTAAATGATAATAATTAACACTAAGAAAATGCACAAGGGCTTGTAAAACATATGATCTGTCACTGCAAAGCAGCCAGGCCTCAGAAAAAAAAAAAAAAAAATCATCCAATAATGCCTTGTCGGTAATAGAGGAACCCCAACAAAGCCAGGAAGCCAAAAAACGTAGCGATAATGGTTTGGCTTTCAGAGCTGAGATGGGTTCAGTCCCCATGGGGCAGTCCTTGAGGGGACTAAAGTTAATATTCAGACAATAAGTGACCTTGCATGATACTTCAGACTTAAATTAGTAACTAAGAAAAAAAGGCAGCCTAAAAATGGTCTCAGACACGATGAGAAGCTGGGTTTGGCCCACAAAGGCCTCAAAACAAAACCTTCCAGGGCTAGAATTGACCTCTTTTGATTCAAGTCTATCAACCATGAATCGGATCTTTACTGAGGTTCGGCGAGCAAGTATACCGCATCCTTTGTCATTGACTAAATTGACTGAGGATGACAGCACTAACAGAAGGACTATTTAAGCACTAGGAGGCAAACAATTGTTCAAAACAGGGCTGATTCAAAATACTCTCTGACTGAACGCGTGTAGAAACTCCTTCTGAGTTCTTAGCGATGCGATAGAGGAAGTGATACACATCCCCAGCTGAATAGTCCTGCTTTCCTGTTTATTTGTGGTTAACACTGTGGCAGGGTGGAGGCTGACTCGGGCCACACCAGAGGATGACCAGCTGCACTTGCTGGCACGGCAAGGAGAAAAGAGCAGGAGGTGCAGACAATTGCACGTAAAAGTATTACTAATAAATGATCTGACGCTGGAAGGCGGTAAAGAGAGTTGGTAGGAAGTCTGAGCTTCAAAGTCAGCAGTTGGGGTTAGGGGACAGAGTACAAGTTGTGGAGAAGTGTTTTGAGTGAGGAAATGGACTGGGCTTTTTGTCTGCGGTTTATTACCTTGTGTGCAACGTGAGGGGGAGGAACACCAACACACACCAACACCTGTAGCTGACTATCATGCTAGCTACTATGGCCTCTAGCCCAAACATTTAGTTGCCTTTAGTCCTGATTTTCCACTTTATCCCCCCTCCTGGAGGTGAGATGGGACGTACTGGTGTGGAGAGATGAAGAGAGGATCTGGAATAGAATAGAATAGAATAGAATAGAATAGAATAGAATAGAATAAACCTTTATTATCCCACGAATGAGAAATGTAGGTGTTACAGAGCTCTTATCAGAAAGGGAATATAGGAGAAGAACAAGTAAGTTAGTAATCTATGTACACAAATAAAATAAAATAAAACTCCCTTTCTGAGAGACTCCCTTTCTGAAGTCCTACTGTCGTCCTGCAGTAAAGGTGTTTTCGATTTCTATGGCAACAAATTTCACACAGATTTCCATCAGGGTGAAGATGTTTTGGTACCTGCGCTGAGTTACAAGTCAACACGATCTTCTCTCCTCCCAGCAGCGCACCGCATCCCGCAAGCTCTCAAATTAAATGGAAAAACACCAGTTGCAAAATGCGCAGCCACGGTCGACAACATCTCCCTACCCCCAGCAGCAGGCGCTCTGAAGTACTTTCGACCCTTCGAGCTCAGCCTGACCCTGTTAATGACAAAGCAGTCCAGCACATCTCCCCAGATACACTCCATTCCCCCCATTAGCTGTATTGGAACATGCAGTAGCAGTTTATACAGCAAAAGCACCACAAGCCCTTGTGCAGCACGATTATCTATATTCATTCCATCAAATTATTATGACCTACAAATGGATCAGTATAAATACTCACACTTCCACAACAAGCAACGCACAGTCGCTGCTGAGCAAAAGCTCATTACCCCAGCATTCCTATTTTACCGTAATGGATTGTTGCTGTGCTCCGCTAAGGATGCGGATTCCGGCGTGCTTTGTTAATTGGTCCAAAGTAAAATAACTGGGGATATTTACAGAAATGTGCTTTATTTAGCAGGACTCGTGCAAATCGTGCTACCTGTACGTCCTCCGTGCATTTGACAAGCAAGTTTAAGGTCCGCTTTTTTTTTTTTTTTTTTTCAAACGTTGTATGCAAAATACTTTCACCGGTTTCAGAAAAGATGCGAGGCTTTCAGACAAACTGCCAAGATTGAGATTTTGCAATAGTGCACGAAGCAGAAGATCACGCAGCTTTTAGACCATAGAAAAATAAATATATAGAAGGTGTTTAAAAAAAAAAGAAAAAAAAATTGTTTGGCGATAAAAGGAAAACAAATGATAAAATTGTCCCAAGAGAAAAGCAATATGATTTTTTAATCGCTGGATTTTAACCTCATACCAGAGCCCAGTGCTTTCCTCGAAATTAAAATGGAATTAATGATCCTGCGTCAATAAAATGTCACTCCGCACGGTGCCGTTTTGGCCGTAGAAACACGGGGTCCTATTTCAGCACATTAGGAGCTCAACACGTGTCACCTCCGCAGCAGAATTCAGCACAGTCAATTAATGCACCATTTATAAATAAATTAAAATATTCCAAAGTGTCAGATTTCGGTAGTGAATCATGGGCTGATAGTGGGATTGGACGGCAGGCTGCTGGAACCCCAAGCCACCGTTTGCGTGTGTGCCAGTGAATCACAGAATAACACATCCCGCTGCATCTGCTAGAATGAGGCCGGGAGCAACAGGAGCCGGTGGCTGTGGCGGTGCTGCCTGGCAGAGTTGTCCCTACCTCTCTAGCGCACGCAAGCGCTCAAGGTTAGCACGCACATCAGAAAAAGCACTTTCTTCACAAAACAACAAGCTAAATGGCCACAGCTCTTACATAAGCAAGGCAATGGACACTTTTTGTGCCACGACTACTTCCACCGTGTACACGATATGGAGATAAAAGGAAAACAAAAAAGCAATATATCTGAAATAATAAAATAAATAAATGAAAACCTGCAAATTAAACAGACAGACAGAGAGACAGGCAGGCAGGCAGATAGATAGATAGATAGATAGATAGATAGATAGATAGATAGATAGATAGATAGATAGATAGATAATGTCACATCAAGATATTCATAGCATGAGTTCCTAAGTGTGCATCTGAGAAAAAGTATTTTTCATATTTTTTTAGGTGAGACTTCTGTTATGCACGTTCCATTGATGTTCATAAAGGCCGTATGGTGCCAAATGGTTTGAGTAATACTGCGGTACTATTACTTGGTTTAAGAATGCAGCGAGCTTGTACTGTCCTATTCCACTGGGTCATTTAAATCGAATTTAATTGCCGCACAGCATCAGTTCTTTTGGGCATTACGTGCAGGAGAAACATGCAATAAGTAATAATGCATTATTGTCGTACACCTCATATACCATCTGAAGGCCAGGTGTTCACCCATCGAGAACAAGGAGATGGATTTAGGTGCCACCCAGAAAAGAGCTGTGGCTTGCAAGAGGCAGGCACGAATAGCAGCCACATTCCAACAAAGAGCGGAATTCCTTCCTTCGTGACTTCTTCAAAACACCCTAAGCAAAAAAAAGAAAGACACAGGGTGGGGTGCCTCATTTCCTCAAAGCAGGCCGTTTCGTGGCTTATTAAACCTGAGACTGCCCGAGTATCGGGACTCTTGGGCAGCTTGCCAAAGAGCTCTCAGCTGGCGAGTGCTAAGTGGTGTCAGCACAGGACGGAGAAGAAGACTTCCTTACAGAAAAAAAGGGAAGAGAAGTGCTAAAAGGCAATGTATTCACTTTGTTAAAGTGACATTTAAATAGGTGGGAGCCATTTTCTGTCTTTTTTTCCTACATCTCTTTTATTCTTGCGCACTATAATTTGAAGCTGTCATAAAGAGGTCTTACTCACAGACCTTTTCAAATGTCACGTTCCATCAAAGCCAGAGTCTCTTTCCTCAAAGCAAGCTTTCAGTAGAACTTCTTAAAAAATAAACTGCAAAGTTTTTCCATGCACAACTGATGCTCTCGGGTGTTATGTGGTTGTTTCCAAGCACTGAGGTAATCTGCAACACTTCTTCATAAAATGTTTTATTTATTTTGGTAAAATTTGTTCCTGTCTTTATTTTTTGGGAAGCAGACCACAGACAGACTGGGGGTTGTACCTGGAGCATTTCAGCAGAGAGCATGTGCATGCCCATCCCTTAAAAGCCACGGAAGTGCACTTCTGTTATCCTGCAGGCAGAGGACATACTTTACAGAATGCAACTTCCAACTTTCGATGCACAGGAAGTCACCGTAATCTTGAGTGCAGACGTGTTCAGATTCTTCCGCATCGGTTCCACCGTGGTGAAGATAACGCATCCGAGGTGAAGCCACATTCTACACAGCAGCAACCATCTCTAGACCCCCACTGGGCAGAGACCAGTCAAAAGCAGATAAAAGTAGCAGGGCTGCGAGGAAGAACCATTCGTTTACAGTGTAAATGTTGTATACCTACTAGGAAATGACCCAAGCACACAGCAGCATCTAACCATTTAAAGTGGCAGGTGATGCAGAAAACTCAAAGATAAGCAGCTTCACAAACTGTAAGATTATAGAATAGCCTATCAGTAACCAGCACGAATGAAGTAAGGAGATCCATGAGACATGATGTTGCATGTTCCGCGTCTGTGAGCCAAGGGGAGAATTACAAGGCCTTGACCTCTTGACCCCTTTTGGCTGAAATACAGTCAGCGCTGATGTACGACCTCGAAATGTACTTTGCTGACTGCAGGTACAGTAAGTTTCGGTCACTGCTGCAAGTAGTGGTAAATTGGGAGGGGCGAAGGAAACTTCTAAAATAAAGATAAAATGTGGAAGAAACTTTTGCGACTATTGACTTGACCTGGCCAGACTGGAAAGAGAGCCGAGGAGTCCCAGAAGTAGCTTCCCCTGAATTTGTTGTTCAACGTTATTGTTGGATTACGCATATTACGGCAGACAATAAAATCCCTGACACGAAGCTATAAAACTACATTAATAAAAGTACTGTATCTATAAAAAAAACCTTTTTAAATCCTCAAAAGTCTAAACTTTTGAATTAAATTGTTACTTATTTTAAGGCTTCTAGAGATACAGATAATACCACAGATCACAAGGATAAAGATGGCAGGATCCGAGTATAAAGTATATTCTGAGATTAACATTTGCAGATAGCCATGTCTTACTATACAACCCGGTTATAAACACAGTGGTTTAACACAGTGCTGTTGTCTCACAACACCTGAATGATGCCAGAGGACATGAGTTTGATCTTTGATCGCCCTGCATGGAGCTGAATCTCTCCCACAGACAAAAGTCATCTGCACCAGGTAAACTGGTAGCTCGAAATTGCCCCTGGTGTGTGTTTCATAGCTCTGGTTTATAGACGAATGAATGCTTGCAGACGGTATAGCGCAGTGCATCTACCACTATGTCACCTTGAATTAAAAAAAGTGCTTTGGAGGAAAGTAGCTGCAAAATAAACTAATGCACTGTATGGAGTATAATATTTAACAGAGAAAATCACTATTTCTTAGCTATCGCAAATGAAAAATTACAAGCGCTTTACCTGCGCGCTTCACAAAATCAAGACTGCCTTGGATTTCTAGGAAAAAACCGTCAAAGTTTTTTTTTTTTTTTTTCTTGGTAACCTGGTGGCCATAACAAGGCATTAGGAAGCGAGCCAAGAAAAAGAAGAATAACTGAGAGCATCATCATTTTTAAAGCTCAGCTTGTACACAAAATATTGCCTTCAAGCTTCACCTCATCCCAAGCTGCTGATCCAGTCAGCAGGGGCAGAAAAGGAAGATAAAGTAGACGAAAGAGGGGGAAAAACTGCGCTCACTTATTCCCTGTGATAAGTGAGAGCAGCTAATGGCCTCCGCTGCCACGCTCCCAGCGCGGTCAGCAGAAACACGGGGGGCCGCCGCTGTTTTTCCCTCTCGGGGCCGCCCGGCGCTCAGCGGCTCGGTAATAACGGTGCCGGCGGACTCTCCCGACGGCCGGCGTGGTGTCAATCACGCGGCCTGCCGGCAGCCATTTGTTCACGACCTCCCAACAGTCCACCTCCGGAATGAGTCACTTTGGGGCTGTTCCCTAACTTACGATCATCGCATGAGGTGCAAATGCGTTCACTGAGCGCTTATTGTTACTATAAAGGGGCTGATGGGTGGGTGGGGGCCGGCGGAGACAAATTTTCCAGGACTCTCTAATGCTGCTGCTTGTTACGAAACACGTCTAGATTCCCTCTCCGTGCATAAACTATCGCGAACTATCGCATGTTCTGCTTCCCATTTAAAAGCAACAAAACATGAAAAAAGCATTCATCTCTCTTGTAAAAACACTTCAGTTCAGGAATTCAACTGAATCAATCGTGCGCTTCCCAGAGTCTCGCCCCCGGGCAATGAAACAACCATTAATCGACTTAGCAACCGCTTTAGTCTATAATCGGGCCGAATTCCATGTCATAAATATCAAGTGGCGCAAATAAACAGCATCTACGGGTTTGCGTTTTTGCAAGCCAAACACTGCGGAAGTTACACCGACGAGAACCAGCCGACCCGATGCCCGCGCGCGCTTCCGCGCAGGCTGAAGTTGCCGGCAACTCGCCCGGGCCGGCGCCGGCTTCCCCGCAGGGAGAGGTTACCGACGTCTCGCCGCCGCCGGCCGCCACCGTCACGCCCCCCGCGTTGACCCTAGCCGCGTCGGCCCGCGTACAACCGAGCGGCTCGTCCGCTCGGCGCCGTCGGCCGTTTCCCCAAGGTCGTCCGATCCGGGGTCCCTTGCTGTCTTGCCTCCTTGCCGCCGCAATCCATTAGAGCTCATTTCCATGCAAATGATCCGTAATCCGGCAAAAAAGGAAGTCGGTTATGCCAGGTGGGCGTTCATTAAGCAGCGGCAGGGAGAGTCTCATCTTAATAGACTGGGGGCCATAACTATCCCTCATAATTACTCCTCTCCTATCAAAGCTCACCTCTGGGTTTTTATAGAGCGATATTCATTTATTTCATGTACGTACAGTAACGCTTACCCTTGCGGTGAAGCCATCTGCTGTCACCGCAAAACGGGCCCTGAGTTGGGAACTGCAGTAGGATGGCTAAGACAGCGCCGCTTCTATTTATATCATTCCACAAACACGCACCATCAGTCAAGGGTTTAAACTGCGCAGCGCAAATTTAAGTTAGCGCACGGCCCACTTCTTCCCACTTGCGTGCTTTAAAACTATTTGTAGGCCCCGTTCTAAATATATATCGCGAAAGACAATTTACCACGGTTAATTCGTAACACCCCCTGCACGGCTGGTTGGCGCTGCATTAGCCCCAGGTAGAAAAGAACGCCCCCTCTCGTGTTCTGCGCTGGGTCGGCTGCCCGGGCAGGCGGAGGCAAGCGACAAGGCGCCTGGACTTCCGCACGTCTCACGGACGAAAATAGCCTCCGCGAACTCCCACGCAGCAGCGGTGGCAATACAGAGGCGCGTGTTCCTCGTCGTGCTTCGGCCGCACGGCTCCTGGCTGCTGCTGCGGTTGCGCTCCGCCGAATTACAAGACGGGCCCGGACAGCCTCTCGAGTCGAACGGCAGCTGTCGAGCCCAACTTCCGCATGCGAAGGTGAGCTCCTTAAATCCGCCTGCCACTCGTTCGAAGACCACGTTTATTTCTTCTTTTTTTTTTTTTTTTTTTTCGAGTTTAGGGGATTACGAGTGTCGATGAAAAAATCTAAGAGGAAATCTCGGTCGGACCTTGGCAGTTGCGCGCTGCTCCACGTGATATCGGAAAAATGAACAAAAAGGAAAATCAGCTCTTTATGAGATAAGGAATGCGCGACGGCAGCTGAACCCTTCCGAGCCACTACGGCATGATAAACAGCAGCTTGATGAAAAATGCAGCACTGGTATTTAACTTGCCACCAGCAGGAATGAACTTCCAGGCTAAGGAAACACCACACCTGTCTGACCGCAGGATGGACGGCCGAGCGGGGTGACGGGTCTTTGAAGACGCAAATGCACGTCAAGCGCAGCCGAAATGCCACGGCTCAAAATCTTTCGCAGGGGTATAGCAGACATACTGGCAAGCGACGTCCATTGTACTTTCGATACCACCGTTTTGCTTGCTTGACAGCTGCTACCACCCGACGCTACTTGCTGCTTGCTGCCCCTTGGCACAATTGGATATATGTATTTGTTTCATAATTGAATTGATGCTTCTCTCCGAACCACATTAAAATGTTAAACTGCTTATCGCGATTTACCAATTTACACAGGATGGTCATTTTCATTGGAGCAGTTGTGGGTAAGTGCATTGCTCAAGGGTACTACAGCAGGACCCCGATTCGAACCCAGGTCCCTCGAATCCACTACTGCACCGGCTGTCCCGGGATTTTCATTCATTGCCTGTTTTTAAGAGGCGCAGTTTGACTTTTTACTCGGAGCATACAGCGACTTGAGGGTGCGTCTGGGCACGCACGACAGCAACCTTCAAATTACCAACTCGTGTCTTTCACCACTGTTGCTGAAAAATACGCTCTCCGTCCAATTTGAATTGAATTATACGTCACAAAATAATTCCGTATGCCAGACTCGCGTACCCTGTCTGTCGCGCTTTGTTTCCGGGACAGGCCGCGCAACAGCACCACGTGAACCTCACGGTCAGCCTCTTAGACCGATACAGACAGACACTGTTCAAAGCAGTAAAATACCCTGCATTTACCCGAGTTGCTGTAATCGGTTTCTCCACATTGCCTCCGTACACATAATTCCACCATAATCCCACCAAATCCCATTTCTTTCCACGGCATTTATATTCACAAAATGTTTAAAGCCATTTGAGAAGTAGCCATTTCTTCCTGCAGGTTACTAAGCATTCTCCAAACAGGATAAGCCATACTTTAAAAACAGCCACAGCAAACCGCTTTTATTATTAGCCGCACTCACGCAAGGTGTTCTTCAGAGCCAAAAATATACGGTCGCATTGGGAGAGGAGACGTTATAACAGATGAAAAGGCCTGCAGCTGGACAGCGGGAGAGTCCCGCAGCGGCCAAGGAGGTGTCCGCGGTGAGGAAGACGGCTACGTCGCTGTCACGCGGTCTTTAGTTTTCCCCAGAAAGTAGTGAGGAATGAATGGATCCGATAAATATACTCCCCTGGTACCTGGGAGTCGAGATGCCGTTCGGTCCCAAGGCACGAATTAAATATTTGTCAATGGGCATCTTTTGTCCTGTTTTGTTCTCGCTACATGGAATAAGCGATTAATATGCACATGCAATAAATAATCCGCTAATGCGGTGGAACTAAAACTTGGTTTGAAGCCATTCATTTGAAAGTGGTAAACACGGCTCTTTGTTACCCTCTTTCATGAATACTGACGCCAATGAATAGCAGCAGCGGGGCCTCCAAGAACCCAGATGACAAAAAAACAGGAGAAGGCCTCGATGAACGCGATGAGAAAAACCATTCGACGTATTTGTCAATGCAACTTATTTAACGGCTCACCAAATTATTTTAGCTCTTGTTCTTTTGTCGCTGAGCCAACACTTGTGTTTCTACCCATTTACACAGGTGGATAATTCAGCGGAGCAACTGACGCTAAGTCCCCTGCTCAAGGGTAGCACAGCAAGGTGCTTCCTAGAACTTGGAAACAAGTATGCAACACTTTTCGCGCGCAAACTCGGCTACTCGTATCTCGACAGCGTAAAATTAACCGGGCATTTCTTTCATAACCGTAACCGGTGCCGCGGAAACGTTACGCTTTTTTTCGTCGCATAAAGCGCCAACGTGAACTTTCACCAGCCTGGCTTGCGACCTTCACGAAGAGCGCTTTAAATCTGCGGCGCAAACCCCTCCCGAATGACGCTTAACAGCTCGACAAGTGTCCGGCGGTCACAGACTCGAAAAAATGGAAAAAACGGTGCTTCCGATGGAGGCCGCCTCTCGTGATGCTGGACCCTGTCTCGGCCAAAGTTCTGCTCTAGTTGTGAGGCAAACACCCGATTACAGAAGACAGGCTGCTGACTGAATTCTTCAGAGGATCCGTTCTCGGCCATTAGTTGATTAATCTGCAGATTATTCAGTTGTCCAAATGTAATGGAATAGGAGTTCTGTACCGGTCACTGTGGACCGTTCTTGCAGCCTAGCATCAACCCAGCAATGAAATATGCTGCGTATTTATTGCAGCGCAGCATTTTAACGCAAAGTCAATAATGTATAACTTTACTGTCCGGAAAAGATTAAAAAATAATGCAGCATCTAGGCCCAATTTATCGAAAAAAGAAGAACAAAAGTTTCACTTTTAATTTTGATGAGGAGGGGTTTTTAAAGAAGATGTATGGAGAGCCCATCTGTATGAATTAAACAGGGCTTCGCAAAGGGGCGGTAGTTAAGACAGTTGGTTTTCTCTCTATTTATTTAAAGTAGAATAAGAAGCTCCACTCATTTACCCGCTGGTAGACGTATCTCTGCAGTTCCAGCTAAATTAGTCCCGCAAGTACCACCAAGTAAAGGGCTGTAAGGCCAGCCAAAAATGAGCTTTGCAGAGAGCTGGCGGCCAAACGCGCTACCAAGCTTACCTGTCATTTCGGAGAACGGAAATTTAAAGTCTGAAGAGACCAATTAAAACTCTGTGTTTAAGTAGTGCTCATATATCAGTGTTCGAAGTTCAGAACTGCATTTCACAAGGCACATTTTCCCCTTTTTAGCATCTTACCCACACTTATAAAGACTTTTACTTCTTGCAGTCCCACCGGATGTGTGTAACAGGCAGGGTCAACCTGAAGTTTTACTAGCGCACAGAAACGCCCATCTTACAAGCCGAGGCCCATCTCCAGGTCCCTGTTAAATCGGGGTGCCTCCGACAAGGTGCGCAAATGTGACAGAACACAAAGCTGCTGGTTTTCCCTAATCTGGCAAAACCACGATGAATCAAAACGCCTATGAAAACCAATGATGCATCTGCCTTGGGGGTGGGAGATGCTCCTTTCACATCTGACAACACAGAGACAGTGAATATATGGGGGAAGTTTAAGACTGGCAGATTGTGAGGAGGTGTGTGTGTGTGTGTGGGGGGGGGGGGGTTCGAAAGAAGACTCTCGGGCACGCATCTACCCCGGACTCCCGCCCTGGCCGGAAGGTTTGCTCGGGCCCGGTGGACGCTAAGAGCAGCACAATAAATTCCGTCTAATAGTTATCACGGAGGGAAATTCTGAGATGCTTTCCTCTTTGAAGGTTAGGATTTATTATCGTGCGAGAGTCTAAATGATGCATGGCGATAAATAATGCAAGAGCGAAAAAGGTCTCCTCTGAAACGTTCCGGCGACTTTGATTGATTGACCGATGAACTCGACGATGGAAGCGAGGGATCTGAGAGGGGGCACTCGAAGGGCCGGAACTGCATCTTCGGGACGCCAGTTGCATGGAGATGCCTTTTGCGTCACCCTGCGCGCCCAGTGTGCAACACCTTGTTTGGAAGAGAAGCACAGGCACAAACGCAGAGCACGCTTCCATCATCATAACGTGATGCCTTCGAAGTTTGAACAACTTAGCAACAAGGCAACCGCAGCTAAGCTGCATAAAAGTCAAGCTTATTCAAACGCTTTGCTTTGTACACCGATATATTAGCATACTAATGCATTCTGATATACATTCTACCTTCCTACATGTTTAATACTGTTGTGTATAGTGTATTTCTAACAGGCAAACTGCCATCGTGCTGTTTCATAACCGAAAAGTTTTTTTTTTTTTTTTTTTTTTTTTAAATTTTATTTTAAGAGTCCCTGAGTGACGCATATTTAAAAAAAAGAAAACTCCCCGATTACGTGTTTAGGAACAGATGTCCACCCAGACCACATCTGCAGAGACCCTTCTCCTTCAGGCAGGCCGCCCCACCCATTTTCCTGGAACACAAAGGGCCCTTTTCAAGGACATTCTCTGTTGTGCCTTTAAACATCCGTCATTCAAAACTCCAAGGGTGTCTTTTTTTTATATTCCATCTGTGTCCATTAGAATGGCTTTTCAGAAAGGAAATGGGCAACAATGCAAGTGAAGCACAATAACAGAGGCCTATGGGCATTTTAATCCATATACGTAAATTTGTGTGTCTATTCTATTGATGTCTATACTGTTTTTTTTTTTGTTTGTTTGTTTGTTTGTTTAAATAAACGGTGTGCAAAAAAAAAAGTAACTTGAAGCCATCTCCACATAAAAATCCCCCTTCTCCCGCTGTCTCACAGGACCGTCGGCCAGAAAGGGGAAGACGGACGCGGGCCGAACACCATGTGAACTTCTGCTGCCAGAGGGTCTCCATCATCCCCTGGAAGCACAGCGTGAGGAGGAGCTCAGTGCACCCCCCCACAGGTCACAAGGCTGATGTTAACCCCCTATCTTTATGTTCCACGGAAGAGCTGCCAAGGAGCCTGCAAAGGAAAAGTGGAAAGGGCCAGCAACTGGATGCTAAAAGCTGCAGCGGTACAGATCATCTTGAGGCGGAAGCGAGACCCCTACTCCGTGGCCAAAATCCAGTGTAAAACTTCTCCAAGTAAGCAGCGGTGGAACAAAGAAGTGCGCTTCACAGCGCAAGCGCACGACCCCGAGCCGCGGGAGGGAACCTTCTTCTAACTGTACATCATTCAGAAAAACGGCCGTGGGACTTCCTGCAGTTCTGCTTTCTTTTCCTCGCTTTCCCTGTCGCCGACGCGCACACCTGATGGCTATGAACATCCACCCGGTGAAGGTCAAGAGCCCTGCGGACCCCCCAGCCCCCAAACACACGCAAACCGAAGCCACCAGCTCGCCTTCTTGCTTGAAAACAAAAAAAAATCACGGCAGTTGCTCCATATTTTCAAAGACGATGCCGCGTTATTATTATTATTATTATTATTATTATTATTATTATTATTATTATTATTATTATTATTATTATTATTATTATTATTATTATTATACAGTCCACACAGACTGGACGTCTCTTGCGAACACTTGCCATAAAGGGCCGACAGGCGAAGTGACACAAGAGTTCGGATCCGATCGCGACGACGGGGTCGCAACGCGGAGCGACTGGCCGCTACGGAGGCGCCCTGTGCATCGCTTCGTCCGCCGCTCAGCTCGCCTCGACCCGGGCTTCGCTCGTACTTGCGGCGATCGCGCGGTGGAACAGCACGGGGACCTGTGGCCCGAACATGTGTCCCCGAATCGGGCTCGGAAGGCGACCCTGCTCGCCCCTTCCTGTGCCCTTTATTTCCTTTATATTTATATTCTGCTTCCCGCGGCCACGGAGACGGACGGACACCGGGGGTGGACTCGCCGCAGCCCGCCGACCCGCTCCTCAAACACGAACGCACACGAACGCACACACGGCTTACCTTAAAATGCGACGGATCGATCAAGTTCGGGCAACGAGGAGTTCAAGCGCCGCCGCAAGACATCGTCGCCCGTTTCTTTCTTTCTTTCCTTCTTTTTAATCGTCCCAGTCTTGCATTCAGCAGCTCTGATCCACCTTAAAAATGACACTCGCGCACCAAAAAACTTAATCCTTCGATCCCTAAACGTGTGCGAAGCCGAGAATCCGCCTTCAGCCCGGGGTTTGCGCCGGTGTACCTGACGGCGCTGCTCCGGTCCCGGGTTCTAAGGAGCGCTCTTGTCCCTCCTTCCCTTTTGCCAGACTGAGAGGTGCGCTTTCTTTTTTCTTATTCTTTTTTTTTCCTCTTTTTTTAAAAAGGCGGGGCTTTTGCTCACACAAACCAATGACACAAACTCTCCTGGGCCTGCCCCCCCCAACCGCCCCCGTCCACACACACACACACACACACACACACACACACACACACACACTATCTTTTCATTCGCCTCCTCTCTCTCAGGGTGGACACTCAAGGGAGTCAGTGTCCCTGTACCACTGGCTGGGTAAATAAATCCAGAGCAGTTATTTATTTCACCTCGCACCTCAACTACTGCTGCTGCTTCGCTGTGAGGGAGGAGAGCCTTTAAGATGAACATGTATTCTGTACACAATTTTGCATACTTGTTCTAAAAAAAAAAAAAAAAAAAAAAAAAATTCACAACTTATATCAAGCTCTTCCGAAGCTTCTATCCACAGCTACCCGCCAGCACCGCTCATCCCTTGCAATTTACTAAGCTGACAATTTCTCCACAGTTTGCTTTTTTTAACTGAGATGCGATGATTTATAAAGCAGGGTAAATTTTGCTCTAGGTTAGTAGCTTGAGCGAGGTTACCACAGCGCCATGCAGCTGTTTGAGAGAGGTAACTGTTTCGCATGCAGCTCGGAGGTACAGAAAAATAATAATAAAAATACGGATGATTAATATACTCCCAGGGGTTTTATTAGGTTGTATCACCACTGAAGCACAGAAACTTTACCCAAAACAAATTTTGTCAAGTTCCAGTCGGCTAAACATAATTTAGATTTGCAACAAAAGCCGTTCCGTGAGGGTGCACGCTTCTGCTTTGTGTATCCGTGATGTTGTACAGATGAGGATGCTGATCTCTCGCAAGCACCACCAGCAATTTATAATGAACTTAGACGAAAAGACGGCTCTCTAAAGTAAATACAGTGCACGGACTGCGATAAATACTTTCCATATGTTCTTGGGGTGCATAAATAAAGTCGAAATGTAAACAAACCCAAGTCAATTCAGGCAAAAATCTGAAACATTTACAGTGCATTTACAGTTATACACTGTCCGGGCAAAAAAAAAAAAAGTCCATACCTGTATTTAACTTAGTGTTATGATGTGGGGTTGCTTCGGTCGGTCAGGTCTTGGTTCAGCAACGCTATGTGGCCAAAAAATGAGCTCAGCTGACTACCTGGATATACTGAATGAGCAGGTTTTTCCATCAATGGATTTTATCTTCATATTCCAAGATGACAATGCCGGGATTCGTCGGGTTGGCTCAAATTTTAGAAGAGTGCTTCGGGAAGACATTTTCACACATGGATTGGCCACCACGGAGTCCAGAGCTCTTCGGGATGTGCTGGGGAAGACTTTACGCAGCGCTCCGACCCTCCCGTCATCGATACGAGATCTTGGCGAAACATGAATGCAACTCTGGATGGAAATAAATGTTGTGCCATTGCATAAGCTTATCGAAACGATGCCACTGCGAATGCGTGCTGTATTCGAAGCTAAAGGCACGCCAACCAAATATTAGAGTACGCAAGTTTTTTTTTTTTTTTTTTTTTTTTGGCCAGGCAGTGTATTTGTTCCTTTGGCTCACACTTTTCTCCAAATGTATAACTCAGAGTGAACAAAAATGCAAAAAGAGTTATAAACACTGAATAATTTGACATATTACACATTTTAACTGCATTTCATGAATATGAAAGTCACACTGGTCAGCCATTCCACATCTGCGATGCAATATTTTTGATCCCATTTATGAGAATAAACATTGCAGGTCAGGGCTTGTGCTGAATTATAGCTTGTAAGGCACCGTGTGAAGACATGGACCGTGGTTACCTGGCTAGTGGTTAAGGGCTGTGTCCTAACCACTAAACCTGAACTGCTCAGATATGCAAATGCTTTTTGTTCTGTTGCTCAGTGTGAAAATGCCATTTTCTAAGAGTGTCTTGTAAATCTGTCAGACCTGGAGAAATTGAGGTTTTTTACCACATAAATAACATTTGAATGCAGAATGTGGGTGAGTTGTATACAATCTGCCAACTCTACAAAAAATAAATCATTATTTCAGTTGTGATTGTATTACTAAAACTGCAGACTTGCTAATAGACATGAAATTGTAAATTTTATTTTTTTTTTCCAACTGGCTTCTTCACACATATCATTTATTTTCTTCAAGCTTCAGTTATGGTTTGAATGTACAGTAGAAGCAGTAGAACTTCATTTTGGTCTCTTTACTCTGAAAGCCATGCACCTAAGGGCAAATTAAGCGTCTTTAAATGTACAATATTGCTATGTACAGATATAATACTATAAGGTACTGTATGTTATTGTACCAGGAAAATAACTTCACTGCAGCTTGTCATACACTGTATGGCCAAAAGTATGTGGACCCCCTTCTAATGAGCTCAGCCTACAAATACATTTTAGACAACTGTGAGCTTCCAGCTTTGCGGTCACAGTTTGGAGAAGCTCCTTTCCTGCTCCAGCATGACAGTGAACGTCCCATGCACAAAGCAAGCTCCATAAACACACGGTTTGCCCAGGCTGGTGTGGAAGAGCCTTGACCTCAACTCCACTGAACAGCTTTGGGATGAACTGGAATGCTGACCAAGAGCCAGGCCTTCTCACGCAACCACACTGATGCTTTTGCAGCCGAATGGGCACAAATTCCCAAAATCTGGTGGAAAGTCTTCCCAGAAGAGTGGGGACTGTTGTAGCAGCAAAGGGGGTGGGGTGAGGTGGGGGGGATCCATATTAATCTCTATGGGTTTGGAATGGGAGCTTCAAGATGCACATTTGGGGGTGATGTTTAGGTGTCCACATATTATTGGCCACACAGTGTATGTTGTTACCTGAGACATAAAAAATATATAAAAGATAAACTCTGACTGCAATTTTAAAAGAAAAATTAAAAATCCTGGGTGCATGTATCAATTTTTCCAATATATTAGCCACAGAAGCTAGACTACAGTATTTTATTTTCCACCAGTATATTTTAGGGAATAATAATCTTTGATGGCACTGTTTCCATCATATGATACATTTGAATTTACTGCTTCTAGGTTTTTCTTAATTTATTTAATAATATATTTCGTTTGTTCTTCGTCTGGAAAAGAATTTCTTGTTTTAATTCAGCACAGTTTATACATGTCTAATTCATATTCTATTTCCCATACCAAAAGATGCAAATGTGCTGGCCAACAGCTTGTACAGGGAAAAAAAATGCTTTAGAAGACAAAACAGGATTTAACAAAAATGTATATATAAGAATAAAACCTTTATTTTTTTTTAAGAAAACTTTGGAATGTTTTTACATTACGTAGTGACAGATTGCATAATTTTTTTCTTACAAATTCTTACCAGAGTCCAAAGTAACTTCCTGCTCCCTTCATTTGCACAGTCAAACGTTAAAGCACAGCAGGTAATGTTTAGCAGCAGCACTGAGAGGATTTGGACACAACCCTTGAACCGACACCCTGATTACAAGCCTCCAGCTATGGGCATCAAACTACTGGATGCTGTTCTTCATAAAAAATTTTCCACATTATTTTGAAGCACATTAGGTGCAGTGAAAATAGTTGATCTGGATCTGCAATATCAGAAAGCTGCATCAAGACTTTCTGCCACATGTCATGCAGGGCTAACTGTAATACAATATAGATGCCATATTGCATATAAATATATCCTGAGCCATGTTGTTCCCAGGATGAAGCTCTTCTGGACTGAGAGCGATTTTGTCATAGCTGGGATCTGATCGAGCCACTCTTCCAGTTTAGGGGTCACAGCCATAAGTGCTCCTTTCAGCAATGAGACTACCTTGCTTTTCACCTTGCACATTTTCTCCAGTTCCTCTCGGTAGTCCCTGGTATTTCTCCAGTTTATATAAAACTTATACCCTGCTGCTTGAAAGTGTGTGAATCCCACAGGGACGCTCATTATTCTTGTATAAAACATTAGAAGAGACTTACAAAATCTTTATCTAACCCCAATTTAGCATAAAAGCATTAAAAACAAGGGACATGAACAATACCAACATTATATGTTGTTATTCTTTATTTATAGAAAAGGTATTAATAATAAAAACTCAGATTTCTTTTGTGCAAAAATATGCAAAACTCTTAAGTCACTAGCATAAGGCATCTCCCTTAGCAGCAATAACTTGGATCAAACGTCTCATATGGCCACTAATTGGTCTCTGACATCTATATTGAGGAATCTTTAGGGGTGTCTGGCATGAACTGCCTGTTGCAGGTCCTGCCACAGCATCTCAGTTATATTAAGGCCAGGACTTTGACCTGGCCAATCCAGAAAACAAATCTTCTTTCTCTTGAGCTATTCTTTGCTAGATTTGCTTGAGCTTGAGCTTCTTGATTGACAGCATAATGTTCTGTTTAAGAATCTCCTGGTAAACCCCAGAATTCATGGTTTCTTTTTTGATGTGGCGTTGTCCTGGTCCAGATGAGGAGAAGCAGCCCCAGATCTTGGCATTCCTACTACTATGCTTGACTGTTGGGATAATGTTCTTCTGGTGGTTGGGCGTATTGGGTTTCCTTCAAATGTAGTGGTTTTTACTGTGACCAAAAAGCTCAATTTTGGAGCCATCTGTCCAGAGAATGGTCTTCCAGAAAGTGTCGGGTTAGTTCAGGTGCTATCTGGAAAACTTAAGATGGGTAGTTTGGTTCTTTTACGACAACTGAGGATTCTTCCCGGCAACCCTTCCGGTCTGCAACCTGGTCTGCGATTCTCTCGATGTTATGCTTTTGGTTTCTTGCTGATCTTGGCAAAATTTTGGAAGGGCATCCGCTGCTAGGCAGAGTTGCTCTGATGTTAAATGTTCTGCATTTTTGATTATTTGCCTCACAGTGGACTGATGGAGCTCAAATCATTCTGAGATGATTTTATAACCTTCCCCAGACCGACATGCTCCCCCTATCCTCTGTCTGACATCTCTTTTCCTCTTGGCCTGGTGGGTTTGCATTCACCTCTGTGAGTAAGACCAAGCTAACCAGCTTTCTAATCTCTTGTCCAAAGTCTTTCCTTAAGGTATCTCCTTTGGTTAACTTGTTTCCCATAGATTCATCCACCTGGTTCTACTTACCTACTTGATTTAACCCATGCAACTTGGAGTTCATTTTTTTCAATCTATAATTGAACAAGGGGTTCACATACTTTCAATCAAGTACACGACTTATATATTATATATACATATATTCATTGTATATAGCCCCAAAAGGGTACATATGCTACACATTGCTTCCATGTGTTATGAGAAATGAAGGTTAAATAAACTGCACTGGAGACTGTTTACAGCTAACTAAGGTCCTTGTTTAGCTATAGATTTTTCTGCCCTCTTTTCTCATTTCAGCAGACTAAACAGAGTCAGATGCCTTGAGGTATTGATCTTCACATTCGATCATTGTTAACCTGTACAGAGCAAAAAGGGGAATCGCTGGGGATGGAGCAGTAGGGAGGCCGTTGAGTGGATGCTGGAGGTTTGATATCCACATTACCGGCCGCCTGTTTATGAATCACATATTGCCCGGTGTTCCGAGAATAGAATTTTTTTATAATGTATACTGCTGTAATTTGCTCTTCCATAATTTATATTTATTTGCTCTATTATTTAACCAGACTGTTAGACGAAAGGAGAATGGACCCTCCTGCTGAGTGAATCTGTCTTTGTGTTGTACCATTTGTCTTGTCTGGATTTAAATAAGAAAATTACCTGTAAGGTGCACCACTATGGCTCTTCATACAAAGCTTGTCTTACTACAGAGGGACCATTTACTTGGAAGAACTTCTTCACATGACCACATCAGACTTATTCTGGAAGTTGTGTTGACGGCTCATTGTGGGAATGCCACCGTGAAGGTTCTCTTTTTTCTCTAAGTACTAAAAATAGGAAAGTAACTTAGAACATCTCTTTTCTCATGTAAATAAGGTGGCACAATGTTAGCAGGATAGCACTGGTGCCTCACAGGGACTGTGGGTTCAAATTTGGTTCATTCTGTGAAGTTCGCATGCACTACGAATATTTGTGTAGGTTTCCTCTAGATGCTCTGGTTTCCTCCCGCAGTTCAGCGACACTGATGTTTCACATAAATTGTTGAACGTAAAACGCCCTTATTTCATGCGAATGAATGCGTGCACTTATCCTACAATGGACAGGGTGTAGTCTACTTTGGATCCTCGTGCTTTTGAGAAAGGCTTCGGACCCCCACTATACTGCAGTACATAAATGGTTTCTGTTAAGTAATGGATGAACAGTAATTTGTCCCATGAAGTTCTACTGTCAAAACTATTACCTTGCATGTGCAGTATACTGTATGACAGCAATCTGTTTTGTTGCTCTAATACTCTGGGGTGACCCATGTTCAGAAACAAACAGTTAAAAAAATGTGAATGTAGAGGCTGCGGATCTGGCTAGAGAACCACTTGTGTGTCAGTAATCTTGTGATTCGGTGTATTTTTTTAGATTTGTGTAGAAAATTTGAAATTGCCCAGGCTGTTATATAAGAATATGCAATTGTTTATCTGTTTCCTCACATGGCCTGCTGCGCATGTCATGTTGTGAGGTGCAGGTCAGAGCCTTGACCCCTCAACCTTCTGCCCTGAGCGCCACCTTCATTTAAGTACAGAAGGTTTCCCCATATCAGCAATGAGCAGCAAGGAAGGATTCTCAGCTCCTGTCCCTCGTGATGCAAATCAGTTAATCTCGAGATGAATTATTAAGAGCCTTCACCCTCCATTTCTTCTGGCTTGACAAACTGTCTCCAGGCTAAGGAATGCTGAGCTGAATGTAAATGGCGGTGCCATTTATGTATATTTATTTGAATCGTCAGCTCCAGGCAGGTCATCTGCAGACATTTATGTGTTTATTTACCATTGTAATCGAATCCTGTAAGAATATGGCAGATAGTTTGGTCAACGGGATTGTGATCCGGCATGAAGCCCCGGCGATAGCCGCCCGGGCCTCCTAGCCGCCCACTGCCCCTGCTCTCGCACCCGGGCACCCCTGCTGCATTTGCTCCCTCTGAAACAACATGAGCTCACATAGTGCCAATCTGCTGGGCCGCCTCAGGGGGATCTGCTTTTGCTATAAAAAGGCCATTGATTTGACAAACTGCCTTCCTGAAAAAGCCAGGGGTTTGGCTATGCTGGATGAGTCCTGTGGAGAAAATCCTCTGCCTACCCCCTCCCAGACCGCACACTCCTCCACATGGCTGTCCACCCCTGCTTCACATCTGAGCTCTGAACAGTGAGCCTCGGTAAAACCCGCGTTTTTTACTGAAACGCATTCCCTCGACCCAATTCTATGGCCTCCACGTGCCGTCCGTGTCTGCTTATGAAGGTGTTTAGCAGCTACAAGGTATGAGAAAGGTGATCGACAGAAGCCGCTTGAATTCGCCAAATGGGATTGACACACGGGTAGGCGACCACCCTCCCGCTTCGCTGGGGTTCGCTGTGGTCCCCTGGGAGGCGAGCTGGATGTTTGTAATTTAGGAGGCTAATGACATGCTCCGTGCTAGCAGTTACATCTGGAAGATGTTTCCTCACAGTCAAGTGGAACAAAGCAAAGCCTTTTCATACAAGCAAGGTAGTTTCTTTAACTTTAAAGCTACTAATAATGTGTATTTGCTCATGAATTTGTTTTAGGATGTTTTAAAAGGTTTAAAAGTCTCACACCTTCTATTTATGCACTAATGGATTTTTGTATGGCCTCGGTTAGTGTCGACGCCTTGTAGCTTGCGAGCTTTGATTTCAAAGATGGGTTTGAATCTGACTCTGCCTACGCAGTGTTTGTCTGTTCTCCTCACGTGCGAGCGAATGAATGCGTGTGACTGCCCCATGATGGACTGACACCTTGTCCAGGGAGGACCCTGCTTTACACCATATCCTTCTTAAAGAGGTCCTGCATCACCATGACCCACCACCTAACAGGTGATTACTGATGATGAATAGAAGGAAGCCTTAGCCCAAGTGTAACTGCTGGGGCTACACTGACAATTGTTCATATTTTTTGGTACAAAAAGCCCGAGATATCCAGAGATGATGTTAATGTTGACAGATGACGATGACAAGATGTTACTTCACTGAACCTTTAAATAATTTTGTAACTTTAAATCGCATATAAAAAAAATACAATCACAATAATTAATTTACAAATAAAATAAGGCAAATTACATTCATATGAAAAAGGTGGAACAGCAAGTTTTATGATATAACAACAAAAAAAGGAAATAAAAGTTAGAAATATCCCAAACTAGTGTTTTTATTGTGGTGTTTGGTCTTCTAATTGCAATGGAAGTTGCGCACGCGCGCACACACACACACACACACACACACACACATATATTTTTATAACAGGTGACTAAGTGATTTGCACAAACACCAGCAGTCCACCAGGTCCCTTGCGTAACACAGCAGCGTTGGCTGAATTTATAGTTTATTGTGGACAAAGGACAGGGTCATGGCAGACTGGAATCTATCCCAGAATCACCGGCCACTGGATTATGAAACAACACACCGGATGAGATGCCAGTCCACTGCAAGGTAAGAAATGAAACTACTGTCACCGAATTACTGTCAATGGTTTCTCTTAATGAAAAATGTGAGGTGTCCATTTAAATTAAATTTAAACAATGTAAACATTATGTTGCTTTCTTTTCTTCACTAAGATTTCATTGAAGCACTGACATGAATTGTCTGTTTAGTAAATTGCATTGCCCTTTGCTTCAAGGATAGACTTCAAACCATTATGACCCTGGACAGGAGGCGATCACCAACAATGAATGAATGAATGAATGAATGAATTGAATTACACTTCTCTGTAGCATTTCATAATAACTGCAACATAACATTTTTCAACCGCAGCTACTCCATGAGACATGAAAAGCCCAATCTTTAGCCCTAAAACAATTTCTCTGCTCCTTGCACGTCCACTTCCTGTAACTATGCACTCTATAAAGTGGTGTTAAATGTAATAAAGTCGACACGACTGAGCGTTGCTCTTTCATAACCTAGCGCACGTATTCTTACAACACAGTAAAAACTGTGTTCTACAAAAAAGCATCGCATGCATTACACAGAATAATCGCAACATTTTTGAAAAATTACAACTATTCACTTCACAGAAATAGCGTTATATTATTTAGTTCCATTAAAACGTAATAGCATCATGCTAACAAGTAACCTGGTGATGCATTACATCTGACATTGACGGTAATAAATAATGTAAAGTCGCCGATCCACGAATGCACGCTCAGGACTTCTTCACAGCCTCACCGATGCTGACTGTGTTTTTGGGTCGTAAAGCTGAGCTTTAAGGGGAAATTTCTGAGTCTGAACAAGCGTAGCAGAGTGTTTGGCAATAAAGAAGCAAATGCAGAAAGAAAATGTTGAAAATCCATTAAGCGCAAAATAGTGTTCAGCAGTCTTGTGATGGACTGCACTGGCATCCCTTCATCGGGGCGCACAGCCTTACAGCTGTAGATTGATGTCATCCTAACTGGATAAGGGGTTAAACTGCTGACCGGACTCACTGATACTCCACCGGTAGTGGAGATGAGTGCGCTGTCCAGCCTCCAAGCAGAACAACCAGCACCAAAGTGGAGTAAAGGCCAAAAACCAGGCTGCGGGCTTTGGCTCTGGCACATTGGAAGGCTTTGTTTCCGTACACTAGATGAGGGCCCGTAAGTCTGTGTACGCTGTCTAATGGAAATCTTCACACCACTGCACATTTCTCAGCTGCGCACCGAAACTGTAAATCCAGTAAAAGAGAGGCTCCTTTCAACACATCGTCCTTCAAACTTGAAAGAAGAAAGAAAAATTGAAGAAATTAGCTGAATTTTGTGAAAAATGTTCAAGGATGTTATAACTTTTGCGTGACACTCCAAATATACAGTATGTGTGATGTATGAAAGCATGGGAATGGTTCCTGTAAATAACTGTCGACTAAGCAAATAAATCATCATTCAGGGTAAGAGCCTTCGCGTTTTACACTAATGAGTAAAATGTAAGCAAACATATCCCACAGGAGAGAATGCATCTGCACTGCATGTCCTCAAATTGTACCTTGAACACCAGCCAAGGTGGATGTCACCTATATCCTTCAGCAGGGCTGCAAAAATCGCCAGGTCTGCACATCTTCAGCCAAACGCGTTTGTACCGTCCCCAGAGGAAGTGTTCTGCTGGAATATCTGGTGCACGGTGCAGTCTTATGACTGGTTGGCTTCTTTCCACAGAAGCGAATTTGAGACAAATTAAGATGAATACTTTGTTATGTACTCAGATGTTTATGTCAATTTGTTTTGGGTTTAAGTACGGCTTGTTGTCTGCAGCGAGCATGTCATGCGGTGGGAATTCTCCACAGAAATGTGCCATAGTCATAGTTACGAGTACAGTTTCCCTCTGTGCACTTTAAAAAGTGTGTTGGCCTGTCGAAGATATCTTATAACAATATAACACTTATGTTTTCTATACTTAGCTACTCACAGTTAACTGTCTGTTTATTGAAACTGTACCGCGTTTTGCACTTTTTTAAAAAAAAGAAAAATTACCCGAGCATTTCCCAAAGCTTTTTTGAACTTTTCACTGACTTGACCAGGATGGATATGAAAGGTGTGCACACCAGACACACTGTCGTACACAACGGATAATAAATACCTGAAAATATAAACTCAAGAAAGCGGAAAAATGCTGTACGAGCGTAGAACGATGCCCTGAATTTGAAGTTTAGTGTGAGATGAAGTCTTACGGATGGGATGCGATGTGTGGTTTGTCGGCAGCCGGTGTGTTCTGTAACAAGAAATGGAAAATAAGGGTGGTTTCCCTGAGAGTGGTACAGCTCCCTGTTTTGAGAACTAAAAGAAGAAGGTTTGAATGGTTTGGCTGAATGTTGCCATATGCTTCAGATGCACATTTCAGGGTGGCCCGCTCACATAATTCCAGCTGAGGCCATCCTTCCGTCTACCTTACTGGTTCTCCTGCGGTGAGAAATACTACAGCCAGCAAATCCCACGCCCCCTCCATCCCAGGAAATCCCCTGACACAGAGACTGTCCTCTCTGGAAGGTTCGCAGAAATTGGGGGGGGGGCATTTGATTCATCTAAGTGTGTTTGGGGAGTCAAAGTAAACATCCAGCAGAAAAAGAAGTCATTTAAACGCCGACGAAACTGTAATGTTCGTGCACTCAATTTGCCAGCTCCTTTAAATGACACGCTATTCATTCAGCATTTTGTTTGCAAGGTTAGGCGTCTTACGACTAAAGAAGCCGCTGAAAGAGAGGCTCGAAGCTGTCTTTAAGAGAATGATCCGTGGAGATGCCAAGCCATGGAAATGAAGGCCTCCAGAACCTTTGGGAAACCGAGTAGTTAATCGGGTCATAACATCCGATAGATGCTTGACAGCATAAAACCAGCGATAAGTGCATGGGAATGAATCTCTTTTTTTGTCCGACAGCAAAGAGAGGAGATAATGCCATTTTCTTATTCCAAAATCACCGAGCTTTGATTGTGGTGGCAAGACTAATAAAAGAGATTAAAGACAAAAAAAAAAACCTTATCATGACTCTTCTGAGAAGCAAATTGGATATAATTTATTCAATTATGGATAATAAAAAGCAGAATGTTGGAAGAACAAAAGATGGCTTTATAGTCAATTGACTATTCAGGATTTGAAGAAGCACATATGCTGAAAAGAAACTGAAACTCTGTCACTGAAATTAATTTTTTCCCCCCATCTTCATTAGCATGCTGGAGCAAAACATCTCAGAATATAAAATTTGGGTTCTAATATTATTAAGACATCAGTATACAGTTACTGTGCATTTCTCAGAAATTTTAATGTCCTACGTAGCGATTCAGCAATTTCCAAATATTGCTTCTGCAGTCTTTCAAAAACCAGCAGATACTTAATGGGATACCCTGAATCCCCTTGCACAAGGTAAGCCGACAGGTAAGTTGTTGTAAGCGGGTTAGTGTACAAGTCACTGTACACGGTAAGAGTCTTTGTAAAATAGTCATCAGCTAAATTAATTGATAATGATTATTAAACAGATATATTAATAGCCCTTGAGCAATGTGAGCGCAGAGACGGTTGAAATAATGACAAATCGCGTCAGGTGCCACGGCATACAAATTCACAGGAGAGTCTCTGCTTGTGGTCTCTTTGACCAAAATCCAGAGCTTGGCCAAATTTGTAAAATTGTCATGTGTATGTGCATGAGCTCCCTGTGACGGCCAGGAAGTATCATGTCTCGCTCTTTATGCCTCCGAGATAGGATCCATACCTCAAGTCGGGACAGTTTGTAAGGTGCCAGACACCTTATTGGGATAAAAGCAAGTAATCTGCAGTAACACAGAAATAAACATTGCTGTTATACCCTGCAAGATTCTCAAAACAAACATTTTGCATCTATAAATCAATAGATACAAAACAAATCACATGCCAAAAATGCAGAGAGGGAGATGTAGTTTAAATCACTTCCTTTCATACAGTAGTTCAAATACATTTGGGATTTTCAGGGTTGTCTACTCTGTTCAGCTACATTTTCTTTCACAAGCATTAGTGTGTGAGTTATCAATAATACAGTCAATCAGCTAAACTGCTAAGGTCAAACAAACAGGGTAGCCACACACGGAGGATAATGCACTGTCACCGGTTTATCCGAAACACTCGTCTTCGGACTGTGGCAGGACAACCATTCAAACTTGCTAGCTTCGCAGAAGAAGTGCGGTGTCAGGAACCGGCTAGAGGCGGCCCACCTACCCATCGCAGCCGCAGCCTATCAGCTCAGAGTTAAAAGGCGCGGGGCCGGATCGCTCCGGCACGGGATATCATCCGTAGCTGCTTATGGTTACCACGTGTTACCCCTGCTCTTCCTTGTTTTGCGTTAAGTGTCTTTGTCCCTGTGAACCCAGCCCCTCGTGTCATGTCCGCAATTGGGTCCCCTACCTTCCCTGTCGCCGGCGTGACATGCGGTCCTCCATCCAAACCCAAAGGCTAAGAACCGAGAGGAACCTGCTCTAGAATTGCAGCACCGTGCTACCCTAAATGTAATAAACAGAACCATAACAGTACGGTATGTTTCCGGTCTTCACAAACATTTCTTCATTTACTGTACACAAATTTCTACGATAATAACTTGCACATCCATATACTGTACATTATCCTCTACACAAACCGATGTTATGCAATAATATTTTTGCATTTCCTGCACAGGAGTGTGCACAGTGAGACAATGCATCAAAAACAGACTGTTTACTAGTTAGGTACAATGGGTGATTTTCTATCCTTAAACTGATTTTACAGTCTGCTGAAGACGACTTTATTTCATGTAATGACATACTGCCAAATAAGCATTAAATAGCCTTTTTTACTGGATGCTTTTTCCAAGCAAATGTCACATTATTCTTCTTTCTTATACGCAGCGAGTTCATCTGCTGTTTGAAAAGCAGCGCTGTACTAAGTTCAAATTATAGAATATACCGCATATATACATATATGTAGATATATGTATGGCTTAAAACTATATATAATGCTATATATGCAGTATGTGGTACAAATAAGTGTATGCTATACATTTATACATTTACTTTATTTTATTTTTTCCACATAGTGTAGATCTGGGATTGTGACCTTTTTAAAATGCAAAGCAATTCACAGCTTCCAAAATTAAAGTGCAGCTGATTACCGCAACACAAAAAAACTGCTGGATTTACACCTCAATGCGGAGGAGAAGGTCCTTTCGGTTTTCAAAGGACTTGTTACTTTGAGTAATAGAATAAAAGCCCCTGCTATTGTGAGCTGCCCCAGATAACAGGTCTTTCCGCGCTTCTCCCTGTTTTAATTAATATTTTACCGTGGCACGGCTCTGTGCTGCTACCCAACTTGCCATAACTGAGCCTTTCACAAGATTTTACATCTCAAAGGAATAAGGAAGTACTGTATTATTGTATGTCTCAGACTTAAACATCCGCGCAACAACAAGGGGGGTTTGAAATTTGTAATTAAGACACGGAATTGCCTAAATGAAACAGATGCTTTTAGTCCAAAGTGGACTTTGGGCAAAAAAGGGGATGAATGTGGCACAGAGCACTGACTGTGTTTATTTGAGATCTTTACATATTTAAACGTCGAGAGGAGCTCACCACCTGCCACGGCGTGTGTTGCTTACACCTGTCACTGCCACAGTGATGCTAGCAGTCATGAAATGAGAAAAAGAGAAAAAGCCTCATCTGTTTTTTTTCTGTTACTTCTCTGGCTGGCTTCATTTGTGCGAGCCTGCGACTCTTCTCACAGCCATTTAAAAGTAAAGCCTTAAAAACTGTATATATCGGTAAAGATTTTCCTTCTTACAAAGAACACGGAATTCCCCAAACGTCACCTCCCCGGCTAAGAAAGTGCATCAGTTCTCTTCAACTCGTTTTTGGTGTTAGATGCATGACTCTAAATTATTTCTCAAATACCAAAGAGAGGAATTTGGTCGCTTAAAAGTGGAAAAATGAGTCCATAAAGAAATACAGGAAATAATGATGCAGGTAACACCGAAACACTTGTGAGCGCAGAACATGGTTCTACACCAAATGCTCAGGGGACGCAGCATATACTGTACACCGGATCCGTGCAGTATTAATATCTCAAGCTGCTTCTACATACGTCGAACTCCTAAATTACTGCTTTTCCTTCCAGTTCAACTGTCTTGCACTTTTGATAATGAACCCATGTCAAGGCGTCGTGTAGGTGCTTATTTTGCCTCAACAAGCATACTATTATGTTCCTTGGCAGTTGGTTTATGAATTAACATCACACGGCAGCATGATATTTCATTGGTAGAGGAGAAAATGAGATTTAGCTGCCATGGTCTCTTAAGACGGCTGTCTGTATAATTTTACATTAGCTCGCAATGTTACGGACAACCTGTGATCCACCAGCTGTCGCCTCTCCTTTTGAGCTGGGAGAGTGCAAATAAAAGCATCTTTTTTGCGCTTGAATCGTTCCAAAGGTGTCCGCACTAAAAGACCACATCCAGCGGCACACCACGATGAAAGCATCTGAGATACCTGCCAATGAATACCCAAAGCATCAAAGGAGAATGGAAACGGTCCCTTATTAATACTTAAACAATAATTGCTGTGGAAAAAGAAACGCAGACTTGGCTGGAATAATATATCATTGCATATATTAAACGTGAATTAATATGAACCGCCGCTACCGCGAATGAGTTTTTCGGTCTTATTAACTCTTTGCTATTCTACATTCCACAATACGTGTCTATAGACATAACCCTCAGAATCTATTTTTGTCGTGAATACGTCTGTTATTTGCGCCAAATGTATGGTTGCCTTGGAAACGCAGAGTATAGATCTGTCGTGTACAGTTCTGTACTGTGCCTTTTCCAATAAATGAGACATGCACTTGCTCAGTCTTTAGAGCATTTTGCGACATACCGAGAAAAGCCTCGCCACTCGTTTTTAAATCGCTTCCGGGTTCGCAAGAACGACAGCTTTGCGCGCCGCGAGTTCTTCGACAAATTCGCGACGCCGCCGTTGGCTTCGTCGCGCTCGGCCCCGCGGCCCGCGGCCCTGCGGGAAGCGTCTCCGCGCGCGACGCGGAACGGGACAAACCTTTGCGGAAAGTAGGTGCGCGCTAAAGCCTGTCATTTTTCCGCTCCGAGTTCCTATTATTTGCTTGTCGGGAAATAAAGCCTAATTACAGGTTATGAGCTGAAGCGCCGCAATCTGGGCAAACAACACAACACATAAATATTTATGAAACCATTTTTGCGTTTCGTTCTGTTTATTCAAATAACGCGTTTCCGAAAATGAAAGTTCAACAGATCAGATAGCGTGCGTCGGGAAAATAACAGTCATCTTGCCGGAGCGCCGAGCATAGGCGGGCTTCCTGTTGCAAAGGCAATGGAATAAATAGGGCCTTCGCGTATCTGAAAAAGCAACCCCGGGTCCTTTGTGACTCCCGGCGTAGCGCCGAAACATAATTTATGAACCGCCTTTGCAGAGAGCCGCGGTGAGAGACCTTTCCAAATGCTAATGGAAGAAACAGAGAGAAATATGCTCGTAACATCTGCTGCCATCAAAGCGTAGACTTCCGCCCCCCCATTCCCTGACACGTACGCCGCTCGGTTCGCCAGAACGGTTTAATCTCCCGTGACCTTTTGCGCCTCGTGTCAACAGATACGCCTGTTACGAAAAGGTTTATTTTTATTAAATCATGTAAAAATAAAAACCTGCTGCTTGTGTTTTATTGGTCAGTGGGGTTTAACAATGTGAGCAAAAAAAAAAAAAAAACTGGGAGCAGGTGTTAAGTCAGAATAAAGCAGATCCGCCTAAAGGTCTCCGGTTCACGGAGAGGCACAAGAGTACTTTTTCCATTTCATGCTGAATTGTCATGCTGAAATAAGCCATCCAGCTGCAGCAACAGGTAGAATCGTAATCGACTTTGGATAAAACTCTCCGCTACCAAGAAGATAAGATCGAGAGCAGTGACAGCCGTGCGCTGAGGGGTGGTTCTGGGCCGCGATGCCTTTCGGATGTTTCTACATCCCCGAGGTGGCGTGACACTGCGTGGCTCTCTGTAGGCCTGAGCTCAGAAGGCCGGCGCCGTGTTAGACCCATCCTTTTAAACATGCCGTCCTCCGGTCTGATTTGCAGCGACACACCACCTGCCGGGACCTTCTGGTGCCGATGCTGCCCGGCTGCGTGCAAACCTGCCGCTTCTTGCACATCAGAGCGGAGCGGGACCTTCTCACGGATACATCATGAAGGACGGCGAGAGTCTTTCAATAAAATGAGGAAAAGACAAAGTTAAAACACATTGAATGATGATCGCTCATCGCATCTAGGTGCATCGAGAAGGAGACGGCGTTGCACCTAAACAGGTGGTGGAAGGCAGGGGCAAGCAAAGGTCTCGGGTTCAGTTTCCCGATCTGAAAAATATCTTAGTGACTCAGTGTACAAACCTGACGCTGTGGATTGTGTTGGGGTTTAAACAAGTAGGTAGTAGTAATACACTGCACAGCGTCCGTCTCATTTACAAGCTTTTCCTCGCACATACGCACATTGAGAAAGAGCAAAAGACAAAGAGACCCCTTCAAATATTTTTGCAATTCCAAACATGAGCAGGCACACACCTGTCACATGCTGAAAAGCAACTGGGACAATATGTGGCTTTAGAGTTATTTGTTCGCTTTGAGCATATTCTTATAAAAGGAACATTACAGGCACTCGGTAGGCGTTTTCTCAAATTAAACCCGACAGGAAAGAAAGCGGCTTTAATAAGTGCATCGGAGTTGGCGTCTAACTGTAATGAGGGACCCCCGACCGAGTTCCTGAAGGGAGGTCTGCCTTATAGGTGTGTAAAGTGCGGGCAGAAGTGAAAGCTGACATCTGACACAGTGGTTCTCGCTCTGCGCGTGCGGTTATCTCGGGTTCAAGGACTGCAGCTGCACTGATTTATCTTGGGCTTCTGGGCCAGGTCCAGCTTTTGGTAGCTGCTGTTTGGCTTCCTGGGAGAATCGCTTTTGTTCTGTCCAAAATGGGCATCTATTTCAACAGCAAAAGTGTGCTAAGAGAGTCCTTGTTAAGACTTCTACTCATGTACTGTAAGTGATATTTTCAAGCAGATAAAACTGTGCGTTGAAATGGCATCTTAGAAATAATGATGCCTTGTGAGATTTTCCTACCGTATTTTTTTGTGTTTTGTCTGTACAAATAGAGAGCAGGTGGCAACGAATTTGTCAAAACAGCACAGTTAAAATAAAACAGTTATTACATCCCAATGTCCAACAAAGGTCCGAACGTGAGGTGTAAAGCATTTCTCGACATTTATCCCATAACATTTCTACAAACAGCATAAGGCATAGAAATACACTAACCTGCTTTAAAAAGTAGCGCAGCGGATTATACAGCCGCAGCAGCGCAAATGCGAGACGCTCACTTCACGGCACTCTCCTTGACATTTTCCTGTTGCCCATTTAATTATGATTTATTGGTGTTCTACAAAACTTTTAAAGGTTATTTGAATGCCCAATTTCACTGTGTAAAGAATAGTGTGGTCTTGTCATCTAGCATTTGTAAACTGCTGGATTAAAACACAATCGCACATCTCCGTTGTTGATCTTCTCAGGTTCTCTTGCAAGTTTAAGCTTAAATTATGACGATGAATAAGAGAAAATGACAGCAGCGTATATTATGGTCATTTCCGCACGCCCTGTGCTGCGTGCGGCAGCTTTGCATCATTTAGCTGATAACCGCCGCAGACTAATAAATGCTTCCATTTTGTCACATGTATGACTTTCACACCTCCAAAGCGTGCGCTTCCCATTTTCCTCAAGTCTGCTCCCAAATTAAGGCATAGAAATACACTAACCTGCAAATGCATGGGTGACAAGGAGTGCCAAGTTTATTGCATATGAAAGCATCCGGTTTGAAGCAGTTGGAGGAGATGCACACTGAGCTACAAAAATGTTTTTATTTTTAAATACACTGGAAACCATAACTCTTGTGTCGTGCGTACAGTAATAACTCTTCAGGGCTCCCTGAGTGAAAGCTGCGGTGTTGCCGAGATCCGTGCCGAGGATTGCGTTCTAAAACCATAACAAGAAAATATTCCCCAGGAGGAAAGAACAGAGAAGTGAACGTAAGCGCAAGCTGCGCCCGCTCAGATCGTGCTGCGGAGCCACGGCAGATGAGTGCGTGGTACAATTGATCTCTGTCTGTTTTCTCTGCGCAGTCTGACGGTGGCGCCCTGATAGAGGATTATTCATTCATTTACTTACTTACTTATAAGAGGTCAAATAATAATTGCCTGTCTGCTACCATTCTGAAGCCCTGATCTCATTGACCTTGCCTCCCTAAAAGGATGAAGAATTACAGAACAGAAAAAGCAAAGCGATGCTGTATAGTAGGGGACACTCTTCACTGAGAGGTGACAGGCAATCTTCGCCAAGGATTCCTTTTTCTAACCAAAATCGGTGGGAACGGGAACCTTGAGCTTTCGAGTCCATATCATCTTGTTAGCTATACGGTAAAGAAATGATATACGTGTATTTAATTCAATTAAAATTCGGAATCCCCTGGCCCTGAACTAACTCGAATGGTAGCAATGGATTAGTTTCAGGCTGAGCCGCTGTTGCCGATGGAGAGATGCACGCCCTAGTAGATGTAAATGAGCTTTGGAAAGGAGAAATCTGCAGGGTTTAGGTAATACACTGCCAGCAACTCCCTCTGCACCACATGAGACACTGGCACTGTGCAAACGGGTGTTTATTCAAAGATTTGTACACATGAACAGCTCTCGCAGACAAAGGGTGCAGTGCAGAAAAAAATCAAATGAAATAAAATGCAGGAAGGAGGCTGTTGCTCTGTTTAAGCTGTAATATCAAAGGCTGCTGTTGGCCAGCTACTGGCATTCAATTACAATAGGATTCAGTTTAGCAAAATGGAAACCAGGGAAAGAAATTGACTTTAATGTCAATTTGCTACAAACTTCCTTCAGTACAGGCAGGCAGGAAAATACTAAAAATGGGGTCCCTGCAAATGCGGTATCAAGCGAGAGACTCTGGTTAGAGCTGGCAAGACTGTCAGTGGACCTGCTTCTTCACACATGCAGTCCCTGGTCACTTGCTGCACTCCAGCTAGACTGCCGTGCTCCTCCACCTCAGGCCGCTGGGTGGTTCCTGCCCAGTTTTGGTGGAAAAAACTCCCTCCCTAATGCAGAAGTCTTGAATCCCTCTTTACATTCAAGAAAGCTCTCAAAATGCATCATTTTCTACCCCACTTCTGTCCTTGACCTTATAGTATCTGCTCCATGCATTATCGGTTTAAAAACAATCATTGTACTCCCTCTATAAGCGACTTCTTTTCATTTCAGCACCACAGTTTTATTTGTTCTTCTTCATATTTATCTATATGCTTTATCTATATGCCGTTTGTGCTCCAGGTCGCCTCGCAGTGTCTGCTATGTCAGTGGACTGAATAGACCCGGGCCGGATGGGACACGGGACCGGAACATACGAAGGGGACAGGCAGGAAGCCGATCTACCTGATCACAACGGATCAGACGCTGCGGACGTGGGAGGCCGTGTCTAACTGTGGACTGGAACTTTAAGCATACCTTCTTCTTCTCTCGGCCGCTCCCGTTAGGGGTCGCCACAGGGGATCAGTTGTTTCCACTTCTTCCTGTCCTCTGCATCTTTCTCCGTCGCACCCACCACCTGCATGTCCTCCTTCACCACATCCATAAATCTCCTCTTAGGCCTTCCTCTCTTCCTCTTGCCTGGCAGCTCCATCCCTAGCATCCTTCTCCCGATATATCCAGCATCTCTCCTCTGCATATGTCCTAACCAATGGAACTTTAAGCATACCATACTCCATATACCACAATGACAAAAACCTACAACTCCTATTAACATTGTCATGAACTGGCTATTACCCATGTATAGAATGCTCAAGAGGGGTGGGCTTCCACCGGCACACAGACCCCCAGAGGTTTATTTTTCTTCTATTCTCTAGTAGAAAGGAGCTTTTTGTTTTCCTCTCCTGCGTGGCCAGATACCAACTGTACATGTATACTACCCTTGTCATGTCTGTTCAGTACTCTGTGTCACTGCAGTGAGAAGAGCACTATATAAAAATAAAACTGAATTGAATTGAATCTATATATTATTTTTAAAATTTATTCCTCTCTATTTCTTTTTTCTCTCTATGAAGTGTACCGCACATCGAGGACCCGAGAAGCTTAATTTTATTCTGCATGTTGTGTAAATACGACGGTAAAGAATTCCCGTTTCTTCTACGTGGAATGTGCGCTGGTAAAACGCCCGTATTCACCTAACTGTGGGCTGACAATCGAGTGCCTGCAGCTGCATCTCTCTGTCCGTTTGTGAAATGCACTTTTGTCTTCGCTGAGCTCTGCATTGCTTTGGAGAAAAGCGTCAGCTCAGTGAATGAATGAAAATGTGAAACGGAGGACCGTGACTGCGTGTGGAGCGGATTATCAATATGGATGTTAGAATCCCTCATAAGTAGTTTTATTTTAAGTCTAGTGTTGATGTCTGAAGTGGGAGAGTTTAGTGAGCTGCTCACTTGTGCTTCGAGGAGCCCAGCGGGTTCGGATCAATTTAACTCACTGAGGGCCGAGAACAGGGAATGAATCACGTAAAAAAATCCGTTTGTCACCTGCTAGCTGCAGAGATGCTGAAAATATCGCCAGTGAACCAGGGCCTGGAATTTACAGCTGACCTTCCAGAACTCCACGATGTCTGTTACATCACGCGTGAGCACCTCAGTGCTTGTCGGTGCAGCTTTTGTCAAGGGTTACCTGCACGCTGCTGTTGGGCACAAATTATGCAAGCGTTGCTCAAACGCGCCTCACACAACATCCGAGAAGGCGCCGAGCGTTTGTGCATGCACTCGGCTAGCTGTGGCTTAACTGCAGTGACTGAGCTTGCTGCAGGCACCTACCTGTCACACACCTGTTACACTGCCATATTGTCCAGCCAGAGAACGTGCAATGGTGCAAAGGTGAACTGGTGGCTTTAAACTGCCAGTAGGATGTGAGTGGAGCTACTTGACGCTGTCCAGGTGTGGGGTAGCACCCTGCGTGTCCAGGGGATGGACTTTCGGGTGCTGCGGCCCTGCGCTGACAGTTATTGGCACAGAGTGTTTGACGGAATTTAATTTTGTGCGAGCATTAGACCGAACCTGTGGCCAAAGTATTACTGCTAAAGAGCTGGATTTGGATGGACAAGACTGCAAATTCAAGTCAATAGTCCACAAAGCAGTAGGGCTACAGGAAAGTAGACATCCTAGATAAACCACAGCTAGCGAATGATGTTCAGGATGACACACACGAGCAACAAATAAAGGCTCCTTACGAAAGCAAAGAGTTACCAAAGGGAGCGGAGGGGAAAGCCGACACAATAAAACATTTAGCTGTTTTCAGCGTTGCTCGCTCACTCAGTTTCATTCCCCATTTGAGCTTGTCAGGGCCACAGGGATAGGGAGCACCGAGCACTAGACCAGGCCAGGGTTTGATCCAACACCCAAATAGCCCAGGTTCCGCGTCACTGTGCCCCCCCTCCTCCCAATGCTCTCTGTCTCCCAAAGGATGCCTAACTGACAAGTCGAAGTATCTTTTCTGCCACTGAAGCCAGCGCCCCCTTCATTGCAATGAAAACATAGAAACGGAGCCCTGAAAATCTGCCCACTCCGATGTAGCCTGTTTGCTGCGACACAAATGTCTACACCGGGCCTCGCGTTCCTTCCCACCACCGATTCACAGGTTTCCCCCCCGCTGGTGTGCACCTCGGTTTCACTGTTAGCGGAGGGTGCACAGAGTGTCTGCCAAACCAAACATTTATTCTTTGAATTAAAAACACAGACTGTCAGACAAAGACAGGAGTACAGAACAACGCCAACACACAGAAACGTAGTACAAATGCCTTCTAATCCAAGCTATGTATTTTTATGTTGCTACATTAAATTCTTTAATAATATGCTGCTCGCCTTCAATGGTGTTTGCAAAGTATGAATTTTTTATCGCTTTCTAAGAGGCAGATTAAAAAGCAGCTTGTTTTTCTCTACGGTGGAATTAATGCTGGCCCGCCATTAGTGTTGCCACTCCTCCTTATCGCATGAGGGTGTGCACTGTAAATTGAATTGAACAAGAACGCAACATTAGGATGCAAATGAAAGACCATCAAATAAAGAAAGAGTGCTGCTACAGAGGAGCCCAAGTTTTGCTTCACTGCTTTGATGAGCCAACATAAAAATCCTTGCCAATTTGCGCAATATTTTAAGGGCCGCGTATGCGGCCGCAAAAAATCCCGCCGCACGGCTGCCCGTAATAACGCTGCATTAGCTGCTAGCGGGGCAAATATTTAATTTCGCAACTAGTTTAAAAAAAATGAAATGTTTTTTATTCTCACGTCATTTTCATGTCAAACTGCTTTTGCAGTGAAAGTAAGAAGTTCCAATGCTAGGAGTAACCCTGCTGTGCAGCATGACACTTCGCTTCCAGCACTTGATGGAAATATCTAGCTGCGTAAATGGTAGTAACTGCAATTTGCTACCGCTTATTAATGATAAAAGGTTTTGAAATGATAACCGTTTTCAATCTATCAAATAGTTCGAGTTAAACGCTGAACCTTTATTTCCCCCCCGGAAAAAAAAAAAAAAATGCTGGAAAGAAGTCCCAACGTTCAGGCGTTACCTGTAACATCGCATCATGCAGATTAACCCAGATGACGATTTTTCTAACCTCCCTATATTTTGCATAAAATAATATCACAAAAGTTAGGTCATTTATCAGTCACAGTAGCGAAGGGTCTCCAATACATGTAAGGCACTTTGGCACTTGAACAAGCGGAACTCTTTCCATAAAAGCAGTCGGGCACGCAAGGGTTATCGGATCTAACACACATGCACGCGTTGCATTACCATTAAAGTTATCACATTTTCAGAAGCGTATGCTGTATTTTTGTGCTCGGATTCAAAAACAAAATAAAAATCAGCTCATTGTATGGCTTCAGGCCAACCTGTGGAAGCAGTGAAGTGGAATCTGTGGGAGATGTTCCTTAGGGTTAGCCTGGCGACGGAGCGGTTTTCTGGATCTGCCTGACAACTACAGTCGGATTAAAGTGGGAAGAAAAGCCCTCTCCCAGTTGAAGATACGAAGAGGAGCCATTTCAATTAAATCCTGTAAAAGGAGACAGAGTCATTTTCTTACATGTAATCTAGTCCTTCAGTGGCCGAATGGGCGCCGGAGCCGTTACTGTCTAGCACGAGGCTCTGTTTCGGCGCCGGCAGTTTCGCTAATGTCACCGTGTGTTCACTTGAGTTTGTGTCTTTGCTTACAGCTACTAATGCTTTATTTCCTTTCACGTTTGCCTGCTGTTATCGTGCTGTGCTTCCATGCCGGTTGTTTAACATCACAAGCCCGTGTCATATTGTCCTCATACGGACTGTTTCTCCCAAAAGTTTCGAACCAGTTTTGCCTGGGGTTGAGACTGCTTTGCTTCTCATGTGCGCTGTAACCGTTTAGTATTGTACAACCTCCTGTAAAAAGCAACTGAAAGGTTTATATTTGGTTGAACTGCAAAAATGAAAAAAAGGAAAAAAAAAATAATTTAAATATATTTCTTATATACTCTACCTGGCCAAAAAAAAGTCAGCACCTGTATTGAACTTAGTGTTATGATGTTGATGTTCAGTTGGTCAGGTCTAGATTCAGCAACATTATGTGCCCAAAAAATGAGCTCAGCTGACCACCTGAATATACTGAACGACCAGGTCGTTCCATCAATGGATTTTTTCTTGCAAGATGACAATGCCTGGATTCATCGGGTTGGCTCAACTTGTCAAAGCGTCTACAGTGGGCACGCAAGTGTCAGAACTGAACCATGCAATGGAAGAAGGGGGCTTGGTCTGACAAATCAAGTTTTCCTTTAGATCATGTGAATGGCCGGGTTACCTTGAGAAGAGATGGCAGCAGGATTGACTATGGGGAGAAGGCAGTGCGATGCTCTGCGCAAAGTTCTGCTGGGAAACCTTGGGTCCTGGCATTCATGTGGATGTTACCACCTGGGTTCCACCTGCCTAAACATTGTTGCAGACCATGTACACCCCTTCACAGCAGTGGAATTCCCTGATGGCAGTGGTCCTGCCACCCTGCAAAAATTTTGCAAGAATGGTTTGGGGAACCTGACAAAGAATTCAAGGTGTTGTCTTGGCCTCCAAATTTGCCAGATCTTAGTTCAATAGAGTATCAGAGGGACGTGCTGGAAAAAACAAGTCTGATCTATGGAGGCCCCACCTCGCAACTTACAGGACTTAAGGGATCTGCTGCTAACATCTTGGTGCCAGATAAAACAGGACACCTTCAGAGGTCTTGTGGAGTCCATGCCTCAACGGGTCGGAGTTGTTTTGGTGGCACAAGAGGGACCTATGCAATATTAGGCAGCTGGTTTTAATGTTGTGGCTGATCGATGTGTACATTATACTGTATATAAATATATATCTACATGAAGCTGGATAACCTTTTTGAGGAAAAAAAGTAAAATGAATAATGAACACACTATTGAGAACACCGTGGCAACATATTGCACATAAATGAAATGTCAAAAAAAGAAAGCAAAGAAAAAACATTATGCATATAAAAAATACAAACTATGTTTTATTGCGGCAGGTGCCAGATCAATAAAATCCCTTGTTACTGTGCTCCGTCAGAACATCTTCCCATCACACTTAGTGAACAGCTGTGGATCCAGGCAGCGTTGCCATTTATATCACAAACGATAAAGGTATTTATTTGTGCTTTTATCGACTCAGCGGTGCTGACCTTGCCCTCTCTGAGAAAGCGCAGAACAGGTTCTGTGGTTCTCACCTACACCTATGCTGGACAGTACCAGCTGTCACATTTACTCAAAACCTAATGGCGAGATATTCAAAGAAAACTAAAGTATAAATTGTTTTCTCCATTAAAACATAAAAGTAGCAGAAAAATTATTAGCTTTTTTTTGCAAAACCTTGTTGGTGTCATCTGTGACATCGAAACCTTTGTCTGCTTTATACCGTTTAATCCCTGAGCTGGCATCTTTCTCCAGAGTGACTTAGAATTTCGGCGCCGTACGCTGATGATTTACTCGTATACACAGATGGAGACTTTTTACACGACCACAGGGATGTTACCTTGTTCAGGGGCACAACAGATGGAGAAATTCAAGCGTAGGTCTTTTGGTTGTGTCTCCGCAGTTATCATAACCACAATAAAACCGCGGCGATTAAAATGTTCCTCAGACACTAAGGTGGCAAAAAAATTATCCGTAAGGCTGGAAAAAAGTTGTTTGTTCTGTTATAGGTCTGCTGTTCTGCACCTGTCGATTTGCCACTTTTAGATCCTAAGAACTATTAGGTCCTACGCACATTATATCCACCCTCCATCCAGCCTGGACATCACCGGGAAGCTCTGGGAAGAGTCCAGAGGCAACGGGGTGCTGCGCTCACGCACGACACCATCCCACATAGGAGCCGCTGGCACTCCCCGAATGTGGGAAATGCACTCGTGCGCGCGAAGTGCCCGACCGAAGCGCCGGGCCGCTTGGCTCAAAAACATCGTACCGCAGCAGGATGGGAAGCACGCTGATCTTCACATGTGTAAAAGTGTCCTGCCATGATACCAGACCCGAAAAAGAGCCATAAGGGCCACGAGCGTCAAAATCTCTAAAACTTGACTTACGGTACAAACGGGGAAGGCCTAGTTCTCGCGCAAAAGTGTTTCCGTTACTAAGAAGTGCTTTAAACACCGAGACAGACGGCGGCGAAGCGTCGTTTCGTACGATGCTTAATCAGTTCCTCCGGGTACGAGCTGGATTTCTGCGGTTTTGCTTGGTCTTGTGCTCCGCGGATGCTTTTATCATCCGTCTTGGAAAAAAGTCATTAGAGGAGTTCGGTGTTTCTGGTCGATTGCAACTTTTTCCTGCGACAGCGACTTGTCATTCTCGGCGAGAGACAATGGCAAATTACAGCCCCCCGAATGAGCCGCGTCGCTCCTTTTCTTGCACACCAGGACCGCGTGCGTGCGCACAAAAAAACGTCTTTGCAATAATGAATATGGAAGCGGTGGAGAAAATGCCATTTGTATTAGCGGGCTTATTTAACAAGATTCGAGAGGAAGAAAGGAGAAGAAAGTGAGAGACAGAGAAGAGATGCAGTCCTTAATGTCATCATCAGTTATCTTAGCACCAGAGTAAATAGCAAAATTCTTATAATGTTCAGAGAATTCTCAGAGCCGTCACCATAGCAACTCTTTCTTTCCAGTCATATCTTTAATGCATAGGTAATTAAAGTAATGTAACATTTGCAAGTTCATTATGGGTAGAGGAACTGGCAATAAAAGTAAATTATGGCAACTGTCACCGTCCAGGAACAGGTTCGCGTGTTCGAGAGGGAAATAAAGCAGTTTAGGGGGCTGCGGTCCAGGACCGCAGCGCAGTGTCTGTGAAAATGTGACAGGGGACAAGGGGGCATTTGACATTTGCCAGGCAGACTGAAAGGAGCTCTTCTTGCCTCTCCCAGCAGGCCCTGGAGAGGGTGGGGTAGGAGATGGGGATACGGGGGATACGGCGCTGTTTCCTTCTCACCCTTTCGTTTGCTCTTTGCAAGACGACACCAAGTTTGTTTGCCCACGTAACTGAGACGCTGTCTCCAGAGAGACCCGGCTTCATCTTAACAGGAAGACAAGGTGGTTTGTTCCTGGCCCCCTGCAGATAAGCATTAAGCTAAGCATCTGCTATGTATCGGAAGAGGGGCAGTGACAGGCAAGGAAAATGCGTCGTTTCACTTCCGAAAACCCATGCTGATGTTTGTGAGTCCATCCGGTGGAGCAAGGAATCGCTTTCAGATGCTGACATGTTTGCAGCCCTGGCCTAAGCCCTGCTGAAGTGAGAGCGGCGTTCTGGTAACCCTAACACGGAAAAAAAAAAAAAAACAAAAAAAAAAAAAACAAGAATAACTCACGCTGCAGTTCGGATGATCTGCTGTCATTCCATGTTTTTCCATACCTGTGTCAAGTCTGTCAATGTTTAATTTAAGCGATTTAATCTTTAATGCAATTTCTTCTTTCACTTTGATGCCAGCAGTTCAAAGCTGAAATCTATGTGTTTGGATAATTTAATATTGATTTCTGCTCCCATTCGATATATTTGAACGTAGATTCCTGATTTGCTTTTGTGCTCTATTTTGGGACACATCTTCTCGGAGATAAATAACGTCAGACGAGAATTCAAAATAAAGACGTACCGGTTTCGTTCTAGCCTCCTTCCAAAAGCTAGACCCCGGTCCGAGCGATCGATTCGGTGGCGGACCGCGCAATTAAAGGGATGCGTTCTCGCTCTCGGGATCTCGGGCTGTGTGCAGGATAAATCATCTCTTCCATTCCATATTTGTGCATCCCCCATTCCCATGACATGTATGATAAAAAGGATATTATATCACAGGCCAGGCATATGGGTGGGGGTGGCTCATCTCAAATGTTCAAATCCCCCTTTGAAGCCTCTGCACTTTCCATCTAGATGATAAAATTAAATTTCACCCAGTTGTTTAATTAAAATGTGCTTCTCATTTTTGCCGGCCCGCCTCGTCTTTCCCTGGTAAGGACACGCGTGTCCGGTTCATCCATGTCCCATCATCGACATTCCTATAGTGATTCATTTCATCTCATTATAACCTTGAGAAAAAGCCATTCCTTGGGTCATAATAACACACGCGATGGAACGGAAACTGACTCTCACCTGTAGCGCAGGGCCCAGAGGGACGCGATCGTGTCCAGGCACGGCGGTTTCACAGCTACGTTTAAACCGAAGGTGAAACGCAAATGGAGAAACGCTTGGCTTTACGTCAACACTGTGGGTTTGTCGCGGTAGGGAAAAGCAGAGAAAAAAAACAGCGCACGGGGAAATCAAACAATACACGACATGCAAAAAAATAAATAAAAAAAATCCCTATGCAGTCCAGCTGGCTGGTGCACAAGGTGTATTGATAATGTGACTATTTAAAATGCTTTAAAAATGCCAATGTGGGCCATGAAAGCATTCCCCAGAGGTTCTCTTGCACCAACAGCATCTGAGTTCCAGATCTGACACGCAGTACCCCTTTCCTTACATTTACCGTCGTTCATTTAACAGCAGTTTTCCTCCAAGGTGCGTGCAACTCAGAGAAAACATGTCGCCGAGACATGGAAAGATCCTTCCAACAGCACAACGGCCGCGTAGCACGCGTGCAGGTTCCTCTCCCTTTGTGACCCCTGGTGCCTGCTGAGCTTCCGCTTCGCTGCGCACAGGTAGCATTAGGGCCGTTGCCATGCGGTCTTGAGGTTTCTTGTTCAAATTCCGCCCCGGCTGTAGCACGTTTTTCCCCTGAACCGACACATGAAGAATACCTCCCACCCCCCTATAAATCATTAATAGTCTACAAAATCAGTCTGGAGGAAGGTGTGACTTAATAAAGTTTATTAATAAAGCAGAATGAGCTTCTTAAAATGAAAGTGCAGTGAAACCCCGCTTAATGCTGCCAGTTCAGCGCTGCTCTGTTTAGCTGCTGTGAAGTTATGGCACACACGTGCTAGGCTTTGCATGTCTCCTTTTTTGTTATCGATATTGTGATAATCCTTATTCTCGCATCTCTCCAAGCGGTCTGCCTCCTTCCCCATGTGGGTGGGGTGTGCGCACAAGTCTGCGTGCGTTTGTGCACGCGTGTATGGGAACGTGTGCGCGCGTGTGTGTCTGTGAGCTAATAAAATAAAATAAAACGTTAAAATGATCCGGTTTACCGCTGTTTTGGCTACCGCTCCGCTTTCTTGGAACGCATTCTGAGTGCAAACCAAGGTCTTGCTTTACTGGTGGTTTACTCTGAATTGCACGTCACTTCAGAGAACAACAGCTATAAAAATATAAACACGCTAAGAGGCTGAAAATTTCGGTTGATTCTCGAAAGGTCATAAAGGTGATACGAAATCCACGTAGAGACGATCAGCCTAGAGATGACTTACCAAAGATGCCGCTGCGAAGAAGCAACCGGTTAATCTGGGGATGCCGCTGGCGGAGCGGAGAAGCGAGCTGGACGTTTCCGGGCCGACGCCTGCGCACGGATACGGCCGCCGCGGGGCTTAGAGAAAGAAATTTGTTCGCATTTACGAATCAAAAGACGTTTTTGTGTTTGGGCGGTGGGTGGTTGCGTGAAGAGCCCGGCGACCGCATCCAGGCTCCGTCCCTCGACGGCCGTCCCCGCAATCTGTTCGTCTTCACAGGTGTACGGCCCTTCAGCCATTGGTATCAAAGGCGAGCTCGCAAATTAAACGCGGCAGACAGGGTGCCTCGGGTTTTAATCTTCTCCGTTTGTACCCTCTGAAAAGAAGGCCTCTTGTCGCTTTCAAAGCACCTCCATTTCATTATTCACGGGTGTCCATTTGCATCTGGTTGGCTTGTCTATTAAAATGGGCCTTTTGTTCGGGCGTCTGCGGGAGGGAATCGGGTCGTCTCGAGATCCTGCGAACGCTTTGCTTTGCGCCTCACCTGGCGCGAGAAGATGGGAGACGCACGCACGCGCAACCGTGCGACGCGCCCGTGAACCGGCTCTGTCCCAACCGCTTTTGGAAATACAGCGCATCCTTGGGGAGGGGGTGTCCCAGCGTCTACGTGAAGCCGAAAGTTTGCACGTATTTTTAAGCATATTTCAAACACATCGACCAGACTACTGGCATACCAGCACATCGACCAGCAAATAAATGTAAAGTACGAACTCGATTTGTTTAATGTTTGTGAAACTGAGGCATGCGTACGAGCGTCGGTTTAAAAAATGGTAAGAAATGCACTCCTTTCTCAGAATTGCAATGATGTTTAGCGTTTCTTTTTTTTGGATCAACCCTCGCGCACACACATATATTCTAAAGAGAAGAAATGCAAGGGCTCCCGCGATTCATCGTGCACGCGCTTACGTAAACGCTCCTTCATACGCGTGGATAGACGCACGCACGCACGCACAATACAGGCTGTTGTTGGGACAACTCTGTCGCCTTTTGCTATCTTTCGAAGCGAACAGTGCAGAGCGCTACTCATTGACATTCCCCGGATGCGAAAGGACCGTGCATTCACTCGCACGCCGGAATACGGGCCCTCCGGCGCACGCCGACGCGAGCCCAAACGTGTGCACTGCATTCAGACAAGGGCTCAAGGTCAGCGTGTGAAAAGGCTGCCCCGCACGGTGGGAAAATGCATTTCGCATTTAACACAACTTGGTGAAATGAGGGAAGAAACTCAAGGATAAAGCAGTACGTGATTTTGACCCTGAGCAGACATCCACACGATGTCTTTCTATTTATCGCCGTAATTGTGGGCGTCCGTTGTTCGAACGCAAACAACATTAGCGGCTCGGGTGGCGCGTCATCTCTTTCAGCATCGGGGAAGATGCTTGGAGGAAAGGAGGAAACTGAAGACACGTGCCTTGGATTAGCAGGTATGACAGGGCAACGCTGCTAGATTTGGCCGGGTGGGGGGTGCGACGGAGCCCTCGTCGCCCTTGACCCGAGCCTGAACTGTATTAAGAGTCTGCAGCCTCAGAGATTACAGTGCGGTCGCCGTGCGGCACAATGGCAACTGTCACGGGGCAATAAAAGGCTGAGGGTGCGTGGGCCAGATGCGACCTGCTTGTCGACTGTGACTTATTTGTTTGTCTGCTCGACTCATTTCTCTGTCCTCCTGCCCATTAGCGGCTAGAACAATGTGGGGAAAGATAAGGCTCAATTGCGGACGGTGCGAGAGGCACTGGGGTCAAGCGGGGGTGGGGGGGGGGGAGGAGGAGGCAGACGCCGAACGTGTCATCCGGCAGGTGCGGGCCTTCGACGGCAGGTGTGCCGCCCCCCCGCAGACGCGCAACACCTGGCTCCCCATCCATGGGTCCCCTTAACACAATTGGCTTTGTCTTTTTGGCTGTGCACTGAGAGTAACGTGAGCCACACACAGATTAGCACGAATTAGCGCCGCGGCCGTCTCTCTTTGTCTCTTCCTCCTGAGCACGGAGCAGCGTCCCTCTCTGCCTCTACGCTTCGATCATGAAGAAGAAGAAGAAGAAGACAGTGTCATAGGGCGCCACCGAGAAGAGCTGGGAAACATCCGCTGAATTTCAGTAAGTTGCCCAGAGTTGCCCGGGTCAGGAAGTGGAAAGCCAGAAAGATAAAAAGCAGAATTATTTCAGGAAACTTTATCAGCCGTGAAGCCTTTGGATTTAGCACAAAGGATTATTTGTGTCCTCAAACACACAGACGCCGCAGTGAGTGATGGACGCGCCGGTCATACTCAGGGATCCGGTAAAATCTCTTATTAACTTTTACACGTTCGCTTTGTGCAAATTTGACAAACTGTTACTTTATTTTGTGCATGTATAACAGCTACGGGCTTCTGTCACAGCAGCTCAGCATGATGATGATGATGATGTATTTTCATCTCTAAGGCACAACCCCACCATCACCCCTTCCCGATGCCACCCCTGTCGCCCATTCCTCTCCCCAGTTCAGCTTCTTCCTGCAGTTGCAGCACGTTCTGCTCAGTTGAACAGAACCCAAAAGTCCGTCCTGTGTGGTGTTTGGCACACGGATACTCACGTACTGTACCTACCAGGGGTGTTTTTGGCAGCAAGGCCTTAAAATGGTTGCCGACATGAGGTTATTATCCGTACCCCAAGAAGGTCAAACATGCAGACATCTCAGAAAATGACGTGCGCTGGCCGTAGCGCCGCGCAAATAAATAAACTACACGTACTGTACATCACCAAACATTATTAACATTAAACTTGTTGCATTTAGTACATCGGTACTACACGCTGCTGTACCTTAGCGGTCAAATTGCCCCGTTTGACATCCTTGGACAGAAATCTGTGCACACGTCACTGGCGTGTGCGTGCGTGTGAGACGGAGAGGGAGAGAAAGCACGTCAGTGTCATGCCGGTGCCAGCTACTCAGCATGAAGCTCTGCATACGATGCAATTTTGTTCTGCATGCGATGGAGATACGTGTGCGTGTCCACGCCTTATTTCAAAGTCCGTATTAGAAATGTTCACGAAATTATTATTTTTTTAAGGTATTTACTGAACTTAGCTCTGCAAAAACCTTACTCGGGGTGAGAAGTAACTGTGTGCTAAATGTCACGTCTGTGGCTTGAAAAACAAAGCCGTTCATGTAGAACAAAGAAACAGAAAAACAGAGACTGATCTTTACAGACGTGGAGATACGCTGCCTGCACCGAGCTCAAGTGTGCGTTGCATTAGCGGAAGGGCAGGATCAAGTGGAACGATTCAAATGGAAAAATATTTCAGACCAAAAACTGTGTATGGGAGCAAGAAGTACATCAATGTAATGTATGTCGATGTAAAACACCCCCATAAACCCCTTGCAGGCCCCCCATCCCTTTTAAAGCAATTGACTTCAGGCGTTTCCAAGTGCTTGCTGTAATTCATCAGGCTGGAGACCGGTTCTTGCATCCTGTTCACAGGTTTGGAGAGCCACCCTGCAACGATTTCACACGGCACAACTGTACGGCCTTTTTTTTTTGCTCTTTAAATGAAAACCTGGAAGTCCGGTTAATTGTTAAAGGCTCATAAATCTCTTTCTGAAGGAAGAGGACATCGATGAACACAAAGGAACGCGATCGCACATCTGGGTTTTGCTCAAAACTGGCCTTTAAACGGCACGCTAATGAACTTTTAATAACGCATCGATCAGAAATATTTTGAACTACTTTGCTCTTTAGTTATTGTTATAAACCATCATTTACCCGATGCTTTGCCCAAATAACCATCTAGCATTAAATATACTATAGAGTAACACTAAACTTACTTGAATTATTAACCCTTTTATTCATCTGGGTGGGTTTTATTGTATCAGTTCAGGGTAAGAACCTTGGGTTCATGTGCAGGAGCAGGGATTAAAACCCAGATCTTTCACGTGGAAGGCAATGGCGCCAACCACCATTCTACTGTACAGCAAAAGAAGAACATGCACCTGTACGAGAGCAGTCGCACATTCGCGCTGCCTTTTAATATCTTCTTGCAAGCTGTGCTTGCTGCGTTTCTGCAGCATGTGGACTGTTGCGCAGGCATCTCACTCGTGAGCGCTGGTACAAACCGTGAGCGTCGAGGCATGACATCCCACACTCAAACTTTGCGGCTATGTTTTATGAAACACTGCTTATGAGATGTTTAATATTCCCAACATACTTCAGATGTTAAGATCTAATCATCTCAGAGCCATTGTCCTTGAGGTTCGGTTAACCTCTGGGATTTTATACATTCTTTCCAGCCATCTATTTCCCGGTGTTGATGACGGGCTGTTCTTCATGATGGTCATTGCAGTAGAAGCTTCCATTGACTTTTTTAATAGCTACATGACTTACTGAGGTTAGGGAGCCCTAGCGACGATGGCTGATCCTGTGAAGATTTCACGTGGATTCTCTCCTTTTGGCTGTAGTATGAGTGATGAAATTAGTGAGCAGCGAGGCAAGAAATTAAAACTTTTATAAAAAAACAAAAAAAAAGAAAAAACAGAAAATGGGGGTTTGTCTCAGAGCAAAACCCGTCACTCAGCACGCTACCTGACAACTGGAGTGGCTAATGCGGAACAGCAGAGTGTTTCTGCCGGAGCTGTACTGTAATTTACCATACTCTACAGCAATGTCACATTGATTTATGTGTCACTGTAACCAGTCAGTCAAAGCCACATCAGTCAAAATGAACTTCATGCATTATGCCCCCCTTTGCGGCAGTTTCGGCAAACCAGTTTGCGCAGGTTACAGCTGCATTCGGATATTTTCAAATGAATTACTGCAAATTGCATTGCGGACAGATGGGGTGCAAGTAGCAAAAAACATGAAACAATAATTTGATTACGCAAAGACGCCCACATGAGAGACGACTGCATTTCCAGGCGGATTAGGCGCTAGCATCCACCTTCATTTCTCACTTTGCTACTACACTGAAGTGAAGCAATGTGGGCCCAGAATATGCACATTTATCACACACTATTAAAAAAACCTCTCTCTCTCAGTTGCGCACGCACGCACGCACGCACACACACACACACACACACACACACACCATGGCACCCAGATATGACAGAGACCAGCCAAAGGGGGAGGGTGATGTAGATCCGACAGGCCCGTACACTCTGTCCACACCACATACAGAGATTTTAAGATGCTTAGCTCAACCCATCAAAGTAAACACAGAGTTTTGTTTTTGTCACCACAGCTACTTGTAGGCACATCTCTGCCTATCTTATTGTAAGAAAACATTATGCAACCCTCTTGATAATAGAGTTGCCTAGATAAACATCTGTGAAAATGTTTCCCCTTTATTTGGTGCAAAATCAGACTGAAGGCCTCTTTCATAGATTTACTGCGAAGCTTCAGAGCTACGTGATGTGGGAATAACCCTGTTAAACTGCATGGATAGATAAATAAATAATATAATACACCGATCAGCCACAGCATTAAAACCAGCTGCCTAATTCTGTGTGGGTTCCCCTCGTGCCACCAGAACAGCTGTGACCCATTGAGTCATGGACTCCACGAGACTTCTGAAGGTGTCCTGTGTTATCTGGCACCAAGGTGTTAGCCTCTACTGAGATCTGGGGAATTTGGAGGCCAAGACAACACCTTGAAATTTTTGTGATGTTCCTCAAGCTATTCCTGCCACCTCTTCCCCAGCTAACCGACCGTCGACACGATCTAAAGAAAAACCTTTTTTCCTCAGACCAGGCCACCTTCTTCCATTGCTCTGCGGTCCAGTTCTGACATTCACTTGCCCATTGTAGGCGCTTTCAGCAGTGGACAGGGATCAGCATGGGCACTATGACCAGTCTGTCAGCAGCAGTGCAGCACCATGCGCTGCGTGTTCTGAGACCTTTCTATCTTCTATGGCCAACATTAAGGTTTTCAGCAGTTTGTGCTACAGTAGCTCTTTTGTGGGATGGGACAGATGGGCATCAGTGAGCCTTGGGTGCCCATGACCCTGTCACTGGTTCACCGGTTCTCCTTCCCGAACCACTGCGTACCAGGAACACCCCACACCCCACAAGACCTGGCATTTTGGAGATGCTCTGAACCATTCATCTGGCCATCACAGTTTGGCCCTTGTCAAAGTGGCCCAGACCTTTATGCTTGCCCATTTTTCCTGCTTCCAACACATCAACTTCAACAACTGACTTTTCTCTTGCTGCCTAATATCTCCCCCCACTCTTTGACAGGTGCCACTGTGATGAGAAAATAAAAGTTATTCACTTCGCCTGTAAACGGTTTTAATGTTGTGGCTGATCGGTGTATAATCTAATATAATTCTGGGCTTTGTGTGTGCCACTCGATGTAACAGACGGGTTTTTGTTTAAGACTGAAAACAGTCACGCGGCAAAGGAGCGCGAGGCACTGGTGATGGGTTATGCTCGCTTTTTGGAGCCCTTGTGCTTAGGTGAGTGACAGAAAACAAAGACAAATGGGAAGATAACAATGGGGTCTGTTTGGGGATTCACATAAGCACGCTAGGAACTTGTCTGTCAATGTCTGTCAACGCTGGAAATAAAAAAGCAAACGCATCACCTCACCCTGGGGTTAGTATCTTAACCAAAATTTCTTCATTTCAGGTTATTTAAGCTGGAGTCATTTCATTATCAGTGAGACTTGATTTTAAAAGCACCTGTTAAGGAATATCCATCACTTAATAATAATATTGTTATTACTCCATGCCACGGTGGTCTAGTGCCTGTCCTAGAAACACAGCATCCAACACAGGTTAAACCATGGACAGGTCATCACAGGACAATCACACATGCTCCCAATTCACCTGAAATGCATGTGTTTGGACTATGGGAGGAAATCCTTGCAAAGACCAAACTTCAGACAGGGAAACAGTAAGGACTGAACCTACATCTGAATTCACAGCTCAAAAACTGTGACTCACCAGAGATACCTACCATGCCACTTCACTGCTTCTACAGCAAAATAAATAAATAAATAAATAAATTTTATATATATATATATATATATATATATATATATATATATATATATATATATATTTGTACAATAATATAACTTGCAATATAATCTAATTATGTTGTTTTATAGCCTAACACCCTATGATTCTGAGATGGGCTCCAGACTGTGAGCATCTGAGCTTCATGACCCTGAGCATAATAAAGCAGTTAATGATAAAAGAAGCATGTACTGTATGTATATGGGTATAACAACAACAACAACAACAACAACAACAACAACAACAATAATAATAATAATAATAATAATAATAATAATAATAATAATAATAATAATAATAATAAAGGTAACAGAAGTGTGCGAAGAACATTCTGGTTTTGTTGTGGGAAGAATTTTAGGGAAGGGCAAACTAAAATGAGAGACGTGTGTGACCAACCACGGAGATGAAGCGGGGTTGGTAGCACCGCACTCTGATGGGGTGAACGCCCACGAAAAGCTAACATGAGGAGAACCACGGCTGTGAGTCAGCAGCTCAGCAACGGCAGCACCTTCAGCGCGAGAACAATCCTGCCGCACACGAATGAGTTTAACAGCCTGGGAAGTTAAATGAATGCCGTTTGAAAATGACTTTTGCGTGACTGCTCGCATTTGTTTTTTTTTTTCTCAACATGGCGCTATTGACAGCTATTTCAGTTTTGCATCTTCAGGGAGCCAATTAATGAGACTCACGCACCTGACTTAAGTGGAGCGGATCGGCTCTGTGCCGCCGCAGAGCGGGAGGACGTAGCGGAAGTGTCAGCGGCCCCCCGAGCAGCCCAGAAGAGCAACAGCATCGCAACCGTTTGGGCCCGTCTGCGCAACGAAACAGCTCTCCAGACAGCTGACGCTGGACCTATGGAAGGGTGGCGAGGAGGTGCTCGCGGTGGGGAAACAGATGAAGGGAAGCAGGAGGAAGGAGTGGGTGAGAAGGAGAGCGAAGAAACCGTCCCACATGCTGTACCCTGGCAGAGAACAACTGCAGCCCACTGCAAGCAATAGCCAGCTCCCCGGAGAGGAACAGAAGGCCAACTCCATTTTCCACTGCTACGAATCACGGGAGCCCCCAGCGTCCACATGGACAGATTTGCTAGGCAGGAGAGGAGTAGAGCAGTAAATGATAGTGGACGAATCTGACAACTGAAACAATTGCACAATGCAACCAGCTGGTATTTTGTGCTTTATTATTTTCTACTTCAAACAAAAAGTGTTATTAAACTATATATATATATTTTTTTTTTGTAAATGTCTTCCACTGTAAACTTGTGGACTGGAGAAATGGAAGAGAAACCACATGCTCATTATTTCAATTTTTTTTCAAACACCTTATATAAAACATCGCCTGCAGGGATGAACCCGGGTGTGCAAACTTCTGCGGCATCAAAGGTCGAAGGCGAGGCGCAACAAGCGTGCAGCACCTGTCGCTCATTACTTGGTACAAACATATTTTTGGGGATGTGTGCGTAACTGTCAGTGAGTGAAGAATGAGCGTAACTTTGTTATATCGATCCAGTCCAGCACTGGTTTCACAGTACTGGGCAGAAATTAAATGTGAATGAATTATTAATGAACAAAACTTTCAGCGGACAAACACATAAATACTGCATTACAGTATAAAATAAAATGTCATGTTCATGCAAAAAAAAAAAAAAAAAAAAGATTTAATGGCCAACAGCTTGAATCGCACATGACCTAAACATATGGGAAGATGTAAATCTGAGCGTGTTTGTCAGTGGTGGGAGAACATTTTTGTAAATGAGGTAAACAGTTATTTTAAACCAGTACCGTGCACATAATCGGGGATCCCCTACACAAACATAATCCTATCCACCCCTCCGTAACAACAAGCACAGAAGACTTACGAGTATCTCTGAAACAACCGATTTGAATATGAATCTGCGCCGCTCTCTGCGGGAAAGGCTCAGGGGAACATTTCCGTCTTAATCCAGATGTTTTTATTTGGGGCAAAGCGAGAGTTATCTAGATTTAAACCGCTGAAAGCACGAGGGCTTGCGTACCGCGAGTGCAGCTCAATACGTCTCGATCAGAGAGTCCGCGCACATGGCGGCCTTGTGTGTACAGTGTGTGTGCTGGAATATCCACTGTGCGGCCTTGTGACAGTTAACAGACTGCCTTGGTATATAAACTGCACGCTAAGTGCAGCCCGGCAAAGCACTACTTATCGAATGGACGCTGCATTACAGGTCCATCGCCCGGTTATTTTTGGTTTGAGTTCTTGCGGCGCTGATGCTCTTGCGTAGTGGGATGCAGAAGCGTGGATAACCTCATTCTGGCTGGAGGCCTTTCGGTGCCGAGCATAGTTTTGGATGAACTTCCCTTCTCCCTGCGGGCGCTGGCCCCAAGACGAGTAAACAGCGCCCCAGGCTTCCCCTCGCAGATGGCACTCCGTGGCAGAGGGGACGGTAAACAAGGGCCATACCTCGGCCTCCAACGTGTTTGTTATCGGAGGGAGCTGGAAAGGAACGGCACTAGGGGTCAATAACGTGTTACGCAACAACCTGCAGCGCCCCCGAGTTCGCTGAGGTGGAAAACTGCACCCATCTGTCCTCCTCTAGCTCATGAAGCAGGGGAGCTCAGAGGGCACTGGAGACCACGCAGGTAACGGACGTGTGAATGCAGCCACGCTTTGCACGGACGATAAGGTTTGTTTGGCTGGGTGAGCAGCACGATGGGCACTAAAACCGGTAGCAACTTTGTGAAAATGGAGGGAAAACCTTACGATGGAAACGCAATTTATTATCAGGAACAGAGAGAATCTTTCGAGCTCTTTTTTGTCCGTGCGTAAATGAGTCAAGGAAGAAATGTGCATGTGGATCTTTGCCATTCAACATACTGTACAGGAAACAAGCCAGCAAAGTGTTGCTTTTGCTATTCCTGTTGTTACCGCTGCCCCAGATCTGCAGGACTTTTACACCAGGAGATGCAGGACCAGAGCGACTAGGATCATCCCAGCAACCATCTGTTCGACCTGCTGAAATCAGGCACGATTTCCTTACTTGTGAAACTGCATTGCTCACAGTCTCATGGCTGATTCAGGGCACATTTCACTACATGGTGCGCTTGGTACTACCATGTATGTGACAAATAAAATACTTTGATTCAATGATTTGATTCGTACCAGAATGTCTGAGAAAGACATCGAAAGCAAAGTTTGCGGATACCTTGCAGCGCCTGACACGATGCACCGCTTTCTAATGTTTATTATGCACAGAATAAAAGAAGAAAAAAGACGCGAAGACCAACGCGCTGCTCACGCACGATTTTGCGAAGGGCTGAGGAGCGGCTGAAAGCCTAGCGGGCCGCCAGGGTGGCGCTACTGCCGCCCTCTGCTGGTGACGGAGAGAAACGAGTCCCGGTTCAGCGCCACGCAGTTTTCCAAAAACCCCAGAAACTGTGGCTAATGTTCTGCTCATGCTTAAAAATATTTCATCAGAACAGCGATGGAACATTTCGCTGGGAAAAATTTGTGCAAATTACATTTTACTGAATTTCCAAAATGAGATCTTGGTTAAACCAGAGCACGAAACCCTGATTCTATAGCTGTTCTGCCTATGGATTACTAAGTATATGGATTATCGATTAACTAATTTAGGACATGAGAGGCTAAGATTGGTGTGCATGTTTAGCAGTTTCTTCCACTGGTACCCAAAATATAAAAAGAATATAACTGCATTACATTTCACACAGAACGTGTGACCGAAATAGCAGCAACGCATTTCAGAACATAATGAAGACTCCAGGCCTGGAAATAAAGGGTAAGATCATTTATGAGAGGCAGTCGATAAAGTTTTAAGGGTTAGGTCAAAGGAAATGCAGGTGAACATTATATCACTTATATTATCGCATTCTCTCCCTAGCACCTGATCGATAACGGTTGGTGCCCAGCGATTGTTTCCGTCCGTAAGCCTTGTGTATGAGTGAGTGTTTGTGTGCGGGGGTGTGCCTGATCGAGATAAGAAGTGATTTATTTAGCTGCAACCCAGAAACAACAGCAACAGCAAGAGAAATCGCTTATGGATTAAAGGCCAGCTGTCCTCACAGCAAGAATGATACAACAATAAAACATATGTGCACAAGTAACCAAAAATAAACCCAATGTTAAAATTCTCATTAAACACAAAAAAACTATGCACTTTGTCAATAAGCAATAAGACATGAGAGTTTTTAATTTATCCCATTCTTATATTTGATATTGTTTAAAACATATAGACTGCATGGCCAAAAGTATGTGGACAGCTGAGCATCACCCCCCACATGTGCTTGTCGAACCTCCCGTTCCAAACCTATGGGCATTCATACGGAGTTGCCGCCCCCCGTTTTCTTTTTTTTTGGCTGCTGTAACAGCATCCATCTTCTGGGAAGGCTTTCCACCACATTTTGGGAACTTGTGCCCATTCAGCCACAAGAGCTTCAGTAAGGTTGGTCAAGAAGGCCTGACTCATGGCTGGCGTTCCAGTTCATCCTAACGGTGTTCAGTGAGGTTGATGTCAGGGCTTCGTGCAGCCACTGAAGTTCTTCCACACCAACCTGGGCAAACCCTGTGTTTATGGAGATCGCTTTGTGCACGGGGGGCAGAGTCATGCTGGAGCAGCAAAGGAGCTTCTTCCCCAAACTGTGGCCACAAAGCTGGAAGCATACAATTGTCTTGAATGTGTTTGTATGCAGCATGGGTGCGCTTCCGAAACAGCTCAGCTCAGGCCACGCATTTTTGGCCAAGGAGTGTATTTTAGAAATGCAACAAAGTGTTCAAAACTTGTGGGAGAAATTTTAGTTTGAATTTGATTCTGTGCGAGCCATTTCCTGTTAAAATGATGCTTGAAAGTACTATCTTCATCAGAGATACAGAAATAAAATGATAGCCTGGCTCAGGTCAGTGACTGAGGGACGCTAGGTTCTGCTTACCTTCGCTCTGTTATCTACCCTGATGGTTTTAACTGTAGAACACATGCAGTCTTATGTCATACTGTCAGTAAGTTCTAAGAGTGGTAGCTGTGTGATTCCCCTGTGACTATAAGCCCTGACAATAAGAACTCGACGGTATCACATGACAACCGGTCGCAACAGCTGACTTCCACACATAGTCACGTATGTTTATATGAGGAGTCACACTCCTAGAAAGCAGTGCTTGCTCTCTCGCCAGCACTGTTTCCACAGGGGCAAATATGAGTGAAGTCCCTGGCTGTCCGTTACGCTCACACCGGTTAAGATATGTGCTCTTTCCCAACCTCCTGCATATTTAGTTGCACTGAGGTGGTGAACGGGCTTTGTGTGGCCAGAAACAACAGTGCACTGCCAGATGACACTTCTGCTGGCTCCCTGGCCATGGAGGACACCTGATCTCCTGGTCACATGGACAGTGGACTGGACTTTGTGGCCGTGACCAGGAGGAAAAAAGATGCAGCAGAGAGGCTGGAACATTCTCTGATGCTGCACTAGACGGGCCAGTGGAGTTTGCCCCACCAGAATGGCCGAAAGGCGGACCCCTCTTCTCACCATCGTACCGGATCATTGCGTTAATTTGTTGATACAGTACATACTGTATGTCTTTGGTGGGGTCTCCTCAAGCATGAGACTCCTCTGGCACCTTAGTGGAGCCCTATGTGAACGACCGGGAGTAGGGGAATTATTTGGAGATATTTTTAGAAAATTGTTGATCTTGTTGTTTTGGTGCATTTTAACATATTAATGATTTTTACTGGTTTTAGTGGTATTCTGATTGAATTCTTTTTTAATGTGTGGGTGTAAAACAAAGTTGGCCCTTGAAACTTTTAAATTAAAATACGCGTATTTTTCGGGGGAAGTTTTATATGTTTTTGTATGACTTATATGTTACTTTTGGATGTTTTATCCCTGGGGATTTATCTTTGGGTATCAATTCATGTGAGTGTTTTGTTGCTTTGTAATGGTTAATGCTGCACAACTTGTATGGGGGTATTTTGTATGTGTGGAATGATGTCCTATCATGGATCACCTCGATATGAAAGGTGTGATAACTTCTTTTGGAATAGATGGATGATTGAAATGTTTTATGGCAATATTTGAGTGTTTAATAAACTAACGGAAAAATCTAGGTGCATAGTAATTACAGACATGGACTTGTGAGCTGAAGGCAGCTGGTTTGTTCAGTCTGACCATCAGAGTGACAGCGGATGGCCTTTGTGAAGTTTTAAAGATCCCAAGTGAACATGCAGATAGCAAGGACTGAAATCCATATCCAAACATATAACCCAGGTGCTGTGATACGCCAGCATTACCTGCTGAAGCACTGTTCTGCCTTTATAGCACAGCACTGAAACGATTTTTTTCAAAAACTGTATAATGAGATAAGAGTTTTAACATTTAAAGCTCTGTGACCTGATCTTTGCAAAAAATCTACAGTCGCAGTTGCATATCAATGGACATCAATTTTAAATGTGTTTTACTTCATTAAAGTTTAAAGAGAAACACCAGAGGGCAGAAAAATACAATGAAAATTAAGCATTAAAAAAAATATGGATATTGACAGGACATGAATAAAATATGGACCCTGCCGAATAAAAAGATGTTTTTATTCCAAGCTGGCCCTAAATGTGTACTTCTGCATAAAAATCCAAGATGCTTACAGGGACTTTCCTATAAGTCTGTCTTCCTGGCATTTTTTACACTGGACTGTTGCTGTCCACTGCAGACCTGACAATGAGGAGCTGCAGGGGGCATGAGGCTGTGACCTCCTGGTCTTTGTGCTGGAAGCCACCATCCGAAAAGGTTGCTTGTTTGATTAATAAGGTGGATAAAGTCAGGGACAGTGAACGGCTTGTATTGCTGCAAAATACACCAATTTAAATGCGATGCAGGAGTTCAGGACACAAGGGGAGCGGCGTTCCAAGCCTCCATCAGTCATGCTTGGGATGTACATGTAGCAGGGACAGAATTATTCCCTGCCAGCCACCACCCTCAGCCCATAGGAGATGAAGGTAAGACTCATCTTCTGTTATCACCTGTTGAGACAGCTCAGATTTGTTATTTATTGTGCAGAATTCCTGGCATTACCTTTGGATGTTCAAGTTGAATGCACAGTACTGAAGTTTACCTACCAGCTAATTTAGTGTTCACTTTGAGCCCCATCTTTTGACAGCTTCGTGTTTGATATTCACACTGAGGCAAGGCAGGAGGCCCATCAACAAGCGGGCTTCATCTTTATTCACAAAAGCAAGGTGCATCACTAATCTCAGAGCCAAATCTCCTTCACTTAACCAAGAAAAGGATGAATTATATGAAATAGCTGTATAACATTGATATATTCAATCCAAAAATCTAAAGAATAAATTTCAGGCTATAGTATCCCTGCACCCTGCATCAGGAGTTAGTATAAACTGATGGAATTATTCATGTTTTCATGGTTGAAATCTGAAGAAAACATATTATATTCTTTAGCTCTGCGTTTACAGTACCCGTGACAGTCTGAGTGAACATGGTCGACATGGCCAGTACCTTTGTGGGACAAACTAGACAGAAGAGGCAAAGTGAGACAAAAAACTCAGAAGTGCTCTGCGTCTCCACAAGCGGCTGCAGAAGAGATGAGAAGACGTGAGCTGATTCTCAGCAAGTGTACTCAAACTTTTCATTTTGACTGGAACTCCGGTAAAAAAAAAAAGCCCAATTTCTAACTCGCTATACTGTATGCATTTTATTAACTACATTCATCCTTGTCGAAAAGTTTACTAAATTATGCATGTATGGTACCGACAAAAAGGAAAACAAAAAAAAAAATGCTCTTTGATTTTTCAGGAACATAACTGCCGCAGATGCAATGCAAGCTGCATTTTTGAAAAAAATAAATAATCAGTCAAATAAATACATAAATTAACAACTGAGTTGAAGAAATGTGCTAAAAAAGTGCAAATAATAAACATCTACCAAGTGCTCACATATTTCATTTGGTACCGTTTGGGTCACATGAAATGCCTGTAATGACAAAAGAGGGAGTTAATAATGTCTGTATTTATTAGTTTTATTCTGCTATCGAACATACATCTTTCCAAACATTGAGTTCTCATTTGTGTGTAGTCCATAGAAAGAGACAGAAAGACGAGTCCATTCTTACAGCTGCGATAGTCTGCCTTTATATAAAGCAAATATGTTTCACGCCTGCTGCCTCTGTAGAGCAGCAATACTACAATAAAGTCAAGGTCATAAACTGTATATAATGATGTTACTGAGTGGAATGCAGCCAAACATTTTGCCGTCCTCAGTGCTTGCTGTGGTACGAGTACTTCCAGGAGTTTTTCCCCACCTGCCAGTGGGTGGCACTCAGGACACTAAGCGGAATCACGTGTATGGAGTCATTTCTTCCAAACCACATGAAGTCTTCGATGGCCTGCATGGCAGCATCTTTTGACTTCTCCAGGTGGCTTCTGGGAAAGCGCCTTCTGGTGCTACTCTCTGTCTTGCCGTGGGGCCGATAGTCAGACAGATAGGTGGGGAGGCTTTGTCTCCTTTGCTCACAGTTATTCGAGTCTCCCTGAGCCAAAAAGCTGACGTCGGAATTGTGCTGTCTCCTTTCATCTAGAAATTTCTTGCGACCTAATCCCTATTGACCAGTGGAAACCAAGGATGATTAAAAAACTTAACTGGACATACTGTATACTTATCTTTTATAACTGAGAAAATTTTATTACGTGACCCCACCTGAAAATGTACCCGACACCATAAACACTAATTATAAAACACCACTACATTTTTGACAGTACTTACGTTATCGTACGTTTCAATGCTGTAATGTAATGCACCCCGGTTATCATGAGCTGAGAACAAATAATCCCTGCACTTTGCTTTCTAAAACAGAAAAAAAGAAAAGTCATTTATCAAGTGGTTACCAATAGCAATTACAACATTGTACATTAATATGACAAAATAGTGCATACATGCACGCAGACACACATTGTATACATAATGATAGAATAGAAATATATTGCATATAGCATTTTTGTGATTGTAACAGTAGTTCTCAAATGCCTGGTGTCCGGAAGTAAATTAATATCTACAGAGTGTGGTGGCTTCATCTCTGAGAAGACGATCATTTAAAAAAGTGTGGCTAATCCCATTCCTAGACAGCCATAACAAGGTCACCGTTCGTGTCTTACATAAAAATGGGGTTAACTAAAAAAAAATCCAGAATGCCAGCTCCCATAAGGCCACAGGAGGGTTGAATCACCTGACAGGGGAGCATGTGATTTGATTATCATTGTCCTTGAATCTGGCAGGAGGCAGGAGGCAGACAATGGTGGCATGCGGTGCTGGAGAACATTTAGCTCATAGGTTTTCAACTGGATTTCTTTTCTGATTTGTATGGCTGTTTCAATCTTCTGTTAATTCTGAGCCATTGCTAATGGCACGCAGCAGTTTTCTTTGAGATCAAGGTTACCTTTGCCTGCATTCCCCAGCATTTGTTGTTACATTTGATGAATCGCTTCCAACTGTGGAATCTCACCAAAGGTGGGGATATGAGCCAAAGTATTCTGGCTGTATGACAAAGACAGTCTTCTTATTGAACATTCTTTTATTTACGTAAAAATAATAACTTAGTCTATAAAAGCACCTCAGCGGATGGGCTGCTACAGAGGTGAATCTTTTTTCTTTCTCCACAATACATCTATTTATTTTTTCTTTTACATTTCTGCCACCAAAAGTTATTTTAATAACACATATCTACATGGCATTCTTTGTTGTGTTCTGGGGTTTCTGGAAGAACTGTAGAAGTAATTTTGTCATTTTATTGCCGTGTATGTGTATGTGTGTGTGTGTGTGTGGGGGGGGGGTGCGACTTTAAATTCAGTAATAGCAGGGAAATTACATTATTTGGAATATCATTATAACCCTCATCAGTACCTAAAGACAAAATCAAGATATCCTTAAACATATTGTACTACTACTACTACTACTACTAATAATAATAATAATAATAATAAAAAGTCAGTTCAACTGTTATGCAAAATATATCATTATATAAAACACACACACAGACTGATAAATTATTTCAGTTTAACAGCAGAACATTTGTAACACATAGTAAGGGTGAGCACATGAGTTGTGCCTGTGTAGTTCCCATTGAGCATCACGGTAGAACCCGGATGCATGTGTCAAGGTCAGTCATTAAATTAAAGTTCTTTCCAAAAAATCGGTTCAAACCTTTGACTGGTATTGCATTTTAGGTCTTTCATTTCCTCTTAGTGAGCACATTATACCTTAAATTAAGTTCAGGGGAAAGGCAGACTCACCCGCATACATGTTCACAAGCACCAATGCACTGGCAACTACTACTTTAACTTAATAGGGAAATACCCAAATGTACCTGCTCAGGATTTTTAAATAATCTGGGGTACCGCTTGTCCAGTAACACTGTGGGTCCTGCATCTCCGGGTGGAGAAATTTGTTTTTCCGTTGGAAGCCGTAAACCTGCGTGAGCAAACTGTAAGGTAGGAAGTCAAACTACTGACTGGAAGTGCTGCCCAGTTCAAACAAACTCATAGTGTCCCAGGAATATCTCTGCAAATATCTATTACTTATATTGTAGGTAGCCCCAAAACCTGACATTTTTACACGCCTTGTACAGACCTGTTCCTGCAAACAAAATATCAGCTAACATCAGCTAAAATAAAAACTGATACCATATATATCCAGTTGCCTGATTCAGTATCCAGGCTCTATTGGGACTGGTTTTACCACTTGTCAGGTTTTGGGTTAATATTACATGTTAGAAACAGGACTCAGTGTAGTTGTACACAGCAGCGAATATGCGGGGGCTCAGCTTGTTTGAATAAGAAGGGGTTTCCCTCCCCACAGTTACTCCTAACCATTGTCTCTCTTACCCATTTGCCTTCGTTCTCCATCCACGTATACCGGTTGCGTCCCTTCATTTCCCACCAAATTACTTTATGTTTAAACAGATCTAATAATTTCACTGCTGGCTCCTCTTCGCAAAGTGTCCCGACCAACTTGTTACCCCGCCGCGAAGCGACAGAGCGGGACTCTGCGGTTACCATGGAGACGGCCAAGTGACGCTGGGCGACGAAATACCGCCGGGCACCCGCGTTAACAATGTAACAAGAGTCGAACTGGAAACAACCACGATCCACAGTATTAGCATTTTACTATTTTTGACACTTGCTCCATCATCAACAGTAGCACATGTATACATAAAACATTAGGATAGGTTAGGATGGGACAGATCTTTATTAATCGCTGCAGGAAAAATGTACACGCACAGCAGCTGTAACACAAGACACATAAAAAATGGGACAATTCCAAAAAGCAATAAATAAACAGATAAGCAATAAATAACAAATAACAAAACGGCCCAATAACGACAGCCTGTAACGACTCTTAAGGTCACAAGGAACTTTCCGCTTCAGTTAGCATTGTCTAGCAGACGTCTTTATCCTAGACGGATTTACATGTTAGAAAAGTACATTTTTTTATGTGCTCAATAATACTAATACAACAAAGACCGAACTAAAAACAATTTAAAAATTTTTAAAAAACGAAGTCTGACTGAGCTGACAGCACAGTTAACATGGGACAAATCAATCACATTCCATTAATGGCGGTGACATTTTTCACGTAGTTATAACAGCCCAGAGACAGTTGACGGCTAAGTGCCTAGAAACTGAGATATTGCCGGGTAGAATGTCGCCAAATGACAATAATAAGAAAACACTCGACGGAAGACTTTAAGACTTCCGTTAGTTTAGCGCAACAGTAAAGGACCCTGCAAGGATGGCGCATTTCTGTATCCGGGTCAAGTAACAGGAAGTTACTTAATTATGCAAAGACTACAGCGCGCTCAGCCGAAGGTTATTGAGCTGTTTGAGCGGGACGGTCCGGCGGCCGCATAGCTTCTGCTTCCGGGTCGTGTGACAGGAAGGTCGTTAATTATGAGACGGGATTTGGTGCAGGAGGTCAACAGTTTTACAACTTTTTCCTGTTTCGCTTCAGTTCTGAAATGTTTTGTTGGCCACGTGTGATCCACGCTGCTTATATAAGTGTGTATAGTAACATGTGACGCCCCCAAGAGGCCCAATGCGGAGCGCACAGGGAAGGGGTGTGATAGAAAGCTCTGGAAATGCGGAGAGAAGCCAGAGCAGCCTGATCTCCGGGCTCGAACCGAGCTTGAGAATGAGCGACGCGGAGAGCCTTGCGTCCCCGGACGGCGGACAGGATGAGCCTGTAGACCGCGGCGAGAATAACGCACAGGTTGTCTGTCTGTCTGTGTATGTCACAAGACTGTGCAGCTTGTGTGATGGGTGTTGAGTAGCCTGCCGTGCGAATGATCGACTTTATCTTTCTTTCTTATGGAAAACGGAACAAATGAGCGATGCTGACATTAACACACCTCTCAAATGTCGTTCCTCCTGTCTGTATGCCCAGTCTGTCAGCTGGAAAGTTCTTCCACATCTGTTCCTAGAAATGTCTAGAAATTCTTTCCTTTGTCTCTGTATGTCTCTATGTGACGTTTTTTGTGACTACTACTATCTCTCCACATGTGTGCCTGGATGCATCTCTCTGCCTCTGCACACAAATGTGTCTTTTTATGCATCTGCCAGGGAGAAACAGCTATAACTGTAAAATATAAGTGCCTGATAGCCAAAAAAGAAACATGTTTTTGTGGAAATGTCCAGTGTACTTTTCTAGTTAACAAGGCGGATGTCTGTCGGTCAAGTTGGCAGCTTTCATCGATCGCGCAGCACTGGTTTTTGCACAGTGGGTCAGCTAAGCCGTGTGTGCCACCTTGCATCCTGTGTGTTTGCTCACACTCTCAACAGGCGTTCATTCTTCAATAAGATTTTCTTCCATGACAGAGCACTTATCACTTTCTTAATTATTTTTAAGTACAGTGCACATGAGGACAGTATAGTGGTACTGGGTTGCAGGTTTGGACATGGATTAGAAACCAGTTCATTCTGGGTAGAGGTTGCATGTTCTCCCTTTGTCTGTGTGGGTTCCCTTGAGTTGCTCCAGCTTCCTCCTGAAGTCTAAATGCATGTTTTCCGGATGTGTATATTGATGACTAAATTGCCCGTTGCGTGTTTGTGATTGTCCGTGATAAACTGGTGTCCCGTTCAGTCTATGCTACCACACTCCCTGTGCTTCCAGCATAGATTCTGGTCCACAGCAGTCCTTGTGTTAATACAGTCAATTGTTGATAGCTGATCCTTGCTGTTTTTTTAACGCTTTGAATACTCCTCTGTGATTTTACTCCATTACTTTTCTACTGCAATATGGCACAGGTCTCAATAGAATGTCTGGGCAACGAGATCAAGAGCCGGGCGGTGGTGAAGTATTCGGCCGCCCCACCACCCACAACTTATGCTCTCCTCCAAGAGAAGACAGACCTGAAACTGCCTCCTGCAAACTGGCTGAGGGAGAGTACCCAGTTGGGACCAGCTGGTACCACTGTTCTTGGCTCTAGCAGCAAGAATAAGCCTTTCTCCAGGTATGCTTTGAGGCCTTCTAAGGCATTCAATGGGGACTTGACCCTTTATTTGTCAACCATATTGCATTCTCGTGTGGAATGGCCGTAAAAAATTTTGATGGTTGTTTTAATACTATTTCTACAAAGAGTACTCGACATATAACTGGCTCACACTTACAATTCTTATTTATGAATAAACAAGCAATAGTAATTTAAAAAATGAACTGAATAAAAATTGCCAACATTTATTTTGAATGATTTTCAGATTTACTGTAAATGAATGGGCATATTGTAGCTAATTAAGACATGTATACATAAACATCTAGTAATGTACATGTACAACATCTTAGCGTAACTGTAGTGCCTGCTGACAGCCATATGAAAACCAGTACACCATGACACAATTATAAGTTTACAGCATATATTACAGACGGAAATGCTATGAAAATGCATCAAAACATTACATGTTTGTACAGCACCTCCACTATATACACGTGTGGCATTGTAGCATAACGGCTGCTTAAGGTGAATGGCATATGAGACTGTATAATACACACTGGCCCTGCTCACGTACACCCAGCAACCATCTTCTGATGCCTGCTTGATGGCAGGCTTCCCTTTCTCCACCATTTCTCCTAGTAAAAGACCATGCAACACACAGTATTAGTTGTTCTCGCAGTTATGTCACACAGAGATGTGGATTAGGCAGGTTAATTTGGCAAACACCTTCCCTTTATTTTGCATCTCAAAGCTAAATTTGCACCAAAAATTTCCTACGACTGTATTTCTCAGCACCGTCTTCATCCCTGCACCACTCACCCCACTGACAGTCACAAGAGATTGCATCACTTAAACTTACTACATCTCACTGTTGTATGGAACAGAATACTGAAGTATTAAACAAAAAAAAAATGTTGTGAATATACTGTACTTTATAAGAAACTTTGGGAGGGAATACTAACATAATTAACAATGGTATGGATAACGTCGTCGTCTTCTTCTTTCGGCTGCTCCCGTTAGGGGTCACCACAGCGGATCAATTGTTTCCACTTTTTCCTGTCCTCTGCATCTTTCTCCGTCACACCCACCACCTGCATGTCCTCCTTCACCACATCCATAAATCTCCTCTTAGGCTTTCCTCTCTTCCTCTTGCCTGGCAGCTCCATCCCTAGCATCCTTCTCCTGATATATCCAGCATCTCTCCTCTGCACATGTCCAAACCAACACAATCTCGCTTCTCTGACTTTGTCTCCAAACCGTCTAACCTGTGCTGACCCTCTAATATACTCATTCCTAATCCTGTCCATCCTCGTCACACCCAATGCAAATCTTAACATCTTTAACTCTGCCACCTCCAGCTCTGCCTCCTGTCTTTTGGTCAGTGCCACCATCTCCAACCCATAAAGCATAGCTGGTCTCACTTCCATCTTGTAGACCTTCCCTTTCACTCTTGCTGGTACCCTTCTGTCACAAATCACTCCTGACACTCTTCTCCACCCACTCCACCCTGCCTGCACTCTCTTCTTCACCTCTCTTCCACACTCCCCGTTGCTCTGAACTGTTGATCCCAAGTATTTAAATTCATCCACCTTCGCCAACTCTACTCCCTGCGTCCTCACCATTCCTCTGTCCTCCCTCTCATTTATGCACATGTATTCTGTCTTAGTCCTACTGACCTTCATTCCTCTTCTCTCTAGAGCATATCGCCACCTCTCCAGGGTCTCTTCAACCTGCTCCCTACTCTCACTACAGATCACAATGTCATCCGCAAACATCATAGTCCACGGTGACTCCTGTCTGATCTCATCTGTCAACCTGTCCATTATCATTGCAAACAAGAAAGGACTCAAAGCTGATCCTTGATGTAATCCTACCCCCACCTTGAAAGCATCCGTCACTCCTACCGCAGACCTCACCACTGTCACACTGTTCTTGTACATATCCTGTACCACTCTTACATACTTTTCTGGCACCCCCGACTTCCTCATACAATACCACAGCTCCTCTATAGGTACCCTGTCATATGCTTTCTCTAAGTCCACGAAGACACAATGCAACTCCTTCTTACCTTCTCGGTACTTCTCCATCAGCACCCTCAGAGCAAACATCACATCTGTAGTATTCCTTCTCGGCATGAAGCCATACTGCTGCTCGCTAATCGTCACCTCCCTTCTTAACCTAGCTTCCACTACTCTTTCCCATAACTTCATGCTGTGGCTGATCAGTTTTATCCCTCTGTAGTTACTACAGTTCTGCACATCACCCTTATTCTTAAAAATTGGTACCAGTACACTTCTCCACTCCTCAGGCATTGTCTCACTTTCTAAGATTATATTAAACAATCTGGTTAAAAACTCCACTGCCATCTCTCCTAAACACTTCCATGCTTCCACAGGTATGTCATCTCGCATAACATAGGATACCATAAGCAGAAATAAATCAAAGTAGGTGAAAAACTTCAACAAATTTTTTAAAAAGAAGTTAATGTATTTTGGACTACACATTTAGGAGTAATCGCTCTGTCACACGTATTACCTGATCCACATATGAACGACTGATTTGACTTAGGACCAGGCTGTTGGTCCCAAACGTGGGTATAAGTCAAGGACTATCATTTATTTATTTATTTATTTATTTATTTATTACTTTGGTTAGCTTTTGCACATCTTCACACCCTGTCCTTTTTATCTTCACAGTTGTAACAAAATAGTTATACAACAATCATTGAGCACATATGTAGTTAGAGCTGTTATAGAGTTTTACAGAAACAACTTTTATCTATTTCCATGTCTTAATGTTGGAAGCCTTGGGATCATGACAGTACCGTGGTTAAACGTGATTGTCTAAACAGGTCAGCACTTTATATAGGTTAATGGTATCTGTAGTTCAGGGAATCTCAAAGTGGAAGCTATTCGTGGTCCTTTATAATAAGTTTGTGTCCTGTAATTATCTCTGTGCAGTTTTGGAATGGCATATGACTTCATTGACTCCATTGGGAATGATGTTGATGTTGTGTCGGACTCAGAGGTAAGGATGTTATATCCATTTTGATAACTGGTATTGGTGAAACCTGTGTTGTTTCTGGTGATGCAGAGATTTGATGTTTCTGTGACCCCCCCCCCAGAACATTAAGAAGCTGCTGAAGATCCCGTACAGTAAGTCTCACGTCAGCATGGCTGTCCACCGTGTGGGGAGAACCCTTTTGCTTGATGACTTGGATATCCAGGAATTATTTATGAGGTCCTCCCAGGTATTGTAAGGATTTTGTTTTTGAAAATTTACAATATTTCTGTTTTTTCTTCATACTTTTAATTGCCTTTTATTAGTGGTAATATAATAGTATTTCATACTTTTTTTTTTTTTTTTTGTTCAAAACATTTTGCGAGCTTATATTTCTAATTTGTTTATTTGTTGGAGCAGTTCTGGTTAGGTGCAAAGTTTGAACCAGATACCATGTTACTCTGTGAATTCACTTGTTTAAGTTTGTGTTACTTTTTTTTTTTTTTACATGCAGATGTAGAAGTTATGTAGTTGGTCAATTAACAAAAAAGGTACCAATTATTATTATTTTTTAAATATATATTATTTTTTAATGGCAGACAGGCGATTGGACCTGGTTAAAGGAGTTTTATCAGAGGCTGGTTGATCAGAAGTGGCAAAGGAAAAAGAAGAGTAAGGAGCACTGGTACCAGAAAGCTATTCTGTCAAAGTTTCTTTATTATAGGTATGTTTCCCAGCAACCAGGTAATTATAGCTTTGATACAGGCATGTCTGTGCAATTTCTCAGATTTTTTTTTTTTTTTTTTTTTTTAAATGTATTTTTACTTTGTAAACCTTACCTTGAAGGATTTTAATCTCAACATTAAGACAAAGCTAGACAGGGAAAAGGTTTTTTTTTTTTTTTAAAATGGCAAAGTACTTAATGGTGAGGTGAGATAGACTGAGAATATGCTGTTGCTATAGCCCTCTAGGACCAGTAGATGAGACCACAGAAATAAGTGTTCATGAGTCTGTATATTGGGTCCAGACATACTGATGGGGATTTGAAAGTTGTGCTAAATGTATAACCTTTTATTTGCATTATGGTTGACTGTTTCTGTGCAGCATTAGCGGCGATGGTGCTGCAGAGCCCGTCCCTGCAGACTCTGTGAACTCCGGGAAAGGGGATGAGGAATGTGGGGGTGTGGAGTTTGGTCCCTCCTGGCCAGCCACCTTCACAAGTGCAAGCTCAGACCCTGGAGACTCTACCACTCCTGAAGAGGTACATGCCTTGTGTTACAACCTCAGTGTCTTGAGGTACAGGGGTGTGGCATTAACTGTTTAGGACACTGGTGGTTTAGATATGGAGCACAAAGAGGAACAACAGAGGCATTGGTACAAATGTGATTTAGTATGTACGAGTGAATTGTGTGATATTGTAAATGTCTATAGAGGTGTCAAAACATTGCATAAATGTTATTTTACATGTTTTGCACTAGTGTGTTAATAGGAAAGCATGTATTTTGGATTTAACATTCCTGTTGCAGTGAAAAATTATAAGATTTTTGTGTATTGTTGAAGAAAGAAAATGTATTAATAGATTACTTTTCATGTAGAAAACTCAAGGTCTTTGTAGGCATAATGCCCAGTGCATAATTAAACAAGTATAAACAGGTACTAAAGATTACTGACAATGCGTGGATTGATTCAAACAGCTGTGTAGCGGGAATAAAACCGGACAAGGGTAAATCATACTAAAAAGGTGAGGTTGCAGAAAATGTGCCAGTTTAACCTTCAAATCTTATATGATGACAAGAGTAAGCATAGCAACAAGACACAGTGGCCATCCTGCATCTGCAAGGTCTCTCCCAAACAAAAATTTTGTAGCAGTCAGACTTTTCGAGATGTGTTATCCAAGCTCTTCTGCAGACACCTAAATGGAGAAGGCTGAGGACCAGGAAACTGAGTGCAGCAGATAAACGATACCCTCAAGCTTACTTTCCTTTGAAATTGGAAGATATCCACTATCTTCATTAGTTCAGGACTGGCAGAAACCACTAGGATCCTGATACATGTATTTACAGTCCTCAGAAGTGGTCTTCATAGAAGAGTTGCAACCAAAAAGCCATTCTTCCAAGTGGGAAACAAAACCAAGTGACTCATCAATGCAAGAAAAAACACAAGGACTGGGGTGCAGAAAACTGACAGCAGTTGGCTCTGGACTGATGTTAAAATGTGAAATTTTTGGCTCTGTCACAAGGCAGTGTTCTCCCAAAGGGCTAGAGAGTGGTACATGGATGTGTCTCCAGGCAGCAGTGTAGCATGGTGGTGGTTCCTTACAGGTTTTGAGCTGAATCTCTGCAAATGGGATTTGGTGATAGGGGACATTTTTGGCCATCACTTGTAGGAAGTGCAAGCATATTTTATCCATCACATGATACCATCAAGGTGGCATCTGTTTGGTCCCAAATTCATACTACAGAAGAACAGTACTGTACATGTACAGTACAGTGTCGCCAAATACACAACCAACCAAAGTCATAAAGAACCATCCTCAACAAACAACAAGGCATCCTGCAACAGATGGTGTGGCCCCTCACAGAGCCCTCTGGAGTTACATACAGAAACAGAAGCAAGTGAAACAGCTAAAGTCTGTAGAACAACTCTTAACAAATTCTCCAACATGCTTGGAACAACCAAGCATATAACAACAGCCAAGTGCCTTAAACTGCACACAAGTGTAACCAAAAGAAATGATGCTGTTTTAAAGACAAAGGGTGGCCATCCCAAATATTAATTTGATTTAGTTTTTTCTGTTTACCTCACTTTCTAGGAAGTTCAACTATTCGTGGCATTATTTTTGGAGGCATCCTTACTTCACAGCATTTTTCCCACTGCCCTAAAACTTTTGTACAGTACTGTATACAAGTGGGATTTCTTACGAAGGTACATAGGCCAATGGATGTGAGCAGTGTCAAAGGAAAGAACAAATCAAAACCCCCTAATCCAAACACACTAGCTAATGTAGTACAAGCTATGCTGACCAATCCAAATATACACAAACTGTAAGATATATATGTTCAGCATCTGCCATCACTAACCTATACCAACTGTCCCAACTAAAATAAACCGATGTGACTCACTCTGAGGTTTTAAATAGAGAGAATTAAAATCACAAGTCTCAGTCTGTAACATTTATTATCTGTGTTTCAATGTTTTTTCTGCAATTTTATTTCTAAAGCAGTGATTTTTTTTTTTTTTTTTTTTTTTTTTTAAATTTCCTGTCTCTCTTGTTCCCCTCTCCCACTACATTGGACAACCAGTATGCCCTGGGTCATGTGACATCTATCCCCAAAGAACAGAACCTTCCCACGCTTTTTAATGAAGGGGAAAACAGTCAGGTAGTGTGGTGTCATCCCCCTTTTAGTAATGCAGTGGGGGTTCCATGTAACTTGCTGTCTGAATTCTGTTGGCAATGTTAGCATCCAAGTGTTATCCTTCTAAATCTCACATATTAACAGTTTTCCTATTAAATTCTTACATGTCTTTAAGTTTATAATTGCACAATTGTTTTAATAGAAGTTTTACTTTCCATACTTTACACTAGAATTACATTGTGTGATAGGAATGTTTAACAGAAAGGCTAAATTGCACTGTATTTGAAAGGGTCTGAGGAATGATTTTGCACGGAACATCCTTTGGACTTTTGAAGACATTCACATGCTGGTGGGCTCAAACATGCCCATCTTCGGAGGGGGTCGATACCCAGCTGTCAGTCTACGACTCAGGTCAGAATTAACTTTTATGTTGCTTTTTTTTTCCGGTCATAGTCGAGAGTCTTTCTCTTAATCTTGCTCTGCCTATAGATATGAAGAGCTGCGCATTAGATGTCTGTATTCCGCTTGTTTGCTTTGTTTGGTTGGTAGATATAATTGTCCTGAAGTGTCATTTTTCGTTTTCTCCCAGGGATAACAATAAGCCCATTAATGTTTTGACGGGTATCGACTACTGGCTGGACAATCTCATGTGCAATGTCCCCGAACTTGTCATGTGTTTTCATGTCAATGGAATAGTGCAGGTACAAAATTAGTAATACAGTTTTTAGTACAAACCTGGTCTTTTTCATTGATATTAATTTGTTTGGACACTTGAAGGTTAACTTGTTCATATCTTTGTAGAAATATGAGATGATTAAAACAGAAGACATTCCAAATTTGGAGAACTCCAACTTTTCTACCAGGGTTGTCAAAGACATTGCTCAGAATATTCTGTCGTTTCTCAAGTCCAACTGTACCAAAGAGGGTCACACTTACTGGCTGTTCAAAGGTATGAGATGGAGTCTTTGTTCTCTTCCCACATGGCAATATAAAGTAATTGTCAGTGACATAGCATGACATGTTTTTTGTCTTACTGATTTAACATTTGCACAAAGTAGGTATTACTAGTGTAATTTTATACTGTTTGTGTATGAAGGGTAATTTGTTAAAACTGACTATACGTTTGCAGCCAGCGGTAGTGACATAGTGAAGCTGTATGATCTCACCACGCTTTGTGAGGAGACTGCTGAAGATAAATGCCAGAACCCGTTCACTCTGCCTGTTGCTGTTCTTCTATACAAGTATGTCCCCAGTCGATGTTTCTACAGTGCTGCGCTCTCCAGCTATGGTTGCTGTCCCTTGTGATCTTTTTTCAGAAAGTTGTGGAAAGGTGGTTGATTTACACCTGTGGAGAGTGGCTACTGTGGAAAAATATCAAGGCAATAAAAAAGGGGTTATGTAGCATACTGCTATAAGGGCCTACAGGAGCAGACTTTGATATTACTTTTCTGAAGTGATCATTGGGCTTTTGGTGTCTAGGCTTAAATCTCCGGGATCTGTTTGTTTTTGTACTGCTTAAGGAGTTGATCCTGTTCGCTATCATTTATTGATCACGACTTTTACCTTGTAGAGTGGCCAGCAACATGATGATGAAGAAGAGTCAAAACAGGAAACATTATGGCACCATTAGAACTTTACTTCTGAACTGTGTCAAACTTCTGGACCAGGAGAGACATCCACAGGTGAAGGGGTCTGTTTTGTCCATATTTAAATACAGGCGGTCCCCAACTTACGATGGGGTCACATTCCGATTAAACCCATCTTGAGTCAAAAATATTGTCGAAGTTGAAGATGCATTTAATACACCTAATATCACACCTCTGGCTGACAACACTCAGTAAAGAGTTTAACGGAACTTAAACTTATTGCCATGGTGTCTTGCGATTGCTTCCACCAACCCACTCCAAAATATCTACAAACATAATAGCTTAGCCTACCTTAAAAGTTATTATGGGCTTGTTACCTTCATGCTGGGCATTTATTTTGAGTTTTTCCTCAAGAGTAATTGCTTTCCTCTTCTTCTCACCAGTAGCAGGAGACACAGAGGGGCATTTTGTAGATGTAATGAATGTACAAAACACAATGTAGATACTGGGGGGGGGGGGTATCCAAAATAATGCTGGCAACACAGAAAAAAAGTTGGACCATTCTAACTCGGGGAGAATCTGTAATTGGTGGCAGACTTGTTGGCAGCCTTCTTTCTTCTGAAGTTACTCTTTTTTTTTTTTTTTTTTTAAAGCAAGGTAATAATTCCATGTACTTTTCTGAAGGATACACCTGGATAGGTCCTCTGTCGAATCTCAAATGCGTGTCATTCAGGTCTTAGGCCTCTTTGCTCCTCCTTTGCTACCTCACTCAAGTCTGATTTGCATAACCAAACACTTCTCACTGTGTGTCGTGCTCCAGATCATTGCCTCAGCTCACTACATGCTGGCAGAGCTCTTTCAGCTTGATGAACCCCTGGAGAATGGTAACAGGGAGTCACTTCACAGTGGTGGCTCAGAGGACAGTTACAGTGAAGAGGAGGAGGAGGAGGAGGAGCTACCAGAAGACAGTGATGAGAGTGGCTCTTGCAGCAACCACTCTGACCCAGCTGATGCCAGTAAGGCCGTGGCCGTCATCAAGTCTGTGGGAGAGCTCTCTGTGCCAGAGAAATATACGCACCAGATCAGAGTGAGTGCTTGAACTTGGACTGTCTGCTGTGGACACAAGTTATACCAGTATTACTATAGTATTAGAAGAACATGCAGAATTCTTTAAGCCATCATGCATGGAAGGTAAATGGGTTTAGGAAAGAATTGGTTGTTACCAGAAATGGTCATGTAAGTATCCTGAATTTTATTTTTGGAATTAAACGTGGTTGATATTATGCTTTCACTATTCCCCTTTAAGTTGGCCTCTTCCAAATGACTACTATTTCACAGCAGGCAAGCTAAAGCTATATTTGTTTCTTCTGTTGCAGCCAAACTATACATTTCCTGTTTCCCATGATAAAGAGGAGAGGTGCCGACATGTTCTTAGCTATGTCTTAAAGGTGAGCCCTCCTGTGATTTGTGTCAGAAGTGATTGGTACATACTTGACTGTGTCTTCTCCCTTGGCACATGAACTCTACAATATTGCCACATTATTCACTAAGACCTTAGTAAGATTTTATGATGGTTGATTCTAGGCTGTCATCGACAGGGTCTGAAAGCTGTTGACAGTACGATTAAGAAAGAAAGTGACCTGCCAGCAGCTGATCCCAATACTCCCATTCCTCTGAAGTATGAGGATGGTGGTGACAGTATCGGACATAAAGCTGTTGAGAAAGAGATCTCTATGCTTTTGGATAGAGGTGAGCTCTGTGCTGCTATGAAGTTACAATAAAAAGCATTTTGAATATTTTCAGTATCACATAAAAGTCGACTTGTTCCGTCTGTTTAAGTTGCATCCCATTTGACTCTGTTCATAATGCATAGTTAACATGTTAATTTGCAGTTAAGATGTTAGATTCTTGTTTTTCATTTTTATTTTGCTTCAATTTTGGGAATCAGCAGGCCCTGGCCAGGAGGACTACAAGAACTCAACACGCTCTGGGATGATCCCAGGGTCCTGGCAGCACCGCATAAAGCTCCAGCTCTTCCTGAAGGCCTCAAAGGCCTATTACATCCTCTCAGATGCAGCTACTAACCTAATGAAATATGGTCGGGCATTGCGCTATGTCAAGCTGGCTCTGCAGTGTTATGGTGGGTATCCTCAGGTTGAGAACAGTACAGCAGAGTACAGATTAACTCATTTGCGTTTGGTCTTTTACATGCATTTTTGTGAATCTGAAATGAACAAAGACTCTACATAATCAACAAAGATGCTTATCAGATCCTTACATCTGGTTCTTAATATTTTTAGCTGTGGTGAAGAGCTCTAGATGCTGATGCGAACATCATCCCCTTGTCCTTTGTAGATGCCTACTGTGCTGTGAGCAGCACTCTGCACCCAGAAGTGCTGCTGTTTCACAGTCAGTGCCTGTCATTGTGCGGAGACATCCAGCTGATGTTGGCCCAGAATGCCAGCAACCGAGCTGCCTACCTGGAAGAGTATAGTTACCAGACAAAGGAGGACCAGGAGATCTTACACAGCCTGCATCGCGAGTGCAGCTGCCAAGGTGAGATTGCTGACATCTTGATAGCGTCAGTTGTTTACGTGTGTATTTGGGTAGAATTGTATGCACTATTTGTATTTTGTGTATATAAGTATTAACGTGTGAAGGCTTGCAGTTTTCTGTTTTAGACATTTTCAGGTACACTGTACTAAGGTGTAGATTATGATGTAAAATCATTTATGTCTGAATTGTACACTTTCACAGAAATTTTTGCTAGTTGAATACTTGTAAATACAACAGTGGTTTAAGGGGGAGTCAGTGGATGCCCAAAGCAAAATATTGATGAAGTCATATATATATAGTACTATGAAGATGGTAGAAAGAAGCTTTGTGGCCTTTTATTTTCTGAGGGGTTTTCAATAGCATTTCTCACTAACACGCATATTGTTTTATTGTATCATTTTTATGGACACATGAACACTCTGAACTACTCTTGATTTTGAGGTAGCAAAAATCTGACGGTGATAACTTTGACTGTTAGTCATAGCCATGAAATGCTCTTGAGTTTGAAAGGCAGGGTTTGTAAATTTAATTCAATTGGTCAACTGTTAATTTTTACCCGTTAATGTTTTGGCTTCTTCCAGCTTTTAATATGGCTACGGATTTGTCCATGGACCCAGAATACCAACTCTTTGTGAGCAGCAAATGCTATGAGGCAGCGTACGAGCTGCTGATTTCAGGGGAACTAACAAAACTTCACCCAGAGCAGTTGGGCCAGGTGCTGAAAAGGCTGGGCAACATCCGCAATGAGATGGGAGTCTTCTACATGAATCAGGCAGCAGCCATGCAGTCGGAGAAGGAAGGTGAGTTATACTGTATGTTAGACACTCTCTGCAGTGTACTTCTGACAACACATACCTCTCTCCATTCCATCCCTCACCCTTTGCTTTTCCTACAGAGAATAAAGGTGTGTCAGCAGCTGATCAGGAGATGTGGAAAAAGAGCTTTTCCTGTTTTGAAAAGGGTTTGAAAGACTTTGAGTCCATTGGCGATGCTGCCAACACAGCACTTCTGCTGTGCAACACAGGTCGGCTGATGCGCATTTGTGCACAGGCCCACTGTCCCGTCTCTGAAGATCTCAACCGTGGCGAGTTCTCTCCAGAAGAGGCGCTCTATTACAACAAGGTACGGGCTAAAAAACTAGACAGCTTAGAATTGGGTCATTATATTGAAGCAATATATTACTTTGGCAATAACTCATAACAATAACAAGTGTGTGTCTGCTTTCAGTCTAAAACCGCCCATCTTGAAGACTGCATATACTATGTATGGTATGAAAACACTTGATACAACTAGTCCTTTTGCAGGCAGTTGACTACTACTTGAGAGCCATGAAGTCGCTTGGCAACAGGGAGAGCCACAAAGCTGTGTGGGACTCAGTCAACTGGGAACTGTCCACTACCTACTTTACTTTGGCCACTCTTCTTCAGGATTATGCCCCTTTGTCTAGAAAGGCCCAGGAACAGGTGAAGGAGGAGGGATCTGCCTTTTAACACATGTTGTGATCTGAATTTTTTGAATGAGTTAATCAAGTCATGCTTTAGGCAACGACTGTTTTTACCCACAATCCCAGATTGAAAAAGAGGTGACTGATGCCATGATGAAGTCCCTCAAGTACTGTGACCTGCAGACGGAGTCGGCCCGCCAGCCACTGTACCAGTACAGAGCTGCAACCATTCACCACCGACTTGCGTCCATGTACCACAGCTGCTTCCGCAACCAGGTACGCTACATCTTTACACTTTGTGGCTGCATCCCTTTGTTTCTGTGGTGCATTGGTAACAATGGGGTTCATTGCTTCAGGTTGGGGATGAGCATCTGCGCAAGCAGCACCGAACTCTGGCAGACCTGCACTACAGCAAGGCAGTGCAGCTCTTCCTAAGCCTGAGGGATGCACCCTGCGAGCTGCTCCGCACGCAGCTGGAAAGGGTTGCCTTCGCCGAGTTCCAGATGGCAGGTGAATTCTAAACATCCCAAACCATACTGGCTTCACAGTAGAGCAGTTTTGTCCAAAAGAAGTGTAACAGCTGACGTGCTTCAGTAATTCAGATCTTGGAACCTGCAGAGCCCAAGTCTGTATGCTTCTGGTTAGGGGTTAGTTGAGATTAGCTGTAACACCTCCCCCCTTGGTAAGAAGCAGAAGGGAGCTGACGTATATCTACATCTGTTCTACTTTGTCTTCGTGCTTGTATGCTTTTCATGTTTTATCTTCATCTTCATTGTATGGTATCATGTGAAGGGAAGTTGAGCAAAGACTGAACTGACTGATGAGAGTGCTGCAGTTATACTAGTAAAATAGTGCTGTTCTTGGCCTGCAGTAGATACCATTGACCATTAGGGGACATTCCATCTGTTATCTAAAGCTAAGACAACCCTAAACCCTTAACAGGATTTTAAAATTTTTGGAAAACACAGGAGCCATTCATGGTATTCAGTTTAAAGATCCTTCTGACATTAAGGTATCTGTTATTTCCAAAAAACTTTTGTACCGTTAGTGTATGTGTTTATTCAAGGTGCCTTTCCTTCTCTTCAGGGCAGAATAGCACCTCCACAAAACTGAAGACCCTTTTAGGAGCTCTGGAAATCATGATAGAAACTCGTCATGCCTTTCAGCTCATCCACAAAGAACTGCTTGAGGAAGAGCAAGAGGTACCCAACAGCACCAGCCATTGGCTTAAGAAAATGCCACACCTTTGCTTACACAGATCTTACATTGTTAATCCTTGTGTGCATTCAGTCTTATGTAATTTTCTGCAGGCTAATGCTGCTGATCATGGGTTGGTGCCTGAATCACCTGATGGCTCAAACTCCCCCGGCTTTAACACAGAGGAAGTCCTGAAGCTGGTCGGGGTCTTTGAGCCCAGCTTCTCCTTTCTTCTTCTCCACCTTATGAAGCTGATGTCGACAAGCAAGCGGAAGGCTCTGTAAGAGTGAATGCTGTGTCATTTTAGTTAATCAGTTAATTATCTATTCCCTCTGTGGGAGGCATATCAGATCTGTCTTTAGGAACTTTATTATTTTGCAGTCTTTTTTTTTTTTTTTTTTAGTTCAATATAAACAATTTCCAGGGAATTTGTGGTCAGATTTACCTTTCTACTATTTTGTGGATTAAATTTCTATTTTACTTAAGCAAAACATGTAAGCAAACATAAGAATGTATCCCAAAAAATCCAACCAGGTTAAGATGTAGTGAATATGAATTTGACCAGGAACACCCCCGACCCTTCTCCTGGTCATTAAATTGGTAGAACAGGACCTCAGAACTAGAATGGCAATAGTGGGAAAACGGGATCTCAACATAATTCTGCTGAGTCCAAAGGGATGTTCTAATTACATCTACTATTGTGGCAAGTCTTGTGTCACACAATTTTTTTTTTTGTTCCCCTCCACAATTTCATTGCCTTGGGTCTCCAAATGTTGCTAGTATGAGAGTGCAGGACTGAGAATAGGGAGTGAAATGTGAGATGTATTAAGTTTTTTGTCTTAAATTTAAAATATATATACCTTTTTTTATTATTATTTTTAATATAGTATACTTCTCACCATTACTACATTCTAGATAGTAACAATAGGCAAAATTTCTCAGGGATGTATTTTGTATTTGCACAGAAAAAATCTCAATGAATCATTTGATTGAAAGAGCTCTTATGAAGTCCTTTTCTGTTTGTGTACATTGAGAATTAGTGTGCTTTTTATTAACTTAAATTTAATGTCCTAGCAGTATTACTGTTAAATGATTACTAAAATATTCTATAAAGTTTCTTATACCTTTAAAGTCAGTTAATGTGGGCTGAAAAGTAGGGAGAATATTTTTGTGCTTTCCTACTTGCTTCTATTGTGAATTTTGGTTGCATTTGAGCTGTGTGTCTGTTTTGTTCTAGTGGTGCCAAAGAGGAGGACGCAATGAAATTGTATAAGCAGGTGTACTCACGGCTCCTCCGTGCCGACAAGACATCACCTCTTATCCTCCGGGTTGCACTGTACCTTGAGCTTCTCGAACAGCTTACTCCAAAGTCAGGAGATGCCAATACTGGAGCACCACTATGACGATTTCTACAGTTGCTGATACCGACCAGGCCATGTCTGTTATTTCTACGCATAACCAAACTCGAAATGGAAGAATTGATGCTTCATCACCAGCCGTGCCTTGCTCAGATGGAGATGTCAAGCACTTTTTATACTTCAGCGCTCCTCTTTCTAACAGGTGGCAACAACTAAAGTTTTTTTTTTTTTTTTTTTTTTTTTTAAATGTGAAGCCTTGAAGATGTTATAGACAATACATCTTTTTGTAATTTAATAAAATTCACAGAAATTACACTGTTAAAGAAAATGGTCTCAATTCAGGAACATGAAGACTTCTGTTTTGTTGTTCTGCTAATTTATTCAGATTTTTGTTTATAATAAATGTGCAATATCTGTAGAAAAAAAATCAGCACAAACATGTTTTCTTTATGCAGGTTACAATTCTGTATTAGGTATGCTAGCATGTTGGTTGCTTGACATCAAATAAAATTTGAATGCATTTAGTACACTGACTTACTGTAGTTGCAGTGCTATAATTTATTTACACATTAGTTGTTTTATAGGTTTGTTACCATTTTAAGGCATTATGCTTAGTGAATGAATAGATAAAGTTGGGCTTTTGAATGGAAGTGTAAGCTGAAGAACTACTGATCCGTCATGAAAAATCTGTGTGCAAGCGCATCTTATTTTATGCTTGGAGTGGCAGAAGCCATCTGCCAGGTGTTGCATCTAGGAAAACGAGATATTAGCAGGTGTCCCTTGCTTGTGTGGGACATGTAATACAGGATTTTGACACGGTACATTGAATAATTCCTTATTTAGAAGTCATTATCAAAGAGGTGCATCTGGAGCAAGAAGAAGCGTTCCTCTTCCCAAGATCTCTTTGGGCTGGTGGAAAACACCCTTTTGAAGACAGCTGCGCAGAAGGCTTGGTCCCCAGGTATGAGTTCTGTCAAGGAACACTGTTTGGCGCAGTTAATAGTTCTGATACTGTTTCATATAAATTATGGCAATGGTAAATAAACCACTCATTGTAGCAGCTTCAATTGAAATTTTTTAAATGCACAACAGAAGGAAGTTGCAGGTTACATGCTGCAAACGTGTTAGTAGCACATATAACCTTACAAATATCCATACAGCGATAAAGACAGTTACTGAAGTAAATGATGGAATAAATTGAGCAGCAATCTATATAAAGATTGGTCTCTGTTCTTTATTCACAGCTTTGTTCTTCTAACAACAAACTAGAAATTTGGCCCACAGGTACTCCTCACCATAAGTGCAGATTTTGCATAGTCAAACATGCAGTACGCATATTAGTGGTGGGTCCCTCCAGGCAATTTCCAGCTAATTTTTTTAGATGAGAACAAACAGCCCAGTGCATACACATACACTCACCAAAGAGGGGTTGATAGAGCAAAATGCCCTGGTGGTTGGGCTAGCCCTTTGTTGAAGGTACTCTTGTGTTTGAGCAGGGTTGCAAGCAGAAGGTGTGAATCATTATTCCCTGCAAACCAAACCCAAGTGTTTGTTTCTGTGAGACTCATGCCCATGGCTGAGCCAGCCTGACTGATTGAGTCTGTTGAGAAGCTACTGGCCAAGCACTGTCCTGCAAAAAAGACAGATCCAGCTTCAGCCGACTGACAGAACATCTGCAGCAGTGACCTGCAGGCTCCAAAGGACCTGATGCTCCTTAGAAAGTAAAGGTGACTCCATCCCTTCTAGTACAGTTAGTGTGTTGCACGTCTTCTCCATTCTGTTGTTCAGGTTGAGCACCCACGTACTTCTATGTCCCCGCTATCTCCACCTCCATGCCATCCTTTCTCCGTCAGTGTAGAGCTCCTGGATGGCCTCTTGTTGGATGGTCATCTGACTGATTGCATCATCAATGGTTTGCATTTGTGTCATCTGAGGAGAGGAATCCAGTCCATTCCTGGGAAATACGCTTCTCTGCGGTACTGCACTATGGCCCTCTTAATAGACAAATGGAAAAATCACAAAGCAGAGGTGCATCAGTTGTAGCAAAATACCGGCTTGTACGTCACCAGCAGCTCCTGGGCACTAAAAAAGGTAGAAGGACCACTGATCTGTGAATCACTCTGCCAGTGACACTTCCTTTGGTGCATGGGCTCTGGATTTTTATACTCAACTGCAAGTCTCTTTTTTTTCTGAGAGAAGCCAGGTCTGCAATGTGGTCTGGGGAAAGCAGCCTAACAAAAATAAAGAGGCAGCAGGTTAAACGGACAGCCAGTAACTAGGAAGGAGGCATGGCAACTGGACCAGTTCCCCCTCCCCTGCACCGCTGTGCTTCGCTCTGACATGCAAGATCTGCTAGCAAAAGCGATTCTGATCCAAATGTAGACACAATGTGATGATATCATACAATAACTGAAAATATCATCTGAGGTCCAAGTAGTCTTTTATAGGATCTTGAGAACTGTACAGATTCAAGAAATTATTTCATGTTCTTGCCTTTGGAACTCAGTACTGTTACTGTTCTTATTTTTGGTGCCGAAGGGCTCAACGGGGCACTTTCTGTCTTTGTAAACAGAGACCCCACCTTGTATAGCATTTAGCAAGGCAGCCCACAACAGATGAATCCCTTTGGCTGCTTTGTCCCACATGACAGAGGGTCAGCCTTCCTACAATGGCTGCGGGCAGGATGTTGGTGGGGGGAGGGGGCTGTCGCCACAGCTAAATCACGCTTCACTGGCTTGTGGTGAGCCCATCTGTACTGCTCACCCAGGCCAAGTAAACCTCCACAGATGCCAACACCCTCTGTCCTCCTGCAGAACTGAGGAGATGCGAACACAGGTGTACAACCTGAACTGTTTTGCAGGCGTACAGCATCAGCAAACAGGTAGATGTTATGTAGTCAGCACAATTTTTTCCTGCTGTACATTTGCTGTGGCTACATTTTGACCAGTAAAGTGTCATTTCCATGTCAGTTTCTTATTTATATTCATGAACATTTTTATATTAAAGATCATATATCTTTTTCCACTCAATTCACGCTCATCCTTGACCATTAATACCCATATTATGCCCTGCCGGGACCCAGCAAGTCAATTTGGTACATGTGTTTTTGTACGAATCTCCAAAATTGTTCATTCTGCAATGCTGAGTCCTAATACATCTGGTGCTATGGTAACTGAAAGCATGTTTTATAGTGGAGTTTGGACAGCTCAGAAATTCCAGAAATGTATAAAAAAAAAAGCTAAAAAGTCTAAGCTGCTCAACATTTTATCTGTCTTTCTCTTAGCCTTTACGTAGTTTGGCATTTAAAAATAATCTTAGTGTAAAATTTCAAGAACATGTATGTGCTCTCTGGTACAAAGTATCTAAAATGCTCCAGTTATGTTATTTTTCCAAAAAGATTTCCTATGTGTGTTTTTGTCTTTCACTACATTCTATCCATCTATCCATCCATCCACCACTAAAGGCTTTATCCTGATCAGGGGATCACTGGGTGCAAAATTCTGATATTTTAGGAAAAAAAAAGATCCCACAAGTCTGCTAGGGCCAAGTTATTTTTCTGTGTCACATGCTGTTCCTCTCTCCTTCTATTGATGTATTGTTTATGGCAGACTGGCATCACTTGAACACCATAACAGAAAAAAAAAAATTAACTGCTGTTTTTATTATTATTATTATTATTATTATTATTATTATTATTATTATTATTATTATTATTATTATTATTGGCACTTTCTATAGTGGCACGTCCAGCGCTGAAGCAAAGGTGCACAGTTTATTCTGCTGAAGATTAATTTTACTGCTATTTCCTTTTATGTCGGGATGGTTTTTCTCGGACGTGACGCGTTGCTATAGCAGTCCCGAGCCATCCTTGTTATTTTTTGTATATCCACAGAAAGATGAGCTCATCTTTGGTGAATCCGAATGTACTTACTTAAGTCGCCACCCATCTATTTTGTCATTTTGTTGTTTCCGTTAAGCTGCGTCTCCTCCAGCAGGACGCGTCTCGTCGCCATAGCAACCGGCCGGGTGCGTCCAGCTGAGCGAGCGCAGGAACTCGGCGGCTGCGGACGGTGCGCAGTTCTTCTGCACATTTCCGCAGACTTGCAGCTCGGAGCTGCTGAACATCTCGACGCCTCCTGAACCGCTGCTCCTCCCCGATGTCGAACCCAGGTGAATGCCAACGATACGCCGCATCTACCTGTCGATCAACTTCCCCTTCTTCGGGGTTAAGTAGAGTAAAGTTAAGTAGGGGTTAACCAGACATAATAACAGCTTTAGACTCGTAAACCAGGCCTATTTTGGACTAGTTAGTGCTTCCTGGTATTTGTGTTTATACTGAGCGATTTTCAGTGAAAGCTATCATAACACATTCACTTTTTTTTAAGAAATCCAGCTAAAATACGGGTGCTTGCCAACTGTGAACGCACAAATTCACCCCGATTTCCTTCTGTAAAATAAAGAGCTGGCTGTTCAGCCGACAATTTTGTTCGAGGCGATTTGCCAGTGTTAGTGTTGTGTAATATTTAACTTTGTGATAAATTAGCCACCCTCGGGGGTGATACCAGGCACGTTCCCTTGGCAGCACTGGCAGGAGACCCTGGGTCGGAGAGGCTCTGACCAAGCTCTTCTTGTCAGCCTGCTCCCAATAAGTGGGAAGGAAGCTGGCAGACTGTAACTTAGCAATTTCTACAGCTTTATAATTTTTACTGTTTCCATTCATGGTAAATGCCTGATCGAGGGGAGTACAACAGGAGGAGAGACGAACTAAAATGTCACTCCATAAACACTTCAGCATAAGCAAAGGTGAGCTGTAGCAAACCTGTCTTGCTGAGGATTTTTGGCCACCCAGACCATTTGGGACTGTTTTTTTGTACTGATAAGTCAATATTGTAAATGAATGTAAATATAGATGTAAATAATGGCACCGATTCGCCCCAGGGACTACAGTGCTGAGTGGTCACACTGTGTAACCGGCACAGTGTTGGGACTGGGCCTGCGCTGTGAGAAGATGGCCGGTCTTTTGACCGTAAATGTGATCAGGCTGTACTGTATGTGAGCTGTGTTTCAGTATGATCCAGGCTGCCATCTTGTGGATTTTTAACCTACATCCTTAGCCACATTATTAAAAGTAACTTGTGAATAAACAAGACCTGTGTTGAAGCATTTGTATTCTTTTTTCAGCTAGTACCATGATTTTAAGTTATTCACCAATTTGTATCGCTGGGTATCAAGAAGAAAGAAAAGAGTTTTGTTGTGCTCTGGTTGCTAAGAGCGCTAGCATAAGAGGGGCTGAAATTGGGCAACTGGTGTGCTCAAGTCGTACGGAGCATCGCTTCTACGTGTCCTATTCAGACGAAAAGTCTTAACTGTGAACGCTCCAAACTTCCAGCAGCCTTCATGTCTTGAAATATACAAGACTATTCAATTTATTCTAAAGCCAAATCTGATGTTTGCTGATGATAATTTTAATGTCTTCCAGCTTGGACTGCTGCACAGTGTATTTTTGAGCCCTGAGAAGCAATGCTTTCTTTCATCTCAGAATGATGTCGAAACCTATCCGTCTACCCGAGCTGTGACGACTCGTGAAGGCGTTTTCTGCAGCTATTTGAACGCGCATATTCCTTTTGAAGTACATTTCCTCAATATTCAAAAATGAATTATTTTACATGGGATCAGAAACAAATCCTCTTAATATGATTTAAATGTATTAAATAGTGTGTCGTATATGTACTGTATAACGTAAGGTTATGTACTGACTCTCTATGAAAAAACTGTATACTTAGATTACTCTTGATTTAAAAAATCCTGAGCTTTTTTTATAACTCATTTTAATTCAAAGGGTTTATTTAACAAATGCCCGACTTGACCCAAATACTGCTAAGTTTTCTAAACTGCGCAGTGACAACCAGCTTCTATTAGAGAAGCACAGCAGTTTGTATTTACCGCACTGGCCCGAGTATAAATACTACCCCCTATTTTTTCAACACTTATTTTTGGAACATTATGTCGTATCTTTAAAAAGAAAAATCATATTTATTCATGTTTACCGTATCTGTGTTTTTAGACAATCTTTTCAGGTTCGCCATCTTCAAGCACGACATTCCACTCCTTCATATTTCCCGGTTGCTTGAGAGTTGTGTGACAGCTCTGCCTCACTGATCTCTGTTATCTTAAAATTGGCATCATGACTCCTTGGTTAATTTGGCCTAACTTTGAGCTGCTTTTCCCCAGACCATCTCACAGTTTCTCCATCCTTCACACCCGCTAGCTGCAGTCGATCGTTTCTGTGGATAATTGATGCTAGTGGAGAAGTGATGCCACCTACTGGTGTTATATGGTCTGACCTTTATAGGTCCAGGCCTCGTATACAAGATGACCCCATGATTCTTTAGATGTAATTCCTAGAAAAAATACCACGTTATATTCGGACCAATATGATATTTCACCTTTATAAATGATATTTTCCAGATCTCCATAATGCACAAACACCAGGTCCCCTTGTCAGCAGAAGAGTCAGTCATCACAGCATTGAGCTCAGCTGGGATGACCTGAACACAGAACCGCGAACTGGGCTGCCTGAGGAGTGGACCAGCTTCTCTGTGGAGGAGATGAACCCCAAGGCACACATTTATGAGAGCATCTACATGTGAGTACCTGCAATGCTCATTTCTTAAATAAGCACATGGTATTTGTTGAAACTAAATGTAACACCATACATGGGGAAAAGTACATTTAAACAACATGACAATTTACATGTAAGAAATATAAGTGCATTCCTTTCCATGTTGACTAGGCTTTGTTTTGGACTACGTTATATTAATAGATTATACTCTTGGAAAATATTAGGATTGAGTCCCACATTTACATGCCTGTTAAAATGTATTAAAGGGTATCTACACGTTCTTGCTGCAAATCAAATGTTATGTTTGTTCATGGCAGTGGATACAGCACCAGTCACACTATTGAAGGTCTAGAGCCCAACACCGCCTATATGTTCCGTGTCAAGGTCATGAGGCCTTCCAGGGAGCCCTTCTTCAGCCCTGCTTTGTCCGTCACCACTGCAAGTGAGTCGCTATCATTTTGCAAGCTGACCGCACATGCTGGAAACTAGCTTTTTCCTTCCCCATAGTTGACACCTTGTAGCATCTCATCAATCAAATCTGGTAGAACCTCAGTACAGGCTTCACGAGAATGAAGCATTCTTTTAAAAAGTTGCGCTCTGACTTTACAAAAGTATTAGTAAAAAGGTACAAAATCAGTGAATCGTGAATTGCTTCCCATGCAGTCCTTCATGCGAGTTGGTTGAGCTGAGGATTTTTTTGTTTGCTGTCATCCTAGGAGAACCCCCAACTGGGAAAAACCTTCATCGTGCTGTCAACATGAATGATGAGGAGGAGATGAAGAAAATCCTGGCAATGGGGTGAGGAGTGCCTTGTGATTCCATGTAGCTAGCCGGATTATTTTGATGCTTCCTGTCCAAACAGCATTTGCTTATTGTAGTTAAGTACTTTGCTCCAGAGTAGAATAACAGTTCCTATGATCACATTTAAATTTTGCAAACTGCTGATGGCTCTGCAACAGCAGTACAGATGGTCCTCGACTTACGATGGGGTTCCGTTCCGATAAACCCATCGCAAGTCGAAAATGAATTTAATGCACCTAACCTACTGTCGCACCTGTGGCCGCTTCAGCAACGGGTCGTAGGCAATCTGTCCCCATCTTCCGACTAACTGACGGATTGCCATAGGAACCAATCGCAGACGGGATTTAGTTCCTACCCAGACTTCCTGTCGGTGCTCAGTTTCCTCTGCCCCTTATGAATTCCTGCAACCACTGTCTCACTAAGACCTTTTATTTTGGTAATTTTGTTCCGGTTTTGTTTTCTGCCAATAGCTAATGTTTAGCATCATCGAAAAAAAGTCGGACCATCGTAACTCGGACCATCCGTACTTGCTGCCATTTTTAAAGCTAGTTAGTAAATATTTTTACCACTGCTCTTTCTGGTGTTTTTTGGCTATAACCTTGCCAACAGTATTTTTTTACTCTTTTTTACATATTTTTTCTACATTTTTTGTAACATTTCCAACCTTTTTTTTTGTTTTTCAAGGAAAGTTAACGTAAATGTTCCAGACAAACTGGGTTTTACTCCTCTCATGGTAGCTGCACAGAAAGGTTTCTACAGGTATGGGATCTTCAAGTAGCTCCTCAGCTGCTTCTGTGGTACTGAAATGGAGAACATGTTTGAATATGAGTTTACAATATAGTAATTGATCCTTTTTGCTCCTTGTTTTGGAATTTGTTAAAATTTCAGATGTTAGACCAAACCCTTGGCCATGACCAGCTGTTGGTCATGCACACCATACGTAAACACCCACTAACCTTCACCCCACCTACACATCTTTCTCTTTGAGACCTAGTGTACACCTCAGCAAGAGGTAGAGTCCTTCAGTAGATGTTGCTCCAAGATGGAAAGAACACTAAATGTTCACTCAAATGCTCAGTCACAGTCAAATACTTCCAACCACTGTCAATTTACTGTATCCAAAGCAGATAGTTTGCTGAATAACTAGTTTGTCAGCTAATACTCACCTAGTTATTCCTAACTGAATATTACCGTAATTTCGAAGTTGTTACACTTCAGCCCTACACATCTGACTAAACAATTTGCAGTAAATGAAGGTTTTTCTTGAACAGGTGTAAACATAGGCAAAGGCAAGGAACACAGGGTTTGTGTCTTGAGGATGGAAACCACAGATGAATCTCATCTATCTGTCCATCTGTCTGTCTGTCCTGTCTGAAATGAATGTATTAATCATCTTTAAATCATTAATTGAATTATCGTTTCTTGGATTAAAGTCGTTCATTTGCAGGAGGAAAGAAATAAATGCATAAATAAAAAAAAAAAAAGTTGAGCAAGGAGACATCAGATAAACAACAATAAAAAAAGCTATTCACACTATCTGTGTGGTGCTTGGTCAAAAAGTTATAGCAGTGGAAAGGTAAAAAGAAATTCTGTAATATTATTTTATATTATTTACATTATACACTCATTAAGCTATTTTACTAATAAATTGGTTGTATTTAGTATACACCTAATAAAGGGAAAAGGAACAAAAACAATATCTCTAAGCCTTAGTACAAATGCCACATGAAATATTTTTTTTTTCTTTTTTAACATATGTAGACATATCAAGATTTGATCTGCATTTAAATACCATACATAAAATACTTCAGATAAAAGTGATGTAATTGAAAAAAGACTATACAAATCTGACTTTACAATAATTTATCCAACAAAAAATGAAATGACATGCCATTTCTGTCTAGAAAAAGTATACTCTGGCCCTAATAGCTGGTGTTACCCTCTTTGGCAGAAACAACCTCAAACGGGCGTTCCTGTAACTGTGTTGCAGTCTCTGAAACCGACTAGGAGAAAGTTTTTCCCATGTGTGCATGCAGAATTCTTTCAGCTGTGTGATTTTTTTTAGGGAGTCTTGTGCACAGCCCATTTCAAATCCTCACAGCATCTCGATGGGACTCAGATCTGGGCTTTGACTTGGCCATTCCAGAACCTTCCATTTCTTCCTTTTCAGCCATTCCTTGGTGGATTTACTGGTATGTTTAGAGTTTATTTCCTGTTGCAAGGTCCACTTTCGGTTGAGCTTCAGTCTTCTGACAGATGGTCTCATGTTATCCTCAAACACCCTCTGGTATGATGAGGAATTCACTGTGGATTCTATGATGGTGAGCTGCTCAGGCCTTGACGCAGCAAAGCAGTACCGAACATTTCTACCACCATGGCTTACAGTCAGTATCAGGTTCTTCTGATCAAATCTTCTCTATGATTTATACCAAATGTGCTGCTATGGCCAAATAGTTTTACCTTTGACTCATCTGTCCAGAGCTCATTGTTCCAGAAGTCCTGGACTTTGCTTGGGTGTTTATGGGCAAACTTTATTCTTGACCTCAGTTTCTTACTGGGATGGACTGGCCTGGTCAAGTTGGCAGGTTGAAATCTTGAAGACGAGCTTCCAGACCGTGAAATGGTTGACTTCCAATTGTCTGGAGATCTTTTAAAATCCCTTCCTAGACTATTAGGCATATAAGCTTCTTTCTGACGGTTTCAGTGTGCTCTTTCAATCTGGGCATGGTGATAACACACACTTAAGCAACAAAGAGCAAACAAAGCTCAGTATGTAAGGTTTATATAAGACATCTTTTATAATGTTCTAATGATTTGTACCTGATCTGGAGCACCTTGTTCTAGTTTTAGGTATTTGAGGTAGTGATAAATCTACTTTTGCTATATGTGAAATTTCCTTTTATGTTTATTGAATACAGTTGACCACAAAATGTCACTGTGGCCCGATGTTTGTTATATTGCATAACCTTTATCTAAAAATACTGTTTAAAGATGAAATCTTGATATGGGTACATGTGTTAAAGAAGAAAAACATTTGCTGTTTGGTTTTGTTTTTCATTAGTCTGCGTTTCAAAAGTTGTGTGTAGTGTGGTCCATTCTCTCTGTGTGTGTGTGTGTGTGTGTGTGTGTGTGTGTGTGTGTGTGTGTGTGTGTGTGTGTGTGTGTGTGTGTGTGTGGAGTGAGAAAATGTTTCCAATGTGTTGCAGCATGTGTGTAGAGCGCATGTGGCTTCTGTCAGTCTGTGTTTGTGTTTGGTCTGTATTTATTTATACGTGTGTCTATGGAGGTGGAAAATGCACCAACATCTGATATGTTACAGCGTGTGCGGTGTCTCAGCCAACACATGTGTATTGCAGGCAGGCAGAAAATTTGCGTGTCTGTCCGTCTGTCCGTGTGCGTGTGAGATAAAAATCCTCCTTGGTGACTATGTACTCTGCGTGTAACTACATGCTGGGTGTAATGGCAAAATTTAGCATTTCAAAATACTAAGTAACGCTTTTACAGTTTGATGCACAAAAACTTCACTTAGGGTGCGGAGAACATGGGTGCCAAATTTTACGTCCGTTGCTTAAAAGACAAAGCCATGCATAAAGAGCCATCAAACGGATTCAGCTTTGTAGACAGCGATATGCTGTATACTACAGAGGTTTATACGTGCTGTAGAATGAAAAAAGGATCTTTTGCTCTCAACTTAGTTTCCAGAAGTGACTGATATTCATGACAGTATTTATAATGGCTAAACTAATGAGCAGTGTTTCCACGTTTTCTTAGATTAGTTCGTATCCTGCTGGAGCATGGCGCCAGCGTCAATATGACCAACAGCAGCGGCAAGAACAGGTGAGTCCTCTACACGTGCAGCACGTGTGCATGTCGTGTCTTAAGTTGAACCGGTGTGCAGTCACCGCCCCCAACCTCTGCGCTCGGCAGCCTGATGCTGGCCTGCTTCGCCGGGCACTTGGACATCGTGCAGTGCCTAAGGAACGCCGGGGCTTCGTGGACGAGCGTGGACGCGGGAGGCTGCGTGCCACTTCACTGGGCGACGGACGGCGGACACATGAGTGTCCTTTCCTACATGATAGACAATGGCTGTGAGGTGAGACCTTACTGCGGTAAGTTTGGCAGCACACGACCCCCTTGCTAGAGCGCAGAAATCCTCAACGCGGCACAAGAGGTCATCAGATTTCTTCTGATCAGAAGGCAAAAAATGGTTGACATGGCAACCAAATGACAGAAGTTGCTTAGCCCATTGGGTTAAGAGGATTGTTTGATGACTGCGGTGGTCCAGGATGAGCTGCACGATACGACTGTGCAGGTAGTGTGGTGGTTACACCCATTTCCGTGTAGGCAAATCCTCACCTTTCTTGTAGTAGCCTTGAGCACAGCACTTAACCCTCAGCTTTTCTTTTTAAAATTACTCAGCTGTCTGAATGGGAAAGTAATTGGAAGCAGATTAAAAAACACAAAATTATAATTCACTTAGAAAAATGTGCAAGCCAAGTAGTGAACAGTAACAACAGATCTCCCGGTATGAAGCTCACCTGACCTACGAGAAAAGCTAACTGGGGTGTGACTGATGTGCAGGTGACTGCAGTTCCAGGTGACTCTTTCCACCACTTCGCTGTGCTTACCTGTCCCCCAGGTGGACGTAAAGGACAACATATCTCACTGGACCCCGCTGATGAGGGTGTCGGCCCTGGACGGGAGCACGTCTGTGGCCTCGCTGCTCATCAGTGCCGGGGCAGATGTCAATGCCCGGGACAAGGACGGGAAGACGCCCCTCATGGTGCCGGCATGATAGTCGACACCCAGGGAAGGGTGTGGTGGGGAAGGGGGGGGGTCCAGGCGGTCACCCGGTACTGAGTAGATGCCGAATTCAAAGGGCTACAGAAGCCTGTTAACTCCTGTGGGAATTGGGAATTTGTCGCCATATCAAATGGGCCATTAACACTGCTTTATAAATGATAAATCATTATAAACAGCCTAGTGTACCAACCTCCAGATCTTCAGAGACGGGGTTACAGATTGTTAGGAATTTTTCTGACCAGACCAGTGGGGTAATGTAGTCCTTCAAAGATACAGTTGTAACTCCACCCCAGGCTGAGCATTGAATACAGGCATCACTTGGTTTTGGAGTGAAATAGGAGGTCCAGACTGACAGGGATGCAAAACCTTGCTGTTGGTTCAGATTAGCACTTGCCACCTCAGTGCTGAAGGTAATATAATTCACAGGGAAATTGGTCTAAATTCTCAGTCCAGGGTATAGCATAGCTCTCACCCTATGCTTCCAGGAAAGGCTCTGGCCCACCACTACCTACACTGGACAGATGGGCATTGATAAGAGATGGATAGGAATCTTTAATCTGAGAAACATTCTTGTCTTCTTTCAGATTGCGGTGCTCAATAACCACGAGGAGTTGGTGCAGCTGCTTCTGGATAGCGGAGCAGACATCAATGTGAAAAATGAGGTCCGGCACATTGAAGTCTGCAGTAGAGAATGAGATCAAGATGTCTTGCATTTTTTAAATTTGGACCCAAATGGGAAGTCTCTGTATTTATTTTTCCTTTCAATTTCAGTTTGGAACGGGAGCAGCGGAAATGGCTAAAGCCTTTGGAAGACAGGTATTTACTTTGAATTATTAGGAGATCCGACATAAACTGTTTTACGGGTAACATAAAAGCCTTTGTGTTTCATGTAGTTCTACATTTTTGTATTGATTTTATCTTTTTTTTTACAGAACATTATCAGTTTGTTTGAACAGAAGATCCATTAAGTTTTTTTTTTTTTAAACTTTGCTTTGCATCCTATCTTCACAGGACTGCTCACTTTTACTTTCAAATAAATGTTCTGAGTTCTGTTTATACAAAATTATCATGCGGCCCTAGACATTTCTTTCCCTTCTAAAGTACACGAGACGCATGTAAATGCCAGCGTAAAACATTTATTTTATGCTTTGTAACGGTTAAAGACACTGGAACTGCTCTGTTTGGAAACAACAGAGTACAAGAAAAAAATCACAAACACTCAGATTACTTTGCTTGAGCACTTTTTGAGTAAAGTACAAAGAACACATTCCTGTGTTTGGCAATAACAGGATAAAAATGAAATAAAAAGAGTAACATTAGTAATGTACATATGTATAAAAGACATCAAAGTAAATGGTGGAATTAAGCAAAGAACCATATTTAATGTTCAAGTAAAAATTGCACAGAAACACCAAGCAAAGGCAGGGCTTCAAGGAAAAAAGAGCCGAATAAACGGGCAGGGAGAGCGGAGCGATTTGTCCACAAGATGGCGCTGCGAACACAGCAACGGCGGAAAAGGCCTCGGCCCTTGGAGAAGCTCACAGCTACAGCGGAATAAAAATGCTGCTTTTTATCCTGATGCAAAATGTTAGAGAAAATGAGAAGACGTGGATGTTGTCTCTTTAAAGCATTTAAATGATTGTTTCATAATAACTGACAGAAATTAATACTGTATTTGAAAAATAGGTTTAAATAACATTTTCAAGCATATAGGCAGTACTTTGTGTGCTGTATCGTGTTTGAGGATCGGACGACAGTAACGGGAAGGCCCGGACCCGAAGTGACCTTAGAAGTGAAACTCGAGGCTGAAATTTGGCTAGAAGGAGGATGACCGACTGCTCGGTTTTGCGTCAATTTCGTGTAAGTGATGCGCACTGCTGGTGCAACAACACTAAGAGTACGCAAGAAAAATGAACGGTCTTGAGCCCGGTTTGTTTAGATTAACTGAGCTCCTCAGAAGAGTTTCATAAATTTGTCCGATTGTCTTACCGGCACCGGACTGCATTACGCGTGACTACACACCAGCGACAAAGGCCAACACTCCCTGTCCTGCTGAGCCCTGTGTGGCTTTCTGTTGGTCTGCAACAAGGGACAAATTTGCTAGGTGGAACGGCAGGCTGCCACCAGGAATAGGCAGTATTAAAAACCCAGCCGATGGCATCACAGGCCCCCGGTCACCATTTCTCAGACCCCCAAAGGCCCCGATGCATTTCATTATCATTTGCACTGTTTTTCGTCATCAAAACGTCAGGTAAAGTCAACAGACCTCAACTACAACACGCACAGAAATGTGAGAAAAGGGTAAAAATGCATTAGTCACCACAAACATGTTGGCATGTTTGTGTTGGAAGTACTTGCAATTATAATGGAAAAAAGTGTTAAGGAAGTCCGGTTACTAGACTGTCACTGACCTGCAGGAGCAACGCATGGACACCTTTTCTCTTGTCCTGGTGTTTGTCCTGATTTTTTACCATCTTTTTCTAAGGGTGTCGCAAGGTGAGAACATGTCTGGCTGAAATCGAATCTCCCTTGTTCACCATTGTTTCCTCCTGTGTGGAAAATGCTACCATTTCAAGATGAGATAAAGGGGTTCAACCAAGGGGATGCAAGGGAGGGAACTAATGAAATTGTCAAATACGATGCGAGGTCGTATCTGGTTTTATGTTTCTGACACAAGCAAGCCCAAAGTTGGCCTGGTAACTGGTATTCTTTGTTAATGTTCCAGCTTTTAAAAAGGCGCGTCCCTTGTTAATACCTTAAATTCTGCGTAGCCTACGCACGTTTTCTAAGCACACGATGCCAGGCCGGCTTACGCCCGTCCCGGATCCGTAGAAATTTTTAAACTTTTGGCTTCTCACGCGCTGTAAGCCTTGGCCGACTTGCGGATTTCACAACAGCGACCGCCGCCTGTGTCTGGTTCACCGTGTGACCGAGGGCCTCCGCTGTGGTCACAGCAGGACACCTCCAGGCCATAATTATTCAGGATGAAGTTGGCCTTTCTCAACATCCCTCTGTTTCCACAGCACTCAATGTGTTTATTATGCAGTTTCTTCACAGACTGTAAAACGCACCATTTTACCTCCCTCCCACAACACTATAAAAACCGCAAGAAGAAAAATATTCCCTCATTATGGTACAGAACAGCCATGCTCTGTTTTTGCACTGGGGAGGATCCTCAAGAAGGAACAAAAAAAATGGTACCGTTCAAAGTGTCGAGCACAGTGCAATGCTTGGTAATAAATACAGGACATAAATAATTTACAAGCACCTGAGCGAGGGACTCGCAGCATCTTTCCAAGCACCAGGTTGTAGGCCTCGCCTTTCTCTTCTGAAATTCACCAAAGATGCCACGACGGCAGGCTGGTGGGAGTTCTGTAGTGCAAATGAGTGTCTTTGCCCCGCTGGCCGATGCCCTGCTCCTTCACCATCCTTCCTACTTCACCTCCGCCGGGGTGTAAGGCTTTGGACCTTTGGGAGGATTCCTTGGTGGAGGCCTGAAACATAAAACACGGTGCAAGGCCACCGGGTGGTAGAATGGTTAAGGGCGCGGCTTCGTGCAGCATCCTTGATCGAAGCAGTAAGAAATACAACTGTCTGCAAACAGCCAGAAATGAACAACATGCAAGAACTCTTATCGGTGTGTTAAAGTGTAGCCGTTTCTCAACCATTGCATTCTAAAAGTCTTTTGAAAAATGCATTTTTTCCTGCTATTTTGGGCAGCTGTAAAGGGGTGTGAGGTGCAGCCATGGCTCACAGGAGTTTCTCACACACGCACACACAGTTACAGACTGACAGACCTAAACGTGTTAGCCGAGGCACAGGTGTATTTGACTGGCTGAGCAACACTGGTAAAAAGAATGGCCGCCCTCTGGCTGCTTTGGCTTCTCTGAGTGCAGCTGTGCAAGAAAGTTGGCACCTGACAGGCTGCGGGGCAGGAGGTACGGGCTTGGGCACAGTCGGGATGGGGATGGGTAAGGGAACGTGGCCCACGACCGAAGCGCTGCGCCCTGGACGGAAGGTCCTTCCAAGCGGGTCTGCGGGGAGGGGCTTCTGCGGAGGGGTAGGCTTCTCCCGGTCCTGTCCACACAAGCAGAACGCAGACTTCAGACGCCTGCCCTTCACACAGTTTTCCACACACAAGCCCTAATTTTTCCAGTCTTGCTGCTGCAAAGCTACTTACCACCGCAGAGCTGTTTTCTTGGATTCAGTTTTTGCACTTGGAATTAAAATGTTGCCAACACTTGCATGGCAGCTGTCTCCAGCCGCCATGCGACGGTGGGCTGCCATGTTTAGCTGTCCTATATGGGGAGGGTGAGGTAATGGCAAACGTCTGTTCGCTCCCTCGCAGCTGTTCGCGCCGCCTCCTTGACAAAATGAAATGCTGCCCTGGCACTCACATGAGACCCAGCGCAGCATCTGTTAAATGCAGGGACAGCTAGGCACGATGCGGCCCGTTCGCTTTCTGTTATTCTTAGGGGAAACTCTGCCACCCGCCGAGACCCAGCATAACGGCGCCTTGCCAACCTCTGGCCCCCAGCACAGCTTAAGTAAAGAGTCACAGCCAGGGTGCCCCGGGCGGGGGGGCTTGAGAATTCCTTGTCTACTTAGTGTCTGCCATGCCAGAGATCACGCACGAGCGATTTAACACAGACATGGTCGAGGCGCAGCGCTCGCTTTCAAATGCGTGCTGATGTCATCATTCCGCTATGGAAGGATTTTGTCATGGGTGCTGGTATATTCTGGGTGCTTTTGTGGTGTTCCAGAAGGCCTGAACATTTTTCCAGCATGACAACAGTCACGACGGCAAAAGCCATACATTTATATACGTATATGTTGGACTGGAAAGCGCCATCGAGTCATTGCTGACTCCTAGGCAACTGCTGGAATGGTTCTCAAGGCAAGGAGGAGCAGAAGTGGTTTGCCATTGCCTTCTTCCGGCGTACTTTTTCTATTAGAGGGGTGCAAACATGGAGGAGAATCCACAAACTCCACACACACACTCCCCTGAGCTGGACTGGAACCCACAAGCAGCCCAGGAGCTGTGAGGCACCAGCTTACCCCACCACAACCCCCAGGACATGTACAGTATATATGCTGTGTGCTGTATATATAGCTTTATGCGTATATTTTCCTATTAATAACATACAGTAGAGTTGGCAAAAGTGCAGCAAAGTGTAATGCCCAGGGGTCTCTATGACATTATAGCGACGTCAGATCCACTTGAGCTGAGAATACACTCATACTTTAAAATAATGATAATATAAAATCTCACAGTAGCAGAGGCAAACTGTGGTGTTACAAGCGCCGCTGTCCATCAGTAGAAGTTATCTGCTGAGTTACAGCAGCAGTTTTAGTCAGAAAACCCCCACTGAGAGCTTCTCCTGTCTTCTCATCCTAGGGACTAGAGCTGAAGAGCCTTTAAATGGAGCCTAGTTGTTACGCTGCTCTCCCTGGTGTCCCTGGTGTTCCTACCACTGCTGCTGATAGCTTATTCCGCAATGCAGACTGCCTGCGTGGCGGCTTTAACCGTGCTGGTCGGTGGAGGTGGGTGCCCTATGCCTCCCGTTGTCTCCTCCGAAATGAAGACTACCTTTTCAAAAATGGAGTAGATTTCTGCATGTGGGGGATGATGTGTTCCTAGGCCCCAAACCCTCGTGCTTTTGAAGAGTCCAGAAGTCCAGTGTTGATCCTTAGCAAGGGTTCTTCTTCTTCTTCTTCTTCTTCTTCTTCTTCTTCTTCTTCTTCTTCTTCTTCTTCTTCTTCTTCTTCTTATTATTATTATTATTATTATTATTATTATTATTGCCCATTTATTCACCCAGGTAATGACAACATTAATGAGCCTTTAATGCAGCTGCTTTGAGACTGAAGAATGTGGCTTTGGTCATTTTTATAGTTTCTTTGACTGCTTTTTTGGCCTTTATTTTCCACATATTGAGTAACTTGCTTTGAAGGGATCATCTGCCCTTTTTTGTTAGCTATTAGGTTTATTGCATGCGTTTGTTTGAATTCATTTACATTAATTCTAGCCGTATGGTCATCCCTACCTTTCAAAGAGTTGCTCTCCGGCATATAAAATAATTTGGTTTTAAAATACAATCATGAAGCATTTGATTATCTTTGGCAGAACAAGTTGACATTACTCACTCTGTGTGTGTGTGTGTGTGTGTGTGTGTGTGTGTGTGTGTGTGTGTGTGTGTGTGTGTGTGTGTGTGTGTGTGTGTGTGTGTGTGTGTGTGTGTGTGTGTGTGTGTGTGTGTGTGTGTGTGTGTGTGTGTGTGTGTGCCTACCTGGCCTGTGGTGAAGGTGGGCTGTCGTGGAAGGCTGCGGAATGTCATCCCCCGTGGTGGCAAGGTGGCGTGGTGCCGTGGGGTTCTTGGCGGTGGTGGGGCGGGGGTTGTTGGGGGGCTGGTACTCGGTGGCAAGGCCACTGGGCCGCTTATGTGGATAGGCTGGTACTGCGGCAGCCTCCGCAGGCTGTGGGAATGGAAGGTCTGGGCAGGAAAGTGGGATGGAGGGCCTGGATGACCCGGCTGCAGGTAAACAGAATGTTGTATTATATTACTTTGCTTATTTGATTCTTGTCAACAAATAATAATAAACAGGTTGAATGTTTTCAAATCTCACACATTATTGCTTTAATACAGTCATTCAGGTTAAATACCCACTTTCTGAGGGGTTCAACAGGAAGGCTCCACTTAACACTTAAATCCTGTAACCATTCAGTCACAGATCTGGGTTTCTCGTCTTTGCACTGCGTACCAATACCCTATGAACATCTACCTTAAAACTGTCACGCACCTCCCAATGAGGGAAGATTGGTGCAGAGATCTCCAAGGTGAGAGTCGCAGCCTTCCTGTGTGCACCCAAACAGTGGTGTGATGCTACCAGACTGTGGGTGACCTCACATTCATACTGGAGGCAACAAAGCGCTGGGACAGTAACTGGTGGAGGATGACTAAGATCCACTCCTATTTTTTACCTTGAACCAGGTGCCCCTATAAAAATATCCTCAGAGTCCAGCCATGGTCCAAGAGCACATATTCATTGCAAATATATTCCAGAATCCCCCTTCCCCATATCTTATGGTGTAGAAACACCTCATGCACAGGTTGTAGTTAAGTTCTTGTTCCATTTTGATTTTGTTTAAATAGGACCACCCTTGAATTTTGGGCACATATTGCTAACCTAATGCACCCTATTGATATTCCTTCTGGAGAAGATACATTCTGATTTTAAAAAAAGAGTGGGGTTTTTCATGGATTAACCTTTCGCCCAGACACATCCATTTCTTCTCCTATGCTGTGAAAATGCAGGGATTTAACTGGACCAGGAGCCTGGCATTTTATTCCTTTTTCCATTTGTTTTGGTGGTTGTGCTACAGGGAAAGAGGGCACCTACCTTGAAAATGCTGCTGCTCTGGGGTTTGGCTGGTGGGGGTCGAGATGGAGAGGTCCTGTACACAGAGTGCATTCGGTTTGGACTGGACCCATTTGGACCCACAGACCTGCGGTAGAAGCAGGGTGGGAGTGGTCATTGGCTATAAAGCTGTACCCATTATAAACTGAAATTTACTTAGTTATTTCATGGTGATTTTTTTCATTCAGAAAAGTAATGCAAAAATGAATTACTTAAACTGTATTTTTACTATCCGGGTGAATTGCTGTATGCCTTAAGGTAAATCAACAAAACGGCAGAAACTTGAAGCCAGAATGGTTTGACTCCCGTTCATTATGCACGTGCAAAAAATACTGGATTAAATGGCCCAAGAACGGATAGAATACTGGTGTGTTCATCTGCTTTTAAACAGAGTTTTATGGAAAGTGAAATAACATTCACTGGTATAAGAGACTACTGGAAGAGCAGTACCTTAACTTTTCGATGGTTGTCTTCTTGTTGGCAAAGAGCAGGCGAACAAGAGTTTTCCTTTTGAGGCACACAATGAGTCCAGTGGCCAGAAGGGTCAGCAATGTCACCAGGATCCCCACGGTTGTCCCCTGGCTACTCGCTGCCATGACCACAACACACACGTTCGTTTTTAATGCATGTGTGACAGAACTTGTATTTGAATCACGGGGACGGAACAGTTTCATCTTCTCTCATTCTCTCTACCTGGCGGCATCCGCATGGGTCCGCTGTCCACACTTCCCCCGAAGCCTGACTTGTCGCAGAACGGCGGGGCCCAGTGCATCTCACAGTGGCAGTTCTTGTTGTTGTTGCAGACCTGCAAGACATGCAAAACCACAGAATATAACAGGCAACAGCTGGCCCAGCAGAAACCTTCAACCAAACTTAATATTCAAATCTACACTCAGCTGATGCAGTGCAGCATTTAGCTTTTGGTCATAAGGGAGACTGTTCAGAATGAGTTGGTCTCATAACCTTTTTCTTTCTCAAAGTTAAAGGACATCTTCATGTGCTGGGCAGTTACAGCCTTTACCCTACTCTACCACGTTATACTTTTCTGCAAAACAACTTACAGTTTGAGGTTTGTGCGTCAATTAACCAATTTATACGGAAGGGAGAACAAGCGGCACAGAGTCAACCTGGACTCATGGAGAGACTCGCTTGACTTGCTTAAGGTGTGGGTACAGAACTGCTTTACTACTGGTCTGTGTTCCACACATCTCTGGTTTACAAACATGGAGAGAACATGCAAACTCTGCACATTTGAAGCTGGATATGAACCTACACCCAGGCACTGGGAGGCACCAGTGTTACCCACAGTATCACCATATGCACCATCTTGGTTTACACAGCTGGGTAAATTTTACTCTGTCGGCTCTGGTTGAGTTACTCTAATGAAGGAGACTACAGCAGGAGTGGATTCAATCCCAGGTTTTCCGCTACTCTGATGCTTCTACCCACTACAGAACCTGCTGTCCCTACAGATTTATGTGTATTGTGAAAAACAGTACCCTGTTTGATGAGCGGTACTAAAATGCTGGCTTTTGTCATGATTTCCATGCGACACACTGAGGTGACTTCTTATACAGTCATTTTGTCCCATGGTCAGCACCTCACTACCTCTTCGTGAAGTTTATGACCCCTCTTGTAGAGTTCTGCTACAAGTGAACCTGCTGCTGGCGGCCCACTGATCTTCCTGAGGCAGCGGCTCATTAATAGCAAACCTTTCAGAATTACAGTCTCACCCAGCATATCTTGCCAAAATGTGAAAATATTATGATTTCTTAAAAAAAAAAAAAAACACAAACTAGTGTTACTGACTATTCAAATAATACAATTTACCTAGTGAATTTATACTTAGATTGGCTTTATAGACATAATTTAAACTAAAGTAAAGTAAAAATGAATAAATATGACTCAGGGTCCACCATGCTGTTTTATCTGTTGTGGATATCAGAATTAGATGATTTTATTGAATGATTTTCAGTGAAGTAAATACAGGTGAAGTCCTTGCAGTCTGACTGAGTAAAATGTGGTACAGCAGCTGACAGGACTAAATCCACGTGCCAACTGTTGTAGAGAGGACCTCCTCCGTGATACTGCAGACCCGTCTCTGAGCCCCCCCATCACCACTCACCCCATGTCCGCTACACTTGGCTGAGCACTCGTGGACCCCAAACACGCTGATGTTCTGGCACTGCCGGTTCAAGCACATCTAGGGTGAAAGAGCAAAGCAGGAGCAAGTTTACCCAAGGGCGCGTTCATCAACTGTGCAAATCTGTGCCGGACTGTCAATCTCTGCAACCCAAAGGTTCCTATATGAAAAAAACATACTGATGCACCCTGAAAAGAAAGAGTCTGAGCTTACTCTGTGTAAGCAGAGCAGTGGTTGAAGCAGGCTGGTACTCAGCAGGACCCAGTACCGACACTGCTGTTTTGCTCTTTGGAGTATTGGGACTTTTTCTGGCATAACAGTCCTTCTCATAAACTCCTGGAAATCTTTACTGCTTCGAGACACCCAGTTTCTCTGGCAGAGCCACTCTCCCAGCAATAAAACCACTGTTGCACATGAAGATCATCCAAATTTATTTGCTTCATTTCACCACCAAGGGTGCATTAAGTTACACTGCAAGTTGGCTCAAAAACGCAACATTTAATACAGGAGCAGCTGAAACCGATGCTACTTATATGCTATTATTTTCATTTAAACCACTGATGCTGACTGTAGTCAGGCAAACAAGTAGCTTTATTAATCCCCCTCCTATGAAAAACACCAGTTTACAAAGCTGAGACCAGAAGGTTCTGTCCTGACTGGAACCAAATGCAACCAAAGTTTAAAAAAGAATACTTAGTATAAACATTTTATTATTTTCTATAAAGCTATTGCTGTATCAAAATTAAAGCTGAAAACAGAATGTGAAAAGGACCCTGCAGAAAACAGACAGCTTGTCTCCTCAAACTCGTATTGAATGGAAATTGTCGACAATTTCAAAAACTTGCAACAATGGCCTTCTTGTTATCGATCACCAACACTCAGGACACAAGGCGACTCTGTGGAAGTGAGCTGAATGAAGATGGTTTCATACATGCTCCTTAAACTCATATAATAAACATGAGCAAAGTGAAGAAAGAATGGGACAGGACAGGATAGAACTAGCCAAACTCTAAGTCCCACAATACTATGACAAAAAGCTAAGCACTTTTTGCATCTTATAAAGCCATCTCTTTAAGCTGCCTTGGAGAAAGGTATGAGTTAAATAAGCATTTTCATGCTTCTTTTTTATGAATGAGCCCATTACATGATAATAAGATAAATTCCATCAAACGGCCATTGCCTGCTCTCTCAGTTTTTATAATGTACCACATTAGTGATGTCAGAGATGACATGCAATATATGGCCAAATTTATGTGGAAGCTTAAGCATCACCCAGATGTGCTTGTTGAACCTCCCATTCTAAACCCATGAACATTAATATGGAGTTGCCCCCCCCTTTGCGGCCATAACAGCCCCCAGTCTTCTGGGAAAGCTTTCCGCCAGATTTCAGGAATTTGTGCCCATTCGGCAATAAGAGCATCAGTGAGGGTGGGCACAGATGTTAGACGAGAAGGCCTGGCTCACAGTTGCCATTCTAGTTCATCCCATAGCGGTTCAGTGGGGTTGAGATCAGGGCTCTGTGCAGGCCCCTCAGGTTCTTCCACACCAACCTGGGCAAACTGTGTGTTTATGGAGCTCACTTTGCGCATGGGGGGGGCGCAGTCATACTGGAGCAGGAAAGGAGCTTCTTCCCCAAACTGTGGCCACAAAACAGTAAGCACACAGTTGTCTAGAATGTGTTTGTATGCTGCGTGGGTGCGGCTCAGCTCAGCCATTAGAAGGGAGGGCTCCACTTTTCCATACTTTTGGCCATACAATATAGATAGGCTAGGGGAGTGGGTCTCACCATCCCATCTGCACATTTGGTTCCAGTCAGAACCAGGCCCGGGTCCGGCATGTCATCCCCCAGGTAGACGTGTGTCCCTCGGCACAGGATGCGCCCGCCTTCCTGCAGTGGGATGTTGGTTTCTATGGAGACTGCATTTGTGCCGATCACAGGCCGACTGGCACCCCCCTGGCACTGAATTTTTCCACACTTGGCATCTCTGTAAAAACACCACATAATCAGTTGAGAAGCTAAGTTTCAATGAGCCTTCAGCAGAAAAAAAAAAAAAAAATGTAATGATGTCACATTTAAATGGAACAGAAGTATAGGTTTTTCTTTTTTCTTTTAGATTCTGTTCAGGTTGAAGTTTATAACGATATTTGTACTGGATCGAAAGAGTAGTGACTAAGCAAATTTAAAGTTGCACCACTGCCTTTTTTGTGCGGTAACAACACAGTGACATTTCCTTGGACCCAGTAAAATTAAAGTGATAAAATCAGCCGGCAGAGACTTCACAAAAGTATTTCAACTCAAAGTGGAATTAATGGAGTTTTCTGAATTGGTTAAGAGTACTTTTTAAAGGAGTTTCACTGAGATTGTATTTAGAATTTGGAAGCAACTTTCATCAAGTCTATTGTACTTACAGATGAATAATATATTTAAAATCACTGCAGCTCTGTAATGTTCTTTTTTTTATTTTGTCACGGGGCAAAATCGAGAGCTTCACTTTTTAACTTCATGTTTCCCTTCATACAGAAACTGCTTTGGTTGTGCACTTTAGTCTAGAGTACAGCACCTTTTCTTGCAGTCATACTTTGCAACCTTCTGGCTGCATCCTTCTAAATCCACATCCTTAATCTCGCCAACTTCAGCTCACCGTGCTTCGCATTTGGCAAAGGACCCCTTAGTGTCCTTTCCACAGTTCCCATACGGGTCCCCCGCAGAATTGACCCTCTCAAAGCAGATCCCTGGTGCTGGCTTGGCTCCTGCAGGCGTGATGAAAAGCGGTGAAGGTTCAGCCTGTAGGCGTCCGAGCACTTGTGGGAGCACCACCCCATGCACATCTGGGACCCTGGCTGCGGCTTGGTCCCCACACCCCATCGCGATCTTTTAACAGTCGCTTTCAATAATCCCTGTCTGTACAGATACATCTGCAAGCCACATGGGTTATGCTTTTCATTTGTATTGCTTAGTTATTATTTATCAAAGTTGATACTTTAATGATTGATTCTTACAGTTTTCCCCATTTGTACAGCTGGCTTTTTTATTGCTAATTCAAGTTAGCAGTTAGTACTTCTTCTCAAGGGTAGAACAAAGGCCATCCTAGAACTTGAAACGGAGTGCATCTGTCACAAATCCAAGTAGGCTTGGAATCGGTCACAAAATGTCTGCTGAACATTTCTCAGACTTGTGGACGTCTCTGAGATAAGTTCTCTGGCTCACCTTGGCCCCACAGTGTCACACACTGCTGCTCGTGGGTCTGGCACACTCCGTTGTAACAGTAGCCATCAGCACCGCGACACGAATGCCCATCATGCATGTAGACATTGGCGGGGCAGTGTGGCCCAGTGCCCGTGCAAAATTCAGGCAGGTCACAGGAATTGCTGGAGTCCCGACAAGGGGTGCCTGCTGGCTTCAGCTGGAAGGAGAGACGATGCTAAATGTTTATTTGTCTGCGGTGCTCAGTAAGCTATTTCTCATTGCACAGTAATGGCTCATTCATGCTGTGTTACAAACCTTTCTTTTTTCAGATGCATTTTTACCCCTTCAGCGAACCCAGGATGGGGGATTGAAGTGTAGTTGAAAATGGTGGAAAAGTTTTTACCTTACAGTCCTCGCAGCACTGTCCATGGGCACAGATGGCAACCCCTTTCAGGGTGCAGGTGCTGGCATTGCAGCAAGGGTTCATGCATTCCTAAGGTGGAAGTCACACATGGAGGTTACTGCTACTTAAGATTCAAATGTCAAAGCAGTTGGAGTGAATTAACTCTCTGTACACTGAATTCCAAGCTGGTGGTCATAGCAAAAATCCACCTTGAATTCGGTTACTTTACGTCACTCATATTTACCTGCCTAAACCAAAGACTTTATATTCAGCAGGTAACACAGTGCCACTTCTTATAAGAGGAGTGCATTTTAAATCATATTTGCTGTTCATTTTCAGGGGGACTAGGGAGTAACTGAAAGTAACCAATTTTACAAAAATGAGTTAACAGAATTTTGCCTCTAGGACAGTATCCTGTAGTTTATGGGCTGGTGGTGGGGGAATGGGATGGGATGAGATGAAGACATGGGGGGGGGGGGGGTTTACCAAGGGTGAACATTTGTTCTGTTGGCTTTTACTGCTTCTCTTCCATGAATGACCCTACAGAACCCCAGATAATATCAAAGTCTGCCATCTACCAGATACTGAAAGGGTTACTAATGGGTTATGAATTTGGTCAGAATGTGTTGAGAGGGTAACATACAGGTACATTCTTCTGAAATATACTCCCAATTTAACACCCCAGTACTGGTACATTATTTTTTGGCAAATGTAGATGGGGTGTAGCAAAAAAGCATGGTTAAATCTGAACTTGCTTTTGCATGTGTTCCTCCTTTGAGCTCCAAGTTCACTGGGTTTTTATTTATTTTTTTGCAGCTCAAAACAAAGCAAACAAAGGCAACATGTAGACAAACAAAACTAAAGCGAGATCAGCCGTTGCCCTTGTTTGTTTCAGCTCAGCAAAAGCAAGTCACCATGGGGGCATATATTTTTAAACACACTGCATTCAGCGTCTGCTGGTTTTGATTTTTGCAAATGCTAGATTTTGTTTTCCAGCTGTACAAATCAGTAAAAGTCAGCAGAGGAACATTCTTGTCAAAAGCATGAGAGATGGGAAAACAAGTGAGAGGGGGCTGATACAAGTTGAAGACACTTTTGGAGATCTTGCAGAAAAAGGAAGCAGCTGAAAAGGGGCATGAGGTGCAGCCAAGGCTTGAAGCAGTTACATACTTGGTCACATTCGAAAATACAGCGTAGCAGCGTTCAAATGTGTTTGCAGTTTTTGATAGCTGCAGCTGTATCATTTCAAGTTGTTAGCAAGAAGTTTCTTGCCATTTTCCTGCTTCTGGTGACCAGAATGTCCTTGGTTTCTTCGCATTTGTGATTTGCTATGAGCTCATCACAGGCCCAACAACTGTTTGCATGTGTGTGCATGCAAATGTTTGCCCTGCCTGGAGGTTGAAGTCAGAAATGTAAAGATTTTCATCTGTCGAAACCCTCCTGTCCACTTATAGTTCCAATAAAATTGTACGTGTGCCTAGGCAACCTGCCTTTGTGGGACAAACTTGACAGAAAAGTAAAAGCAAAGGAACCCCCAGTTGTCCTACATCTCTTGGAATTGTTTCAGAAGAGCAGGGATGACATGCAGTTTCCACAAAATATTATCACATGTTTGACTGGTACAGGCCGTGACCTTACACATTAATGCATAGCTTACTGCCAATTTGGCGCGAGTCATACTTGGGGGTAAATTCTTTAGGAGCAACTGCTCAAGAGCTCACAAAAGCCTTTCACGCACCTCTGGCTCTCCACAGTCACACTCTTCGCCCTCCTCCACATAGCCGTTGCCACATTTCTGGCCCCCAAACAGCACCTTGACCTCAGGTATGTTGAAGAGGCACATGCCCACACCCTTCTCAAGGCTGGCAGCCAAGTCCTTCTTACTGCAGCTGCTGAACACTGTGGGAAAGGGGTATCTGTTGGAAAGAAACAGTTGGTGGATGTGATCACAAACAACAGTTCCAAACAATATGATTTCTACTTCATTACAGTCAGTTCTAAAATATCTGAAACCAATGCTGGTAAAATAAATTAACTGTCTGAACCAAATACAGTTCCGCTCATCACTATTGGTATCCCCATATTTTACAGTTATTGCATACAAGATCTCCTGAAAAAGTGGGCAGTGAAACAGCTTTGTTCTGTATGCACTGATTTGTTTGATACAGAGCAGCGCAAGATAAAAAAATATATATATATATAAAAAGTGGCATTAATGTGTATAAATAGTATAAAAACTGAAAAGTTGCTATGACACAATTATTGACCTCTTTTGAACAGCTCAAATTTGTTTGACTAGAAGAAAAAGATTCTCACTTCAATGTTAAACTCACATGAGATGGATTAAGCAGTGATTAACCAATGAATGATGGCTTTAATGCATAAAAAAGGTTTCATTCTCTGCTCCTTCTTAACAATGGTGACAACAAGAGAGCTGTATGAGACCATCAGAAAATCTACTATTATCAAGCATAAAAACTGAAAAGGCAACCATCTCCACCTCCAAAAAATTCCATGACCAGAGACCTTGGCATCCCTGTTTCCACAGTTTGCAATATTTCTAAGAATTTTTTCTGCTCATGAAACTGTTAAGAACCTCTTGGGATGTGGTTGGAAGAGGACAAATGATTGGAGAAATCTTTGTAGGTTCCCTTGAACTATTGAAAAAGCATCACGTGCAGTAGCCACATAGCTTATAACTGATCTGTATAGATGGTTTCAAGTTGCACCATGCACTGCACACTAAACTGAGAAAGGATTTATGGGTGAAGGTAAAGAAGGACCCTGCTGTTGGAAGACGAATATAAAAAGATGGAACTGATCTTTTACCAAACTTACTTAGAGAAGCATACATCTTTCTGGAAAAATGTTCTGTGAACTGATGAAACCAAACCAGAGCTCTTTAGCAACGCAGGCGAGTGAGATGTTTATAGGCAATGAAATGAAGTTTATAATAAACAGCGTAAATGTGGTGGAGGTTCCATATTGCTGTGGGGTTGTTTTGCTGCCTTTGGTACTGGAGGCCTTCAATGTGTAAGGGAATCATGAAATCGGAGAATCAACAAGGCATTTTAGAGCAGAATGTGCTGCTCAGTGTCAGAAAACTAGGCATGGGTCAAAGGTCATGGGTCCTCCAGCAGGACAATGACCCAAAACACACTTGGCACTTAACCCTAACCTTACTCTTAAAGCACAAAAGACGATTTAAAAAGGAAAAGATGGACTCTGTTAAACTGGCCCACAGTGAGATCTGATTTCAGTGAGACTGAAAACCTTTGTAGGAGAAACTACAAGAAAGGTGCAAGAAGCTTACAGTTACAGCATAAATTTTTTAGAGGCTTTGTCATTGCCAAGCATTGTGTAACCAAGTGCCGGGGAAAGGGCCTTTAATACTGACCAGCTTGCATTTTCTTTTTCTTTTGTCAACAGGCATCTTTTCTGCTGTATAACTTTGGACATTCAATTAAAATATTCTGAACATTAAAAGTCAGTACATGTACAATTATTTCTGAAGATCTTGTACATAATATACCTAATATTACCTATACCAAGGATGCCAATAAGCCCACCAGTACATCTTAAATACATTTAACTGGGCTGCACCTTCACAAAAACGATAAATTCCTGTAAGTCATATATTAATGACTGTGGTGTACGGTATATATTAGGCAGACTAACAATTCTTTACTGTTACTGTTCAGCTGAGCTCTGGAATGGGCCAGCTGAGTGACCTTAGTGACTATGAATGTGGTAGAATAGTTGGCACTAGGTGTGCTGGTTCTAGCAACTTCTAAACAGCTGTCATCCTAAGCTTTCCATACAGAACTGTTTAGGGGGTTTACAGGGAATGGCGCAGAAAGCAAAAAGAAAACAAAAAAAAAAAAACAACAGTGATCAGTAATCTCTTGGACAAAAACAGCTTGAGGGGTCGAAAGGGAATGGCGAGAATCAGCCCAGCAAACAGATGGGGGACAACCATGCAAATCAGATTCAAATTCAACACCGCTGTCCAGATTTTTGTCTCAGGACACACCACCTGTTGGACTTTGTCTTGAATTAACTATGACAGCTATGTCAGGCGCTGATGATGTTACCAAAGAAGAAGAAGAAAGCTCACCTCCAGTATGCACAGGAATATTAAAACAGGACCCTACTGGTTGGAGGTGGCAGTGTGATGATGTGGAGAGTGGTGTCCTGCCACAGATTACGGCTCCTGATACCCACTGAAGAATGTCTACATGGCGTATTGTTGCTGATCAAATTCATCCCTTCCTGGCTACAGTTTAAGAGCACTCAGATGAAAACTTCCAGCATTTTAATATACCATATCACGCAGGACTTATCGTCAGTAAGCACTTCCAGGAACATGACAGCTGCACAGTCCCTCAACCTCAATGCTTTCAAGCGTTTCTGGGATGAGATGGAAAGAGTTGCTCACAGCGACTGTGTAGCCGTTCATTTTGCAGCAAATATGTGATGCCGTCATTTCCACATGGTACAACTTTCCTGCACAAGGTATCCAGCATCTCGTAGAACCCACCCCCAGATGAATTCATGGCATTTTCAAGGCCCAAAAGAAGAGCAACATGATAGGTGTGCCCAATAAACTGGCAGCTTAACATAGTTTGAAAGCCCATGACTTACAGCTTCATCTAACCTCTCTTCTCCCTATAGGCACACACTTGCAAATTGAAAGAATATGAAGACTGTGGACAGCATGTTTGTTATGTTGTTTCTGGAGATCACAGGGTTGGGTGTGCTTCTCCACAGGGGACAAAAATCAGGCTGAAGCACCACAATCCAACAGAATGTTATGGACTTCAGGGGCTGGACTGACATGTTTGCGCATGTGTTCTGTGTTGTTTGTGTGCTTGTGATCCAGAGAGTGTCCAACAGGCAAGGACATTTTTTTGTCAGGTTCCTGTCAGTGTAATGCAGAACAAGCTGGCCCTTCGTCTTTGAGACAAAACGCCTGCCAACCATTCCTGAACGCTGTCCAAACACTGTTTCAACATGGCTCCCCAAAGAGCAAGACGACAGTCTCTTGGATGGTACGTTAGAGACTCGGTTTGCTTTGTTTTTACGGTTGCCTCTTGCTTCTCCGTTAAACTGAAAGGCAACCTTAGCAAATGGGGAGAGTCACCTGCCTCCAGTAGAGGTGAGAAAGCCATATGTGCCTGATCAACAGTGCGGAGCACAAATGGAAGCAGGTGTAATATTCAAATTCTGGAGGATCTGCACATTGTCCAACAGTTTTGAAATATTTATTTTGTTAAAGAAATGAATGGCATGAAATCTGCATGAATAAGACTGTCATGGTAAATGTTTTTTTTTTTTTTTGCCTCCTGGAAAAAATCTCTTTCGCTTGCACAAAGATTTCAGGAGATGTGAATATGTTTTAATTCTATACGAGTCTCAAAAACAAATTAATCTAAACGGGGGGGGGGGGGGCTTTTCTGGTTATTCCATGACAAAACTCCAAAGATTTTCTTGACCTAAATGATTATGTCTCTAAGGAGAGCTACTGAAGTTCAGACCACAAGTGATTCTGTTTTTTGGGATGCAGTACCTACAGTAAAAGTGATCATAAAGTATACAAAGTACATCATAAAGTGAGAAATAAATCTTTTTTAAAGTCTGAGTGTCAGGTAAGAAGTTCTTACAGAATGATCATTGTCTGATGTGTGGCCTACAGGTCTAAGAGAGGTCGCTGGTCTTCATGTCATAGGACCCCTTCAGGCCCCTGGAAGAGCACTGAAGAAGGTGGGTTGCACTAAGTTTTCCCGACATGTTCATGGGGTGTTTTGACAAGACCCTCCCTTGCTGTCATTCAGTTTAGGTGCTGAGGAAGGTGTTTTTAGAGTGGCAGACTACTGGTGACGGTACCGACGGGACAGATCAGCTTTACCAGACACTGAGCTCATAATGCAATGAGCAGATGGTCTTGAGCAAAGAGCTAAGGACCATCCTGGCAGGGAGACCTTGCTGTTTGACCTTGCATGACACTTCAAATGCTTATAAAATTGCTCTCTTGACATTATTTTTTTTGTGGGTTCCTTTTAGCTGCTCACCCACTGTCACGTGTCATTTCCTCTGCACAACAAAATCATTTATTTTGTTTAACTAAAGAACAGAACTTGGCCACAGAAACACGAAGACAGAATCGTGTACTGAGAAAATGCACTTATACATACAGGTCACTACACACAAGGGAAAAAAGTCACGACATATGTATTTTTCTTCACAGTCTTGAAAAAGCGAGGCACTCATAGTTCTAAAAACAATCACTAAGAATTATTATTCAAGTCGAATTTTATATTTTTTTTTTATAATGATAGAGGTGTAAATTGCAAGAAAAATTGAATTTTCTTGCCAGATATTTGCAAGTAATGAACATATGATTTATATCTTTGTCAATACATTATTTGGGTTGTGATGTAGCATGTATATAGAAGCAGTCCGTTCACAGTTTTTCTTAAGGATCTTTTGGATAGTTGCATGAACATCATTTCACTGAGCTTGTTTCGTGAGTTAGAAGCGATAGATTGATAGTGTGTTTGCTTGGTGTATTTTGCATTTGGGTGTTGAGGCCGGTGCTGCTGAGCAAGTTTGTTGAAAATATCTTATGGAAATATCCTATGAAGGAATAGTAAGGCCATTTACTGTATATGATTAATACATTTCATTTCTACAGATTTCTTCATCTTTCATCTAAACCTGATGGCGCTATAAAAAGGCTGAATCCACTTTATCGTGTTTTGACACGACCTCATACTCAGCTTGCCTATAATTTGGCTCTACAGGAACCCCACTGCTGACAATAAGGGAAATGTAAATCAGAAGAGTGCAATAGCAATATGGCTGTAGGCAAGGTTTCAATAGCGAGGCATGCAGAGAGAAAGAGATCTGGCCTATAACATATGGCAGGCTTTTGCTGGAGCTATTTACCCACAGGAGCACCGAGCGCACTGATCTGTGTGATTTTATGTCATGGCAAACTAGCATGCGGGCAAGTGTTTAACCGAGGCCTTTGCGACTGGCGTCAGTCAATGCGGACAGTGCCAGTTGCATTTGTGTTCCTGCACTCCTTCTACATTTTCCCCAAAGCCCCAATGTTACAGAACCTGGCTTCAATAACAGTTAGTGTACACCATGACATGTGCAACACAGAGCTCCCCCATATACCCTGTGTGGCAGATCTCAAAACATTTAAGATATTTTTTCATGTTCTTAAAAGCTAAAATTTAGTTTGTGTGGAAATGGGGAAAAAGCAGGCTAGCTGCCCATAGCAGCTATGCTTCCCGAGGGGCTGAGGTAAAACTGCTCTGGGGTTCCTTTGGTTTATAGGGGTGGTGGGGAAAGCGCGGGCAACTGGCTGGCATAAACGGCGATCAGCTCCTGCCCAAGTGCAGCACCCCATCCGTATCCACCCAAGAAGGAGGGCTGCTGTACAAGTGGGGTAGGGCTGGGGGTGGTGGGGGGTGAGATGGAACTAGCATATAGTAGTAGACAGGCATGCAACCCCATCATTCAGCGGTCCCTTTCTCTGCTGTGTGTACACCCCTGGTCCATATCAAGTGCTGGCTGCTGCTGCCCTGTAGCCATACTTAAAATAATTTCAAACAGAGCCCACACCTTTTGATGATAAATGAATGAATATTTGTTGGAGGGATTTAACAAGTATTACACAGAGAAACATAAAACATTGAGCACAATTTCCTGGGACTGAAGTGAAGTAATCCAATGGCTTGTTTGATTCCAAAAAGACAGGGGTGGACAAAGCAAACCAAACCACATCCATCTGCGAGCTACTAAAAACATCCTTCCTGACTTTTCGGCATAAAGGGAGTGAATTAGTCCACCCTGTAATGTCAGTGTTTCCAAGTACAGCATTATGAAGAGCACAAAAACCACAAATCATCTTATGGGAAGGGACCAACACTCTCGTGTTGGATTCGGACGCTTCCATAAAGAGGTGTTGGTCAGCTGGATACCATCAGCAAACGCTTTTCACTTTCATTTGCTCTGTTTATGTGATTTAAACCATATGTATATTTTTTAATAACTGGTTAAAACAATACAGCTTAGATATTTTGTCATAAGAAATTTATGCAAGCTGATGCTGAAAGTGATGTCTTAGCTTTTTCTCTTTGTAACTGTTTTCACCCAAACTCCAGAACCAAGACAATGGATTTTTTTTTTTTTTCACAGAACATAAGCATTGGTCACAAGAAATTATTTCATTAAAGTTGTCTTGATGCTGTTTTAAACTGAAACGGGGAACTCAGGATAAATATCATTACGTGAGATTATCCCATGAGTACCCACTGCATATGGGTGAAGTTTAGTTATTATAAGCAGACATTTTGTACTATAATTTAGTTATTTTGCTTTGTGACACAATTTATGTGCTTGACATGAAGGAAGTGTCAGTCTTGCTGCGGCTGTAATGAAATAACCGTGGTGCTTTAACCACTGAACGCATGGCCAGGCTAGACTTTCTTATTATGCACAAACTATCAAAAATTATATAAGTAAACTGTATAGACACTGTATAGACAGGTACTTAAGGCCCAAAATGAATATGGTGCCTTATGCTAGGAAGACGGGGGGCTTTTGGCCAAATTCACTTCATTACCTTCAGTAAGACATGACTAAGCCCTGCTGCTACGACAGCTCGCAAATGGCAACGTGAATACAGAGCAACGGAGGGCATCTGCTGTCAAGGGTGAACTTAGCCTGTTCCTCATGAAGGAACTGTACCAGCCCTGTTCTCTTTCAGGGCAAATGCTCCAGCCATCTGTCCCCCTCCAAAAACGAGAAAAGTATAAAAAAGCCCTGGAGCCCAACAGGAAGCGCCTGGTCCGTAATGCAGATGTGCAGCTGGGTCCCTGGCAACAGTCCAGCTGAGCCCGTTTATCAACACTCCTCCCTTCCAAATACATAATGAGAAATGGACTATCATGAACCCTCAGCACCGTCCCAAACTCCCAGTCTGCAAGTCCACTTCCATCGCTCTCTTCCATGTCTGCAAACATCCAGTCTTGGACTGGGCCATCAGTGAAAACTGATTCATTTTGAACCTTGCTTGACCTATAGCCACTGGCAGGCTGCGTACGGACAGCCCCGTTCATGCTGCGCTCCGATTATAGAAACGGGTTTTTTAGCCAGCAGGACAGGGAGAACATGGGTTTAAATTTAGACGACACACCTGCCACTGGTGCTCAGGTAACATTTTAGGAGAGAAGTTAATGGTGAAATTTGCTCCAGCAAGTGTTGCACTGCGCTTTGAAAGCGGGTTACTCAGACTCGAAAGCTTTCTTCACCTGATAAAAATCAGCCACCTAACAACATTTTACTGTATCCGGCTCCTCCATTTTTGCACTTAAGCAAACTGCCAGTTTTTCATTTTCTTGTTAATAACTCGGACAGTCTTTCTGTAGGAGGTACAACGGGATCGAGTAGTATCGTTTTTACATCTGTCACCTTGGAGCTGAAGGACATGAGCTCAAATCCCTACTCCTGCTCCAGTACCTTTGAGGAAAGTCCTTATTGCACATTGTTACAGTAACCAAACCAAACCCAGCTTTATGAACCTGTTAATAAATATACAAACGTAGGTACAGTAGCTTTTTTATGCAGGCCAAAGATGGAGAATGGTATTAGATAAAGGAGATGAAAATAATATGGTAAAAAAAGTCACGCAATACTGCCTTAATAGTTGTGACCGCAGCCTAGACTATACTGAATGTTACCGGGCATAGTAAGGTAATAATGTTAGTTGAGAGAACAGAAAGGACAATTGTTACAATGGGGCAAAAACAATAGTATTCCTCTTTTCCTCAGAAGCACCCCACATGCAGAGCAAAATCCACTTTGACAGCATTTATCTCCATTCAAAAGGAAGAGTGTTTTATCCCCCCTGTCGTATATCCTCCTGTGGTCACCCTACAGCTCATGGTGGAAACTGTAGTTGACCGCAGCATTCTTTCTTTGTGGACCCAAGCCGACAAACATGAAAATGTGCAGCTTCCGAGAGATGGGTCCTGGGGCAACCGCAGATGTCACTGAATGGGACACCCAGGTTGCTCAGATCCATCAGGGAAAGGTTAGGCTGCGGACCTTAAATAACAGCCCCGAGGTTTGGTTGATTGCTTGTCAGAAACTAATCCGTTCAAGTAAATGTTGAGAATCGCCATAAGGAGGAAAAGGCCTTAAGCTAAGACTAAGCTAAACTTCGGTCCCAATAGAGCAGTACACAGTATATTCGGGCTTTCCGCTTTCCTGAGCTGAACAGAAACCACTGACAAAGAAGAGGAAATTAGTGTAAATGGGAGATAAGTAGCTCAACCGATAGCCTAAATGCTTATGTGGTGAATAAACTTGCAATACATCAGCCTGTCAGGTCCAGGACCGGGAGATGCCCAAGGCTGCAGGTGACGTCACATGTAACTGCTTGGTGTTTCTGTAGCGACCATGGAAAAATATAAATTACTAAGAGTTAGGGTTTAAGCCCAGGGGTCAAGGGGTTACTTGAAAACTGTGGAAACAATGCATTAACAATGAATTACATGTGTATAAATATTTACACGCGATAACAATCGTTCCTTCGGAATAAAGCAATCTTTTCCCTTTAAGGCTTAACCAGCAGGAGGTCAATGCCACTTTAGCAAATCACTGAATTGTTCTGGGTTGTTAGGAAGTAAGATGTAATTTGCCAGCCGTTTTCTGTAATTGGTCTTATTTGCGATCAGTGAACCAGTGGAAGCTGACAGTCTCCTCAATTGAGACGCAGAAATGAAATGTGAGTTCCAGCCCAGCGTTTCAGAACATGTTCATCTTTTGTCTTGTCTAGCTGAAGGGTCCAGTCACTGCACCTTCACTCCATTAAAGTTGCTGTTCCCTGTACCTGAGCACAGCAGGCAGTTTTTTTTTTGGTCTTGTAGTTTGTTTTTATTTGTTTGTCGTTGGTTAAGGTCGTTGGTTCCAGACTGCCCTGTCTCGAGGACCTGTACTCCTCCCGAATTAGGAAAATCGTGATGGACCCGTCTCACCCGGGCCACAGCTTTTTTGAACTTCTCCCATCCGGCAAGAGCTACACATCGCTGTGCACCAGAACTTCCAGATACAAAAATGGTTTCCTTCCCCACGCTGTTATGTCCATCAACAGCAGATTTGTTTGTTATTCGGTTCAATATTTTCTCCCTCTTACGTATTCCATCCCTCATTATTTACACTTATTCTCAATGTCAAATGTTTTCTTATCCATTCTTTGCTACTTTTTGAGGTTTGTTTCAGGCCGTTACCCTGCTGGAGGATCCATGACCTGCAACTGAGATGCAGTTTTCTGACGCTGGGCTATACGTTTGCCTTAGCAGTATTCTGATTTCCTCATGTCCTACACAGACTTAAGGTACTCAGAAAAACAGCCCCAAAACATCACTGAGCCTCCTCCAATCACTGGAGAGATGCGGTTCTTTTCTTTGAAAGCTTTGTTTCGTTTTCTGTGAACACAGAGTTGGTGTGATTTATCAAAAAGCTATAATTTTATTTCTTCTGTCCAAAGGACCGTCTCCCAGAATGACTGTATGCATGGATTTTGGCAAACTGCATTGGGCCTTTTTTGTGTTTCTCTCTTAGAAGTATAGTCTTCTTAGATCTTTTACCATGGAGCTCATTTTCACCGAGACAGTGATGAATGGTGCAAAACCGTTGCACCTTGAGCTTCAAGGTCAGCTTGGATCTATTTTGATGTTTTCCTTGGTTCTCTCCTCACCATTTGAACAATCTTTCTCTTCAATCTTGTGTCAATTTTCTTGCAACCACATCCAGGGATGTTGGCTACAGCCCCATGGGCCTTAAACGTCTTGATAATATTGGCAACAGTGGTCACAGGAACCTTTATGTTGATCATGCTTAGCTTTTCCTTTCTTTCTGATGTCCTTAAACAACTCTCTGCTTTTTATTCTCTTTTTCATGCTTGTTGTGAGATACGCAGTGACACAAATGGCAGCGTGAGGACTTTTCTCCATGTGAACTGGTTGAATAAGTGGTTATAAGACTGAAGACACATTATGGCTCTAACTCAAGGAGAATATCTGCTTGAAACATCAGTACAACATGATTATTAATTTTTAAGGGGTGTCAGTAATCTTGTCCAGGTCATTTTAGGCTGTCTTTGTGGAATAAGCAATAATTTAATTCTTTTCACAGCTTTGTTCCATTGCAAACAAAAGAAATGCATGTACAAATGAGAAAAGATATTTTAATTTCAACACTTTTGAAATGGGGCATTATTTATAAAATGCAAATGCAAGACTACCAATATTTGTAGCCATGTCTGTGAGCTTCTTCCAAACAGACCTTGGCTATGAATAATGATGTCTGAGGATGTGGCACTACTCACCCTGTGGAAGGGGTCATGATGCAGCCCCCTTTGTCTGCAGTCATCCGACAGCCACATCCTCGCTCAGGTGTGTCGTGGTTCATTCCAAAATTGTGCCCCAGCTCATGGGCTAAGGTTACCGCTGCCCCCAGCGGGTTATCTGAATGGTCCTGAAGAAACGAATCCTTGATATCAGGTCAAAATATTAGGCAAAAAATGCAATCCTTGAACCAAGGAGCACTCCGTGATATTGTTAAGTTCTTGTTAACGTTTTATGTGCTTTTAAAATTCTGTGTATACAGTTTAGCATGACTGGTTTCATTACATTTCATTTTAATTATATGTCATTATCGTACTAAAACATTGATCGATGTTAACAATGTTGAAAAACAGGACGAAAATCAAGAAAACTTGATGAACCTGAAATGAGGCCGAACTACAACTTGCGCTGTAGGCAAAGAATTATATGAAAAACATATATTTCATAATCAAAATGTAATCATCCTTTTTGATCTATTTTAATAAGTTTTACTCCACTGGGGATTAATAAATGGTCAGTTTTAGCCCCTGCTGGCTGCTGAAAATTTCTCAGCCATGTTCTGGAAAATTAAGAGCGGCAAGGGGAATCACTGGCAGGGCTGTGGCAGCGGGTGGGGGACGTGGATGCCATGTAACAGTAAATGGAGACTTAGCTAGAGCTTGAGCCCGGAGAGATACAGAAGGCCTTGCGTGTCGGCGGAGCCTTTATGAATTATGGAGCGTCTACTTTGCACGCTGCTGATGAGCTTTAGCCCAGTGGAGGCTGTAGCTCCATAAATTATTCAGAGCTCCAGCTCAAGAGGAGGCAGTTAATCTTGGCAAAAAACTTTAGTGAGCTTTTACGAACAGCCACTGGCTCCGAAGGTGCACAGGTGTCTTTTTTATTTACCTGTTTATTCCTATATTCGTCTGCACCTTCTCATCCATGAGAATGCATCTCATGTAAAGAGGGTTATTTTGTCTGCAGGTCACTCAGAGCACTACTGGGACATTTGTCTGAATTTTTAAGGCATTCCAGAATGTAAAGAACCATTTCCTGGATGGTAACATTAGTAAACATTTCGTAAGCATGTTGCTGAAATATGGCCTGAACGACAAATTATTTGTTGGTGAAAGGTAAATGCAATAAAATGTAAAATCATGTGGAACACCCAAATTAAACAAAATGACAAACAGTCTTGGAGCATTCATCTGTGATACCCACCCTTCTGCCGGAACCTCTTTTCATTTTTCCCTGGAATATGACTTGAAAAAATATATTGACAGAACGCTTGCAAAATTTGTTTTCAAACCTGGAAATATTCAAGAAGTGGAATTCAAACACCATTCTTAAAATCATAGGGCGAATGACTATTTAATCCCATCTATGAGTCATATAACTTGATATGGAGCCTTTAATAACAGGCCTAATGTTTCCAGCTGTGAGGAATGAGGGGCGTGAACATTTGGAATTAAGCAGAAAAACTCTCTTTCTTGCTGAAAGGAAACATTTTTTAATGGTAAATGCCCTGTATGTTTAATATTTTAATATAATTTATCATGAGAGAGTTGGTCCTTAAGGACCACTTGTCTACATTAGCCCTGGAATAACACCAAAGCTGCAGATTGCAACAAATCTTAATTCTTCAAGCTGTACATCCTCTGCTCTGTAAACAAAACTGTGTAAATTCTTTATATGTGTCACATTTAATCTCATTTTATAGGGAAAAGTCAGTTTTTCTTATAATGTTCATGTGGGGCCCATTCTTCTGAATCTGTCAAGCACATTTTTTTTTTAGAATTTTAAAGAATCTGCTTGGTTGATGACAGTACATCTTCAGGTGACATTCTGACCAAAGTTAGCTATAATCTTCTCAAAATTTTTAAGCCAAGGAAACCAAAAATAAATGTTTTAAGGTAAATTCTCAGTCCTTCAATTTTGCAGATAAGCTGGACAACATCAGATGTGTTTGGGCTCTCTCGCAAGTTCTTGGACCGTGAGGTCATGCCCCAGGCACCACCTAAAATCAAATGCTCCACCCTTCCAAATGCACTGGGTTGAAAAAATGGGAGAGGACTCCTTTGGCAAGGCTTCCAAAGCAATGACATGGCTGGTGTGTACTTAAAATTGATTCTCTTACCATGACAATGCCTCCTGATTGTTCTGCGGTGCACATACTCATTATGGGCGCCATGCCAATGGTAGTTCCCTGAAAGTACACTCCGCTGTTGGGGACATAAGAAGCAGAAGGTCAAGCCAGCATCTAATGGTGAAAAATCCATGTCATTCTCCAAACGATACTCAGAATGCTGAGGAACACCCACAGTTTGCACTCAAGGGTGGGATTTAGGACAACGACTGAGTTCTCCCTCTACGACAGACCCACCTGACAAGCTGGGCGTTGTCGTGAGGCCTCTGCGGCAGTAGCTTGAGCTTCCTCCAGTCCAGGAACTCATGCAGTGTGGTGAAGGGGTCCTGCGTGATGGAGCACTTGTCCGCATCGCTCCACACCTCTATCCCCACTAGCGCCACACGAACATTAAGGGCCCTGTAAAACTGGGGGAAGAATCCATACCACCCGACATCCGCATTAATACACGTGCTTGGTCCAAAAAGGATTGGCATATCTATTAAATGTATGCCAGCTCCCGAGGCCCATGACTAGGTAATATTTTCTGCTATTCGCATAACAGCATTAACATGGCAAACGTCTGATGTCAAGGAATTCTGAAAAGATGTTTTGAAAACATTACGGGACATACAAATGTCTGTATACAGTATGCTGGAGCTTATTGTTGCTCATGACTTCGCTGACATCTGGAACTGATCTCCAGGCAAACAGATGTTGCATGTACCTTGTCCACATAATTGGCAATCTCAGCCAGCCTCTGCTTCACCTTCTCCACGTCCTTCCCTTGTTTCTGAAACTGATCACAGACGTCACATGGACACATGGGATTTTTCTCTAAACGCTAAAAGGCAATCATCATTTTCAGAGATGACTTATTACAGATGTAATTCTGGCAAAAAAGTACTGCAAGTGTATTGTTCAGATGTTTTAAACATACTCATGATGTTCTCACACAGATACTGTAATCTTACTCATGCACACTGGCATGATTTGGGACATCCGAAGGTGTTAAGGGCTTAAAGAATGCTCCACGTTAAAGACAAATACATCTTTTTTCCGGATTATGCATGCTTGTTATTTTTGAGGAGATGGCACAAGCTGTGAATGATATCAGCTTTTAAACCGCTATTTATGATCTGTTTTTTCCTACCAGGGGGCAATGTAAATCCACTGCAGTTATGCCGGGTGACCGTGTTTTCTGCAAGCAATTGCATGCTAACATTCGGCAGTGCTGAGCGGCCAAAGTGGAGCTGACAACCCGGCACGTTCCTAGTTGCTCACACATGAGTGACATGACAGCATGTGGTGCTTTCACAAGGTTGCAAATTACAGGAGTGCGTGGGTCCATTTCATTCAGTGGTACCGCTACTGACTTCCATGTCTCATGGATGGGGTACAGGGTGGTTTATTGGTCACCTAAAGCTGTATTGGCCAGCTGGACTCTTGCACCTCATATTTTGTGTTTTGTTTTTTCTAGAAGCAAAGATTGCTGTCTAGTGAGCTGGACACATCGAGGCCATTTCATTTCCTCTATCAGCTTCAGTTGGATTTGTTCTAGTAGCTGTGGGGAGGGTGGAGGGGACGTCTGTGTGAACCGCAAAGTCCACATCTGATGATCAGAAATGACAAGTTTCCTTTTTCTGCCCAAGACCCCTTGGATTTAATTCCCAGTTTTCTGCAAAGCTCTGCTTTTCACCAACACTGCAGGATGGCAACCTCGATGATTCTGGTGTGAAAGCAGTGTTTTGTTTCTTCAGTCAGGAAGCCTTGGCTTGGGTCACATTTTTATGTCTGCCTACAGACAAACAAACTGATGCAGGAAAAAAGTGTCCCATACCTCTCTGTTGTCTGCCACAATGATCAGCTCGACGTACTTGGTGGTCTTCTGAGCCTGTCTTTTATTCTGAACAATGCGGAAATGCATGGAAGACAAGAAAAAGACTTCACTTGCAAATATTTTTACTCCTCAAAATTACAGCCCAGATGTGAAATATTTTACAGCAAACAATTGACTAAGGTCCTTGAGCAAATACTGAGCTTTTTATGTGTCAGTTACCACTCAAAATGTATTAACTATTGCTATTTCTTAGAAGGGCATCCTTGTGTTTCAAAGCAAAGATTGAGGAACAATTTTCCTATTCAAATGAGCAGCTACAACTAAAGAATTCACTCAATACAGTCATTTGTTCCTCGTATTGCGTTTCAGTCTTTAAGCTAAAGTGTAGTGTTTTACCATGTGTGTTCTAGCACATTTTCAGACTGTGCTGTTAAATGCAATGCGCGGTGCAGCCAAAGGGAAGTGAAGCGACCTCCTCCTGGAGGTTAAGAACCTGACCGACAGTCATCTGCAACTGTGGGGAATTTGCTGGGAAGTTCTCCTCTATGTGTTCCCAGCCGTCATGCAACAGAGGGGCACCGAGAGGCAGGGACCGATCCCTGCCCCAGCACGGCAGCTTGCTAGTTCTCCACCGAGGCTACTTTTCTCTTTTAGCAGCCAAGTGCTCTCAAGATCTTGCCCAGGTCAAGCACTAAATCTGTCCTTAGGGATACAAGCTGTGGGGCGAATTCTGCAGCAGTGTGAATACTGCGTGTCAGACAAGCCAACCAGTGTGTAACACAGCAGGATGGTTGGAGCCTACAGGTTATCTGGGACTACGCTCGGCAATGTCCAAATGCAAGGCTAATGTATTACTAAGGTTTGGATTTAAATAAGCTAAGACCAGCAGATTAGTACAACATTTGTTCCTTAAATCCAATCCAGTGTGTGAAATGGAAGATTCTGGACTGCTGGTGGAGATGCCCAGCGCTCCAGTTGTGCACAACCTTGCACTGGCTGGCTTTGACAATGGCACTGAAAAGTCATTGTACTCTAGTGGTTGTCTCTCACACGTAATCCCCTGTTTGCTTTCTCTATTACTGTCATTTTTACAATGATTATTCCCTCCTGTTATCTGTTGGACTGGAAATTACATTCTCACAGCAAGTGTAAGTTTTGTTGCTAAATCCTCATCGAATGTTTAAAGCTTTGAGAAGCGTTTAAATGGAACAAGGTTGATGAAATAGTACTGAAACCCCTTCCTTGACCTTTCAGACAATACTTCTTCGTGCCTCGGCTGGCTCTATAAAGGATTCATGGGATCTTAATTGAATGACAGGCAAAGTCATCAGATATTGCCAAGGAGACAATGAACATAAAGAGCATGAACAATAAAAGCGTAACCTACAGTAGAACATATTTGAAAGTGGATTATAAATTCTAGCACTTGTCAGACTCATGATTTTGGGATGACAATGTAAGCTTGTCAAGGGATATTTGCGGAGATTTATTAATCAGAGCATTTTCAAAAAACAAAGTTTAGATATTCCTCAGGATGTTACACAGAGAAGCCCTGTATTATCTTGAGATTTAGCAGAATATCTGAAGACATTACTGTGTAATGTAGGAAATGCAGGATGTTTAAAAAAGTTCATTTTGCTATTGTGGATGCTGCTGTCTACCTTTCTGATTGTTGATCATAAATAATAACTGTAAAACTCATATATACATTTGACATACTGTACATTTATCAGTCTCTCGCCTTGTCGTGTCTTACACTCCTGAAGTGGTTCAGTAAAGCGATTATGTTGTCATATTGTCTACATTTGAAAACTGGCCATTTTCACTGGGTGTTTCCTTCCAAAATTAAGAGTGCATTTTCAATGTTCACCTTCATATTTCATCCGTCAGTAGCACGGGAGCCCCACAAGGAACAGTACTTGCCCCTTTCCTCTTCACTCTATACACTGCGGACTACAGTTATAACACGGACACTTGCCATCTCCAGAAGTTCTCGGACGACACTGCCGGGTGTCAGAAGGGAACGAACTGGAATACAGGGGGGTCATCAATGACTTTGTCAGCTGGTGCGAACAGAACCATCTTCGCATCAATGCCAGCAAGACGAAGGAGCTGGTGATTGACTTCAGCAAGAAGTCACCCCCTATTACGGCAGTGACCATCCAGGGTTTGTTTATTGAGACGGTGGAGGAGTACAAGTACCTGGGTGTTCACCTTGACAATAAACTGGACTGGTCCACAAACACGGAGGCACTTTATAAAAAGGGTCTAAGTTGCCTTCACCTGCTAAGGCGACTAAGGTCCTTTGGGGTCAACAGGACTCTCTTAAGGACATTCTATGACACTGTGGTAGTGTCTGCTGTCCTCTATGCTGTGGTCTGCTGGTGTGGCGGAATTGCGGAGAGGGACAGGGGGAAACTCAACAGACTGGTCAAGAGGGCCAGCTCTGTCCTGGGCTGCTCCCTGAAGTCCATCGAGCAGGCTGGGGAGGAGAGGATGTTGTCCAAGCTGACATCAATCATGGACAACACCTCCCACCCCCTACATGAGTCTGTACGAGCTCTGGGTAGCTCATTCAGCAGCAGACTCTTACATCCACAGTGTAGGAAGGAGCGCTACCGCAGGTCATTCTTACCAGCAGCTGTCAGACTGCACAACGCAGTCTAACTTGGTTAATTTATTTATAACTTATTTATGTATATAGGGTTATTTTATTTTATTTGTGTACATAGATTACTAACTTAATTGTTATTGTCCTTCTTACTAACTACTTGTTCTCTCCTATATTCCCCTTGTGAAAGAGCTCTGTAACACCTAAATTTCTCATTCATGGGATAATAAAGGTTTATTCTATTCTATTCTATTCTATTCTATTCTATTCTATTCTATTCTATCTTTGTGCAAATTTACTGAGAAGATTCCATATGAACTCACTGCAGCTGTCCCGTCCCGTGATGAATTTTGAACATCCGTATTCATGTATAAGTCTGTTTTGTTCTGTCTTTTAAGAGCTGTACCATTACCTTACCCTCACTCCAAATTGGCCTCCTCTCTCTCCTCTCTCGCCAAATGCCGACATGTTGAAGCCATGACCGCAGGTGCCAGGGAGAAGGTAAAGGTCTTCACCCCGGTAAATCAAGTGAGTGCCATTATCTGGGTGGAACGCTGGTTCCAGGATAAAAGTTCTGTTTTCCAGTGTTATGAATCCCCTGCAGTTTGAAAGAAAACACATTGTGCTTAAAAAAAGGAGAAACGAAACTAAACAAAAAATCTTAGTGAAGATATGTGGGATGATAGTTGAAAACAAAATAAAACCCCATATTGAAACAGACTTAGAAGTCACTTAAAATGTTTTATGTGCAACGCATCTTAAATATCCTAACGTAAAGGATATTTAGTCTAAAAATGATGCATGAAATGTTACTGCCATTAGTAAAAAAGAAAGTTACAGTCTGAAAAATAAATCTATTTTATGTGTCCTTTGTGAACTTAACATATTTACTGATATTCAGGCTTCATCTTTTCTAAAAGCCAGGGGTGAACTTCTTGGTAATCTTAATAAAGATTGAACATCTGTTTGTAATTTTCCTAAAGACAACTTTTACTTACTCCCCTCAAACATTAGTTTCCTGTTCGAATTTTTGAACAAATGTTTTCTAAAGAAATTACTTGGTTGAATCATAAGCAAATGAAGCAGTTGTGCATTAAAGAATCACTTCTTTTCCAGCATATTCCCTCGATCTGACCCAATATTTGGGGAAGGGGGGTAAAAAGCTGTCTTAATAAATGGCAGTCAAAGTTACACAGCTAAGACACTGGCTAGGTTGCATACAAAGACATTCCCAAAACTTTCCCAGTAATGTTTGGTGAAATAATACATGCTCGCCTTCCACCTCTCTCCATCATTTGGTGACAAACTAAAAGAATATTGCAATACCTACATGTTAATGTAATTTGTCTTCATGTGAATATTTTTGCAGTTCTGGAAAATAATGCCAGGGCTGACCAAATGTATTCAGGCCCATGATGCTCAGTAAGAGGATAAATACTATAGTATTGGTCAAAAGAAAAGAAAAAGGTTTTTGCCTTTGAATATCAAAAGCAATTTTTTGTTTAATTATTCACCTGATACAGTTGGTTATTTTGCTGACAAAGGTAAGTACTATGCTCAAGGGTAGTAAAGTGGCAGGGCGCTGGGCCTGAAGAGCAGCCATTATGTTTGAATGCCATGCCTTTAACAACACCTTTATACTCACCTTAGACCGGTGCAGGTGCTAAAGCTGACTTCTGAATCAGGATGCCCTCTCACCTTTCCATGGTAATAGCAGTGCTCCTGGGAAAACAGCATTACCCTGTTTTAATCCACAAATACTTGATTTTGTCAGATTTTTCCATCATTTTATATCACTTCTGTCATGTTGGTCCTGACCTAAATTATATACAGTGTTAGAGTCAAAAGAAAAAGGATGTTGGTGCTATCAGTCTTATTTTGGTGTTTTAGTTCTTTCACAGTGTGCAACAGTGCATCTCTGCCTGTGTGTGACAGCAGCTCTGTTCGGCTTTGACTGCGAAATAAAAGTGCCAGTTGTACCATAAATGCGACTGCTGTAAATGAATTTTTCACTTTTGCTAAATGAAGAGTGAAACCAAGTCAAATAATGACACGTTTCAAGCTATTCGGTGACGTTCCTTCACAGACCCCCGAGATGGAACATGACATCGATTGAGGTAAATGGCCCAGTTTTGGGGTTCACACATGCATACTGTGTGAACCCCAAAAAACCACCCATTATGCGTGAGGAAGTGAAAAACAATCTACCGAAACTTAGTGCCAGTCCCTACAGTTCAGGTTGTTTGTTTTGCACTGGTTGTCAGAAAGTTAATGCAGCCAGAGTTCCTTTCGCCTGGTATGGACGATTGTGGCAATCGTGCCGGTGCCGCTTGTTATGCGAGCAAACTCAGCTTTTTGGGACCATGAAATGCATCTAATGACATAACTGTTTATGACCAGTTATGATTAGATTCTTCAGGGCATTTTTACCATTTAAGAACAACTTCACTAACGCTTAATCTTGCAAGGCGGGAATTTGAAAAGGCAAATGTGAGATATCTCAGACTGGAAAAGGTGTTGACACTTTTGTTTCATTCTCTTGTATTTGCTGCTCCCAACTTCTCGCTACCATTTAAGCAGGACATGGAGACCTGCTACTGTAAGAAGATGTAAATGGATTGACCATCCAGTGTGCTATTTTCCACAAAACTTTAATAAACTACTCAACCAAAAAAAGAAGCTTCAGTTTTGTTGATGTCATTGCAATATTTTGACGTTTACGCAGAGTTCAGTCCTGTACCAAATACAGCATTCACACATCAAAGAGTTCCAGACTCTTTCTGTTGCAAATGTAGAAACAGTACCAACTTCTTATGAGGTGCTCTCTTATATAGTTGAACAATCTTTTTTAAGGGGGATGGTGTTATGTCCACTCGTGTGCCCATTTCATTTTGTTTTTTTTTTGTGATTTTTCCACTCCTGACTGAAAATGGACAATAAAAGACTTGCGCAAATCAATTTTTACAGCATTTTTTAGAACCATTTAAAAAGGATGCTTATTTCGTATGCTGGAATGTGGCATTATAATTATAGATGTTCCCCAACTTATGATGGGGTTATATTCCGATAAACCCATCATAACTTGAAAATATATCGTAAGTAGAAAATGCATTTAATACACCTAACCTACTGTCGCATCTGGGGCTGATTCAGCAACAGAACGTAGGTTGTCTCTCCATCCCCATCTTCAGACTGATTGATTGACTGGTGTAGGAAACAACCAGTTGTGGACAGGATTTAGTTCCTACCCAGACTTCTTGTCAGTGCTCAGTTTTTGCTGGCCCTTGTGAACTCTCCTGCAACCGCTGTCTTGCGAAGACCTTGTATTTTGTTTATTTTGAATTGTGGCATCTTCCGTTTTTGTTTACTGCCAATAGCTAATATTTAGCGCTAGGTCCTGGTAGCACTCTTTGTTGGAAACAACACCCAGTAAAGAGTTTAACGAAAATTAAACTCGATGCTCTGGTGTCTTGCTTCCACCAACCCACACCATAACACCTACCAAACATTATACCCTAGCCTAGCCACGACTACCTTAAAAGTCATTACAACTATTACCAGCTTGCCATCTTCATGCTGGGCAATTATCTTGAATTTCTCCTTAAGAATTGCCTTCCTCTTTTTCTCACCAGCAGCAGGAGACACAGATGGATGCACAAAACACAACGCAGATACAGGGGGAGGGATCCAAAAAAATGCTGGGAACACAGAGCACTGCGGCGTATCGGATGTGTACACCAGCGACCACGTGGCAGACTGGGAGATGCGGATCGCTGTCACTGCCCAAGATCATGAGAGTAGTGTATCCTTTATTGCTTGCCTGGGAAAAAATCTGAATGCAAAATTCGAAGTACGATTTCTACTGAATGCGTAAAGTCAAAAAATTGTAAGTTGGACCATTACGATTTGAGGAGATCTGAATAAAATTAGTATTTAAATATATTACATTTAAACGTAGTTAATTACTATTTTATATACAACATGCACACTTTCGGCATATTCTGGTAAAGCACATTTAAACTCGACAACACCGTACACTGAGTCTTTCTTTAATGTGCTCAATAATGTATTTTTTTAATCAAGTCCCATATCATTAAATATAAAAACAGTGCAGCATAGGCATTGCTACATTTTGCCTATCAAGTAATAAGTCTGGTTCATTTTTATTTGATGGCAAAAAAGGATTAAAAGTTGACAAATATGCTGGCTGTGCAATGTTGTGGTGGAGGAGGTTGTTACTCTTTGCATTTTCTCTTGATATTTTTTTGTTCTGACATCAATTTCCTTCCGTCAAGAGGCAATCGTGTGTGTAACGCAACTCTGTATTGCTGCTGGCTCTTCTGTCGCACCGAAAGCCACACATTTTCTAGGTCTGTAAAGAAGTTATTGAGCTACATCAAGGACAGTGGTTAGAGACATGACCTTGCCACTTTAGGTCGGGTCACTGCAATACAGACCCTACTGCTGAAGCCTTAAGAAGGAACCACAACAGCTCCACTAGGCTAATTGTATCCATCCATTCTCATTCTCTACTTGCTTAAGTACTGCAGGGCCATAGTAGTCCAGCACAAACAACACCCAAGGACACCCATGGAGACCCATGCACACCTTACTATCAAATATAAACTGTGCAGCCAGATCTGCCAGCACTACCTGACATATAATAGCTATAATGAAGAAAGCCAAATCCTTATTTGTTTGTCTGTTTGCTCTTTATACATGGTTTGTTTTTCAAGACACAGAATTGAAATTTGGTACAGGTTTTCACACTATGTTTTTTTTTTTTTTTTTTGCAGTAAAATCCACTGAACTCCAGAAATGTAACCTAGTATTTTACAAATGTAAAATTGGGGCTCTGACAAGGCAAAGGGAATAATGGGATCACACACAGCATGTAATATTGTCACATGCAGAGTACATAGTCACCCAGGTGGATTTTCCTGCTCTCTTCCAACACCCCGAGACATACAGGTTGACTGAGGTGCCAGACATGCCATAACATACCAGACACGGATGCATCGTCCTGCTCCATAAACACGCGCACTGGGGCAGAGCACACCAAACACAGAACTTAGGACACATCGGGTTTTCATTTAGACTTTTTTGTTATATGTGCACAAATGAAAAATGTGAAAGTTAATTAAAAAATATACATCACACACGGTGCTACACATGTTGGTGATGTAAGGGTAGTAAAGTTTTGTGATATATGTTTTATTTTTATTCCTTTTTATTTTACTAGAACTATAGTAATTTCAACCACTTCAATGGTAAAATAGTTTGGTTAATTGTATACTGTAATATTACTTTTAACAGCTACATTTTTTTGACCAGGCAACACAGCTAATTCATATGAAAGTCATGTTTTAGTGCAGTTGAGTTTCTTACATAGTAAGTTCTTCCCATGAAGTTCATAAACAAAAAAATGTGTCCAGTTATATGTCTATGAGGGCTTTAAGTAAGTGGGCGGCATTCTGAAGGTTATACTTATTTCGTGTGAAACAATTTTGTGTACCTTTATCCACACAAACATAAACCTTGGCATTTTGGGAGGGGTAATAAAACATATACATTAAAGTGGAACAAACTATTTAGCTATATTATTTACCTGAGATTTGCTCCAGTACTGTTGACAGATGGCTAAAACATAATTTCAGGCTTCCTCCCCCACAATGCCAACATGCCAGGAAATTTAAAACATTTTATTGCGGCTAATAAAGGATGGCTTGTTGCAGGGGAGCGCCCACACACACACACACACACACACACACACTGGTGGGGCCCAATGCTTTCTAACAGCCCATCCGTTTTGTCCTGTCCCACGCTAATGGTGCGTCTGGCTGCGATTCAGCAGGAATCAGTGGCAGCCTCACAGCTTGCATAGCCAGTGGCCGGCAGTACGATGGAAGCCGATGGCGAGCTAGAGCCGAGATGGACTGTCATGTCATTGTCTTCTTGTCGCAAAATGATTGTATCCTCCAGAAAAAGGTCTTGAGCTTTTATTTCCTTCTTAACATTTCATAGGACTACTAAGGGGAAAGTGACTTCCTTCTATGCCTCATAGATATGTTTACAGGCATAGAAAATGTCATGTATACCCCCCAACTTGTACACTTTTTTTTTTTTAACTGATGACTGCTTTTTCTCGCAGCCACACTTTAGACAGGACTGCAGTACCCAAGGTAACAAGAGTCCAAGGGGTGCATTCCATTCCATCTACCAAAAGAGAGCAGAGGGAATTTGTATATAACAGAGAGAATTCTCTCTCTCCTCTTTTAAATTAAAGCAATGTAACAAACAAACAAAAAAAAAAAAAAAAAACTTTTGCATTTAAATGTGCACCTTTCAGAGCTGCGGCCTTTAAATCCAGTAGCCGACCTCACTTTCTGCAGCCACAAAACTCGCAAAAACAAATTCAATATGAACTGAAAGCATGTTTAAGTCCTGATGTGCCACATGTTGTATAATTCAATACTTGAAATTTTGTGAGTAGTCAAGACCGTCTGAAAAGCAGTGATGAGCAACTCAGGTTTCTTTTTACTGTATTGCTCATATAGCTCTATCCGGGATGTCCCTTTTTCCTGGCTATTATTTCTGAGCAGATTTCATGCTGGCATTTCTGAAGCCTTTCCCTCTTGGTGTGAACAACAATAAACTGAGTTGAAGAAGCTCCGTATCAGCTGGGATTTTACCCATGGCTATGTCTTGTTTTGGAGACACTCCCCTCTTTAATGTCTTGCTATAGGACAACGTTCTCTCACAGATCCATCACTATACCTACAGAAGGACAGAAAACATTGAACACATTCATAATTGAAATCAAACATAACAAAGATCAAAAAAGAATGCTTAATTTCATATTCCTGTGTAAAAAAAAAAAAAAAAAAGAACTGTCCTAAAATGAAACACTGTAGAAGTCCAAATGCGTTGCAATACGGCAGCGTATGTTGTCCACAGCAGTGAGAATGGATGTTTTTTTGTGTTCAGTTCACTGGGCAACAGTAATGTACGTACTTTATCCTAAGTGTATTTTTCACCGAATCATGTCAAATATAGAAAAATCGTGTAAAATAACTTTTGTGCTTTGTTGAAATTTTGTAGGTTTTTTGGTACAAGTATAAATCAGCAATATTCAGCCCGCATGTTCTCTAGAGTTTTTTAAATAGGAAAAACAGCCGCGCTACATACTGTTACTACAGACCAACTGTAAATCACACTTTTTTGCTCTAAACTAGCATCATGTAGCAAGGCTGCCTTGTATCAGCACTTTAGAACAGTATGTGTGCATTCAGCCATGTCGATGTTTTACAAGAGCTTGGTTGCAGGGCACTGCGTTAGTTCTTGGATTTTAGAATCGGTCAAAGTGAAACAAAACAAAAGAAATGTTGTACAGAAACGAGTGAGATCAAACCACTCAGCAATTTCTTGAGACTCCTTGAACGCTCAAGCAATGCAGGAAAACAAACTTCACATGAACAAGCTGGAAAACCATGCTGCTCTTATTTGATGGGTGTTTTGGGATGTACCTGTATACTATTTCTCTGCTATTTCTGACTGAGCATTTTGACTGGTTGGCTTTGACAGGTTCAGTTTTGTACTGTCCTGTGTGTGAACTGCAGAAAGAAATCCCTGCAGTATAAACAGAATAATCCAAAAATAATTCTTTATTCACAAAATGTACAACATCTGTGAAATAGCCCTTTTTCGCATCTGTGCATTTGCTTTCCTACGCCTTCATGCTTTGAGCTGGGATTTAAATACACAAAATCTTGAACACCTGGCCTGGTCATCTTTTGGTCTCGCTACTGGCCTCCTCCGGAAAAGCTACTTCATTTTACACCATAATACTCTTTTGTAAGGTATTTTCGCGTACTTCAAATGGTGTCTCTGCACAGTGGAAAAAATGGACTATTTAAGGATTTTTCTCCTTTAAATACTTGGTCAGTGTCATCACATCCTTCCAGAGAGTGACCTTCTGCAGGATTAATGCTGTCTGGGGTTTCCTAAATGCTCCCCTACCGTGAAGTTGTGCGTTCCAGTGATTGTGCTTCCGTCCTCTAGGTAATGTGTCTCCGTGTAATGGCTTGCAAACAGTCCCCTGAAGACAAAAGAAAAGAAAAAGTATACGAGTAAACCATTAAGGTGAAAAGCTTGAAAAAGGAAGATAAGGAAGGAAAAATACTACAAATGATACGACCTCGGCAGACTTGCCGCGGTTTTCCGGCAACCCTCATTTTCTTTTTGTCGAGCAGCCTGGCTACGTTTAACCAAAATATTTAAGCCGATGATAGTTTAAGCGTAATTCGAGATAGACGGACAGATTAAAGCCTGTTTGAAGCAGCTTTCCCCAAGGTTACAGGGGCGCTGCCATTTCCTAAATTGGAATTAGCAGCCGTGAAACCAAGCATTATGGTCTGAATCTGAAGACAGAGGAAATAAGATGAAGTCGAAGTAAGATGAATGAGCACTGCTTTTAAGTCTCACACTGATGGCAGAGGAAGCGGCCACAATCCAGCACCGTGAGTGCGTGACCCCGGAGGCGAGCTCAACAACATGACACGGTCACTGTATTCTGTCACACCCCACACAGATGCTTTGGTCTTCAAAAAAATCACAAGGAGGAGCAAAAGCCTCCCGCAGGAACGGCACCCCTTACACACACGTCCCTCAAAGTTACTCCTCCGAGGTAGTTATTGTTTCAAGGAAACATCTTACATGTAATGGCTTCACTTCTGACCCAAATACGCACACATCCATCAGTTAGGCAAACTTTCCTCAGAGATTAATTTCTGTTTTATTAAACACCGCACTAACATCCACCTGATTTCTAACCAGCGTAGCGTGCGTACCCATGCTTTTCATGTGAATGACTTCTTTGCTAAGCTGCATCACACTGAGATGCGATCGTAAATGCAGCTAAATGCATCTTGATAAACTGAGTGCAACATAACATAAATAAATAAAAATAAATTCAATATAGATAAATGCAACTTCTATCGTCTAAGCAGGAGAGCTTTTATATTTACCAGTGAGAGCCGCTCCTTTGAGGAGAAATACTGGTTTGATGAGCTGCACCACACTGAGTCTTAAAGTCTTCATTTCAGCCTGGCAAAAAACACATACCTACTGCACTTTTAAGTTACACAGCGCATGAGCCATGTGCAGAAATGTACCGTATTATATCATGTTCACCCATCGCTTGCTCATTGTTAATAACTGCTTGTCCTGATCGGTGCATCGAGAGTCCAGAGCCAATGTGGAATTACTGAACACTGGGACAGGATGACCTGGAGTGGACAGGATGCCAGTCCACTGCAGAGTTGTGTTGCTTTAGCTGAAATTGAAACTGTCAGGTCTTCTGCTGAAATTTCCAGAGATATAGAACACTTTTTTGTTGCTCCTCCCAGGCATCCTCAGAATTTTACACTGGTACTGTACTACACCTTTGAGGTGTAGTACTTTGTTGATGGAAGAACGTATTAAGTCAGCCTGGAGAATCGCTCTTCGGAGAACCGGGGGGCTATCGAAGGAGAATTTTCTACCTTGCTGTCAAGTTCAAGAATGGATTTATCAAACCGAAGAGCTGGAGGAGATTCACAAGACAAATGGGAACGTACCCTGAAGTGACACGGGCTCACACAGAACAGAACCCAAGCAGGTGATTCATTGCCGTAAGCATATGTGACATTCGCGTGCGGACAGCTGGTCTGATGTCGGTCCGCCCATGCGGCTATAGCTTGGCCCGCTAACCCTACAGCTGAAACATCGCAATGACACCTCTGGTCTCAGGGGAGGAAGTATTAAGGTTTTATGGTCAGGAAGGGTGTGTAGTGTTTCATAACAGAAGGTGCTATGAATCTCCATCTTGCTTCAGTTGTGTCAGGGAGGTGCTGTAGGCACATTAAATATTGTTTTAGGTCAAATGTCTTATTTAAAGTGGTGGATAAAAAATCTTCCCAGGCTTCACAGCAACTCCTAAAAAATGTATTTCAGCATTCTTGGTGCTTAGGTGATTCACAGCATGTCCAGGCCTTCATTAAAATACATCATGAGTTCTTAACTTAAACATTTCCGTGGCTTTGTATCGCTGCAGCAGTCTAGAAAACGTCATTATTACTGAACAAATGGCTCAGATATTAAAACTGTATAAGAAAGAAAACTGTGCCAGTCAAACATTTGAAGATAAATCTTAAGAGGATAGAGGAGTACGGGAATTAATGCGAGATGAATGTGCATAACTGAGACCCAGAAACATTTCATTGAAAACATTGAATTTATTGCTTTCTAACTGCATCGAGGAAGAAAGCAGTGAATTCCCCAATCATCAGAAAGCCAACAAAGCACAGGCGGTCTAAACTGGTTTAACAAGCTGGGAAAAGTCTCTCTATTCCCAAACATAAGTAAAGCTGTATTCCGTGCTGGCATGCAGTCATCAGTTAAGAAGACAGAACACAGAACAGCAGGGAGGATGGTGGTTATAAGTTCAAGTCCCTGGAGGGATCATGCTGCCATACCCTTAAAACCCTTAATGAGAATTGCTCCAGTGACTGGGTTAAGAGGTAAAATGAGAAGAATAAAGGCATCAGCTGTAAACAAATACCAGTCTCTTAAAACCTTAGGAAGCGGTTCTTAGTTCTACAAACTGTGCAGGATTGGCAGAGCTTTGCAGCTTTCTGTGTAAAAGAGTCTTGCATTTGACAGACACAAAAGTACAATGCATAGCGCGTACCGTCTCTGCACGCTGTATAAAGCGCGCACCGCATTTGGTTAGATATCACATTATATTTCAATACTGACTGCAAATAACCTCAGTGCAACAGAAAAGATCCACAAGTTCCTTTACTGAGAGACAAACAGAAAGAATTCCCTCATCTCTGACTGTAAATGCTCCGGGTAGGACCTGAAGGACACAGAGAGCATTAAAAATAAAATGTGCAGCCACTGCATTGTCCTGCGTTATTCATTTCCTGTTAAATCGAGGATTCGGCCTTCTCGGGCGCACATACGGACCGGTAACTAATAATTCCACAGAGTTTCCGCTTAAGCATCTGTCTTAGACGGGAACGCAATGGTTCATTGTTGACATACAATACACGCTTGCTTCCCATTTGTTTCTGAACTCCCTCGGCGACTCCAAAGTAAGGAGCGGGTCCTCTTCATTTATTAGAGCTCAATGGTGACATTTCTGATATCGAGCGTGACAGGAAGCGGCGAAATGACGCTGAGATCGAGAAGGATTTTAGCGACTTAGTCAAAGCTGTTTTTGGAAGCGCGGATAATTAGCACAACTGTCACCGTGAGCCCGAGCTCGAGCTCGGCCTAAATCCGCCGTGTAAAACTCAGATTTTATCAGTGCGGGGATCCATTCGGGTTGGATTAACACTGCTGTCCAAAAACAATGACAAGCGTACAGCAACAGGCTGGATATGAAGGTTTTCATAAACTGAAAGATACACCGATGAGCTATGACAGAGTGTGCGCTTCTTAGTCCAAAAAGAAGGCGTCAGTGTGTTTGTGGGTGTGTTTGACTATAATCTTTGTACAAGAAGATGAATAAAAAAATCTTTGGAATTGAATAAAGAATAAGAACAAAAGCCTGCAAATGACTGGAAAACGTTCAGTAGAACAGTCAGAAATATGTAAATGACCAATATATTGTCATTTTAAACTTGTAAAACAACAACTTCCTTATTTTCTAAGAAATGTACTACCAGGAGTGCTCAATGGTTAGATATTGCATTAATGAGGAATTAATATTCTTATGCTTTGTGTACGGCCACTTATTTATTTAACACCAATAAATGACACTTTTTTTTATATGCACAACGTGTTTTTCAGAAGTTTCACGACATAAGTCAATGCACATTCATTTGACTTCAAAGTCCTTCTTGTTTTTGTTTACAGAAAACGTCTAAATATATTCTTGACAGATGCACAATGTTATTTGCTTTCTCAAAGACCATTTGATCCCATTGTGGCTTGGAATTGCTGCTGTGAGGCTCTCATTTGTGAGTCCCTTCTTTCATTCCTGGTATCTGAGAAATGCCATGTTGACAAAACATAGACTCACCAATTCTCCTGACAAATTGAATAAGATGCACAGACAAGCTTATATTCATCGCCTATGCAGAGATGTGGTCGTTTCTTGAGATCACTGTACATTGTACTGTATAATATTCCCCAGTTCCAAGTAGAATATTACGGGTATTATTTTAAGATGTAAACATTTAACATTTTATTTAAAGATACTAAGAACTTAACATTGACAATGAAGACTATCTGCAAGCAGAAAGTGTTTAAATTGAAAGGTATCATCAGTAGATCTGCTATCAGCCTATCGCTGCATAGGTGGCTAACCAGAGTAATTCAGGTCTACAAAGACAGTTCAACAAAACACATCGTGGATGGCTGGAACGGGAATTATTTAGCTCGTGAAATTTACAGCAAAACAGCCAAGGAGAATGTGAGCGAATGTCCATGGAGGAATAAAGGTGGTTTGTAGGGATGACCCCAGCTGTCAATGTCCCAGCTACCCCCAGCTGAACCTGTTTCTCCAGAGAAATGAGGAAGTCAGGGAAATCTTTTATTTCTCTTTCAACATCTGGTCTCCGCTTCCACCTGCAGGAGAAGGACCTCCCCTACCTTGCGGGCACTTAATACTTTTGTTGCAAAGACATTTTTCCACGCAGCCATTCTACCCCCCCCCCCCCCCCAGCTTGCGGTTAACTTTTCGATTTTGTTTTTGTTTTGTCACTCTTTTTTTGTCTGATGTAATATGTGAATGAACTGTTATGTTTGTGCTTGTCTATGACAATACATGTTTGACCCAATAAAGTGCTTTTAAAATTTAAAAAAAAATTCTCTCTCTCTCTCCCCCTCCCTCCCTCTTTCCTCATTACTTGAACCATCCACTGACATTACCTCCCCTGGCCCTCCTGTTTTCCAGGTAAGCAGATTTTACCCAGCGATGGCATTTGATGTGGATTGTGATTTGTTCCGTTTCACTTGGACATCGGTGAGGATTATTTGGCACGTTTTTTCCTCACGCCACCTTCCGTCAGGAGACCTTTAATGCGTTTGGATAGGGATGGTTCCGGTGAGAATGAGAAGGGCTCATCAGTTCTAAGCTAAAACAGAATTTTATGCCCTTGTACAAATACTGTGGGACACCACAGAGGCTCAAGCACGTCGAGACTCATTGAGGTCGCTCACCCGACAGACTTGATGATGCTGAGGTTTTGTTTTTTAACTGGGCCAGAATTTCCATTTTACAATCCGAAGGAGACACTTTACCATCTTGCCATTAAAGTTCTTTTAAAAGCCCCCTTTCATCATTGTTCTGAGCCACTGTGGGAATTGGACTCTGATGTTACACCATGAATCACCATTGTGAGCAATTAAAACCACATTACCATCCGACTTAAAAAAAAAAAAAACCCTCAGCCGAGGTGCAGCGGACGCGTCTGCGTAAAATGGTTCCCACAGTGTTTGCCGTGCAGTGATTTTCTTTTCCGAGTGGTTCCGGAATTCAGACTCGGTCTTTCTTATTCATTTTTAGCTTTACAAAAATAAAGTTTGGAGGGACATCCGCAGGGTTTGAATAAAGAATAAAGTTAATGCAGAATGTGTGGCGCGATGGAAATAAGAGCAGATGCTGGGTTCTCCGCTGCTGGCCTGAAACACTCTCCCCACCACTGAGCCTTTCTTAGATGTAGGGCCAAGTGTCCAATTACTGCACAAACTACTTTTATTATGAGGAATAAAACAAGGTACCACAACACAAAAGGACTGAACTTTAAATTGAACCTTTGTTTACCTGAGCCTAATAAATGTGCTATTACTTAATCCTTTGTTAAAAATGAAAAAGATTTAACACAGTCTAGTGAACGTAACTAGCATGCATGGGGTAAGAAGCAGAACTTTTAAGTCCTCTCCCCTGATAAAAATACTGCGTTTTACCTTTACCGTATAATTCTGACATCACCTGTGCCAAGATAATAAAACACGGTACCAATCACTGTACATCGGTCACTGTCATGTCTCTGTTGAACACACAGTTGTTCAAGAACAAAGATAATCTGCTTATTCATGAAAGCATTTTGCGCTCTCTGCTTGCGTTACCAAGATTAATTCTGTGTCATACAGTAACTTTAAATCACAAACAGCAGCATGCTGAGCGGAAATAATAAAATGAAAACAAATATTTACTCTGTTTTCGAGTTCCTTTTTGTGGTGCGGCCACCATTTATCTTAAAGGTTATCTTAAGCTGATCAGCATCTGTCCAAGCCAAATTGTGAATTTCTACAATATAGAATGGAAATACTTAAACATCAAATAAAATTTCAATTTCAGAAAATGTATTTTAAGCCAGAGATGTAACCCTTTTCTTTTATGAGAGCACATGAGTAGTGCGATACGTCTCAGATTTATATATGGATGAATGGCTCTGCTGCTGGTCTTTCGGCTGGGAAATCAATAATGGCTTTTAGTGAAATACGAGCGCTTTCCATCTAGAGCAGCAAGAAAAATGGCCCTTGTGTTTGAATAGTGCAGATTTGCATGGGGTTGCATTTGAAAGGTATACAAGTAAGCATAGATACAAACAGGCATCTATGTCAGCTTTTAAAAATGACTGTAATATGAGGAAGACAAAAAGGCAGCAAGTTAGGAAGTGAGAAAACAAACAAGCGAAAAATATCCTATTGCTTCGACACAGTTTGAACCTCACACACAACCACACACACCATCACTGCACACATTAGTAACGTAAAGGTATTAAGGTTTGGTGATATACAGTATGTTTAGTTTTTTCCTTCCCACTTCACTAGGACTGCACTAAATAAACCACTTGAATGGTTACATAGTTGGTGATCATATACAGTAATGTTGTTACTTTTCACCTTTTCCACTGCTACCCTTTTTTGACTCAGTCAGTGCCGAGTACACGGCTAGCAATAAATAACAAATAATTTATCCTATTAACATTGCTAAACTCTCAAAGTAGGCAACAGTCTTTTTAAGGACTGTTCTGGCTGGAAAACACCAACTGTGCCAGGGAATACAACTGCATGTTAATGTACATTTATATTCCTAACTGCTAAACTCTGCAAATCGAAGCAAAAAAATCCAATTAATTTCCCTGCAGCTCAAAGAACATTCAAGTATACGTTGTTCATGTGTTACACCAGAAACAGTCCAACTAACTTGGGCTCTGTCTTGCCTCTCTCATTGTTCTGCTAGATGTCTCTAGCACTCTTGGGGGAAAACAAACATCTGATTGTTAGAGCTCTCCTTCAGTGTTTCTCTGCACACTACTTTCAAAACGGTGAGGTGCTGTCCCGCTGTCTCTGTTTCCCCAAAAGAAGGAACTTCTCTCCATGACTGCAAGTCTCTGACTTCCAAATGGCGGGGTCATACATAGACAACAGAACACCACCCACCGACCCTCGTCTCATTACAGCCGAGAAGCTGGGCAGGTCATGGGCATCGCTCTGTGTGTCAAGCTTCCACGAAAGCTCCCACTCTGAGAGCCAAGAAGCAAACTATGGCCCCAATGGTGTATTCTGCCGTCAGGAGAGCCGCACGCTGTATGGTAGAAACCGGACAGAGCACCGTCTGCATCAAATGCCAGTGCTGGCTAAAACTGTGCGTCATTTTCAAGTCTGTTTCTATGGCACCCCTGTACCTGCACTATTACAAGGCTATAAATAAAAATGACCTAACTGGTCATTAATTACGGCATCTCAATCTGATTCATCCGTTCAGATTTATTGACAGACACTGCAAACCCCATAGGGATACATAACTGCATCTACAAAGTGACAGCATGACTGGTGGTTCCCCTCCTCACCAAACGGCAGTACATCACCAAGGCTGCACACGCCATTACAGATAAGGGTACATTAGTCAACAAAGTAATTCCACTTTACGTTTTTATGCTTTCCTCCTGTCTTATTCCTTTTTTAGACCTGGATCTATAATTCACAGCAAAGCTGTTAACAGCTGCTTTACTGCTGTGGCTGCCATCCAGAGCCTCGCATGCGACGCGGCCGAGGAGAACTTGTTCTCAAATGAACGGACTCGGCGTACCCTCTCGTTTCCCCTCTGAAAGACCAGCGTGAGTGAACAAACCACAGTCAGTGCTTTCGTATTCTTTTGGGTTTGTTCTCTCATCACTGTATAGTGGTGCCAGGAAGTATTATTTATGAAAATCAATGAATAAAAATGAATAGAGAATATGTGATCTTTTCTCAGTGATCGTTCCGCGGCAGAGAATTTTCCGTTGTACTCATGGGCTAAAGAGCTTAATCTAAATTATTACAATTGGTAAACTGTGTGTTGTGTTATTTGTACGTTGTGCAATAGACTGGATAATACACTAGCAGCAGAGTAGGACAGTGGGTCTGGCAAATGACGTTTTTCTTTAGATTGTGTGGACGGCTGGGTGTGTATGAGTCGTTTATCTGGGGAAGAGATGGCAGCAGAATGCATTATGGGAAGAAGGCAGTGTGATGCTCTGGGCAAAGTTCTGCTGGGAAAGCTTAGGTCCTGGCATTCTTGCGGATGTTAGCACCTAGGTACCACCTACCTAAATATTGTTACAGACCACGTACACCCCTTTATGACAGTGGAATTCCCCCATGGCAGTGGTCCTGCCACACTGAAAAAATTTTTCAGGAATGGTTTGAGGAACATGACAGAGAGTTCAAGGCGTGCCACCTGTGCCACATACCCATATACAAATGTTTTATGCTCATGGTAAAGTCATTCTAAAGCAAAAAGGGAACTTTTTTCCTTTTTCTTTTTCTAATGGTCATTTTAAAAGCAGCAGGAATGTGAACAACTGAAAACAAACCCCTGCATCTCCTCCCACAAGGTCCGTGACACTATGAACTCCTGGGGAGATCCCTGCGCCTTGTGGTCCTTCCTCCAGTCTTCCACACCACCCATGTCTGATTGTTCTAACAGGCAGTCTCCCTGCTCACATGGACTCCCACACACTCCTGCTGCCAGGAAGGGTCTTGGGGGGACGAACCAGAGTCTTGATACAGGATGATAACAAGTTAAAACATCTGTTTTAGCAAGAATCCAAAAACTGCTTTATCTCTGTTCTCTCGTACTCCATTTCTGGACATGATGGTAAAACTATTTAGCAAAGGCTCCTTTTCTACTGAACCCCGTGGTCCTTCCTCTCAGCTGTGGCAGGCTCTGATGCTATCGCTGCAGAATGATGCCACTTAAGCACTCAGTTGAACTAACTATTTCACAAATTGGTGCAATTTAGCATTCTCCTTTATGGGTGAAGATGACTGCGGATTAAAAATACCTTTGCAGTCCTTCAGACGCGTTCTTTGGGGAGCATATGGTATAGCCGCATGGGATTGTACGTATTTACGCTGCAGTTTTGCTTAAAGGAAACAACTTGCCCTGAGGATGGCAAAGATTTCTGACTTTCTGACTTGAGTCAGCACTTCTTTCTCTATCAGTTTTCAGAAGGAGTTGAGAAAATTCTCTTTAAATGAATACGTGAATAAAGAGGTGATATTGAGGCATTCCGTACCATTGTTAATGCCACAGAGATCAGTGCAGGACAGCGAACTTTAACAATCCATGCAGGGAAATTCACTTTTATAAAACATTGAAGCAGAGGACATAGAACATGACACATATTAAAGTGTAAGACAAATGAATAAATAAAATAAGTTAAAAAAAAATACGCAAGCAAAACAACAATAAATAACAGAAGATAACCACCCTTTTCAATCAAGCATGAGGAATTTTATGGCAGCAGGTAGGCCCTTTTTTATGGGTGGTGCAGCGAGTACCACTGCTGCCTTTGAACACCTGGGACCTTTTTTGTGTGGGTTCAAGTCCAGGTCAGCCTGTGTCAGGTTTGCATGTTCTCCTCTTGTTTGGATGGATTTCCTCTAGGGGCTTCAGTTTCCTTCCTTAGTGCAAAAGCATGCTTTTCAGGTCAACTGGTTGCCCTAAATTGCCCATGGTATCTGTACGCTTGTGTGCGGCCACCCCGTGACAGACTGGAGTCCCATCCAGCGTGTAGTTTCAAAGCCTGGAGCCTTCCAGTATAGGCTCTGGACCGCTGCAACCCTGACCAGGATTAAGCAGTTAAGAATAATGGATGGATGGATGGATATTTATTCCTTCAGAAAAAGAAAATATAAACTCATGGAATAAGTAAATGATGATTCAGTGGTTAAAGTAGAGGCAGCTACAGATATTTCAGTCAGAAAACTTTGTGAAACACTTTATGACCAACTGAATGAAAGTGTTTTTTTAATAATTATAGGAACATGTTATGGCTTAGTCAGTGATGCACTATGAGACAACTACTAGTCTTAGTATTTATAAAATAATTCCTTTCTCATCTAGTTTTTCCCTCTAGGTGGTATCTACTCAGACTGGGTCCTCCTACCAGAGGGGCTGTGAGTTTAAATGTGAAAGTTGCTCAGAATCTCCACTGTTGTTCTCTACCCCTCTCTGTGGTACCCCCATTTAGACTTGGGAGTCCAGATCACATTCCTTCCAGATGTTCCTGCATGTGATCCCTGCATCTTGGTTCTGCCTCTCAGTGTCTTCTGTCCCTGCCTGCTTCTTGCAGCCCCCTACTAGGTGCTGGATTGTCTCAGGGGCATTTTACACAGTCTGAACCATGGTCTTGGCTGATATGGTGGCTCTCTTTCTGCAGACCTGGTGCTGAGTGCTGGTTCTTGTGCTACCATGATTAGTGCCTCTGTACTGTTCTTCAGTACTCCTTTTCCCAGTCGTTGACTTGACCGCCACATGTTAAACTTATTTCTAACACAATTCCTTAAAAATCCCATAGGCCACTAGAGATAAAACTCTCACTAAGGTAGACAGCCTCCATCACCAATACAGATGACCTCCCAAAGTAGATCTGTTAAAGTCAGGAGGTCAAGGATGCTCATCTGTACTCTCCCCATTGATCATATTCAGCAGCACTGGGATCCAAATGCCATTTTTTCTCCCCCAGACTATTTGTCTTAGCCTCCAATTGCTGAATTTTTCATTGCAATAATAATTGGCTCTCTTGAATGCAGGCCTTAGATTTACTGCAGCATCATTAGTAGTAATTTTTTTCTAATGGAAAAACCCGAATATCGATGGTCTGATGTCCTTCTGCATGACCTGATAAAACACTGTCTGCTGCACACGGCGGCCCTGCGACGAACAGATTATGTGAAAAGACAAGCTGACAACAAAAAAGCTGGCCATCATAACATAGCGATGATTTGGTTTCTTCAGTGGCCATTAGTACATTTCTACCTTTTCCCCACAAGAATCTGCTTTCAGTGAGACACCAGAGAAAAGAAAAAAAAAAAAAAACAACCGTGCACACACTGTGGAACACACATTACATTTTTGCTGATTCAGACAAATGCACTCATGATGCTTTGCTAACTTTTAAGTTCCAGACATGACACAGGCATAATTTTCGTGAATACTTTGCTCGTCTTGCAACATTTTCTTGCAGCATCCTTTTTTTGTCTTTGAAAATATCGCTTCCAGAAGCACAAATTATGTCTACAAAATATTTTGCAAGAAGTTATTTTACATGTCAAGATGGATGCCTTTGGATCCTTTGGCTGTTAGCCTGTCTTGTTGGCCATCTATTCAGGACAGTTTGTTAAAGAACAAATGGCAACTTCTGACTTCTGGGGGATTCATCATTTGGCAACAACTGATCCCCATCCAATGACTTGTCAGTGTTTGGCTTTAAAAACTCTACAGAACCAGGTCCTGTCCTGTCCCAAAGTTTTTTTGTGCCGTAAAAAATTTGAGCTAAACAGCTGCCCGTAGCATCAAATAAACCTGAAGTAGCATAGAAAAGAAGGAAAATGTACAATAAGGTTTTATTTATCATCTGGAAGAGAATGCAGGAAGTTCTCCGGTGGGAAATTTTGGACCTGGTTGGTCCTGCCAGATACCCACTGCATTCATTTTCTAACGTCCAACAGGCTGAAAAATGCCTCTGCCATCTGGCTTCAGTAGAAATGGTGCTGCAGGAGGTAGGGAGAGGAGTGATGTTGTCCTGAGGGGCTCGGTTAGAAAACTCCTTGGTGAAAAGCAGCCCTCCAGACTGACCAGCAAAGCAGGGAGGTCTCTGGTACACAGAGATTAGGTCACTTACAAGGTACGCCAAGTTCATCTGGGCAGGAGAACACAGATTTTCTCTGCACTTTGGGTGACGTTCTTGGATATTACAGATGTAGGAATGTTGCTGATAAACAGAACCGTACATCAAAGTGACTTTGATCCAATATCTACCATTTTAGACATGAATTTGAAGCTCAGTGAAAAAATTCTGTTTAAATTTGAGTCCACTGTCTCCTTGCACCCTGCCTCACACGTTCTCGCATTTAACTAAATAATGACACAAAGAGACAGTAAAAGAGGTGATCTTCCTCATGTGAGTTCTGAGGTCTAGACTTTGACTAATCCCCAGCCCAGTCCTATATGTCACCTCTAGGAGAAATATGTCTCCAGCGGCCGTTCGTCCCCACAATACTTTGTGTTTGAGAGCCAGTGGGTTATTAGGGCTGAGCTTTTGCAGAAGGTCTGGACAGCAGTAGCAGTCACAATGCCCAGTGTCATGTGGAAAGGCAATGTTTGTTTAATCTGCACCAAAACCCCTCTTTACACTGTTTATGCAGAGATCTTGGGGACTTTTATTTAATCTGCCCGTTCCATGCTTTCCTCCAGCTTACATGCAACTAAGCAAAGATGTAAATCACTCGGACAGGATGAGATGCATCACACAGGAAAACACACCCTTCCATCTCATACTTGACAGATACAGTCCAAATCTGGAGAAGATCAGGCTGCCTGTATCAGGTTCCCCCTGCAAATGGAATCTTCTGAGCTTCCTTTATTTCCACATCAGGGACGGGTGTGGCTGCTCCAGTGTTGGCTTCCTGCCTTCACGAACTCTCAGGTACTCCACAACCCACAGCTGTCCCTACTTCTTCCAAGTCCGCTCCTCAAATTTTTTTGTCTCATGTAGGCGTTTGTCTTATCATCATGTTAAAAAGTAAAATGCACACTTTGCTTTTGTGTCAGTAAAGAATGCTAAGCTTCTTTGAGGTACTTCTTGGCTCAGCTGATGTACATGGAAACAAGTCCATGTATCTCAGTTTCACACTCTGACTATTTTTTACAGGAAGAAGAAGAGGGATCACTTTGGCAGGCCGCCAGCAGAGACACTGTCTGTATTTTTTGGGTCTCCTGTCTATCTTGGTGTTTGCCCATCAGTCTGCCCTCATCTTCTCAAGGTTTGCTCTTTGTCTGTGTTTTACTTTATAGTTTATTTTCTGTGGGTTCTACACCACTGTATTGTATGTGAGTTGTTTTGAATGCTGTTGCATGTCAGCAATAGAAGTAACTCATATGCAGTTAGTGTATTTATTGCATTCAATGCTGCTACACAATTTATAGCATCTCATTTTGGCTATAAAAAACTGGCCTAAATTATTCATCGTGATTCTTTAACTAAGACATTTCTATAAAAATATTTTACTAAGGGCTGGGAAGCAAGCTCTTCAGGATGATTTTTGTTACTGTGTGCACTGCAGTGTGACATGGGATGTGGCACCTCACACTTTGTTGAGTTATCTTCTCTGGCACGCCAGGAGGGTCAGGTCAAGATTGAGCTGTTACAGAAGCAGAACGCTGAGGGAGCCCGAGTCCCCTAACATCTGGACTTGGGTGTGTGCAGACATTTCTGGAGCTGGGGGTTAGTGGTGTTCCCCACTGATGTGTATTTTCATACAAAGTGTATGAAGACTTCATGTTGACAGAAGAGACACTCTCATATAGGCCTTTAAATATATGGCAAGACACACACCACTGCATTTACAGCCAGAGGGGTAATCTTATTAGAGCTGCTTACGCCATAAATGAAACAAACAGCTTTGACCTCACAACCTATTTGGTGTTCCAATGGGCTAAAGCAACACGTACTGTTTATTTTCTGTAAAATATTATTATACACATAAATATCACAGATTGCCACTCCAAAAGAGGCTTACATAGGACAAGAAAAGCTGAGCTTGTTTGTGTCTTTTTTTTATATCTTTAGAAAGATTTTTGCTAGTAAAATGAAGGCTGCTTTTGGTCCACAAATGGCCAAACAGAGTTTTACCAAATTGCTTTTTTCCAATGACATCTTCCTTACTTTTTACACCGTTATGCCTGAAACAAAAACAGCAAAACAGCCTGTAACCGGAAATGTTGACTTGCTAAAAGTTGTTGCTCGCCTAGTGGCGTACGCCAGGATTATGGCTTGAATTTTACTAATTTCAGATGACATTTCTTTCTTTCTTTTTTTTGTTAACTCACTCTTCCAGCATTTTGCCGTGTTTTTACAACTGGTGTTGATCATGGGGGCGGGCCAGCGTCCGCTCCTGGGGACTGCTCCTCCGGCATTCCTCGGCCTCGGGCCTCGCTCCGAGGAGCCCCTTCAGCAAGGGAAAACAGTGCCCTCCCTCCGGGCTCACGCTTGTGGTGATTTGGCTCCTTTGGCACAGCCCTCAGGGATCTCAAGGACTTTCACGTAAACATGGCAGACACTGCAACCGAAGAGCTGACACCATTTTCCTGCTTAACAGTTCTTACTAGACACTGGAGGATAATGTTTATTACCATTTGCTTGATGAGAAAGATTATTATGCTGTTATGGCACTGAGCTATTTAAGCGGTTCATTGCTGTGTAGGATTATATTTATGCAAACCTGCATCCTTCTGGATGAGTGTGCAGTTATGAGCCACTAGACCCACAGATGTTCTGCTTTTCAGATTCCTGACACTCTGAATGGGGCTCTCTTGAGGTCCAAACTCCAAAAGCATTTTGAAGTGCATTTTCAAGAGTTATAACTTTCATAACTATCAATGTTATTATTTTTTTTTTGCATATTTTTATAAAAAAGATTCTTTCATATATTTCAGTGCTGCCTCAAAATATATGCTAGGGGATGCAATATTAATTCATACAATTACTGGTGCTTTCAAAGTTTACACTGGCAGGATTTCACTTCACCCCACTATACAAGATGAAGCAGGGGGGAAATGTTCAGCGGTATATATACAGTCATTGTGTGGCATTGTTAAACTGAGTTACAGCAAATTTTCAGCAAAACACTAAAACACTGCTTAGATAAAGTACTTGGCATTAAAATGTTTTCCATGAGGGTCCACACACTGAGCAAATGTCAGCTAGCACTCCCGTGATTTAAGCAAAATTGGAGAAATGGTAAAATACTTTCAATTTTTTTTTTTTTTTTTTTTGGGGGGGGGGGGAATTCCAGTCTCATTAACATGTGACTTTTGACCTTTCCCCCTTTATCTCGTTCGTTCGTTTATCTATCTATCTATCTATCTATCTATCTATCTATCTATCTATCTATCTATCTATCTACCATTTCTTGGCACTTCAGTCTCTTTCTGTTTTATGTATCAGCTTCAGCTCTTGCAAAGAGGACCTATTCTACTTTTTTAGATGCAGACTGTGGATTTGGTTGGAGGGTGATGCACTGTTTTCTGCATCGATTTTGAAGGACCCTAGAGCATATAAATTCAGAAAAATAATAAAAATACAACAAATAAGGTAAGCAGGAGCCATCCCCACACACACACACACACACACACACACACGTGCAAAGCAGAGCACAAAAACAGACGACTTGCAGCCCTGCTCCAAAGACTGTACAACAGAACCGAAAATTAATGAGAAATGGAATTCAAGCGGGATGCCAGACACTTCACCTCATTTCTCAGTCTGCCTTTCGGGTGCAATGCTGATGGAGGGCAGTAAAAAAAGTGAATGAACTGCAACTGGGGATTTTTTTAGGTCAAATATTTGCAGACAGGCGAAAAAAAAAAAAAAAAAAAAAAAAAAAATCTGTTCCAGAGCCGTGTGTTTTTATCAGAATTCTACATGTAACCATTTACTCAAGATGAACTTTGAGTGCTGCTCCGACTTTCATGCCGAGTTTTTCCTTTTACTTCTGCTCAACCGGGATCTGCGCAAACAAGCTGGACTGTAGATTAAATCTCGCATGTAGTTTGGCTTGGAAAGCTGCTAAGATCACTTTCTTTTCGACACCTGAATGCACCCCTGAATCGGGCTGAATTAACGGACCTCACGAACAACTTCCAGTTTCCACAGAAAGCACCTATTTATGCTACAAAAATGCTGCAATATCTGCAGTACTGAATAAAATACTGCTTCTGCACAATTCAGAGGAGAACATTACTAAAACATTCGAGTATGAACAGAAGTGGTTACAAACTTCTCCCACATTTCTCATTTCTTACTCACCACCCACCCGCATGCCTCACCGTCGCTGAGAGGCTCAGACAGCATGCTGGGTATGGCTTAAGCCTTAACAAACAACTAACCTTGTCAAAGACATTAAAAAGCAACATCTGGAAGGAGTAGCGCTCCAGCTGGCAGATGCTGCATCTGCTATGATTGATGTTTTCCAGCTGACACCTTGGGAGAGTGGGGGGCACTCCCACCACCTTCTTGCCATTTCACCTCCTGCTAGCAAATTCAAATTCGGCTCTCCCCATGCACTTGTGCTCATGGGGGGTGGGGAGCTTGATCACAGCTTTAAGTGGAAAAAATTGTGTGCTGACACCCTTCTTACTGGTAATTTACGCAGTCAGTAAAAGATACTAGTAGATATGTCTGACACTCGCAGTATAGATTCCTTCAATAAAGGGGACATCAGTTTCAAACAAATGGTTTGAAAGCAATGCATGAGCTGGCTTGCAGTGTAACTTTGTGCACCTTGTGTAATAAAATGCAATTATAAGGACTATGAATTTACACCATGTACTGCAGCAGTCCTACGCTGGAAGAGCAGCCCGGCCAGAGAATCTGGTTGACCGGCAGCAGAAAAGAGTAGCGGGAGCTTATGAGAAGCAATGGCACTCTTAAGAGCAAAACATAGATGTGCCTGCATTGTGTCTAAAGCTCACTCATCCTCACATCATAGAGGAGTTGAAGCAACTTCACACAGGATCAGCTGCACTTGCCAGTGCTACGCAGGGCATTGGCTACTGTACCACTGCAGGACAGTGGTCCTTCACAACCTGTTTTCCTCCAAATCCTAACACTGCAAATCTCATAAGCGCTGTCCCGCAGGGCTTGGAGCATCCTTCGTACATCACGCGCTCTCTCCACAAGCACCATAAGGATTACAGGACAATAGTGAGTGAAAAGGAAATCTGACGGTCAAGGATTCTCCTGCACCTCATTCTTCAACTCTCAACTCATGACTTTCAAGTTTTTCGTTTTAGGAGACTAAACATAAGGTCTGCCAAGGGCTGTCGGCAAGCAAGGAAACATTTTCAGACTTTTTCCTTCTCTCTGCAGCTCCATTGGCCATAGCCTGAGTCATAGCCTTGGGCATAGCATATGCCACCAATTTGTAGCCCAGAAATGCCTTTTTTTCCAAAGGCCTCCTTTTTGCATAGTCAAGTAAAATCAGGAGCACTTACGTGTTTTTCTCCAGGGCCAGGAGCAGCTGCTCACCTTCTGTCTCAACCAATATCTCAAGTGACATAGGATGATTCTGTAAGAACAAAATAAAATAGAAAATGACAACCTTCAAAGAACCCACAACCCTCTCACCTTTCACTGGCAGGAGACAGTTAAATGTTTTTACAAAAATCAGAACCAATTCAAACGTCAACCAGAGGTAGTCTGGAGAAACCCAGTGGTCATCAATGATATGCTTTGATTTTGGCCTGAGACTGACATTGCTCTACTTTTAAAATCTCAGCCTGTCACACGAGGAATTGTCTTATAGTCTACCTATGCCTAGAAAACATATTTCACATATCAATCACATTTCCACAAACTGTATACAAGAATATATAATAAATTGGTGTGACATTTTAGAATGGTTTCATTGTAACTCAGTGATCAGAATCATTATAATAACAGCATTGTGAATAGCAGATATTACATAATGAGCAGACAACAGAAATCTGACGCTAACCCAACTAAGGATGGAGTTAAAAGTCAATGTGCATCTAAGGAGAACAAACAACAATGATACAGCATTCATACATGACATGATTAGAAAGGAGCATCATTTGTGTGTGGGTATTTCAAAGGAAAGCTCTTCTGAATTGACATCATTTGGAAGGAAACTGGCTTGTCAGGTAATACACAGCAGCAAGCAGGAGTCTGAGTCAGAGGTGTACCTAAGGTATTTGGCAGCCGGGCAAATCCTTTCTTTTGGTAACCCCCCCCCACGCAGAAACGTGTCGACGGAAACAGAAGGGAAAGAGTCTCTGCGAGTGCCAGGAACAAATACTCACACCGGCCTGCTCCCACAATTCATCGGTAACAATCATTTATTTACAGCCCTGGCACCCCCTTTCTGCCTGGAACCTGGGGATTGTCCTGTCTCCCCCCCGCCTCCCCAAGTACACCATTACCGTGTGTACCCCTAAGCAAACTGGGCAATGCTTACTATGCACAAACTGGACAAAAGAGTGAAAAGTGAAAGCACAGCAACGTGGATAGGAATTTCTATAGAAGACCTAGAAAGATATGTTGACCGGTTTCCTGACCCCAAAAAAAAAAAAAAAAACTAGTTTTATGGAAAGGTATGTAAACTTTTGACTGGTATTCTAGCCATTAAGGAGAATTCTGGAGGCTTACATACTGTTTCATCTTTTCCTACAAAACCCCTCTGTGGATGGGTGCCAGAAGGATATGGAATCAAGCAGTGACTCTAGCTGTACTACATCCATGAGCACCAACAGACGGCTAAGGTATTCATAAGAATGAAAAAAGACCAAAAACAAATTTACACCAGCACACTTCTCTCTGGCAACAAACTAAACACAGTAATATGAGCATTAGCCTCAGTGTTAACACCTTTGCTTTCGTACCATGTACACCAGCCTAACAGGTCACATGCCTTTGAATCCATTGTCTCCGGTCTAAGCAAATAGTACCTTAACAATTTGTTAAACAACTGCTGGAAGTTTTAAATCCATTTTGTGAATGGTGCACAACACGCATTACAGCAGCCGCTTGGTAGAGCCAAACTTTTGGACCCTGCACCCAGAATTCTCTACCCAGCCAAATGAATTATGTGGTCCGGTCCAGAAGAACCGTTCATTCCTCCCTTCCCACAGAAGAGTCGGCTGGTTTTAACAGCACACTTCAATGCAATGTCATAAATTACCTGAAACCTGACACACCGGCAACTCGATGTCCTTTTTTACATGGTCCTGTCTGTCAGCTTGACCATTTTGAAAAGTTTCACTTTAAAAGTGCAGGACTTTGATTTTATCTATTTCCTTTAGTTGCACTACTTTCTTAGGTACCATTTTGAATTTTCCTGGATTTAGGCAAATTTCCATTCCTTTAGTATCCCATGGCATGCTCAAGCAAATTGTGGAATATTTAGCAAAACTTAAAGTAAAATATTTTGATACTTTAGAATCAAGAATACAATGGCAAAATCCCACCAGGGGATTGACTGACAACTGACAGGTGACACGTCTGTAACCTCTGTGCTAAATGCTACCCCTAAAGCCCCAAAGTACAGAGTATCAGGGGGAGTTATTTGTTTATTTATTTTTTACTTTAGATATATTACAGTATTTATTTCCCTCACTGCTCATTCTTATAATGGATGGTTGCTGAGTTTTGGGCAAAATTTCCCAGTGTTTCCAATCATAGGGTTTGATGATATTGTGGAAACAACTGCTGAGCTGCTGAATAGATGAGCTGGCACTGACTATTGCAGAGGGGATTAACCAGGACAAAATCACAGATGGATTTATTGTGTAACTTGCTTTTGCAGCCAGAAAAAAACTATACTGGGTAAACAGCTATTATTTTTCTCAAAATGGGTGTTCTTCAAGGGCCAGTGAATGGGTCCATGCGAATTCCAAAAGGTCTACTAGCTTCAGAGTGTCGTGTCCAGAAATCCTGATACTTACTAAGGATCGGAGGTGACTAATTGGTCGGCGCACCCCTCCCTCCAAGAGGAAAGGTACCGTGATCTTATAGCGTTCCAGCTTGCTAGCAGTGCTTTGCTGTTTGGTCGTACCTCGGTCCTCTCCTGTTGAAGAGATGTATAACAGGCATTAGGATTAATGTGTGCTTTTCCAATCATGCAGACAAAAAGGTAGAAGAGGATTCATAACCCTCTTTCCTGGTCTGCAGATCTTGGGTCCATGAGTGTCATACATGTCCTCTGCACGACACTACACGGCTTCAGCCAAAAAAAAAAAAAAAAAAAAAAGTTCATACATGTCTTCATACATAAGTGTAGCACCATTTTCCATCATTTTAAGATGCTGAAAGTTACGTTTTCTTTCAGCGGTCCTATGTTGTGCTGTAATACATTAAATATAACATTGCTCATCACTGCTTTTATCCAGCCTCAGCTCAGTCAGCAATCCCTGCTGTGGCACTGAAGAGGTATGTGCTGTTATTCTTTCACTTATTGGAACAATTGGAGCACTACTGGGCTTTGAACAATGCACCATATGGTCAGAAGGCCACTGATTCACTGCTGTGAAAATGCACCCCATGCTTTTATTACACGGCTTATTTGCCTCTCAACCTCAGTGATAGAGCCTCAGAATAACAGCATTTTGTCCCATCTGCAAATCCCCAGCCAGAGGTAATGCCACCTGGTTTGGTTGTGGCCTTGGAACATCAGCCTTACGATTCCATCATGTCATACTAGCAGATAGATTTATCTGGTGCATCCTGCCTCTGGCTTTTCCTCCAGATTACCCTGCGCCACATCCCCCACCTCTGCCCCACACACTAAGGAACTCATGAGACACAACATCAAACTAAACAGAAACAGTACAGAATATTTCACCACCTGCATTCTAGCTTTTAAGCAAGTCTTCTTTTTAACCGCGTTTACCATTTTTTTTTGCCGTGGAATGAAAAGTTTTGGTTGGTTTGCTGTCTTTTTTTTTTTTTTTTTTAAAGCATGCATGTTTGCATATTTCCATTGAGATAGAAATAAAAAAGGAAAGAATGAGAACTTCCCTTGGAATGAAACACCAAAGATACAATTGGAAAACCCCATGTGTATACTCTTCTCTATTTCTTATAGAATAAGGCTAACCATATGTAATGAAGCAGTTGCTCCGCACATAAAATTCCACAATTTTAATATCTATAGTTTGTAAACTTGAAACATACCATATGTGAATATGCCATTTGTCACGGTGAATGTTAATGGAAACAAGCTGTTTACTGGAGCAACAAATTGCCTCACCTGCAGAAAAATGGAGCTGACCGTCAGGTGGTAAAGGAGGAATTATGGGAAATGTAGTGCAAAAGTATTTGAGAACGCACAGTACAAACAGATATCATTTAAATTCACTTACTGTAAATACTATGAGATGTGTAGTGTTAAATGAATGAATAATGCTGTATTTTAAATTAATGATGATCATTCTGTTGCACTTTTAAACGGAACAGGTGTTTATTCATTTAAATATTAAATAGAATGGCTTTGGGTGGAGCCTATGGTGTCAAGTTGCTCATTCTGAGAGAGAAGGGGATTGTCTAGTGGATGAAAGGAGGCACATGAGCATCGATGTCAAGACTGTTGGTTTCCTTGCAGAAGTCTGATATTTGTAAATAGTTACTACTGAAAGCTCTGCACCTGTGAACAGAGCATTGGCATGTTGCTAAAGGGAATTTAACCTCTTGTGGCTCCACAGTAACCTCACGGTCACCTCATTACTTGGCCAGCTGGGTCACACCACAGGCTTGTAAGTACATTCCTTAGGTTCTTAGTATATACCTCAAGGCTGCTTTATTAGATGCACGTAACGGCAACCCTCTTTTGCCCACAGCGCAGCATGAATTCAGCAACAAAGTCCTTACTTCATGTTAGACTGACTCTTTCCCAGTATCTGCATATTTTTTGGCAGCACATTCAATCTACTAACACCAGCGTCATCCCAAAAATGGTCTGGTCTACTGACTAAAGTAAAGAAGCTGTCATGTTTGTAGAATCACCCTCAGATATTCCTACTCTATATCAGCAGAGCTTTGGTGCTCTGCTGCTTTCAAATGATGCTTCAATGGTATTAAAAAAGGGACCAACCATGTGTACTTAATAAAGCGGAGGAGTGTGTACAGATAATAGCGCATGTGAAAAAGATAAATAAATGAGGGAGTGTACGGGGCAGCCTCCTCTGTGCACTTTCACTTTGCCGTGACCATGACTCCTATAGAAGACAAAACTTTTCATAGAAACAGATTTGTAATTCCAGCTTCAAAGATGCATTTGTAGGGTTCTGTAAGTTGACAGCATGCACAAGAACTGTTAATTCTCACGGATAAATATTGCAACAAGTGCCGAATCAGACCTCTGATCTATTTTCCATGAGTCTACAGTAGTTTACTTTGAGAATGATGCGGTTGGGAGAAGTAAGACTTTTCTTGAAAACTGGCTGGCTAGTAGAAGCCACAAGCTGCAAACAAGGAACGATAAAATGCACCATTAAGTTGACAGATTTAAATAAAGCTTTCAACAAGCTTGATTCATTTTCTCCGCTTCATACTAGCTCTTGTTGACCGAATCCCATTAACTAAGAGAAGAGTATGAAATGTGATATGTTGACGGAACGTCTACCATGCATTCTTCTGTGCTTCGGGAAGTGAAGCAATGGGTTTCTCTTCAGACATGCAAATCAAATCAATGCACTCTTGGACTGAGCAATTTCTAAAAACTGGTTTGGGGGCTTACAAAATTCTGCTTCCATACATCTCTGCTAGCATACAGCTACGTACATGAATAACAAGGATCAATCGTGCAGCTCATAACTGGAAAGAAAGAAAGAAAGAAAGAAAGAAAGAAAGAAAGAAAAAGCAACTTTCATTTATTAAGCCTGGAGTGCATCTGCACTGAGTAGCATTTCATTCCAGTGGGGTTCCAGAAAAAAGTATATTAAAAAAATTAATAAACAATGAAAGATTCTGCTTTTCCTCAGAATATATCTATTTTGTACCCACAAATAGTGCCTTGACTACTCCGAAGCATGTTACAACAAAGCAGCAGGGGGAGTAACTATGAAAGAGGGCAAGCAGGCTTCAAAATCAGTGCAGATTACGCCTCCTCTCAGAGGGAAAATTGAGGCTGGATCACCAAGGGTTTGCTGTCCACTGCTGTTCAAGATGCAATTGAGGGAGGTAGGTGAGGCTAAGGTGGCAGCACCTTGCCTTGCAGGATCAAAGCTGCAGCAAGAAGAAGTTTAAGGAGACAAATGAAATCACTGCTTCTCTCTGCTATCCATTGACCAGCACAGAAGAACAGCACATTGTGGACCCCTTTGGATTAACTCCAGCAATCTCATTAAACAACAAACAAGGTAGAAGTTCATGGCACAATTTGCCTGAACTGTAGCAGGACAGACAGGAATGGTTTGGATGACAGTGTGAATTCATGGCCTCAATGGAAAAGCTTGTGGAGATCCTTTGATGGTGACTGTCAGAACTTCCTTAACCTCAGTTATCATCTCGGTAGTATGTTACCTTCAACGTTTGCTGCACAGTGTCCAAGAGACTACGATGACACCATGCTGTATTATAATTTCTCATTCATTGAAAGTTAAACCTCATTTACTGAATGGCTCAAAGTTTAGTGCTGGTGGTTTATGGGGCAAAAACGGGATAAAAAAGTTTTACAGTTGTCCTCTTGAAAGCATGAAATTTACTGTACACAATAAGAGACAGGAGCAAAGACTAGGACTTAGTTTCCACCGGCTATGTTTACTAGCTGTAAAAAAAGTTTGAGGTGAGTAATTTTACTGTATTTCTGAAGCATTCGTGCATGCTGTTTTGGTACAGAGTGTCAGTTACAGTGGAATACATGTTAATGCTTTGGGACTTGAACCCCTACACCTAAGCAAAAGACTCCACTCCTGTAACCCTTGCAACACCCAGGGTCCTACTCACAAGGGGTCCAAAAGTGAAAGTCATTTTGTTCTCGGCTGTCACCCCAATGTGGTGGTCAGAGGCCCTTTTCTCCCTCAGAACTTTTGAATCCCTGGCATTATTCTTTCTAACCAATTTGTTAAAAGCAGATAATTTCTAATCTTCTTAAAGCTAGCACAGGTGGTCCCCGATTTATGATGGGGTTACGTTATAAAACAACACTCAGTAAAGAGCTGTCTCGCGATTGGTTCCACCAACCCACACTATAACACCTACCGAACATCATAGCCTACCCTACCTTAAAAGTCATTATGGCCTTTACAGGCCTGCTGCCTTCATGCTGGGCAATTATCTTGAGTTTCTCCTAATGAGTAATTGCCTTCCTCTTCCTCTTCTCACCAGGAGATAAGGGGGTATCCAAAAAAGCGCTGGCAACACAGAACACTGCAGAGTATCGGTTGTATATGCCAGCGACCACGTGCCAGACTGGGAGATGCGGATTGCTGCCGCTGGCGAGCATCATTAGAGTATCGTATATCACTTGACTAGGAAAAAAAAATCAAAAATCAAAATTCAAAATATAGTTTCTACTGAATGCGCATTCCCAATCGCACCATCATAAAGTCAAAAAATCATAAGTAGAACCATCATAACTCAGGGACCATCTGTACTGCTCCATCTGCCATGATCATCTGCAGAATTTCCTACTTGACCCTGACTTCTACAGGTCAATGCGATGGAGATATCAGACAAACTGGTATGACATTTTTTTATTATTCTGCTATACCTTTCTTTAGAAAAAAATCATCTACTGAGTGAATAAATGTATATGTGAGGACCTTCTTGAAAGGAACACCTCAAACCAAGGAGCGGCAAAACAAGGGAGACAGCAGAAAGCTGAAGGTAAGTATAAACACACTACTTTCCTCTCATGTGTGGATACTTACACAGACCACAGATCCATTTAATTTGTCACCTGGCCGATATGCCACAACTAATACCGTGCTTGTTAAGTGGGTAGACAAAAGAAAGTGCTGGTGCAGGCTGGGCTACGGGCAGCTGGAAGCATTTACCCTCTGGCTAACCCCCCCACCAATAAATGCTATGGGTGGGATGCTGTCACCTTGTGCTATATGTTGCTGTACAAGTGGGTGCTACTCCTGGACACTTTCCATTCTTAACATCTCAGCAGGTGAGGGAGCACTAAATAAACAACAAACCATAAAGGAAAATTGCATGTGACAATATGCAGTATTACTAACAAGACCCTCACACAAGAGGGGTGCCCCAGCAGAGTGGCCAAGAATACACACACTCCATCTTGTGGCAAACACCCCTTCCCCACCATCCTTTCACACGAAACAACAGCTTAAGAACTACTTTCACCTTCGCACCTTTGACCAGGAAAGAAATCCAAGGTCTGAGTTTTGGATCACATGTTATACACACTGCTCTCTATTATCTGCTTCCAAATCTTACAAGCAATCTGAATTTTCTGTTCTCAGTACTACTACTACTACTACTACTACTACTACTACTACTACTACTACTAATAATAATAATAATAATAATAATAATAATATTCAGTCAATAACCTTACTCTGACATAGATTGCTTGGCCTTTTCTAGCATTGACAGTGGATAGTCCTCATGTCAAAATCAAGACTAAAACTTACAGTGTCTTTTGGCTCAGTTTTATTTTCGAATTACAACTTTTAATTTTGAAAATCGTACATTCACACATACATATTATGGCCAAGACCAAGGAATAACAAACCACCTAAATTAATGATTAGGTCATCACTTGGGCTCACAGAATGGCTCCCTCTGCTGGACACTCTAGTTCCCTGCTTAAAAAAACAGTGCTGTTTAATTTCCCAAAGTTTTATCACATCCCCGAATGCAGGATGCAGGGCCAGGGCAAATATTCCCATGATCTGACTTGTCAAAAAAATCTGAGTGTTCGCTGTGCAGCACAACTAGCAATACTTCATACAGACACATTTTAACATAGTTACACATTTTGCATTTCATCATCCTTGACTCTGGCTAAGATCTGTATGTTATGCCAGATTTAAAGAATTATCAAAATGAATTATCAAAATTATCCACCCAGTGTTATAGGTGCGGTGTTAATCTCTGCTTTGCACACATTAAAAAGGTTGTAAAAGTACAATATTATCCTGAGCTGCCTGTTCTTTAGGTGCACCTATCCAGTTCTTTGTTGTGCCTTCTTTGGCCTTCAAAACTGCATGGATTCGTTTTGGTATGGATTTTACAAAATGCTTAATGCATTTTGCAGGGATGCTATGCCATGAAGAAATAACTGTGCTGCCTAGTTTCTATAAATTTCATGGATGCATAGTCCTGCTACAAACCACCTTTCCCAGTTCATCCCAAAGATGGGGGGTCGCTGAAGCAATGAAAAGTCACAGTGATGTTCCTGGAAACATTCAGTGACGATATGGGCTGGGTGACTTGACGCTTTATCGTGTCGAAAGTGCCCATCTGGATAAACTGGAGCCACAAAAGGAAAAACTTTGACATTAACAGTGTTCAGACATGTGTGTCATTCAGATGTTCTTCAGTGGGTATCAGGAGCCCTGGTATCAGGAAAGCACTCCCCACACCATCACACTGCCACCAAAAGCCTGTACTGTTGACAGCAAACAGGATGGCTTCATGTTGCTTGCACCAAATTCTGATCCTTCTACCAGCATGATGCAAAGAAGAACCTGGAATCAATTAACCATGTAACATTTGTGCACTACTCAGTGGTCTAGGTTTGATGCTCCTGTGGAGACTTCTTATTCTTCACCATCTTCAGCTGTCATGGCCCAGACAAAGTTTGATAAGTGCCGCATTCTGAGATTAAATTTTGCCCACCAGTGTTAAATTTAGATTATTATTATTATTATTATTAGCGGTTGTTGTCCACATACCTGGTGGTCTTATTCATTGCACCTTACCATATCTGAGGGTGAATACTTCGTTCAACAGTCCTGCAGAAATAGTAGCAAGCATTTATGTTTACTACATTTATGTTTCAACGTTAAAATCAGGACCTCTTATCCCACGAGTAGAAAAACGTAAGAGTCACTTTTCAAGATGGAGTAATTTGTTTCTGGATTTACTGTGTCGTGAAAAATACTACCAAAAAGGTGACATTAGATACTCAGCCTTAGAGAATCTGCTCAGTGCAAAGTGGGGTAATGGGTGATGCACACAGTGCTGGTGTTGTGTGTGTGTGTGTGTGTGTGTGTGTGTGTCCTATTAAACCCACTGGGGCTGGATGCTGCTCAGGCCCCTCGGCACCTTGAGTTGCCCCCATCTACAAGTTTCCAGGACCAAGAGACAGGAAGGCTCTTTAAGGTGGAGCTAATAAGTGATTTAATTTAAAGAGCTGTGTGACTCCTCTTAGCTGTGGGGAGCACATGCTTGGCCAAGGCCCAGGCTGAAAACTGGAGTCACATGTCCATAACCCCACATCCTTCTACCTCCCAAGTTGCTCTCATGTGTTTGTGAAAGAAGTAGTGATATTCACAGAGCAGGTCCTGCCCCATTGCGAAAGCATTTCTACAAGTTGCTGCAACTCCATTCTTTTCTTTTCCCTTTCCCATTCTTTTGCAATATTTACTTTGAAACCATGACACCAATTTTAGCTCCTAAGATAAATACAAACCTTGTTTGTAATAAACATGAACACAGCTTAGTGTTTGTCAAAAAAAAAAGCCTTATAATGGGTGTTTATCTCAGCTTTAACTTTTTGTTAAACTGGTAAGTAAGACTAAATAAAGGACTAACATGCTGTAGGGCCTGGAGCAGTCGTGTTGCCCTCGATAGACCGTGATCTGAATCTGCCTTCTTACTCTAGTACCCTTCATAATACTTCAGATTTTATTCCAAAAGAAATTACCCAACTATTTACCCTACTTATGCATAAACAGTTTTCGCTTCCTCTGACCTTGTTTTGCACATGCGACTTCCACTGCGCTCAAGTGGCTCCTAAAACATGTTGCTGAACCACAGCCGATTGTTCTGTGTCACAATAAGGGAAATATTCAATGCACGGTTAATAGCTGTAATCAAAGCAAAAATTATTTGCAGAAATATGTTTATAAAAAGCCTAATGAAATCCTTTGTGATTCAATGTTGCAACACGATAAAATATGAAAAGTTCACAGGGTGGTGGGTGAATGTGAAAATGTTTTACGCGAACTGGGAAATCACTGCCAGGGGCTGAACACTGTAAGCTGCATCTGAGAAAAGTGTCATAAATGTCATGCAAATATAAAATAAACAATCTTTCTTGCAGATAACAAAGTTGGCTTTGGTTTTCAACTAAAGGAATGCGCGTGTTTTGCAGGGCAGCATTTTTAAGCCCAGCCTATGCAAAGTTTGTGAAGTGTGAAACTGCATTTTGTAAAAAAAATTGGTATTTTGCTTCTATTTTCACCAGTTAACCACTTAATGGTGAACATTGGATAAAGAGAGCTACTCACCCAAAAAACCCAACATCAACTCACTGAGGCCAAGGCTCTCCTCAACACCAAAAAGCACTGCGTTACACCAGGCAGCTGATGCTTCCCTGCTCACCAACATGGCAGTATAACATTTCAAGGGGAAACAGTGGTTAGTAGTTCAGTCTTCAAGATTCAGTCTTCAAGATATTATTTGCTGCGGGCTAATCCATTTCAAAGTGCCACAAAAGACACACGGACATGAGCCCTACTGTTTGAGGTGATCGAGGAGGGAGTCTACCCTGATGTGCAATGACCAAGGTATCACACAGACATCTCCGCAGGCCAATGGCACCTCACACGGACAGAGAAAATCCTGAACACCAATACTCGATGGTGCATCACAAAGTCCCTCAGTGACCTACAATGAATGGTTGCCTGAATAATGTAAATTCCCACAAGTCCTGCATTTGTACAGGCTGCAAAGGGGAAGCTCTCATCTTCTCCGGTGTCTTTTCCAGAGCTCTTCTCCCTGCTTCAGTGATGCTAGCGTGTCTGCATTGTGACTCCTGTCAAGGGTTTTGCACTGATCATGTCAGGAAGTGACAATGAGATCTGTGGTTCCGTAGGGAGAGGCTAGATCACACGCCGTGCTTACAAAGCGCAACCAACAGTTGCCAACGTGGATCTGTGCATGCGCGTGCGCGCGTCTCCATGGATGTGACTGTGTCTCTTCTGTTTACACGCGATGCTTTACAAAACATCCCAGCATTCTGCATGAACTCAGAGGTCCGAATTTGCAGTGCACAAAGCATGATTTGATATTTTCAAAATATTGTGCAAGTTGTTTTCTTTCCCTTCAGCTTGACAAATGTTGCTGAAAAGATAACAAGCGTGTTTGCTGCGGTCGTCCCTTGAGAGACATTCTGCTTTATATACTTCCAAGGCTGCAAGCTGTTGAACTGGAGTGCTCGGCACATTGCTTCATACACAATGCATTTTTCCAGCTCTGCATCTGTTATAAGGCAATCCTGAGAGGAGCAAAATGTTACCCTTGAAGGCCGTACTTAGACTGTAGGCATGGCTGCGCCCTTGTCTTTTTGGTTGCGCCAGTCATACTGGGAAAGACTGGGGAGTGGAAAGGTGAGCCAAACCTTGACTGCTTGGGTGTCTGCATCTGGACAGAGGAGTCAGGACTGAAATGCTCTACCCTGGGTGGGTTCTGCTGGTTAGACACATTGGCCCACTGGTTGTACTGATCTTCAAAGCAGGACTCTGTATAAGGTTTACTCCGTTGACCCATCAAAGAGATTAAGACCCGTGATGTTTCTGCAACCTTTGCATCCCTGCTCATCCTCAAAATGCCTAAATCAAAGAGCAGTTACCTCATAAAAACTAAGTTTCTGCCGTTTGTCTTGTTTATGACTCCGCAGGCAGATGTTTCTCAGTCAGATCCCAGGGCAGCCTTGGCGTGATGGTGAAATGGACGTTCTCAGCCCCAGATGTAGCAGCGCTAAATTAAAGGGGTCTAAGCCGTGCGCCTGCACTCCACCCTCATAATTTTTCATCCCAGCGTCTCCAGTTGCAGCCCACATTTCAGGCCCAGCAAACCTTACCAATATCACCAGACATGAAACTGGTCAAAAGCAGCTACAGCGACTCACAAAGCTAAACTCATCACCTGAGATCATTTGAATGGTGCATCTGGCAATGAGCGAGAAGAGACTGCTGTCATTTTGTCCCTAAAAACCAGTTAAGAATATGAGATAGAGGCCTGTTGTCATCGGTCCAAAAAGCATGGTTTTGTCTTGGTTCTAACACAGTATGATGAGAGGATAATCTCCAGTGTACCCTTCTCAGTTCAGTTCTTATTACTCTATATGTCTATTTTCTCTACATATGCAGCAAATAATAGAGTGCAGAGATACCGATTGACAGAATAAACTGAGATTCATCTCCTCCTGATCACTGTGATCAAGGTCTCTGTGTAAAAGAGACTTAACAGCTAGATGAGCCCAACCGTCACACGTTGTGGTATCAGAATGTGGTTAGAAGGTGCAATGTTAACATTTTACATGATAGGTTACAGATACCCCCTCACTATGAAGGTTTAAAGGAAGCAAAGCAAGATGTAGATCTTTTAATAAACACACCTTGACTTTGCTTTCCCCTGTCTCTCCGAAATCCTGTCCAAAAGCCATTAAAATGATGCAACCGCTTTTGAGAACTCTTAAAGTTTCTTTGATGCCATGCCCTGATCAAGCGAGGTTGACCTAGCGGGCGCTGCTGTATGAGCAGTGTCTGGGACTGAAACCCAAGACCTTTAAATGCGGCAGCACTGAGTGAAACCCGAATCCTGAAAGGGTGTAAAAGCAGCGGCACCACCGGTGCTTTTGGTGTTTTTACTACAGATTTCACAACTATTTGTGACTTGAGAACACATTTTCTACGATTGGTGCTGATGTCAGTAGTAGCAAAGCAGGTTGCTCTGTGCAACACAGGAGTGGTCACAGTGGAAAAATGAGTCCATGACAAATCTCAGCAATTCCTGTGGACCTGATGATTTTTGGCGATGTTAAAGGCCGATGTGCATTCATTCATTTCCTCCCAAAGCAAACCCCTCTGCTAGGTGGAAGCAAGGGATCTTCCTTATTATTATCCTTTATTCAGCAAAGGCCATGCGCTTTGACAGGCAACAGCTTTGCAGTTATTTATTTGTTTACTGTACAAAGCGCTGCTTACAACTTGATTTACCTAGGATATTCTTGCTGGAGCAATTGAAGCTAAGCACCTTTCTCACGCACTAAAACAGCAGGAGTGGGACTCGGACCAGGAACCTTCCCATAACAGGCAGACAACCGAAATTATTATCCCATCTGCTGCCCAGTCTTAATGTTAAGATTTTTATCGCAGCTGTTCACCCCGAACTTGGGGTCACGACGATTTGTCGGACGTTACCGTCAGTTCTTCCGTCCATTGTGATCAATACAGTAACTCAGTACAGAGAGAACTGTGGCGCTACATGCAATGCAGAACCTTTAGTTCGTCCTCAGCTTTGGAGAAGAGGAAAGAAAACTTTTGAAAAGTCAGATTCAGGGACCGAACTGCTGCTTTTACTTATTTTTACAAAAAGAGAAGGGCAGTCCATCCATCCATCCATCCATCCATCAGCAGTGGTTACGGCAACAAGGGTGTTCGCCTCGTAGGGACCTTCTTTACAGTCGCGACAATCGTGGCGACCACATCGACAGGTGAGAGGGCGCGCACTTTGCTCCTACCTGCGGGGGGTCGGGTTGGTCTTGGCTGGCAGAAGCATCTCGCGGGCATCATCATCATCACCACCATCACCATCATCATCATTGTCGTTGTCATCATCATCGTCGGCATGTGGAGTTGAGGGGGGAGCGCGAAGGTGTCCGACCGTCGCCGGTCTCACATGACGCTCACAGCCTGGAGCAGAGCAACAGCACCATCATAGAGAGACGGGAGAGTGATGGGCAGGAACCAAGTTGCCTCCCGAACACCGTCGAGTCCAGGGAAAGAAAAGAAAAGAAAAGAAAAGAAAAGAAAAGAAAAGAAAAGAAAAGAAAAGAGATCTCGCCGGACTTCTTTTCCGATTACACCGGGGCTGCTGTAACTTTTCAAAGAACAAAGAAATAAAACCCGAAAACAGTGCTTCCGATTTCACTCATATGGAGGGGGAGAAACAAACAAAAAAAAAAGCACAAAGGAGAGAGAAGACAGAGAAAAGGGTGGCAAGGAGGTGTGCAAACGTGAGAGGGTTCATGCGCTCCTTCACAATGAAAGCGTCCCGTTCTCAGGAGCGCACTCGCACCATGCGCACTTCCCGCGACTCCGCGGGGTCCTAACGCCGAAGCGTCGTAGCCGCCTGAACAAAAAACAGCACCGCACATACAGTAGGCAGACAGGCAGACGGGCAGACAGGCGGGCAGACAGGCAGGCGGACAGGCAGACAGGCAGGTGAGCAGATAGACTATATGGCCAAAAGTATGTGAACACCTGAGCATCACCCACATATGTGCTTGTTGAACATCCCATTACAACCCAATGGGCATTAATGTAGAGCCCCCCCCTTGCTGCTATGACACCTTCTTCTCGGAAGGCTTTCCACCTGATTTTGGAATTTGTCTCCATTCAGCCACAAGAGTATCAGTGAGATCGGGCAAGAAGGCCTGGCTTGCAGTCAGCGTTCCAGTTCATCCAAAGGTGTTCAGTGGGGTTGAGATCAGGGCTCTATGCAGCCATTAAGTTCTTCTACACCAACCTGGGCAAACTGTGTTGTTATGGAGCTCACTTTGTGCATGGGGGGGCACAGTCATACTGGAGCGGGAAAGGAGCTTCTTCCACAAACTCTGGCCACAAAGCTGGAAACACACAATTGTCTAGAATGTATTTGTACGGTGCATGACTGCGGCTGAAATACCTCAGCTCAGCCATTAGAAGGGGATTCACATACTTTTGGCCATATAGCGTACACAGATAAATAAATAGATAGATGCTCCAAAACATTCAAGCACATGCACACAAAGATTCCTACAAAAAAATAAAAAAATAAATAAAAGTTTTAGTCATTCTTAATATTTATTAAGCTAAAATCTTTCTCTTTGGTTACTTACAATGTAAAAAAGTCAACTTCACAATTATTTACACGTGTTCTGTATTCTGTAAGAGAGTTGCACTAAGGTACAATAGCAGGAGCCTGATCTGAACCAGGAAATTTCAGACAGTAGTCCTAGCAGACAAACTCCTAACCAGAAGACTACCAAGTGGATCGTTCCTATCAAATGCAAAGCACTAATATCCAAAATGCAAGCCATATTGCTAAATCCGGGAGGCATTTGTTAATGGACCCTGCGATGGACCGGCACCCCGGTCATGATGTTGTTTTATGGCTTAGGGCCTACTGACCAGACGATGGACCACAGACAGAGCACTGTGTCCTCAGCCAGGATAAAACTGTTAATGATAATTCATTTAAGAATGGTTGTTTTAATGCTTGTAAGGCAATCGAAGGTAAACAAGATGTAACAATTTAATATTTTAATAATGCACTGCCCGGCCAAAAAAAACTCATACGCTCCAAAATTTAGTTAGACCATCTTTAGCTTCGATTACGGCACACATTCGCCATGGCATTTCGATAAGCTCATGCACTGTCACAACATTCATTTCCATCCAGAGATGCATTAGATCTCGCATCGATGACGGGAGGGTCGGAGCGCTGCGTAAAGTCTTCTCCAGCACATTCCAAAGATTCTCAATGGGGTTAGGGTCTGGACTCTGTGGTGGCCAGTTCATGTGTGAAAATGATGTCTCTTTCATGCTCCCTGAAGCACTCTTTCACAATTTGATCCCAATGAATCCTGGTATTGTCATCTTGGAAGAAGAAATCCATTGATAGAAAAACCTGGTCATTCAGTATATTCAGGTAGTCAGCTCACCTCCTTTTTTGGGTACAAAGCATTGTTGAACCTAGACCTGACCGACTGAAGCAACCCCACATCATAGCACTAAGTTCAATCCAGGTGGTGATTTTTTTTGGCCGGGCAGTGTATTTTACTTTACATTATTTTGCTTCTGCATTCATTCTCAGAAATACAGATGTTTTCTTTGATTTAATTCACATGTACCGTAGTTTACAGGTGAGAATAAATGTACTGGCACATGCATTGTGTTACCAGGATGGTGCAGTGGGTAGTGCTGCTTCTAACCCCATTCAGCATGTAGAGTTGGCATCTTCTCTCCATGTTTGTTTCTTCCAAAGGTTCTGCATTGCCTGCATAGTGCATTTTTGTAAGACAATGCGTGTTCCTGGTTGACCTCCCGTAGACCAGTGTCCTGCCAAGGGTGTCAGGGGTCATGGCTTATGTTTTCAGCATAGGGTCCAGACCACCGCAACCTTGCCCTGGACAAACAGTTGCCGATGAAGGGTGGATGAATTCATGGATGGATAGATGGGATAGATAGATGTTACAAGTTCTTCCACTGACATCTGTGATCGTTGCAAAAGCCCTGCTGAAGTGTGAAGAAGCAAAAACAAGGCCTCCTTCTTCTAATAACATTCCATAATGCACGTAAATGTTTAGCAGGCACGGTGGACAGGATGTGGCTTTTTCATGTCAGTTTGAAACAATGAGGATCTCAGGGCATTCCGCATGGCTGCCAGGGTCCCGCAGATGTCACTCGCTGTCTGCGGTTCAGCTCCGTTTACCGCCTGCTTAGACCACTCTGAGAGGACCGCAGGCAGAACAGGCACAGCTGTCTCAGAGTAATAGACTGCTCAAACAGTCTCTCCCAGGGTTAGGGGACGCAGGAATCTTGGCAAGACCAACCAGCACAGAACATCTCACATGCAGGCATACAGATATAACTTGGAAATGTCATTTACCTTCAGCTGGTTTGGTGCAGCAATTAGTAAAACTCCAAGAATCCCCGGAAATGCAGCCTCTGCGGCCATCTTGGAGCCATGTCACAAGAGAATAAATGGATGTGCGTTGCCCCGATATCTGTTGGCACAAACTTTTATTGCTGAGCTGGAATACATATGTGAAACGTCCCAGTGGAAAAAAGAATAAAAGGGAGCCTTAAATTAATGTGGGATTAACACTGATTCTAGATGTCGTAGAGATAATCCAGATGTGTATATAAGGGGCTCAGTTTTACCAAACCGATGATCCCAGATGAAGAACGCACACTCTGGGCTACTCTTCTGGGATGGCTGTTGGAAACGTAGAGCTAATGTAGAAGCCACATGGAAACGTGGTTAGGCAGAGATTAAGAGGAGCTGCAGGACAATAGAAGTTTGAGGACATGTGTGTTTTTTGCTGGGCTATCTCATGCTTCCCATGCGAGCTGTAACTAGGTCTCCCTCAGCTCAAGTGGGATGTGCTGGACAACATTAAGGATTCAAAAAATCCTGTCCCCTAGCATTGACCCAGTCTGGATTGGCAGTCTGACAGCTTTGCGATGAGGGCTGCGATAGTCGAGCACGGGCTGGTGGTGTTTTCACTGCTGTCTGCCTATAATTCCCTCTTAGTGGATCTTTTGACATAACAGGACTTTAGAGAACGCAGAGTTCAATCCCAGGTAATCGGGGGTTTACACAGATACCCCACACAGGGGGTATGGGCTCCTCGTCCAGCACACATTTCTTTTCATCTGACCTTGTTTTTGGTCAACCCAGTTGCTGTGGTGACAAGTCAGCAAAGTTTTTTGCAATATCCGTCTCTGCACGTTCGTGTTTCCAACGGATTAGTTATTGCTTTCTGCTGCCAACTGTTTATTTTGTTATACAGCGTTTGCCTACTTATCACTAAGCAAAGAGCTGAAGTCTTCACAAGCACATCTTTTCCACTGGAAGATGTCCGCACTATTTATGAATTATTCTCATGTGAATCATCAGCTCCATTTTCAGGATTCCTTTCCATTTACCCTTTGCATTCGTGCATTTCACAGTGCTTTATAGTTGGATGCTACACAGTGTGATGGATTGCTGGTTGTTCCCACAATTTGACCTGGCCCTTGTTGTTTGTCTCCAGGTTAGTATCCCCGTGTTCTTCATTCCCTTATACTACTTTATATGATTTAAAAGAACTTTTAACATATTTTGAAAGAACAGTTTTGTGGGATTTTAAGATTGCCTTTTAGGTAATCCAAAGAGCATCCTGCAGCTCGACAAAATCTAACACTGAATGCTGAAACTGGGTTTTTTGATAGAATAAAGAACATTTTTCCATATTCTCAGTTCATATATTAGCTATTGGGTTGCCAAAATGGAGATAAAAAAATCACATGCGAACAGTAGGCCTTCTTAACACGAGAGGACCGCTAGCAAAAGTTCCTCTCATAGTCGCAGTTTTCCCTCTGATGTGTATTAGCTCAGAATCTGTGCTAAGTGGAGCAACACTGCAACCCTGAGGCAAATATGGACACAATGACTTTTCTAAAAATCATTTATACTAACATTTTTTTGTAAAAATGTTTTACAATATTTGTTCATTTAAATGGTAAAGAGTCATTATAGGTCACCAAGTAAAAACAGTATTTTATACTGCAATGCTGTAATTACACATAAGGTTATACACTTGTATGTATGTATGTATACACACACGCACAGTATAAATAATGCACTTGTATATAAAAATTGGCTGCAGAAAAAAAGAGAAAATAAAACATTCATGTTTTGCATTTGTGTTTCATTGAAGCATTTTAATTGGAAATAATTCATATCTTTATACATTTGCTGGTGCTTGTTACAGTGATATTTTAAGAAGCCATCATCGGTCTTGTAAGGGTAAGTTGTTACCCTTTATGCAAACATTGGTTTTGCTTTGCAGGTCCTCTTCCATTTACATTTAAATATTAAATTGTGCGCACAATGTGTCTTGGCAGAGGACCAAGTACCACTTACTAACATCATGAGGAATAAGACAATGCATCTAATAATGACGTTCTGACCAGTATCAGTGTCAGTTGCTGCTGGAAGTGCTGAAAAAGCCTCATTTTATATTCTCTTTGCCAGGATGTTCTATTGCTGTCAAGCATGCTAACTATTCCATTCACCGTGCTTATTATAAAAAGCAGAGCTCACCTGTGTCAAGGTGAACAGAGATCAATACACCTACATGATGAGATGTAACTAAGTTCATTAGAATACATTTGCCTCCTGCAAAGGATTCGGGTCCTCTATAATTTACTGTTTTACTATAAAATAAGTTGTAAAGAATGTTAGTATAGAAGAAACCATGCACTTTTACATTAACTCAAGAGCATTAGAGGGAAGCCAACGTTTCATTCATTCATTCATTCATTCATTCATTCATTCATTCATGCATTCATTCATTCCTTAAGAACCACTTACAAAGCTTAAGGTGGCAGGTACTCTAGCCAGGTCACCAGTCCACCCCAAACAATCATATTCTTGTATGTTTTATATATTATTTGTTTGTAAGTTAAATTATACATTTATAAATTATAAATATAAACATATAAATATGATGTATAGATATATATTTATATGTAAATATATAAACGTATACAAATATATAAATATACATTTTATGAATTTAAGGTAGATACAATGTATAAATATTTATATATATTAAATTCTATCCCCGGCTGTGTTCTCAACATGAGCAAGCTGTGTACTTGTGGCAACAGCTGAAAGAAGCCCACACCCATGAGATGCTGTTCACAACCAAGAAGGCTTCTGGCAGTTTGGGTTGGGCATAGCAGTGTTTACTTGCACTTCTCCTCATCCAGTCACTTGCTTCATAATGCATTGGTCTCCAACAAAAAGAGGACGTGTTGTTTAAAAAGGAAGGACATATTCAACAGCAGAAAACTGCGGCCCACACGAGGAACGCTGCCCATCACGTTTGTCACTTGCATAACCGTGCATTCAATCCTAATGGCAACAGTATAACAAATGCTGTGTGTTTAAACGCGGCTTGCGAAAGTTTCAAGGCTGTAGTTAAAAACGCTTAATGTAGTCGTACAGTGCAATATCTTTCAATGCAGCTAGAAGAGAGATTTGCAGATGAAATGGCAAAGCAATCGGCCTGCTCTCCTGGTAGCGGTGCAAAAATGAACCTTCTTCAGTCACCGTTCCTCTGAAGAATCTGGTGCAAAACTTTCTGCAAAAAAAAAACAAAAAAAAAAAACAATAGGCTGCAAAATTACGAAACAACATCACATTCAGGAACAAAAAGAAAACATGCTGTGACCAAAGCTTTTCAAAATCTATTCATTTTTATGCAAAATCTTATGCTTTACCAATGTGGCTGCTTGGAACTTAACAAGGCTATCAAATATTTTTTTTAATTATTAAAAATAAGCAACAACTATAAACTATCAGTTTCAAAATCATATTTTATCTTTTCTACTTTTCTGTTGTTAGGATGTCAAATGCATCGTACTCAGGCTCCTTGCAATTGGAGGTCTTTTTTCTCGTGAACTTTTATTTGTGTTCTCCAAGGCTCTACCATTTTATGAATTACTGCTTTTTGAACTAAGATGATGCTTTCATCCATCATCACAAAATTAAAAACAAAAATCCCATTTATGCAGATGGATATTTGAATTGAACAGATGAGGATCCAAAACCCTTGGGGCTTGAAAAGGCAACCTTCTGGTCATAGTTACAAATTTATGAGGTTGGGCCTATGGGTTGGAATTGTTCAAGAAGTTTAATTTAATTTAATCCAATTGAATTGAATTGAACTGAATTTTGATTTCTCTATTGCTCCCACCTGCCTCACATACAGTTCTGGCCACCATTATTTTTGGCCATACTATGTGCAGCATCTTTACAAATAATTGGAAATTCACCCACTTTTGATAATCAGAATATTTTAACACAATGCTCAAAGTTATGCAACAAAAATATGTCTGTTGAACATTTCAAATAAGAAAAATAAAATATAACCTGGTCAAAATTAAAGACCCCTTCCCTGATGCTTGGGTGCACAGTCCTTGGCAGTGATGAGGCCTCCAAAAATGTCTTTCAGCATCTATAAGCTTCCTGCATCTTTCTGCTGGCAATTTCTCCAGCTCATCAAATGCAGTTTATTCAAATAAATTATTTTAAAAATGTATTCTAATAAATCTTAAATGTTTATAGGATTCCTTTTACCAACAGCAGATTTCAGCTCTTTCCAAAGGTTTTCAATTCCACTGAGATCGAGATTCATTGCTGCTCAGTTAAGCACAGTCCATCATTTCCTTTTGAACCATGCTTTGTGCTTTGGCTGTGTGTTTTGGGTCATTGTCCTGCTGAAGGACCCATGACCTTTGACCCATGCCTAGTTTCTTGACACTGGGCACCACATTTTGCCCCAAAATGCCTTGTTGATCCTCCAATTTCAGGATTCCGTTAATACATTCAAGACCTCCGGTACCAGAGAAAGCAAAGCAGCCCCACAGCATTATGGAACGTCCACCACATTTACCTGTAGGCACGCTGTTCTTTTCCTTATAAACTTCCTTTCATTGCCTATAAATATCTCGCTGGTCCATGTCGCCAAATGTCACTACTTTGTTCTTAAACCCCATACCATAGTCCATGGTTTCAATTCAAGCCACTTAGCTGAAATGAAGAGGAGCTGATTCCCTCTAATGCACCCAAAGGACTGCTCAGCAAATCTCTCCCATTTGTAAGATCCCTCATCCATTATCTTCACAATATAACACGTTTAATGGCACATTTGACCTCTGCTGGCTTCTGTTTCGGGCATTTACTAATCATATGACCACCAGCACAAGCCATGGCTGGTAAGTTCCCTCATTATAGGACCATGTATTAGCTAGGACACCTGCAGGACCACCGACAGTCACAAAAGTCGACACTATAACCTACTAAAATACGATGGTCAGATGCTATACGCTATCCAGTCCTAGAAATAAATTGTCAGGAAGATGTCTATTACAAATAAATATCTATTAATATTTACTGTATAAATGATCTCTTTTCAAATTTTGAGACATGACAGGAATTATACTGTTGAATACAAAACTAAAAAAGTAATTTCCATGCAATAATAAAGCCACATAAGTAAAGGAAGTGTAAAGAAAAGAAGTCACACAGCGTCCCCTGCTGGACTCAAGATGAACAGACGCACGTCCGCTCAGGCAACTAAGTTCAAGTGGTCCCTCATTGTGTGCGGCACAGACATCTTTCTCTGTACTCAGTGCAATTTGCCAAAAATGGTGAGGTTTTTAGCAGCAAAATGGTTATCAAGGTCAACAAATAGATCTGGATGAAGAGAATTTGCTCAGTGGACGGATAACTGCTGCTTGACACCAAATAACTCTGTTCTGATATTGAAAAAGGACCCTCCATCGGGGGCACTGTCTCCTTTTAGCAGCTATATTTTCAGTGGAACATCTGAAATTTCCTTTAGTTTTATAGAATTTTTTTAAAATTTATAAACACACACACACACACACCATCCATTGTTAAAACTGGTCCTCGAGAGTCAGCATTGTTCTGCCAAATTTTGGAATCTCGAGAGCTCTTGTTTAACAGCTTGCACTTCTGCAGCTTTGTGTCCGATTGCAACACATATTCTCAGAATTTCTATAGTTACAAAACAGATTTTAGGAGCTTCTGAGGGCATACCTTCTTAAAAAGCTCAGCCTTCAGTCTGTTGATCTCTGATACAGCCTTCTTCTTCTCCTCCTCCTTCTTCTTGGTGACTTCAGGCAGATTTTCGTAAATCCTGCCGGCACAGGTGGCCAAGACAGGGAGAAGAAGAAGGAGTCAAGGGGCTGCTGGGAACAGGCAGAGGCATGGAGTTGCCATGCTGACACGGGGGAATTTAGGCAGGCTCCTCCATCAGCACTGGAACTCATTAGACATCCCAGCCAAGCTGATAAGGTTGCCCTGGACGGTCATTCACTATCAAGAACGGAGCTTGTTTTGTTCCACTATCAGGGAATTAAGATTGACTATGAAGCTGTCAGCAAACAGTGGAAACGTAAAACTCAACCGCCTGATCAGGTGTGTCATTTAAGTGAAGGTGTTGTGCCAGTGCTCATAACAATGTGGTTAGACCTGCTGCTTTGCAGGCAAAGAGCCCAGGGTTTGCCTCCCACCTTGTGCTCCCGTGCTCCTATACCCTGAAGTGGCCTTATAAAAATACCCTGCTGTACAAACGGGTGCATCGGTGTTGTTGCAAGTAGCCTATTTGACAAAACGTATCATTTTCAAACGCTTTGGGAAAAGACAGCGACAGTTACAGTGATGTACAAGGGGGTTTGCCCCCATCCACAGTTCCTCTGTTGCTCAAATCCCAGCATCAGCTGTAAGATCCTTGAACAAAGCGCTTTCCCTGAAACAGCTTCAGAAAAAAGTACCCAGCTGTATAAATGGGAAAATAATTGCAGGAAAAGTATAACTGATACTTGTAATAACAAGAACTGATTTAATGTCAGCCTACCTTTACTATTAACAAGGAATCATTGTAAGGTGCTTGGTGAGGAAACTGTGAATAAATGTAAGCTTGGAGGCCATTACTTTTTCACACTGCCAACTGGTATTTGACAAATCATTTGTGTTATTTCATCGGTCAGAAGCTCATTATCTAATATATGATTTTGATTTAAAATCTGAAAAAATTCTGTGTCAAATGTGTATGAGAGGAAATCACGCCGGGGCCAAGTCCCTTTCACAGCTTTGTACACAAGTACACAGCAATGAGTCCCTCAAGCAGGAAAAGGAATCGTGCCTGATCCCTCTTTCAGCCAAATTGCTTACAGTTTCAGTTTTACAGCTGTGCGTTTTTTATTATTATTCATTCATAACAGTTTAGCCCGTGCGCTTCTCGAAAGGAGCGCTAGGTTTGTACGCTAAGCTATTTAAAGAGCTAGGTATTTTTTTTTTTTTTTTTTCGATTAGAGTAAATCAGGGTAAGCACCTTGCTCAACTGTACTTCGGGTGCAAGAGTTTTACACACTACAACTCATCTGTCCTCAAACCAGCAAGATTTAGGTTCTAGGTCCATAAATTAAAGCTGCTGGTATGGACTGTCTACACAAAAGTCCAGATGGAGTGCCATAGTGCCCATGCAAGGAGAGCCGGACCTGCTCCACTGACCGTTTGGATCGGCGCTGCATCTCCTTCCCTGAGATGGCCCTTTCCCTGGGTTTGTAAAGATTATCTGAAAGCAAACATACAAATGCGTTGGAGCCAAAACATCTCATGGCGGCAACATTTCAATTCACCAAACACTTTTTTGTTTTTCATCCTGGGGCTGAAAAGCGTTCGAGTGTTCCTTATCGACGCATCTCGCGAGGCCCACGCGACTCACGGGTCCTGACTGCATAATTAATCCCTTTTTCCTCCCTATATTTAGACTACCTGCACGAAAGGTAAATAAAAAAGGCAGAAGAACGCTGCTGCTGTTTTCCACTTTGCTGCGTGAGAACATGACCCGCTGTAATTAAGTCTCCGTAAAAATATACAGTCACTTCCAGCCGTGGTATTAAAAATTTCCACCCTCAAATGCAACCAGTTTTTCTTCCGCTCGGGAATGCATAAAAGCACAGCATCTTACCTTGTCAACTAAATGAGAGGGTATCTAAAGGGAAGATTATGGGTTTCCTGGATCTAATTGACATGCTGAAGTGAAGAGCAGACACTGCTTCAGCAAAAGGTGCGCGTTCATATATCCACTCATTCGGGGACAACATTTATCCAACTCCTAAATTCATTTAAAGGGCTACCGGGATCACAAACATAAAGAAAAATGTATTTGGCAGTGTGTCGTCTCTCCCACCCGACTTTAGAGGGCTGCAGTGCTACCGTTTCACCAGCAGAGGAAACAAACTCCCGGCTGGGCGACAACACAGCCGAGCCGGGCTGCGTGGATCGTGTGTCTGTCATGCGGTTGGCTGTGAAGATGGACGGTGGCCTGACATGTCTGATAGTGGCATGAATAAATGCATACATAAACAACAAAGAAATACATAAATCTGCAAAAAGAAACAATCTTGTCCTACTCCAACTTCTTGTGTGTTTGTAAAAGAAAAAAACTATGTGCCGTATGAAACATAATGGGTGATTTCAAAGGAATACTTTAATTTAATAAAGATTTAACAAGGCTTTTCTCACGGAAATAAAAATGCGCAGCCTTGTGCTGAGCTGCGGCAGAGCTTTGGCGAGGTGCCGACGGTGGCGACGTGGGACGCACCGCTGAGAGGGTGCGGCTTGGTGCAGTTCCGCCTGCGCTGTCCTCGTGGGGTCTCCTGCACAGGTGCCCTGCTTTGGCTGTTCCTCCTCTCCTGGGCGCGTTGCTCCAGCTGCTTCACCCTGTCTTGGGAGCGGCTGATGAATTCTGGCCGGAACAGCTCCAGGGCTTCCTGCAAGTCATTGCCCGTAGGGCTACAACTGAGAGCTCGCGGAGACGCTTTTGTCAAAGGGCTCGAGATACGGAGGAGACCTTTGTAACCCTGCCAGCTCCCGCTGAGCGTTTCTGGCACGTTCGACAAAAGGCCTTGTACCTGACGACGTGCCGATCCAACATAAATTCTCAAACAGCGTCAATCAAAATTTTGACTACACAGGCTGGAAATTACTTTTCGAAATTGTTTCGGTAAACAGGCTTGTACAGTATTTCCAAGAGATGTTGGGCACTACATCAACTACTTTGCTTTTACTCTTCTGTCAAGTTCATCACATACAGGTACTGGCCAGGATGCCCAGGTGTACTCAAACATTTGACTGGTACTGCAAGTACCACACATTATCAAGCAGACGTACTATTATTCATACGGCGCCATTTCTAAAATCTTCACAAAGTCAAAAATTCCAGCTTAATGCAAAACCAGACCGTCTGTGAACTTACTCTAAGGGTGAGGCCATCCAGCGTGGGATTCTTTGGGGCAGCAGGCAACCATGGCTGACACAACTCCACGCGCCTTAGGCTTCGTGACCTGGAAACAAGGCCTGTGTTCTTCGCACCATGCGGTCCACCTTGTCTGGCCCCAGCCTCCAAATGTGATGTCCTTCTGTGACTCCCAGCATCTACCACTGTCAGGGTAAACAAAGCTCTCTCTGAAAACTTTAAACGGGTCCATTCAAGGTGCTGAGCACCACGAGGATCCGGTAGTGTAGCAGGGACTGGAAAGCACCATCTGGCACAGTAATCCTGCACCAGGGCCCCTGCACTTTCTGGAAGTAACTAAACAAATGTTTTATCTCTCGTGTTGTCAGGAGGGATTGCAGCCCACCCTCTACCGGGCTCTTTTCAACACAGTTTACGACAAATTCTTCTATTCGGCCATCCCTAATCCCTCCGGCTTAATCCTGGTCAGGGTCATGTCTCTCCAGAGCCTATCCTGGAGTCACTGGGCTATTGGCTGAGACACTATCCCCTGGATAGTCCATTTCAGGGTGACAAATTCTTTTATTTTTTTGTTTAAATTTCACCGCTGACATGATTTCATATTAGGAAGAACGGAAGGCTTTGGATGAGCTTTTCAATGAGGTTTACAGGTTATTCTTTATCTACAATAAACAACCTATAGTTCCTTGCTTGTGTGTTGGATGTTATTGAATGGGTCAGATTTTTATTTTTTTTTTTTAATTTTACCTGAATGGGAAAAATGTTGGCTTTTATTTATCACATTATGGACCGTAAACACACAGTATACTGTATTTGTATTATTTTTTTCCTGCTTTTCCCGGAATTGTGGAAAGAAACTAGACTGAATCCAGAGTACCACATTTTAAGCCGGTGGTCTATGCCCTCACTGGTCCGCTTGCGGGCTCCAGTTTGCTGATTCAGTTCGGTCCACTGGTTTCTCCCCTGTAGGCTGATGTGTTATAATCGCTCACTGTACTGTTGTACCCCTAGCTTTAGTTGGTGTTTCAGTCTCTATTTTGACCTCAGATGAAATAAACATTGAATTAATTCTGGCTTTGCGAAGTACAAACGTTCCCCCCCTATAATTCTTAGCATTGCCATCCGTTAACTCGGTAGGCAAAAGGGAAATGCAATGAGACACTGCTGGCATCTGCAGAGGGCGGTGTGCATCTTCACAACCGTGGGGCGACGGTGATCATTTATTGGTATGCATGCAAGCGTGGAGGTTCGGTGCGAGAGCAATTAACTAGATATAAAGAATCAATAAAGGGTGAGGAGCAGTGTTAAAGAGGCTTTAGACTGCGTATGATTATCTGTATTATTTGGACATCATGCAATCTTTGAGGCGCACGCGGTCATCTGCCCACGTATGCAAATGAGGATCAGTGAAAGATGCACAGCAAACAGCATTAGCGTGAAGACTCCTCTTAGCTCAAATACAGTGACCCTCTCACCTTCGGTTGTACCGATGGCTGCCTGCAAGCCTCCGGTCCTCCTCCGACAGAGGCACGGGTCCTCATTTGCAATTCCAGCTCGCTTTGCATCTTGTGGAGATGAGTCACTCAAATTTCCAAGTGGCAGCTCAGAAGATGAAATGTGTGTACTGAAGTCAGGGTCAGTGCTGCAAATACAGATGGGAAGTCTAGACTGGGCTAATGGAAGAATGGCGTTGTCTGGATCAAGTGCCAGGTCCCCAAGCACACCAGAGCAGCTCAGAGGTCTCCCAGGTCTTGCTGATGTGTCACTCCTCAGCACGGTACGGCTGTTAGCGGCTGCTCTGTGTATGGAGTTGCTTTGGAGGTGAAGATACAGGGTGGACCTATGAATGTCTGGCCTTGTGGCCTTGTCATCCAGACAGCTCTCTGTTATTGGCAGAGACAGTGCCCGGGTCAGATGAAGAAAAGACTTTGCATGCCTTGCTGGGACCTCCAGATGGGCACAAGAGCGGAAAGGACCCCGATCTGATGACGCAGCCAAGGAGCCACAGGAACCAGCGGGGATGCATTTGTTTCCCCCCTCAGTGAAGCTGTGCCTAAATTCAGCGGCCCTGTGGGCAGAGAGAAAGCTCTGTCTGTAGTTTATCATTTTGGTGCTGGATGCCTTTTTTTTGTCTGTGAATGGTTGGCCATTGCAGTCGGTTGGGGTGGGTTCTCCAGTAGAGGGAGGAGAGCCAGGGGCGGGGCACGGCTGCCCTCCATCAAGCAGGGTTGTGGGGTCGAGACTGGGACTTTCCTGGAGTGCAGCGTCAGCCTTCTGGGGAACCCTCCGTGAGATGATGGTTATGGACGAAAAGCCAATCTTTGCTTCAGTGCCAGCTGGCTCCAGCTCTGCAGGCTGTGCATTGCCACCCATCGACCGCCCTGAGCTCTGTCTTTCGAGAAGCGGGCAGTTTGCTGACAGCAACGTGGGGCTCTTGCAGACAGGCTCATCCAACCGCATCCGATCAGAGAAAAGAGGAGAAGATCTTGAAGCCTCTTCCCATTCTTGACAGGGACCAGCCTGGCTTGGCTGCAAATCCTTCTTCTGGGAAGTTATGCTTTCCTTGCCAGCTGCCTGTATTGGGAGTTAAACTGTAATATCATTACCTTGACACGGGCTGCACTCTTGTGTGACTGAAAAAAGTTAACCTTGGTCACCCCTCCCTTTAGTTACCTATTTCTGTTAATGTATCGCATTTTAGCCAGCTAACACCAGTGTCTTTAAACAAAAGCAAAAGTTACACAGATAACTGTGATAACTAATTTTATTCACATTAAGGTGTATAAAATTGCAGCAAATTTATATGTTTGCTATCACAATCTTAAAATATCTGTAGTGCACGCTGAGTTCCTTCATTATCCATATGAATTCTAGCACCTTTTCATGGGATTGTGTGAAACTGTGCTCCATTAACACAGCACTGTAGGCATGAGCTTGTCCGCAGGATTGTAAACTGCTGGCTCAGTCAGCCTCCAGATTTTCAAGAATGACCACCCCGTCGCTGACTTTCTAGGACTTGTTTCCGCACCCCGTGCTTTTGCCAAGTAAAAGGGCCTTCGGGTTGTCAGCAGTGCCTTTCCGATTATTCAGACAGTTTTAAGCGAAGGAGCTGATTTGCATCTTGAGCAGCTGGGCACTGGGTTCTGAAAAGGACAACGGGCCCTTGTCCTCCAGTCAGTAGTAAAGGATTCAGGTTTCCAGCAGTGAATGTTTCACTGGAATGTCAGTGGGCCACGAAACTCGTACAAAATGCAAATTACAAATAGTACAGCTATATAGCAGGAAAAAATAAACAAATAAATGAACAAACACAACCAGTACTAATCTTGAAATACAAAAAAAGCACATTAAATATTTATTCAGGGTCTTAATATAAGAAGATCTTCCGATTCTTTATTTGGAGCAAAACATAATAATAATTTTAATTAAAACCTTAATATTTTAGCTAGTCATTAGAGTTTATGGGAAACCAAGAAATTATGATGTAAGAAAGTTCACATTGGTATTTTCATCTGAGTAAAAAATCCATCCCCAACACGATAGCTTACCTGCTTGATCTCGGAAGACTCTTCTACGGGGGACATCAAAGTTCTGAATCCCATCAACCTGCTACTTTCCTTTCCCAGGTCCTGTTCGTCTGTAGAAGTGGAATGCAGGAGGAATGCAACAGTTTGGAGCCACACACAGCTTGAACTCACTGCCTGCCTAGGAACCACAACACAGGCGGCGGTGTTCTCGGTTTTACGAGAGACCTGGTAGCATTGTTCTGCGTCTAAAAGCTCTGATTTATCAGAGGAGCTACACCCACGAACAAGGCTCTGGTAGGACTGAACAAGTCAGGTAAATGATCCCCACCCCCTTCCCTGGAACACGTCGCTGTCATTCCACCCAGACGGATCGGGTGTGCCCCAAAGCCACATCCCACGTAACCTGAGGAGCCCTGTACTCCTACTGTCTGTACCGCACCATCGGACCTCCGCAGCTTAGACAACTAAAAAATACACTCTGAAATTCACATTGAGCTGTCATGTTTATTATATAACCCACCAAACTTCTTCCCATTTCTTCACAGCAATAATAATATTTTTATTTTGTTGTAGTGGAAATTTGCAAAGCTAAATTTCACATTTTAACTTTACAGTCCATAAAAGACTTAAAAAAGTAACAATATAAAAACATATAAAAAGTAAAAAAAAAAAGTAAAATATAAAAATATATAATACTCATGTAATAATGTGCTATAAGGTGTAATTCTTCTGTAAACAAGTCAGAGAGTCTACATAATTCCAGAGGTTGAAATATTGAATGTGAATTCAGCCTAAATAATTGATCAGACAGGTTTTCATTGGAATCTTTTGTGTGTCGTTGCCTCCAAATTAACTGCACAACATGAATTGTTGAATTGCTTTTTTCTCTTGAAAACTGCCTGCAACAGCACAACAGATTAAACTGACAGCATCCCTTATGCCAGTGTCAATAGCCATCTGGCTCCATGGCTTAGAGCGATGGTGATGAGTGGGCATTAACAACCTGTTTCCTCATAAAATCCTCGATAGCCGTAAGTTCCCGCACGTCCCCCTCCCCTGAACTTCAGCCCAGACATACAACCACCTGACTCCTCTTCCAGTGCTTGCACCTTCTCGTATAGCTTGTGCTGTGACCCATCTCTGTGACAACGCTGCCTGAAACATTTGTAAAACATCTAAAAGCCATTTCAGAAACCATAGTGTAGTATGTGGACCCCCTTGTAATGTCTGAGCGGGAAAGAGGGGAAGAACTCCATATTCGATTTTGGAATGGGAGGATCAACCAGCACATATAGGGGTGATGCTCAGGTGTCCACACACTTTTGGCCGTACAGTGTGTTTTGGTTGTTGATACTTCACTGTCAAAAAATAGAGTTTTGCAATAAAAATACCGACTGGAAACATATTTGTAAGTATAATTTTAATAATTTAAGCAATGTTGATAATTTTAAGAGGTTTGAATACTTTTGGAAGGCACTGTAAATACAAGACAGATTGGACTTGACAGTTGTAATGATCAGGTCACTGCTTCTATGTTTGCTTCATATATGGGCAAAAATGTTGGCTGACTTCCTGTACAAGAGTGAAAAGGTGATATCAGATTCAGTAGCAGCAGATGTCCCAGATTCAAAAAAGTAATAAATAAAAATATTGTTCAGACAACTTTCCTCACTAGGGGATAAAATTACCAAGTGCGGTCTATAAGAAAGCCGGGAGCTGAGAACAGTGGAAACAGCTTTGAATTTGTTTTATAAGCACAGGGTGCTCTTGACTTTCAGATTGCAGATGCAAAAAAAGAGAATAATTAAAAATTAAAATGTGAAAATACAAATTTGTGCATGCCAGCTCATGCCATAAGGAAACTGTAGGGAAATGTAATATGGGTCACATCGAGGTTACATGCGCACAACGCCATGTTGTTTCTACTAAATATTTTTACTTCCGTTCCAGAATCGTCCCTCTCGCCCTTTCCCATTACTCATCTGCTGTGATTTGACTTGTGTTTTGTGTGCGTTTGAATACAGCGATTCAGCTGGCAAACAGTGCTTGACTCAACATGGGGGTGTGATGTTGTGGGCCTTTCGGGCGACTGTGAAAACAAGACAAACTGCAGAAGCACAACCTCATGAATTGGAACATTACTAACCAGTAACTGAAACAGACAACTTTGCTTAAAGATGCCTGCAGTTCCTAGCTACAGTCCTGAAGGCCAAAGAATGAGTTAATCTTTTACACCAAAAAGCTGTTTATCCACTTGGAAGTTGTCTGCCTCAATTATCCACTTACACATTTGAGAATAATCTTCTTTTCTGCTTAAAGAACTACATTATTTTTTATAAGGTTCTACTTTAAATTCTTTCGAAAGACATTTTGTGGATTGTATTGTGTGTATTTTTTTCTGTGGAAAGAAATATTCCTTATTTAAATCTTGTAATTTTTGTAACAGACAGTAAAAGGCTTTAGAAACAAATCCATACTGTACAAAAAAGGGTTGCATAATGTAAAAAATGCTTACCTGGGTGTCTTATTTCTTTATTTCTTGAGAAATGCTTCCATGGACACTTTTGTTTCTAAAACACACAGAACAAAAAATTATGTAATTTCCAGAAATTATAAAAAAACGCAAAAAAAAAAAAGAATCAGGGTTTAAGATTCAGCCTTTATCTTGTTTTTACGAATGTTAGTGTATGTTCTGTATTATTAAACTGGGCATTTACAGTAAGTGAGATAACCTGATTTACATGAAAAATACAGCGATTCAATAATACTACAATCAGTTTTTTCTTTTTTCTTCACTAAGATTTCCTTTGAATTCATTCATTTCACGAGCACTCTGAATATACAAAGGTCACCATCTAACAGATGCTTGTAGCCTTCAATAAAAGCCCTTTGAGAGTAACCGCCCGCTGATAGCTGCTGAGCTGTTTTGGAAAACTTCTGAAAATACACAGTGATGTGTAGAAAATACTGTTTTACCTTTTTTATTTGTTCATTTCTGGAAAAAAATAATAAATAAATTAAGGCCAGAGAGTGTCAGAACCTTAATTTACTCTGATATAATGGGAGTAATACTGTAAACCTCTGGACAATCCAGCCATGCGTGCACACACACACACACGCACACACACACGCACACACACACGCACACGCGCACACACACACACACACACACACACACACACACACACTCAACACAAACAGCCATCTGGCAGCCCTGGGTGCTCTCAGACATTAATAATGCAGTGTGGTCACCTGGTGGGACTTCACTGGGGGGCCAGCGTCAATCACAACTCACCCCTTCACCCTTAGTTAGGGGGTCCTTTGTCCCTTTGTCCTTTGTATTGGATACAGATATGGTGGAATTTCACTCTCATTAAAGTTACAATCAGTTGGACAGAAAAATAAAATAGAGTAAAGCAACCTAAAACGTTATACTTACGATTTGACACCTGTTTAATTTTTCTCACAGGACAATGCTTGGACTTGGCTAGGTTAGGTGAACTTACTAGGTGGGTAGGTAGATTTTCTCTGGAATAGCCAAACAAATATCAACAAAATTCTGCTGGCAGTTTACATATGTTCTTTGGTTTGAAATGTGACATCTGCCTCTCGACAGCAAGTGGGAAAGACTGGGACTGGAATTCTTTTTGTATCTGTAACACAGCTCACCATAAAGTGGCATCACCAGGGTTGTGTGCACTTCTTCTAGAATTTCTTGAACTTGGGACAAAACAGGATACGACTTTATTAATCCCTACAGGCAAATTCACATGTACAGCTGCTTAAAATGGAGAACAGGCAACAAAAGTGCAGAATAAATAATAACCCATAAATAAATACCAGAAGAACAATGATCTGAGGTAGAAACTAACAGTTAACAAGTTCTTGTACAACGTCATGGAGGGGGATGGCGGTCGATAGGAAGGACCCCCAGAAGTATTTTTTTGCTGCATAAAATTTCAGTAACCTGGTGGCTAAAAGAACTCAGGTGACATCGTTTCCATGATGTAAGCCACTGTCCACAATGGACTGCAGCCTCCATCTCATCATGGCTTCTACCACTGCCTCAGCTGAATCAGGGCTCTGACCCATGACAGAACCCACTTCATTCAACAGTTTATCGAGCCCTTGTCTCTCACCAGTTGTAATGTCTGCCCATCCCCAAGGTTTAAAAGACAGAGACTACGGTCTGAAGATTGTTGCTACACACATTTCACAGATTGGAGTGGTGTAGTTGATAGGAGCTGAGAAAATCAGCAGATCACGTTGCACCCAACCTTGCTGACTTGCTGCATGACCGCAAGGAGTTCTTTCCACATAGCAAACAATTTAGATTGGAATGTTGGACACAAAAAAGTACTATCTCCCAGCTCAAACTTTTGGTATTTCACTTGTTGTACACAAGGTCTGAAGTTCCTGAACCTGGAACAAATATCCTCCTAAATGTAGGATACATTGCAATGTATACTGCTATGCATGGCCAAAAATATGTGGAAAACTGAACATCACCCCCATGTGTGCTTGTTAAACCTCCCATTCCAAACCGTTGGACATTAATATGGAGTTGTTCCCCTCTTTACTGCCATAACAGCTGCCGCTTCTCTGGGAAGGCTTTACACCAGATTTTGGGAATTTCTGCCCATTTGGCCAAAAGAGCATCGGTCAAGAAGGCCTGGCTCATGGCTGGCATTCCAGTTCATCCCAAATATGTTGAGTGGGGTTTAAGTCAGGGCTCTGTGCAGCCTCTCAAGTTCTTCCACACCAACCTGGGCAAACCGTGTGTTTGTGGATGGGGGGGGGGCAGCCATGCTGGAGCAGGTAAGGAGCGTCTTCCCCAAACTGTGGCCACAAAGCTGTAAGCACACAGTTGTCTAGAATGTATTTGTATGCTGCATGAGTGCAACTGAAACATCTCAGCTCAGTCATTTGGAGAGGGTCCACATACTTTTGCCCACATAGTGTGTTTTTACTGGGATTGGAGCTGCAGTCCCAGTTTTTATTTAGAACATCCTTAAGTCACTCTGTGTAGAACAGTTCAACACAAGGACAACCCAGTGGAGTCTTGAGGAATTTTCCACAAGGCAAACAGCAGCAGGTCTAACATTTTTTCCCAGTTCCATGCATCATGTAGATGGAATCATATTCATTAGTGCTTTGCTGAGCCACTACACTAACCCATCTGTTTAAGGATGAAACACAATAAAAGTGAAAAAGGCTTTAACCTTTAAAAATTTGCATAGCTAATTCAAAGTAAATGACATGTACACTAGGTCCTTTGCTCACAAACACAACTGGGACTGGAAGGTCATTTATTTGTAAAAGAAATCTCATTTGCCGCCAAGTCGCAGCAAAGGCTCAGTAATGCACACTTCCCTCCATTTATTAACAGGTTAGGTTCCGCAAAAAAAAAAAAAAAAAAAAAACTTTGATGAATATATAATAAATAAAGTCATTAGCACTTCCATTTATCATTATCAGTGTCCGTTTGTCCAGTGTGGTGTTATGATGGTCTGCTGTATCCTACAAGCATACATCATGAGGTGAGGTACATGTGACATGAGTTGATGCCGGTATTACTGTCTACATTGTAATTTATTTTTTAAATTAAACTTCAAAGTACATTACAGTCAAAAGTATTGGAAAATTATTTGAAAACAAAGTTGTGCAAAACATTTATTGCAGCTCACATAAGCATGTCGGTGTTTGTTAGCTTTGGGACACTTTCAGATATATCATTCAGGCAATCGGTAAAGGCAAAAACAGGTGTCCCGTATTTCATTTACAGGTAAGGTTTTGTAAAAACCTTTGATATAGCTAAATACAGAATTTAAAAGTTGTATTACCTTTAAGCTATGTTTAAAAATTTACAGTGCAAACCAGTGTACTTTGATCAAGAAAGATTTGACTGTGAATCCCCAACTGTGAGAAAAGCAAAGCAATAAATTAGAGTTAATTTTACAAAAGATGTTTGTGCAGATAAAACCCCTGAGGGTAAACGGTCACATAGACCATATTGTTTCATAACTGCAAACCTTTGTCCCTGTGCACCTGTGTTGAATGCATCCATTCTCGGAACTCGAGAGACCTCCGTTAATGGGAGCAGCTAAAGTGGTCCTCATGGAGTGGCTGATGGGTTCACCTTGGGGAGCTTTGTGCACCACTGGTGGATGTTGCCATGGGGAGCTGCCCAATAAATTCGGGCTGGTGTTTGATATTTTACCATGGCCAAGGTCTGCTGACATTGCATTTCTGTGTGCCACATTCAGACTGTATGTGGAAGACAAGGGACCTTCCAAGCAGTCCTTAAATTTATCAGTAAGGAAAGACAAGGCCTAACAGAGGCCACGGTACTGTTTTCCCCCTTTTAAGGACCATCACATTACAATGTCATGCTATCACAGTGGCCCTCAGAGAACCAGGCTTTGACAGACTATGGACTTCTAACAGTTTGAATACAGCAAGGCCTGGCAACCCCTTAAACTCTTATTGAAATATGGTGCACATTTGCTTGTTTGGGAGCACAACATCTGCTAGAGTGCACAACTGGGAAGACAGATCGGGTAGTTTGAAGCAGCAGGGTTGGGATGCTTTGGGACTTATCCAGAAGGTGTGATATACCACTATGTGACTCTCTACCAGGTGTTCAGGCTCTGTCAGAAACATTGGGTGATGACACTGAAGCAAGTTTGGTATCTTTTTTGGGAACGTTGAGTCAAACTGTTCCAGTATCGCCAGCTCCATAGTCTTGCACACAGACTACGTCTCAAGTTGTAGCCACTGTATGCAGGAGTCATGTCGTTGCTGGGCAAAGGCAAAGCACATGGTTGTCCAACATCTTCACAGCACAGGAGCTGCAATGTTCTCCTGAGGCCCTCTTCTGTTATCCCCACTCTCTCCATTATTGTTACATGGAGAGCTCCATTATTCTACTGTGGCTGCTGTCAAAGTTTCTCCAGTGAGCAAGAGGGGTTAGGTGGAGAGCCTGTTCTGTTTCTGGCCTTCAAGAGGCCAGGGCAGTGCACTGAAAGACATTGCGGAAAGTCTAAAGGTTATCTTCAAGTGAGACCCTCACCAGGCGCACAGGGAGCGACGGTGCCTGACTGGTTGTTGTTCTGCTATTGTAGCCTGCAAGCCACAGGTTTTTGGGAACACACCAGTCCTCCACTTGTGCCAGTTCATGTACTTTGCCTCATACCAAGCTCTTCTGGAAGAGTTTTCAGACCACCGCTGCCCTGTAGAAGCTTTTTTTTTTTTTTGTTATTACTTCTTAGAACTGGGCCTGACTGTAACTTAGTTGCAAAAGTGACATTGGAGTTAAAAGCAAATGTAGCTCCAGTCCCAGCTGTATTTATAACTTTGGTCAATGTACTGGAAAGACTGGTGAGTTGTCTGCTTCACAAGTAACAACTATTTAACAACAATTATTTCACTGGAAATGACAGCAGAAGGAAAGCAAAAACAGAGCAAGGCAATGTCCCCTTACAAGAAATATAAAATAAAGTCTGCAGTTCTACAGTTTACTTTTTACCTTCTGTTATAAATAATACAGGTAATGTAGCCTGTGACTCTTCTCATGGTTCTCTGAAGAAAAACATACAAATATCCAGTGGCAGATAAGGCAGCCTTTAGGTACACAAGAACAAATGAATGAATGAATGAATGAATGAATGAGTGTGATACACCATGTTAGACTTTTGCAGACTGCAGTGAAGAGGATTCTGCAGTTGTGTCAGGTGTTCTAACCCCATTCTTGTAAAGTGTATGCTAGAATAGAGCAGTATAGCCAGTTAACATGTAACCGCCTCATTTACTACTTCAGCAGGAACTGAAATTTCACAGCACGTATAAATTTGTTCGATTACGAAAGAATTCTCATGGCTGCAGTAACTGTGTTTAAAGGAATGACACATTTCTGGTCACATGAGCGATAATTCTTCTGGAATCCCAGCAGGAAGGGTTCAGTGGGGACATGAGCACCACGACAGAGCATTTTTCATGTGCACAACTGCTTTAAAGCACACTGCTGGTGTCTGTAGCTGTCTACACGTGACAAAGATTTACTTCTTTTTACAAATAAAACTTAAGTGTTCTCAAATAGGGTTAGAAAAAAATTAAATTTACCTTTACGATGAGGAGAAACGGGTATTTTAAACCGAAATAACAGTTTGTCAACTGAAATGGGAATCTAATACTAACACCGTAATCAGTTATTTATACATGTTTGGTGCACAGAAACTCACATTTATTAATACAGCTAAAATGTAAAATGTCTGGGCAACTATTGATTCATAGCAGGATGAAAAATACATCCTGTTTCTAAATTTCCTTTAGCAGAAACACTAATAATGTGGTGGATATTAAAATTATTCTTGTTCTGGAAATAAAAACTATATCTGTGCCTCTGGCTAAAACTGCAGCAGAACGCCGATTTGTAAATGTCTGGTAGACTTTAATCACACAAAACTGCTTTTGTATTTCTAAACGCTTGAAAATGATCTAATGAGCAGATTTCAGACTTAAGTCGGGATTCGGTCAAGTCTCATTAAAAATAGCATTGAATATTATTTCAGGTGCGGGATAAGTGTACTGGCGAGTGTCTTACCTGGCAGGCTGTCACAGCAGGGTCCGGTCTCCGGCAGGGGATGTGGCAGACCACTGCCCTCCTCTGGACTGGCAGCAAGCTGTTTTGAACAAAGGCCAGAGTGCAGAGTTTGACCCGTTCCGTCTCTGGGGGGCTCGAGAAATGAGCAATCCCACAAATAAATGGGGCTTCCGCTCTTACTCGGCACCTGGGAGTCAAAGAGATCTTACTGCCCAGTGGAGGCCTGTTGTGCAGGCCTGGTTCAGACAGAAGATTGTCTGAGGAAGGCGAAGTCTCATCCTGGATGGGCATCTGATGGAAGTCTGAGACATACCCCCTCCCCTCAGCCAGCCCTTCCCAGCCATGCCAGCTGTCCTTCATACAGCTATGAGGCATCCAAGCCAGCGACAGAACCTCCACCTCAGCCGTGACAAGATTCAAGCTCCGATGGTCTGCTCCCTCCACTTAGCTGCTCCGGTCCAGGGCTCTGCATAGCAGATCAGCTGACTTGTAACCTAGTCCTCCGCTGGTCTCAGGTAGCGGGGGACCAGCTCTCAAATTTCAGAGGCTCAATAAAGAGCCCTCACACACGTTATTAATGAGCTCATCTGGAAGAGCTCTCGGTTGCCAGGAGAAATGGCAGGAATGTCCTGGGGTGAATTTGGTAAACATCTACTTCTCAAGCCTTGTTCTCTTGTCAAAGACATGGATGCCGGAGGGAAAAAAACACCATCAGAACATGAGAAAAAGTATAGTTTACGTTCACTTCAAATGATTAGCATATAGCTGCAGTTCCTCTGGCAATATGGCGCATCATTTTATATCAATAGAAAATAAAGTTTATCTGACATTTCCGAACTTGAAAAGAAGAGAACTGGGGTCTTCAAGGGGTGATAAGATGATTAGGAATCAATGAGGAAATTCCACAAAAGCAATGCTACTAAAAGCTTCGACCCTCCAAAAAATTTAGGGTAAAGTTTGAGCTAAAGCAACATTTTTTGCTGGAATTCTGCAGATGGCACATTTGTTTCTGGTGACTGAGAAGGGTGGGAGCACCATGGATGGGGGGCAAAGGGGGCCCAAGGCACGCTCACCACATGAGCGTCTTCGCGTGAATAAAAAGGCCTACAGAGCAGTGGGAAACAGCAAGTCACCAGCAACACTGCATACCTGTAGAGCAAATGGCTTCTGGCTGTGTTCAATTTCAGACAAAGAAATGTAATATATTTGCACCTCATTTTCTGAACCGGGAGTCGAAGTTGGTCTGTAACTCAGCATCGTTTGTAATTCCACACACTGCTTCACCGTCGACAAAAGCGTCACGGTACAGCTTAATTCCTGGTTTTTATTTCGGGATTATTTTCTGGTAAAAGCATCATACAAGGATTTAACAAATCAAAAATCTCCTGCACAGAACACAAGAAAGAAATCAGAGAAGTAACTGAGTTATTGGATGCCTCTTTGCTTTGCCATCTTCAAACCCTGACTCGCAGCACATTAAATGCTTATATCGATTCTTAAGAAGGATAGAAATATAATGCAATACAAATGCATAAGAAAAAAGACCACAACCAGATCAAAACGGAGCAAATTCCGGCAGATAAAAAGAAACAGAAAATACACATAAAATGCAAAATATGTATACAAATGAATGATCTTTAAAGTTAATGAAAGCAATGACAGTACAGCTGCACTGCTTTACACGACCATGAAAATCAAGAGGCTGTTTTGACCATTAAATTGCTTGCAAAAAATAGGAAATGTTAAGGTGAACCATAACTAAATTTTGCAAGTGATCAAGCAGTTTTCTTTATTCCTGTCAGTATTAGACTAATAATAATAATAATAATAATAATAATAAATCATCATCATCATCATCACCACCACCACCACCACCACCATCATCATCATCATCCATTTGACTAAAATCTGTCAGAGGAATGAACCAGATGCTGTGAACTGAAAGTTATTTTGCGGGAGAAAAAGATGGAGAGATGAGATGAAAGTATAGTTTCTGAGTATCTGAGTTTAAGACAATTGAGAGGCATTATCAGTGACGTTATACAGCTGATTTTTGAACGTCTGCAGCACTTTGTTGCCTTTGACGTGTGTTGTGCTGGAGCTTTTACAGTGTTATGCTCGAAACCTACTGGGCAGTGGCTTTGGTCCCACCTCTTTGGCTGCCTCCACTCCACACCAGGCCATAGATTACAGTTTGTCATCATAACAACTCATTTCCTAACTGTGTTTTTTAATTTAAACTTCTTTTCTGAGGGCTGCAATACATCTTTAGCGGTACATTTAACAACGAATAAGAGAAAAACTGCTATTCTAACTTAGTTTTGACTACAAAGAAAGTAATCAGTTGTTAGATGCTGCTTTGTTTTGTCCTTTTCAAAGCCTGACCCACAGTGCACTATTAAATGGAAGCTGTAGTGCTGCACTTGGGTCAGCCTGCTGTGCGAAGGCCGCGTCTTACTCAGGCACCTAATGCATCCACCTAGGCATCCGCCACCGCCCCACCATCTACGCAGCTGGATTTTCCACAGAAAGAAGTTAATAGCTGTGATTAACCACACGGCAGGAAAAGCCTTCCTGGAATTCAAACCAGCAACATCTCAGGTCCAAGACTGTGCAAAATGTGTTATGTAATCCTACTGATGCATGAATAGCTAAATTGTAAGAATAATTATTGCATTTTGTATTAAGCATTAACCATCTGTCTACCCACTCATCCATATATAAATTTGAATCTCATGCATGTTTGTTCTTTAGGCTTAGCTTTGTTTTTCATGCCACTCACTAGACATAGGTACTTTACACCCCAGGTTAGGTTAGGTCAAACACACACACACACACACACACACACACACACACACACTTGTGGTGGGTGCCTCCAGGCAGTTTCAAGCTGATTTGTCAAGATGAAGACAAATGGGCCACATCACACATTTACCCTAGCCCCATTCACGTGCACACAACCACATACACACACACTCACACATGGTGCTGCACACATTAAGTGATGTATTGATACTAAAGTGTTGTGATATACAGCATATGTGTGTGTGTGTGCGCATATATATATATATATATATATATATATATATATATATATATATATATATAAGCGGTACATTTTACAGTGTTTTTTATATATATATATTCCTTTCCACTTGAATAATTCTGTATTAAATGCAACCACTTTCATTGGAAAACAGTTTGGTGTCTTTATTTTTCATCTTTCCACTGCTAAACCTTTTTGACCATGTGCTGCTGAGTATGTATATGTGTATGTGCATTAGCTGGGTTACCTGGCTCTCCCTGGGTCAAGAAGGTGTACCTGTTGAAAGGTAAAAATTAATAATACATATATGTATATATTATGGTATACTAGTAGTTTCTAAATTTCCTGAAAAATTTTTTGGTTTTGGTTTTTTGGTTATTTTTAATAAATCTCTGATAGCAGATTATAATATCCATATTAAAATCCATAAAATGACATTTAGTTGTGCACATAAGTGCTATCAGAATAAGTCTTCAACCCTTCTTTTCTGTACTGAGGACTGTACAAACAGATTATTTTATGTAAAGACTTTGCAATCATTTTAAAATTGCTTTTTTGTTGTGGAAAACTTGCGTAAAATGGCTTGGAATCACAGAGGTGCTGCTCACATTCCCCATTACATAGTTTTCCCCTTAAGTGCGGGGAGGACTGTAGATCAGTGTCTCTGAATCTTTTTAGACCTGCATAACCCTGCGGTCTTGGGTGAAGCCATTGCCATGGTAACACATTGCAAATGTGTCCCCAGTTTACCTATTGTTTATCTAAATGGTGTCTTGTGTTCCTTTGAAGAACTCAGTGTCTGGGGGCCACTTTATAGAAAGTGCACTGTGCATAAACCTGAAGACTGTGGAGAGCTGGACTCAAACCCAAAAATGCCACATACCATAAAATTAAAGTGCTTCTATATGAAACAAGTAAAAAAAAAACAGTAACCACACCAGCCATAGCAAATACAAAGCACACACATCCCTACACATCCTGTATATCTACACACACACACACACAGGAAAAAAAAATATATATTTTTAAATGTCCAAATAAAAGGAAGAAGGGTGTCAGGGTGGCTTACAGATGAGTCTCAGCTGTATGGTTGCAGGATGGAAACTGGTCCCACCTCTGCCTATGAAGTCTGCATATCCTCCGTGTTCGTGTACATTTTGTGCTCCAGTTTCACCTCTTTTTCAGTAAGTGTGCTACAAGACAATGATAATCCAGATGTCCTATTGCTCTGAAAGATGTGTGTTCCCTGCATTGACACTTGCATGTCATCACTGAAACCCTGCACTAGATCTAGAGGTTATGGAAATGGAAGAAAGAAAAATAAATATAATTTATTTCAATTAAATATAGGTAACAGGCTGTGTTCTGTTTGGCGCCACTGAGAAATCTAAAAATGCCCTATTTTGGCAACTTGACTTAAATGTTTTATTGTCACTGGACCCTTCATTTCCTAAAATAATGAGACCTTTTTTAAATAAATTAAAGACGTAGTGCCCTCTTATGGCCAGATGCAAATTTAATTTGTGAGCATCTGTTCTTTTGAGCAGCCACTAAAATGGACTGAAGCACCAGTAGCTACACTGGATTTGCATAGACAAGCTTTTTGTTAGTCTGAAACACTATGCAGAAGAGTGCACTTATTGAAGCAGACGTGAATGATAAAGGAAAATGCTTTTCACAAAATCATTGTTTTTCAGCCACATTTATAATGTTTTTTTTTTTTCAAAGCAATTTGCAAAACATCTATATCAGTATCACAGACAAAGCACTTTCAGATATTGAATATGCTTACCTTGACTGTCTTTGGCTAGAGTTATTCATTCTGGCAGAACCGAATGAGATTTTTTTTTTTTTTTGTCTAAAATGATGTCATGCTTCTATTTTGACTGTAATTTATATTCTTTGACATTTGTCTCTACAGATTCAAGTGAGTGAATAGAAAAGACATTTTAGGGGGGAATGCTCTTGCCATACACTGCTATTAGCCTCATCCAAATGTATATTAACACACGTCAATAAAAACTTCCCGCTTATTCGGTTGATGCGCGATTTTTTTAAATTCGTTTTATTTCCAACTTTCCCCCTTGTTCTGCTTTCACCAAATGTGTGACTCCCTTCAAAGGAGCTTTTAGCCTCAGATGCCTCCTGCCCACAGGCCCTTTGGACACAGTCCACCACATCATGCTTGGTGATTTAAACCCCAAAAGCCTGGCATCCAGGGCCATAACCTGAGTAAAATTTTGTCAATGTCACCATTTTTTATTGATCAGCAATACAACAGAACTGTGTCCTTGCCAATATAAAGATAGAAATACTATGCTGAGACACTGCAAGTGCATAAAGATGCATAGGTAATACAAAACAAGGGCAAAATACCTTGTATATACAAACATACATAATACTGTGTGTATATATTCACACACACACACACACACACACACACACACACACACACACACACACACACACACACACACAGTATATTTTGCAAGGTTTTCCCTGTAATGCTGTTAAAATCAGGTACAAATAGGTGGCCAGATATTCAAAGGCCCTTGAATCAACCAAATTCCTGTCGCGGGAGCTTCCGGTTGGCTGCAACAATAAAATAATGTCCTTGCTCCCCTTTTAACACTCTCCTGTTATTGATTATAAAACATTGACCAAAATGTGCAACCAAAAACACGGTGTGCTTACCTGTGTGCAAGTGCCAGGAAATAGATTAGCATCCTTCATCCTCCCGCACGTCCTCTGACACTTGGCCCGCACTCCCTGCAGCTGTCTCCGGAGCGCTATTCTGCATTAAAATGTCATTTTTATTTCCTATTTTGTGCTAAAAGTTCACGACCAATTCGTGCAATCAGGATTTCCAATTACGTGGATGCAGATTCATTTTGACAGCCCGACTGGGTTATGTCAGCACAGCTGATGAACCTGCTTTCCCTGCGAAGTGGCTGCAGCTAAAGGGTTTCAGCAAGGTGTCTGTGTCTGGCAGGCCCTCAGAGTACAGCGACAGGGGTGTACAAGGGCCCTCTTTCGCTAAGGGCTTTGGCGTATGTGATATTGCAACGTTAAATTATTCCCAAAAACCATACCCAATTTTCTGTTATCTCATTATTAGGGCTCTTTCATTTAAATTTAAATTTCTTTACACTAAAGAACGTGCTGCAACTCTTAATGCTTCATCTCTATCTGTAAAGGTGATTTAGCTTTATTCACTTTCCAACAGAAAAAAATGTGTGCAGCATCACGCTGGCACGCTGATGCCTTTGTTAAAGGTGACTTACACTGTTAGATGTTCAGCTTTACAACAGTTTACCTATTTATGCACCGCTGCGTTCTGAGTAAATATCTTGCTCAAGGGCAACTGGATTTGAAACGGTAACCTCCCGAGTGCAGGGCATCTGCTTTCGAGCATACGGGCCAAAGTCACTGAAACACATTGACTATAGCGCGCATCAAAATGAACGACTCCCTACGACTCTGGTAGAGCGCACTACTCCTCGCAGTAATGTCTACCCGTTGAAATTCTGTGGCTGCGGAGCTCTGCGAAAAGCAGGACTTTCTTTCAAACCAAAGGCATGCGGATGAGTTTCACATTAAAACGCATTCATTTGTTTGCTCTGAAACACCAGCATCTTAACCGTGTACTCCTGTAGTTCTCTCATTTTCGCTTTTCAACAGGTTGTGTTCTGCTGCACGTTTTTATACCGGATATTGTATGACCCCCATCAAACACTCGAAATAACAGATGGAAAAGCACTCCCGGTTTGTTGCCGGCATCATCGAGAAAGGAAACTTTCTTCCTGTTCTGCTTCCACTGTTCATATTGTGACAAACTTTGTTTTTGTGCAATACATAAGGGGATCTATCCGAAATGAAGAACTGGTGCTGTGATTTCTCATTTCTTGTTTTTTTTTGTTCCTTTTCTTTTTCTTTTGCCAGAGGAGCTGTTTTCCACTCCCTCGGTCTGTGCATTCAGAATGACTTCTTTAAACTTCCGAGTTGAAAGCATTTTGACGGCTGTAATTGAAATCAGCAGAGCCAAACACTCAAAGCATGACATTTCTGCTTGTCCTTAGCATTTCTTCAAGTCAATTTCAAGCTCTCTCCAAAGCCGCTTGTTTTTCATTAGAAGTTTGTGTGGCTCCTCAGTGCGCATTGCTTTGGCGATATAATTCTTTACTCACGTTTATTTCTTCAAAAGGAGAAGCAAGTTATCTTTTGCCAACAAAAACTTACGTCACGCAAACCCAGCACCGTGCTTTGCTATTATTACAGATTATTAATTTTGACCAATCGGTACAGAAGAATACATGGAATTCGAACCGACTGGGCTTCAATATGATCTGATAGCCCTGCTATTTTTCAGCTTAAATAATGCCAGGTTGCGTGTCTTTGTGTTTTTCTCAAAACCTCGTGTGGTGGACTGATGTATCTAGCTCGTGCACCTCAACTAGCCTCGCGTCATAAGCATCCATGTTAGGCTCTGGATCATCTCAACCCTTGAGCATGGTTTCTGATAGTGACTGAGATATGAGTGAGTAACACGCAAGCACATCAATCTGCAAGGGAAATGTTCTCACCATTTTAAGACAGTATGATAAACAGATCAGTGTCATTCTTTTTTCCCTCCAGCAGCTGCTTCTCCAGCTGCAACTATGATCATCTGACAGACCTGCAAGGACCATGGCTACACTTTCCCACTCTAATTGAATTTAATGTCCGCTATTGGCCCCTAAGTGGTGCTTTAGCATCTTTAACGTGAACATGATCTTCCCAATTTCTCCTTCTTGTGCTCAGAATATGGCCTGCAAGGTACTTTGTTACTGCCAATACATTTGTTCCTCGGTGAACACATTCCGTGCTGTAATGTGAAAGATGGTGCCAAGTCCCTCCCTTGGAGGCCTTAGGTGGAATGGAGGCCTGGGGTAAAGTATTGCATAATGTTGCTAAAATGTATTTGACATGCTTAAGTTGGGAAGAAGGGTGATGCCCGAGCATTTCTGGGATATTACAACATATCAGAGAGAAATACAAATGAGGTTTAGGTTGTCTCGGGTTCTGACTTTCTGTCTGTCTCGAGGCAGGATGGCGCTGAGCCCTGCAGCGGTTATTGACTCGAATGTGACAGGTTGTGATTTCAGCAGCAACAAACAGAGGTCTCACTTGAGGTTTGACATTTACTTTTCTCAGCACCTTGAGAACATCTGCTTGTTTCATTAAACATCTAATCCCTCACATGCTTTGGATTTATTGAAAGTTGCTTGGTTCAGTGTCCACCTTCTTGAGGAGCTCACTTCATAATGGAAGAAATTCATGCATAGTGTACATAATCCTGCTCCTGTCACTGGGTTTTGGGGTTTTTTTTAGGCTACTGCCTGCTAAGCTTAGCTTTTCGCGCTGAGTCTATACTGTATTACTCAAAAAGTGGAAATAGAAGGGAGAGCTGCAACTGCCTTAGCCAAAGGAATGGTTTCATAATGGGCCTTTAGAAGTCCAAAAAGGACTATGGTAAATATAATGAAAAGCTGAATGAGAAGCAGGAGAACTTCTGTTGTATGGATGGGACAAGGGGTCCAATGAATGGCGAATCTTTAGTTGTGAATAAATGGATGCTACACAAGTAAGTGATACAATTAAATGTGGAACGAAACAAAAAGGCCTGTATAAAACCCCCAGCCTTGTAAAATGATATCATAAAGTTTGGGTGTCACCAAGGGCGTGAAATCCGATGTGCCCTATCTCAAAAAGTGTCACACAAGACAGCAGAATGCAGAACGTCCCTACAGAGTTCTGAAGTAATGAAGCTTGTCTGTTATTAGAAGCGATACCACGGCTGTGTTTTAATATTTATTATTCACGTATTAGCTAGCAGTTGAAATGTAACTCTACATAGAAAGTATATCGTATTTGCCTGAATGTAAGACGATCCAGATTATTAAACAATTGCCTCTTTTTCAAAATTAATTTTTGGAAAAAGGCTTTTGGAACATTATATCTTACCTTAAAAAAGAAAAATAATATTTATTCATATTTTGTGTTTTTAAGACAGTCTTTTCACGCACGCCATCTTCAGGAATGACATTCCGTGCCTTCATATTTCCTGGCTCCTTGAGAGTTGTTTGACACCTCTGCCTCATTGATCACCATTATCTTAAAATTGGCATCATAGCTCCTCCTCAGTCCTTGGTTAATCTGGCCAGCCTTGTGCTACTTTTTTCCAGACCATCTTGACGTTTTGCCATCTTTCGCATTCGCTAGCTGCAGGACAATTGATGCCAGTGGATAAGTAACGCCTCCTACTGGTGTTATACGGTATATGCCCTTCGTACTGTAGGACCTTTGACTGTAAGACGATCCAATGTTTTTTTTAGATGTAATTCTCACAAAAAATACAGTCTTATATTTGGCCAGCAAAGTATTTTTGAATAACAAAAAGACTGCTCACTAACAAAATTCACCTGTATTTGTAGAATAGATGTACTGAATCATGTCAAAAGCGAAAACCTCACTGCAGTCGTATTCTCTTGGGATGTCTTCCTTTCGGTCCAATTCTGCTGTTAACGCTGACAATATTTTTTGAATTTTGACTAATAATGTTGGGCCAGTTTCCCTCGAACACTGTGGTAACAGCACTTCCTGCGGAAAAACACAACAGCTTGTTGCAGAGGTGACAAGTTAAAACTGTTAATTTAAAGTGCAGACAGGCATGCAAGCTATTGATGCCGAGCAGATGCAATCCTCTCCCAGAGAAAGAGCAGCTGTATTATCACACAGCAAGAGCAAACCGCAGGGTTGCACACATTTGCGAGTTTAACCTTGATGTTAAGGGGAAACAGCCGTATGTCATAAAGTTATAACACATTTGAGCATGTTAATAATATAAATGTATTCAAATTGGCTACTGGATGTTTTCTGGGCTGCTATCAGAAGTGTCTTGCATCTCATCTTGGCTTCCCGGTGTTTTAGCTTTGACTCACGGTATGACTCGAGTTGCAAAGGTGATCTTTAAGTTACCAAAACAGCTGAAAAAATAACTTATACAATGCATAACCGAGCAAAAAATACTCACATGCCCTGCATATGTAATCTACAGTTAATCTGCATCTGACTGTACCACAGTTCTAGAAACACTTTAAATAGCCCAACGTCTACCTTCGGGAAAGACTGAACTGCTGCATTCCAAGGGGGTAGCTCACTGAGGCAAGATTCTACACAACTTTATTTAACAATCCATCATTATTGTAATGTACAAGGTTTACCAAAACCAGCTTAATGCCAGCTTCCATTTTTCCAGTTCAGCTCAATCTGAGCATCTGTTCCTTAGATGAACCCTTGCCAGGCCTGAAGGTAAACAAGGCTGAGGAGCACACAGGCGCTGTAATGTGCGTGGTTTACTCATTTTACAAGGCGCCAGCGGGAGGGAATTTGCATGTTTGTGAGCATTGAGTGTTTCTATGATATGAAAAATGCACCCAGCGGTGCTTTAAATGTTTGGGAATAATGGATGAGAATATGAGGGCTTTAACGGTACTGGACCCACTCTGTCATAGAAGTAATATTACTGGATGCAGAGATGCAGAACCCCCTGGACTACAAGCAGGTACTGTACATCATATAATAAGCAAATATTAACTGATGACACAACAGCGCAAAAGAAGAAAAAGTGCATCGTTGACTACCGAGGTGCAGGGTTCATATTTCCGTAAAAAAAGTCCCCAAGGGGTTCATGTTCCTTTAAAAAATCCAGGAAGGACACAATTATCTGCAGTGCGCCATCACCAGATCAGTGCAGGAGCCTATCAATAAGCACTGTGCACTGAATATCATTCTCGCATTGTAAGCCTCAGCCATACTCTCTGCATTTCAAATGTGTCCTTCTTCAAGTTCAGGATTATTCTCCATGTTTTATGGAACACACAATCGTCCACATTACAGCCACATTCATGCCTAGCCAAGCGTTTAAGCCAGAAGGTCCATTCCAGCTGAATGTGCAGGCAAAGGGACTTGCCGTCATTGAGACCCCGCTCATTGGTATTCCCACGGGGTCTGGGTTTGACCAAATGGTGTGGTCCATCACATAAATAAGGTTAATAAGACCTGCTGTTGGGCTGTATCAAAATAACACATCTCCTCTAATCTCAGTGCATCAGCACATCATTCAAAACCCTCCGTGTAAATAGTAAGCGTACTTTGTCTGCTTAATGACTCACCCAACATTGGGTAGCTCCACTATAAATGGACCGAGCTCAACTGTATCATACAAAAGGCGATATTTTTTGTGGACAGTGTTAATAACCCAGCTTTTCATTTCTGTACACCTTTCCATGGCAACCAAACGTTTGTCTGTCATGACTTTTAGAAAGCTAAAAATTTTAATTTCGAGAGAAATTAAAACCTGCGTAAGCGATCCCTTTAATAGGAGCACAGAAGCATCTTGCCTGATGGATTGTTCACTCTCGAATGGGAGAGGGAAGAAAAAACTTTTGTGCTGATGTTATATTATGAAATGTTCTAGTTGGCCACCCGCTTTTGGAAGAAAGGGGTGGTTTAGCAAGAAAAAAAGGCTATATCTGCAAAGAAGGTGGGGAAAAGTTACCATAAATAAAATAACCGGAGGGAGAGCTGGGCAGTACAAAATTATTGTACTGTGGAGGAAAAACAAAGGAATGCAGCTCATGTCGGGGTTTTTAGTCAAAGGGAGTTCTGCATTAAAGCTTTGGGCCATTTACAGTACAAAGTTCAGGTTCATGAATTCAAATCAAAGTGCTGTAAGTGAAAAGAATGAGAATGGAACAGACTGGAGTGTTAGAAATCTGGCCTTGCTCAGACCAACAGCCTCATGCATGCATTCGAAAAAAGTGACTCAAGAGAATAACATAATCGGAAACCTAAGCCTAAGGGGGGGGGGGGGGATTTATGAACACCCATGGAGTGTGAAGTGACACATTGGCTTAGTGAGTGGTGCTGCTGCCTGACTGCACCTACGTTGGTCCGGAGTGAATTTAGATCCAGCTCAGTCAGTGTGGAGTCCGGATGTTCTCCCCGTGTCTGTACGCGTCTCCTCCAGGTGCTCCCATTTCCTCCCACAGTCCGAAGACTTGTGTTTCAGGGAAATTGGTCACACTAACTCACCCATTGTGTGTGTGACCACCCCGTGATGGAGTACTATGCCATCTAGGGGCACTTTGACATGCAGATGGTGCTGAATAAAACTCTGACATGACACAGAACATCAGTTTTGCTCTAACCTAACACTTCATAAGCAATGACAAAACCACTCTTATTTGTATTCCTTACAGAATATGGAAAAATTTGTCTTGGTTAATCAGAGTAAATCTCACTTCACTGTGCAATAGCGAATTAACCTGTCAAGCCTCGATTCGCATGTTTGCAAAAAAAGTCAGTTAAGCGGCGTACTGTTTTTGTACACTTTCTGAACAACTAATGAACACGCTTTCATTCATTTCCCACTTTTTAAAGCCAGCATATTGCATATCTAGTATATGCTTATGCAGTCCTGCCATTTTTTTTTTTTTTAAACCAAGATTGGTCAATCTGAAAACCAACTGTTCTTAGAATTTAACTTATTTTGTGATTTGAAATTTTTACAGCTTAATCCATTCGTTCATTTAAATGTATTCGGTCAACCCACGTTGTCCAGCAGTCCATCCACTATTGTAAACCGCTGAGTTCTGGTGGTTGGGAGCCCATCCCGGACACACTGGGTAATAGGATGCAAAACTAAGCGGTGAGCGTTTCGAAGTCACATTTACATGCGAATAACCTACACAGACACAGCAGTCACATGCAGCCACATCTACTGTAGTTGGCTGGTTGCGTCTTCTTCTCTGCAGTCACCATCTCCATGCCTTCACTGCAAATTGTGCTTGGTGATTCTCGTGCACCATCATTGTACAAATGTTTATCTAACTTATCAATCTAATCATTATTCTACTACTGTATATTATTAATAAAAGGAAATATCTGTTTTTTAATACATTTAACACATTCAACTCCATTTTGATGGATATTTGGTCTAACTTAAACCAACAGTGGTGTGACTTTGTGGGCCTAGGGATGCTTAAAAATACTTCCATTGATATTAATGACAATTATGCCTCCGATATACAAGATTTCAGCTTATAAACAGAATTCTGGAAATCCAGGCTTGTAAGTGAGGGGGTGCCTGTATTTAGTTTAGAATTACCTGCACCAGATTGCATCAAAGCTGAGATAAATGTTCAAACAGTAAACATGCAAATAAAAATCCAGCAGCTGAACTAATACGCACAAATATGAATACCACTTCTGTAAATTTACTTTTTCTCAGCAGGTTAATCAGAATAATGTAATGTGTCCTTTTTTGCCCCCTTGTAGAAATGTACCATGCCATGGATCCAACTTTAAAAAGGTAGTAAATGTGCAGTGCGGGATAAATAATACATGTTTCATTGCTCTTGACTTATACCTTTGACATTTTCGCATGCATGACAAGGTACTAAATTTTCATTTCAGGGGCGTACAGACAAGTACATACAGGAGGGTGGTACTGGGCTGAGTTTCTGTTCTCAGAAATCTGAAATCTGGAATTAAGAGTACAATAGTTTAGAGTGTTTTTCAAAAAGGCATTGTCCGTTGAGAAAAGAAAAGAAAACACATTTGGGGGAAACCATACTCTAATGTAAAGAGAAAAAAATATTTTGTGCATAGTAAAAACCTTCCCCCACCACAATAACGTTAAACATTTTCACAAGTTTTTTTTTTTTTTTTTTTTTTTTGGGGGGGGGTGGACCTTCACCATATCCATGCCCATTTTCCTGTACGCATCCCAGCAGCTATTCTAGACAAAATATTAATAAAATGACACATTAATATGGTTTTCTGCAGCGTTTATTTTTGCGATCGCACGGCAGTACAAATAAAGTTGGTGTTAAATGTCAAAAGCCCTTCAATATCCATCGTTGAGGCGTTGAGCATTTTTTCGCTTTTTGATAAAATGCGGCTCCTTTGAATGAGGTGTAAGAGCACTGCTTTACTCGCTTTGGGACTCGTAGTAGCTGCGAGGTTTCTGTCATTTCGGTGCCGAGTCGTTCATCAGTCAGCAGACAAATCCAGCCTTGGTCGCTCCGTGGTTTGACCCATACTGGCCCGCTGCCGTCACCTGTGCTTTAAGGCCCAGTCACCCCAGTGTAACCAGTTTACAGGTGACTAATGTTGATTTTGTGACCTAAGACAAATCACCAATTTCTCTGCGGGGGGAAGCAACCTTTATTCCAGGCGGTACAAAATACATTGAGGTGGTGTAATATGCATTAATGAAATAAGGGCTTTGGTAGTTATCATTCTTTTTTTTAAATTTAGGTTGGTCTTTTGTCTTCAGAGGAAATGTATCACGAGGGAGTGGTAGCAGCGGGTTAAACTAATGAAAGAAAGCTAATAATGAGAAGATGAATATTGGCAAAAAAATCCACAGAGGAGTGAGGAGCACTGGGGATTTTTTTGTTTTTTCCCAGCAAGAGGTAGGGTGGCAGCAACTGTGTTCATGCTGAAATTGTACTCATCGGAAGTGCTCCTGAAAAAATGGATCTGCTTCGTGTTGTGTGCATTTGCGCTTGCATGAAGCCGAAGTGAGGGAGGTGAGATGGGATGATGCCGTCTGCTAGCCTCCCTCGAAATTTGAGAGTAGCAGCCAGAAAAGTGAAAATAAAAAGCTTTGAGACAATGCTGGCTGACTGCTTAAATCTGTGCATTTCACAGCACCTGGGCTGTGGTTTCGCATGCAGCTCCATGCCTAGCTTATCTGCTCTCCTTGCATTTCTCCACACTTCCTCCCACAGTCCAAAGACGTGTTTCAGGCATTTTGATGACTAAATTGAGCACAGTGTGTAATGTATGTGATAGCGAGGGTCTTACTTTGCTGTATAAATCAAAGTGGTCGAGTGTAATGTACGTTGCATTATAAGTTACCTTGAATGAAGGTTAAATATTTATTATTGAACATAAAGTATTAAGCAAACAAACAAACAAATAAATAGACGATACACAGATAGACAGACAAACAAACAAAGCACTTGGGAGAAAAGAGTCCACCAGATGAACACATCTAAATGGAAACACTGACATCAGGTTTTAAACCCCTTTTCAACCTATTGACTTACCATCACAACCTTGCACTGGGGATCATTGACAGTGACAAGTACATCCTGGAGCACAAAGGTACATGTGGTTTATTAAGGTGACTTCTGCGATGTTTGAATGTGACGTTCATCAAGTTAAACTGTGCACACTTTGTTGTGTCAGAGGTATTACAGTTGTACAGTACGGTAGGTAGTGTAGTAAAGGTCTGCATCCTGACAAAATATGACTGTCTTACATGGCAGAGCTGGTGTTTACTTCTCCACCGGGGGGGCAGATCATGAAGACTGGGATTTGTTGGTTCTGTTCCACAAACTGGCATTTCTCCTGGCTTTTGGCACCGTTTCGTAGCTTTGAGTCACCTCTACCAGACTCCGAATGAGTTCATACAAATCTTATGCAAATATTAATCAGCCACATGCATCAAAGGCTGTGACAAATGTCCCAGAGCTCCAGGTGACACCACAGCATTAAAATCAGAACCTGAAAGTGAGCAGCATCTATACGTTCATTTTTTCCCCCCTTCAGCAGGTAAACATGAATAATGGAAATCCCCCTTACGCTGCCCTCTTGTTGAAATGTAAGCTAGCATGGAACTGAACTGAAAAATAAATGTTCAGCATGGGATAAATAATACGCACCATCGGTCATGACGTACACCTTTGACTTCTGTGACTTGTGGATGTGCTACACGCCATATTCGGCAGTTCGCAGGGATTATGTCCTCGGAAAACTTAAGTCCGAATTTAGGTTGCGCTAAAGGCATTTGGGTGCGCTGTTGTAGCTGCCTTGTAAAGTTAGTATCAGTATCTTGCAGCCATTCCTCTGCTCCGGTTTCATTAAGGGACTCCTTGGGGTTCCATGTGCTACTCAGCTGAGCAGCGTTCACTCCACTCGGGGGCTCGCAGGCAACTCATCAGTCTGCATTCCTCATTTCTCACCTTTATCCTCATCCTGACAGTTTAATTTCTAAAGGTTTCTGTGTGTGAACGTTAGCGTTTGCAAATTATTATTATTATTATTATTATTATTATTATTATTATTATTATTATTATTATTATTATTACTTGGATCCTGTCAAGATCATGCTGCCTCTGAGTGCTATGAATAGTTTCTTTATTTTTCTTTGTTAAGTAGACATGTGGTTTTACAAACGGTGCATTTAAATTATTTATTGATGTAAATTGTAAGAATTTAAAATCATAAGTGGTGAATTTTCAAAATGGTTACCGTCACTTTCAATTCCTGAGACTCGCAGCAGATTAAAATGAAACCAACCTAAAACAGACACAGTTGCTTCAATATTTCAATTGCTAGTTCAATAATAATAATGTAATAGTAATGCCTGCATATGATATTCAGTATTTATGCAAACAGAGCGGGGAAGACAAAAGAATATTAAAAAAATGTATATATTCAAACAAATTCACGACCTTCCAAGTTGAAATTGCATGCACAGCTGAATTGGGGGCCATGTTTTACCAAGGTTGTGACAAGGTGAGACTAGAAAACTGTTTGAACTGCTGTTCAGGTGTTGGTAGGTGTGTGAAATCCAAATCTGATTTTTGTAAATACAATGAAGCGTTTAAAAAGTTAAAATAGGAGTACGGAATGAAATCTTTTGTAATTGTAAACTGAACAATTATATTTTGGGGGATGACTGGGAATTATGAGCTTTCCTGGAAATGTAACAAAATCTTCAGTGTAGCTGCTGGATCCTCCATGTGACTGATGTTGCACAGTTTGTGCTCATTGCTAACATCTCTTTTGAACATTTACGCTATTTTGTCCAGCAAATCATGTTCTATTAGCCCGTTGAAACATGTAATGTGTTTCCTGTTTGAGACGTGCGTGATCTAACTATCACTAGACGTGCCTTGCTGTTCTTAAGAATGACTTGAAGGGCTCTAAGGGGGCTTCATGCCAATTTCTGTTCTACCTTTCATTTCCAGAGTGCAAGTCAAGGGCAGGTATTGAAGTAGGAGGCACGGTGTCTGTAAAAGGGGGACTTTTAGAAGCTAATGTGGGGTCTGACAGCCTGGGCTTGGGAATGGCAGTAAATTGTCCCTGCTTTGTTGCCTTGGGGGTAATATTGGCTTCATAATATTCAACTGTTCTTCCTGGAAAGCAACTCATTACATAAAACAAAGCAACAAAGGCCAAATTTGGATACATAGCAAAGCCAATATTTACCCTTTTTGTTGTATTTAATGATTTTTCTAATATGGATTTTTTAAAATCTTTTTTTATTTTGTTGTCACGGTTGTCTTGTGATTTAAATGTCTTAACATTAAGTGGATTGACCTGAATTAAACAGTTTTAAACTTTCAAAAGTCAACTTTTAAGTTTTTGTACACGATGGGCCATTCTGATGCCATAATTCAGGGGCCTATTAGCACTGAATTGAATTTATATATATATATATATATATATATATATATATATATATATNATTTTTCCGCATTAAGGCTATTTCCATTCTGGATTGAGCCACATGGGCTCTGATTTGGGTTTCATCAGCAGGAAGTAAATGAGCGCTGAGGCCTTTGAGTGCTGGGATTAAACATCATTGACACTCCTTTTTGTTTTTGTTTGAAATTGCATTAGGAGGAAATAAATAAGCAGTAGGCCTTTGAACGAAAGGACTGAATTTCACCAACAATGCCTTTTGTTTGTTGTTGTTTGTCCTTGTTTATTTTGCATGCAGATGTACCTTGTGATTTTCCCAGAAGGAACTCGATACAACCCAGAGCTCAAGAAAGTGATCGGCGAAAGCCAGGCTTTTGCTGCCAAGGAAGGTATGTGTCCTTTTAATGTTAACTGTTTGATGTAACACTATATATATATATATATATATATATATATATATATATATATATATATATATATATATTTACATTTATTTATTTATTTATTTACATTTTTTTTATTGCAAAATGAGCGTTTGCTACAATGCAGATGTCAGGAGAAGCGTCGTCCCAACGCATGGCGACGCGGTGACGACCCCACGCGACGCGACTGTTCCGAATGTCGGCGACGCGACTGTTCCAGATGTTCGACGCGACGCGGCTATAAGAGATGTTGCACCGACCGGCACCGGCGCGGGACCTGACTGATATCGTTCGAGTTGTTAAACTGCCTGTGTGTTCCGAGGCTGACTGAATAAACGACGGAGTGTTGGCATCCCGTGTCCCGTCTCTCGTCTGCATTCGGGTCCTACGCCTTACACCCGATCGAGAGCCGATCGGGACCGTGACAGCAGAAATCTGCTTGTTTTGCAAATAGCTTTCTGATTCTTTCAATGATAGTCATAAAGCAAAGACTGCATGACACACCTGCAGTACCTTTGGGTGAAAATGAGATTTAAGGAGCTAAAATTTATTTGATTTTTTAAGAGAAAAATCTTGTTTGAGCACTATTGTAACTTCCGGGAATGCTGGAGTGCTCTCGGAGAGATCACGTCATCTTAAAGATTCAAAAGGGCCTGTAGATCTAGCATTAAATGCTCTAAATTAACAACTGAATTGTGTTTCTTAGCAGTTTGCTGTGTTTCAAGCTGCTGAAATGTCTTTGAATTTAATATTTAAGGTTTTCAGTGTTCATACTGGTGTTTACAGTAAGTTTAACAAGAAAAAAGTTCTAATGCATTTACACCAATGCCAGTTCAGGGCAATTGAAATGTTTGGAGAAAAAATGCTGTTATATTTAAGTGTGTATATGTGTGTGTGTGTGGATTTTCTCAGACCAGTAACTGGGTGAACTGCAAAATGGAGCAGTTGGTGCCGAAATGACATTTGAATCCTAATTCCCAGATAACCCCTGCAATTTGTGAATTATGAATAAGTGACAAAAGCAGCCTTGTTGAATGTTCTGTCAATTTTCTGCAGCATTATACTAAATAAAATTGTGATGCCCTGGAGAGTGAAAGAACCAGAAGGGTTTTTTGCTAGACATTTATGTAATAGCCTTGGTTGGAATAAACATGCAAATAAAATTCTTTATGCATGCCAATTCAAACTGCCTGCTATTCTCTTTCCACAGAAGCTTGTCATTAACACAGCCTAATAGCGTAATAGATTTTAAGTGAACTGAATGTTAGCAGTTTTTATTAATTGTTAACTCTCCTGGTTTTGCATAATTCCCAGCATGCCTTGTGCCTGGTATCCTATAGTTGTTGCTATTGCACCTTCCCCCCCCACCCACTTTGAAACAGGGAGTTTCCTCTTTCACTGCACTGTTTAGGCGTACAAGTCACCTGGGGTGTCCGTTGACCCATACAACAACAAGCCTCGCTGACTTTCATGCCAGTTGCTAGGTTGCCATCTTAAATTTTCAGCTGTAACTCTCCAAAACTTTTATTTATTAATGTCAGAACATTTTACAAAATGAAATGCCATTTTTCTATCTTTTCATATGGTAAAGGCTAGGCAATGTTTAATTATTCTGCATTATGTTCTAGCAATGGACTGACCACCCTTCCCAGGTGCCGTGTGTCCAGTGATTCCGGGTTAGGCTCTGGCCTTCCATGACCCTGACCTGCATAACCACCTTAAACAAAATGAATGAATGAACATGTGCTCATGTGAACTGTTTACATTCTGAGATGTTCCTTCAAACCTCAAGACACTGCTATCCTTTGCAGAGGGTTTGAGTCAAACCTTAATGCTTGACCTGTATTCATTTTTCATTACAGGATTTCATTAATTAAATATTAAATAATGTTTATTTATTAATACTAATCTGTTACTGCAGTTATGCAAAATTTTTACGTGTACTCAGTATTGCCAAACCTGTTTGATTTACTCCCTATGTAACTCAGCTCTTGTTCTTCACTTTCTACACCACAGGTTACTTTAAATTTGTATACAGTAAGTGCCCCCTGGACTGGTTCAGGTAACCAAAGGTCCACAGAAGCATCCTTTGAATAAATTAGATGAAAAATCCTTAAAATCTCTCACCGAACTGGATTCCTTTAATCCTTGAGGTCCCCTGCTGTTTCTGTGCAAACCCCCCACCAAGTGCAATTGCATGTTTATCAGGCACCCAGCATCCCTCCTCTTGTGTGTGCCGTTTGCTTTCTTCTCCAGCTTTGCTTTCCTCGCACTCATTCAATCCCATTTACACAATTCTAAGACTGGAGACAACATTAAGTGTTCATTTGTAAAGCAAGAACCCACTACTTACTCCAAATGACACCCGTGTTTAATACCAAGCATGCTTTTATATTTTACATCAGTTATTTAACTTTTTTTTAACCAAATGAACAGGTCCACTCCTTGTGTGACGTATTTGCAGTCGTACATCCTGGGGGGTCTTTTTGTTCTCTAAGCAGCCATCCTTACCGGTCCTGTTCCTCTGCAGCAGCACCTTTTTCTGGGGTTAACTGGTGCCAAACTCTGAATCTTTAGTATAAATAAGAAAGTGTTAAGGACTTCATTGATTTAGTAGGAGCCAGGCCATATTTTGTTGAACGCAAGGCTCTCCGGTTTGCTCTGAATTAAAGCCGTTGTAATTCCATCTGAGTTCTGACACAGCCGATTAAAGCAGTTCTAAGGGAGATTACATTTATTATTGTCCCTCTGCACCCAGATCCAGCCCAGCTGGAGATTCATCATTCCATTTGGGTTCCACCAAGCTGAGGAGACTTCGGTGTGGGTGGACACCCCCATGTTCACCCGACCAGCTCTCAGTTGGTCATAAAGTTCATGGGGACTACTTTTCTCATAACAAGTATTTTGGAAATAACTGGGTCTCTGGCAGCTGCTGGCAACCTGCGTTTTGGAACTGATGCATTGATCAGGATTTTTTTATATCGCTTTGCTAAAATAACAACTGTGAAATGAAGGAATGAATGAACGAACGAACAAACAAACAAATACAAATGGTCCCTGACTTAGGATGGGGTTATGTTCCGATAAACCGTTTCAATAAGTCGAAAATATAATTCAGTTGAAACCGAATGCAGGTGATGTCTTAAGCCCTGTCTTTACACTGAGCACTGATGATGACTGGATGACTGATCGGTGTGAGAACCAATTGTGAACAGAATTTAGTTCCTACCCGGACTTCCTGTTAGCGCTCAGTTTCCGCTGCCCTTTGTGAAATCTCCTGCAACCACTATCTTGCTAAGACCTGGTACTTTCTTTATTTTGAATTGTGGAATCTTCTGTTTTTGTTTGATGCCAGTCGCTAATGTTTAACTAACAGCAACACTCTTTATTGGAAACAACACTCAATAAAGAGTTTAACAGAACTTAAAACTTATTACTGTGGTGTCTTGCAATTGCTTTCGCCAACCCATGCCATAACAGCCACTGAACATCATAGCCTAGTCTGCCTTGAAAGTCATTACGGGCTTGCTGTTTTCATGGCGCTTTCAGGAGACACAGACAAGGTTAGATTAGATGTATAGCAGCACCCTGGACTCAGCGAGGGGTCCACCCTTTTTCTGTGGGTTTCTTTTGTTTTGACTTAGAGCCTTGGGGTTTGTTTTTATTTTCTCAGTCATAACCATCATGCACAGTTTGTGTTTGTATTTGTTGCTTTTATTACAGATTCTGTACTCAATTTTTACAGATTGGTTAGTTTTAATGCTGCGTGACAGCTTTTAACTATTTCCAGTAGTGTTTTGAATAAAAAGTATTAAAAAGGAGAGAAACAAAAGATTTTATCTGGCATTTGGACAGTTAGTAATTCTGCACACTTTGTGCTACACTTATCCATTCTAATCCAAGAAAAAAATCACTTTGTGAGACATTAGAACAATATCAGTAAAACTGAGAAATGTAAATGGAATCCCTGTGCTTAGTACCTAACAGTTAGCATTTTTTAACTGAATGAAATTGTGAAAAAAAATAAATAAATAATAGTAATGTTTGTCATCCATGTGTTTAACAAATACAAAGCTACTCTCAGAAGATAGAGAATATAATAAAATATTGGGAACAACAAAGCAGGATAATGAACTGGGGTCGATTAACATCTGACATCTCGAAGGCAATTCAAGAAGGCTATTTTGACAGCTGGCTAGAGTGAACAAAGTTGTACATTTATGGAGTCCTTCTTCTTATTAAACATCAGAAGGCATAGCAGCAATTGCTGGCATAAGGACTGACAAACACTCTCAGCTACACCCTGGCTCCACGCACCAGTCAGCCACTGAGCGCTTCATTGGGGTGCCGAAAAAGCAACACTAAAATGTGAATGAAGCAGAATCTGAGAGTAGAATGGCATGAATGCACTTTGCTGCAGAGAAACAATGCACAACTCTGTGGATTCTATTGCTGCATTTAATTGCATTTCTGCTTGCCAGCTGCAGGGGCTGTGAATTGTGCACAAATTTGAACTGGGTCTGCTCCTCCTTTTAATAAGACTTTTTGTGTAGGTGTGTATGCATTTCATCTCATTGCAGCTAAGCTCATCTCCTTCAGCTGTGGCTGTGATACATGAGGAGGGAAACGGATTAGACAGACAGACAGACAGGCAGGCAGGCAGGCAGACAGACAGACAGATAGATAGATAGATAGATAGATAGATAGATTGTGTTGAGAACCCTTCTTCACATTGTTATTATGATGATTTATTGGTAACAGTCTGTTCTCTATGAGCCATTAGCAATGACAATATGTGGTCAGTATGTGAGCTGTTTTACTGCTGATGACCCAAAAGTTGCTGTGCAAAACTCTCCTTGGAGGTCTAAACTCTGTATAAATTTTCTCAGGACTAGGTTCCACAGAAAACACAGTTAAAACAAGTTTAAAATCTGAAATATTAAAAGCTTTATGATTTGCATTTTAATATGACAATTTTTTACACCAGACTTCTATTTTTAGTGAATTTTCCTGTTCTGGAGCACAGTAGCTTGAAGCGTCTCCCAGGTACCATACTGTATAAGGTAGAGTTCACCCAGGACAAAATCCCAGTCCATAGTAGGGCGGTCATACACTGGGAAAACTGGATTTCCTTCAGTCTCATGCCTTTTGATTGCTGGAGACAAAGACCAAACTCAGAAAAATGCAAGGGAGTCCGGCAGCAGATGGCTTACTGGTTAGAACTGCTGCCATACAACCAAAGAACGTCAATCCCATCTCCTGCTGAACCATCTGTAATTAAGATGCTTAACCTGAACTGTTCTAGTAAAAACTACCCTTGTATTGGAGAAAACTGTCAGCTAAAATACTGAATGCTGAAACTATAAAACAAAGTTAAGATGGAGCCAGACTTAAGCAAAATATCTGTGCCCATGCGCTGTGAGTCACTATCTGCTATCTGCACCACCATCATGTTGCCCATGCTTAAAAAGTCTAACTCTTTTCTAGGATTAAAAAAAACAACTTAACAAGAAATTAGTAGGGTATTTTGCAAATTTTGTCTGCACACACTATAAAGCTAAAACTATGTGGACACTTGAGCATCACCCCCAAGTGTGCTTGTTGACCATCCCATTCCAAACCCATGGGCATTAATATGGAGTTGTCTGCCCCCTTTGCTGCTGTAACAGCCCCCACTCTTCTGGAAAGGCTTTCAACCAGATTTTGGGAATTTCTGCCCATTTGGCCACAAGAGCAACAGTGAGGCTGGGGGAGAAGACCTGGCTCACAGGCGGCCTTCCAGTTCATCCCAAAGGTGTTTGGTGGGGTTTCGGTCAGGGCTCTGTGCAGGCCTATCAGGTTCTTCCATACCAGCCTGGGCAAACTGTGTGTTTATGGAGCTCACTTTGTGTATGGGGGGGGGGGCACAGTTATACTGGAGCAGGAAAGGAGCTTCTTCCCCAAACTGTGGCCTCAAAGCTGAAGCAAACAGTTGTCTAGAATGTGTGTGCATGCTGTGCGTGGGTGTAGTTTAAACAGCTCAGCTCAGTCATTAGAAAGGGGGTCCACACATATTTCGCCGTACAGCAAAATTAAGCTAACACTTAGAGAATATTAACAACAAAACATCATGACTTTCTGGCTAGGCACTGAACACAGGGTTACATCACTAGCTGGTCTCACTGCTTGATGTAGACTTCAAGATGTGACATGATCAAGCACAAAGCTCTGCTCACATTGACCATTTAACTGCTCCGAAAGTTGGTCTTTTCAGCCTGCCGATAGGAGGGGTGCTCCTGTCTGTTTGCTTTTCAAAACATTTAATGCAAACAATTTGTTGACGCACGCAACTACTGTGTTGCCCTCCAAAGTTAACTTGTGCACTTGGTACTCCAGATGAAAGTCATGCTAGTCTTACAGAACACATTTTCAAATGAATGCATGATTTTTGTCTCCCAAGTCAAATTAAGAAGTATACAGACAATTTTAAAGGGATGTTTGGCAATGCTCTTTAAAGGGTCTTGCCAGACAAGCACATATCAACCATTTTCTTCACTGCTCCAAGCCTAACATACACAATGTCTGGGAGAGTGGTAGAATTATTGTAAAGTTTACTGTTACTTTTACTGCTTCTTCCACAGTCAATAATTACAACAAGATGAAGACCCATCCTATAAACTTTTGGGAGCTCCAAACCAAAAGCAGAGGGAATCTGTCTTACAGAATCTGTTATGCACGTGACCAGGTTTTACTGCTGGGGAAATATTGCATATCCCAGTCCAAGGTATAAAACACAACCTTTGTCACCCTAGAGGAGTTCACATGCCCTTCCTTTGATTTGCTGTATTCTTTCATCCATTACTATTAATCCTTTAATCCTCAACAGGGTAAGGGTGGTGCAGAGTCTGTGCTGGAATTTGTAGTCACAAGGGTATGAAATCTGGCTGGCATGCCAGTTCATTGCAGGGTGGCCACTTTCACAATTTAAAGAAAACAATGAACCTGAAACCCAAGCCTTTTGACTGTGGTGGGAAACTGGAACACCCATGTACATATGGAGAGAATATGGCAATGCCATACAGACTGGCAGATTCAAACTCACACCCAGCCATCCCTTGCTGGGCCACCACACCACACTTGCAGCTTCAAAATCTTTAATTTTTTCATGCTGCAAATTTCAATATTTTTTTTCAAATAAGACACCAAGCTGAAACAGATATTGCTCAGTGATTTTGATTTAATCTGTAACACAGATTGTGAACCTACGATGTAATTAAAATGACCAATGATCATGACTGTCAGATAACAGTGCTGTGGGATGGGGACTGCATCCCCCCCCGGATGTCTTGTTCCCTTTTTTGTGCTTCTAATTTGACTGTTTCCACTGTCAGGAGCCGCTCAGGACAACGGGGATCTTGACTGAGATGCACCGCTGTTCAGTCACATTCTATAAACTCCCTCACCCTGTGTCCACTGTAGTGACTGTGTTGCTTACATTTATTCATTTCCTTTGCCTTACCCGCATGTCCAGCGATACCGCCGCATACTTGGATCCACCCCAATCTCTAGAACGCTGACATTCGCTCTACCTGAATCAAAGCAAAAACACAAAATAAATTTTGCACGTTCACCTCCCAGATGTGGGCATTGCTCTTCTATCTTTTAGATATATTGAAATTTCAGGCATTGAGGCATATTAGGCCATACTACATCAATACTATTTTGTGTTTATATAAAAATATGAATGGCGTAGCATGCAATAGTTTTGATATCCATTCCAGTAATGGCTATGGCTGAACATGATAATGATCTAAGTTTTGCGAAATTGCTGTAAAGACATCACAGCAAATGACTGCCATGGTTCAAAAGCTACAGTCTTTAATTTTTTTTCAAAATCACTGGGCCATATTCTGTCTCCCACATGCATCTTCTGATACAGAGTGCACTTCTTGCATGCAACTGCATGGTTTAGGGTAGAAGCTGAGGGCAGAAAAACAGTAAAAAAAAATACATTAAAAGAAAATAAATATCAGCAGTGGGTTATGATACTAAATGCATGCCAGTAGTGTTCTGGATTGTGAACTATCTTGTAGGCAGACTGCAGTATCTCGGGCCCCCGGGGCTGTGAGCAACACAGGTGCAACAAAGGAACCCAAGGAGTGTCTCCCATTTCTGTCCACCTGCTACACCTCTGAACTCAAATACAAGTCTGGGTGGTGTCACTTGCAGAAGTTCTCCTATGACTCTGCAGTATTGGAGTGCACAGAGAAAGGTAAAGAACTGGACTTCAGGTATCCGATTGAAGACTTTGCTCCATGGTGTTAGTTAAATCATCTTCAGCTCAGTATCAATAAAATAAAGATCTGGTGTTTGATTTTTGCCATTTTAAAGAACCCTTGCAACTCAGTTACTACTGAGTTGGCAAACATGGAAGTTGTTCACCCAGGGGTCCATGTCAACAGCAAACTGGACCTGTCTCAAAGCACAGAGGAACCATATAAGAAAGGCCAGAGCAGGCTGTGGTTTCTTAGAAGGCTTAGGTCCCTTAATGTGTGCAGCAACATCCTACACAAATTCTACCAGAACATAGTTGCCAGGGTGATCTTTTATGCTATAGTGTTTTGGTGGGAAAAACACAACCAGTTACTGATGCAGAGGCAACAAGTTCTTCAAGAAAGCAGGTTCTGTCACTGGGCAGGGTCTTGATTCTGTGAAAGCCATGGCAGAGGACAGGATGAGGAAGAAGCTGCCGTACATAATGGAAAATGGCTGATATCCTCGGCATGATCACCTTGGGATGTTTTCACCAACGAGTGATTTAAAAGAAATGTTTGTGGCAGGACCAGAAGTGGGGAGTTCACAAAAGAAAACCCATCAGAATCATGGAGCAGGAGTAGTTCTGTAATTTGGAATGGGCGAAAACTCCTCCAAGCAGATGTACGACAGTTACCGTTTATGTTCAATGTTTAGTTGAAGTCATTGCTACTCATGGGGGTCACACCATTTGCTGAAAGCATTTTTTTCAAGAAAGATATTTAATGTTGCATCACTTTGGTCAACAAATAAAATTAAAACATTTTGTGCATTATTTGCTTTCCTTTTTAATGACTTGATGGTCTGATCACATTTTAGGTGAAATTCACAGAGAAATTCAGAAAATTGTAATGGATTCACAGAGTTTCCAGCACCACTATAGCACTACTATGATAAGACAATGCTTCTGGAGGTCCTTACCCTCATAATGCCACCTGTCCAAAATTGGTCAGCATGTATTGCTGCTATAATTTATTTATTTACTTATTGACTCATTTACATAATGCAATGTGTCTTATGAGTGCCTTATGTGTTTGGCTGTTTGCTGAATTTCCTTGGATGGATCAGTAAGTTCCTACTCCATCTTGTCCTGTACTCTTCTATCCTACTCAGGCCTGTCAAATGCTCTGGCAGTTCGTTGTAATGCTTCCATTTTAATTGGTCCATAATTATCCCAATTTTTGTGTCATCACCGTCGTTCCATAACTGACGCTCTTCCTCTTTCTTTACTAATACATACTTTAACCTGTTCCCCTGCTTTTGTGAGCTGTCACTATAAAAACAATGGCATCCTATAGTTTAAAGTTTAATCCTGGGACCTTCTTCCCCAAGGGATTGCTTTGAATAAGTTCTTCCCTAAATCATTTTTAATGCATTGAATGATACAAAGAGAATGCACTGAATCACCAATTTAATGAAGATGAACATAGATTACAGAAAGACCTTGAGATATGATTCTTTGATGTATGAGTTTTTCCACATATTGGTGAAATTATTTAACACCCAATGACAAAATGTCGGGCTTGTTTTTTTGGCTTTATGAGTAGCAAGAACCAAATACTGCAACACTGGGAGCGTGCAAATTCAAACTGTAATAGCAATTATGCATCCAATTTTTGAGATTTCAATTTTCAAACTGTTTTCCAGGAACACATTGAGCTCATAAGTTGCAGGACACCTGTAAAATAAACATTTAGAGTCCAGTATATTGCAACAAGCACCAGCCTGAACTACCAGACACCGATCTCCATAACACAGCCTTCTATTGAACACCCGAAGAAGGTAACAGCCACTCTTTTAGCACCCACACCAAAGTTAGTCGACCACATCAACCCCCAACACGGTGAAACAGGGAAAACCCCAACAACACAGCACAACATCCCATCCACGGTTGAACATTAATTAACTGTTCACATATGCGATACCAACATCGACCGATAGGGGTGCTTAGCCATAGCGCCCAACGCTACAATGTCATTTTCTTTCTTAGCAGCAGTGTCCGACATTTTAATTTCCAAGTAGCTGTCAACACGATATCAAAAGTACAGTCGTGCCTCCATATCTGCTGATTCAGTATCCACGGTTTCAGTTATCCGCAGTTTACCATAGTTTGAAAAAAAAAGTGGAAAACTAAAGAAATAAATGGTTCATAAGTTTCAAAACATGCACCAAGCAAGAACGGGCCATAACAAAGTGAAATCCAGAAGCCCAAATGGGCCCAGTACTTGACTTATTTTCCTTCGTCCCCATACCCATGCCCCGTACCCATGCACAGAACTTGCCTCCATTCTGCTTCAGTTGTTCGGTATTATCTGCAGTTTCACATAACCATGGTAGGTCTTGGAACGTATTACCTGTGGATGCAAGAGCACTACCATATTCAAAATTTGCCTTAATCTGCATCTGACTAACCCCAGCCTGCACCCATGTACATAGAATTTGTTCTGATCCGCAGCTGTCTTTCCTTTCCTGTAGCTTCAGTAATACCGTTGAACTACCTTCTTTCTTCCTTCACTTTCGACACCTAACACTCTGTTTGCACTACAAATGAATTTCCCACCAGTGCCCCTGCATCCTCATTCAGCAGACACAAATGCTTTCTCTACCCTTTTAAGTGGCAGTGGTCCTTCAGTTCACCATTCTCAGCATTCCTCTTCTCTGTGGTACTCTGCCCATGAGCCCAAGTTCTTGGAAAATCAATTATTTTAATATTCCAAACAGCTGAATAAAATGTGATCTTAGAGATGTCCCACTTCCATTCCTCAAAAAACATTACTGTCTCACTTGCTGAGTGAAGGGCCTTTTTTGTAAGCTATCAGCACTGACTGAACTGGTCACGGCCTTTGTCAACACATTTCTCTCCTAATTTTTTCCATTTCAAATTTCACTGACCAGGGAACCAGCACAAAGATGCATATCCAGATGGCTTGTGAAGTCACACATTTTCAAATTCTGTCCCCCACCCACTGAGGGAGAAGCAGACAAGTCAAATTACACTTGGCATGGAGTATGAGAGACATGCAGCTCTGTGGATCTTTATTCAATTTAGTTCACCTGTATTGTCATTATATTATGAGGAAATTGAATTTCTGCAACTCCCAGAGCATGATGAAACATGCAAAAATACAATACAGAATAGATACAGTAGTCCTGCACGTACTGTATAAATAGCAGCAGATACAAACAATTAATTCAAATCATGTAAATTAAAAGGAATGGCACAATAAAACCAAAAAAGTAGTGCACACATAGACAATGCTGTCTCTGGAATATCAAGCACAACTACTATAAAGCAACTGGGAAGAACAAAGTGTGGGCTGTAAGAATTGATATAGATGACAGCTTTGGAAAGAAGCTGTTTCTCAGTTCAGCTGTGTGCATTTGTATGCATCCATACTTCTCCAAGATGGGGGGGGGGGGCATTCTGGTAAGGCTGAGTTGGGACCTTGATGCTGATGGTTCTGTACCAGCAGTAGCTGAGCTAAATGTCCTCTATAACTGATTGAATACCAGTGATGTGTTAAGTGTTTTTGACAACACATTTCAGGGCAGCTGAGTCTCGGCTGGAGGGGCTACCACACCGTGGCTCTGATGTAAAAAGCAATGATGCTCTCAGGTGTGTGGGAGCAGAAGTTAGAGAGCATCTTGGGGCACAATTTGGCTCTCCAACTTCCTCAGAAAGAACAGACACTGCTGTGCTTTCCTGACTACTGCCAGCATCTTTAGATACCATGAGAAAACCTTAGTGAAGTGAACCAAGAAAGTTAAAACTAGAGACCCTTTGTAGTTCTTCCCTGTTAATGTGAGCAGAATTGTGTGCTGGATCCAATTTTCCTTCAGTCAGTCATTAACTCCTTGCTTTTCTTGATGCTGAGAGCCAGGCTGCTTGCAGTATCACCACCTCACCAAGTTCAACATTTCTTCCCTCTTAGCCTCATTGTTGTTTTTGATCAGGCCCACCGCCATCATGTTTGAAAATCTAATAATTTGGTTGGAGTTATGAACAGAGAATACGGGGGGAACTGAGTGCATATCCGTGTTATGTACTGGCCTCAGGGGTGAAAGTCTGTTAGTGAAGGAAATCTGTAATGCAACAGCAGATGAGTTGGAGAGAGTTTTGAGTTTTGAGGTGACTTTGGAAGGCTCTGCTGCACCAAAAGTAGTAACCTGGATACAGCCTGTAGATTTGCAAATGATGACCAACATCTTAGCAAACAGTGCTACAAAAAAGTGTTTGCCTCCTTCCTGATTCCCCCCTGTTGTCGCATAGTTGTCACGTTAGATGGTTTCAGATCTTTAGATGAAATAGCAAATAAATAGGAACCTAAGCAAACATATAGTAAAGTTTTTAATATTGCTTGATGCATTTAAAGAAAATAGCTATCTGACACACATATCAGCCAAGTAAAAAAAATAACTGTACCCTTAGTTATTCGATCAATCAGTTGGACATATTTAATAGACAACTGAAGGATTGAATGCCATGCTTAAATCCAGCCAACCTTGCTGAATGCAAACCTCACTACTGTCTTTATGTCAGTTTATGGTCTTTTAACTAAAGTGTCTCCTGTCCACTTTTTATTCCTATGATGCATAGTTTTTGTTGCTTTCTACACAAGTTGAGATTAGCATTGTCTTGAAGGAGGTGCTGACCTCCTTTCTGCCACAACATGAGGTAAACTAGCTGCACAATGATCGGAGAAGCTGACATCTATTGTTCTGATATGCAAATGTGAGCCAATTTGTGTCCAGTGAGCAGGAAATATTGTACATTTTTGCAGAACATTTTTAGAACAAAAGTCCCTTGACTGTATGGAGCAGCCCTCAGTCACATAAAATCAACCCTTTATGGGAAAAGGTGCTTCTCCCTGGTTTCTGTGACCCTCTGGAGCGAGTGTGGTGTGTTTACAGTAAAGAGTTAACATGCTGCATGGTTTGCATTATCACAGTCTGTCCACAAGGAAGATGTAAACAGGCTGATTTTCACCTGTATCCCACTCAAAAAAAGCACTACATCAACCATGTGGTGCTCAGCAAATGCAAATGTTCAAATTGTCCCCAAGTACAAGCATAAATACAGGGGTGAAGGAGACATCTTCCCCCCAGTATTCAAGCCAGCTTCTGGAACTGTCTTCAGGATTCACAGATGACACAATTTATGTTCATGTTTATAGTTATGAATCCAACTGGCAATTGGTTGCCATTAATGGGAATTAGTCATTGGATTCATATCAAACTCAGTGCTAAGAAAAGGACTCACACTATACAGAGGATCCCGCAACCTACCTAACCTTCACCCTAAGTCCCATTTTACCTTATACTATCCCTCAACCACCATGACAACCCCGTGGTCCGGCCGATCTAGCCACTATGCAATGCCTTGAATCTCCCTAATGCTAGCGAACTGCAAATGCAAACATGGCATAGCAAAGTGATGGTGCAGTATCTCATCACGGTTGTCAAGTAGGCACCTTCCTTCATCAGTGTTTTATTGAGTTAGGCTGATGAAACCTCCGGAAGGCTCAACCACAGCTCAGGCATCCCAGAATTGCTCCACTCCACCACTGCATGCACTACTGCGCTACCCAGCAACACAACACCACACACGCAATTTGCCTTAGCACTCCTCTAACAACACACTCACTGCCCGTTCTGCTATTCACGAGGAATAAACTCCATTTTATTTTATTTTTCATTGCTATTTATATTTGAAAAAATTGAACTATTTTTCAACAGCCATGATTCTCTTATGTTAACTTATGGCTGTCGCTTAATTTTGCGTAAACTTAATTTTACAATATAAAAATGAATGCATTTTTGTCAAGCATTTAGTCGTCTTGACATTTTGTCAGGCTTTCAGATCGAGAACCAATCACAGACTTAATGAAGTGAAATAGGTTTAATGCAGGGAAATCCAATTTGTCTGACACAAACAGGTCAAGATGAAGCAGTCAAAAATCGGAGAAACAAGCAGCAAAGAATCCAAACCAGCAGGCAAAAACAATTCAAGAAAAAACAGGGTCAAAGCCAGTGAAACAGGCACAAGATAACACAGTCACAATCTGACAAGGAACTGGCACATACATAGGACTTAAGCACGTAAAACAGTAAACAACAGAGACGACCATGGGAGTAACACCAGTGGTAATAATGAGAATAATAATGAAGGTAAGAATGGTGATCAGGTGGGAGAGGTGGGAGAGATGGGGCAAGGAGCACATAGGAGTAAAGAGGCACATGGCCTAGCATTACCCAGAGTGGCAAGGGGGGTGGCCAAAAGTCCCCGTACAGGTAGGAGTCCTGACACATTTCTGAGGTGAGAACTGTGTGTGTGTGTATGTGTGTGTGTGTGTGTGTGTGTGTGTGTGTGTGTGTGTGTGTGTGTGTGTGTGAGAGTTATTTCTATTGCTGTAACTAGTGAAGGGAGGTCTTAGCTGTTGTTTTAGTCTTTGACTAGAAAGTTTTCTCCCCACTGTCTGAGGAGGCCGGCCTCTGATTAAGACCTGAACGGTTCTCCCAAAAGGTCATCTCACACTAATGGTTGCCAAAATGCTCGCTGAGAGATGGGTTACATGACTTTTACTGAGAGCACGGATTTCCCTTGTGGGCCTCTTACCAAATAATGAGGCCGGGTTTTAAGCACCATCACAGTCTATACAGTTTTTGGAGACTACAGATAAGACAAAAGTTGACTCTGCCAATAAAATTCATCCATTTTTGCAGCTCCATGAACTAATATTCAATATACAGATACTGTACCATAAACCAGTCTAATTCTTACAAATGGACAAACAAGGAGCCATAATTTTTCCAGCTTGTTTATTCATCCTTTTACTAGTCTTGTGATTTATAAAGTACTGTATAAACATGAAATATCTGTTTCTTTTTATTTGCCAAATATGTGTTGAACTAAGAAAATAGCTGAAACATCTCTTTAATACTGTATAGAAAGGTAACAGCTACACAAGCAGTGAAAACAAAAAAAATAAGTTCCAATGCACTTGTTTGTCCCAGTTTAACTTAGCAGATTTAAAAGTAAATGATCAGGCTTCACAGATTATGCTCATTCATCTGCTTCACCATTAAATACTTATTTTATTAAATGTCAAAACAAGGAATATTTGAAACTCTTGCATTTCATGAGCATTAAAACATCATGAACATTAAAAAAGGAGGCAGAGTGGAAATAATTATCTTTTCAAAAGGAAGGAAATTTGTATTTTGGGCATAAATGACTACACAAGATCGTAAAGTATTTCATGATTAAATGTGTTTTTCTATTAGCTTGATGCTATTATTGGCCACCTCTGACACAGGCCTGGGTGAAATGCTTTACGGCTTCTTGTAGTCTGAAAAATCTGTTGACTTTGAATCAAAGAAGATCACTTATAGCTGAATGAAAAATGTCTGGTTTGTCTGCTTAATTCATTGTATGCAGGCAAATAATCTTTCACAGGATTAATTGCTTTGGCAGTTGGCCCTTCATTCCTCAACCAAGCAAAACGCATCTTATTTCCATGTGAACGTGAGCGTGCTTTTTAATATTCAGGTATGTGTACAGTTAAAGGGTAATGTTAAGCACAGTATGCCTGCTTTTCTGAAAAGCTCACTGTGTTTGATCCAGTAGGATGAGGGATGTCTCATTTGCATATTAACTGTGAATGAACTTCTAATGGAAGGAAGGTTGAAGGACACAAAAATGCAAGCATTCTCATCTGATTTATTTATTTACTTTGTTATTTACTTATTGAATCACTTACTTACTTGTAGATGAGCAGGAAATGTAGCCCCGCTCAAAAGTCCGAGTACACCCGGGCAATACTTGTATAGAAACTGCAGTACAGAAGAATGAAAGCTAAGACGTTTTTACTCCACACACTGCTGCGGAAGAGCTGTAAAGAAACAAATATGTTTTTGGGTCAAGTGTGAAAACTCACTTTCATCCAACGTCACCTAAACATGGGCTCTGGCTCAGATTTTTCTAGCAACGATGGGTACCCTAACCCTAAACATCAATTTCTACATTCTCTAGCTTCCAGGGCAAATTTTACTGTGGAGAACCTGCAGAACCGCAATTCCTCTTCCATGTCAGTGCGATACAAACACTAAAACAGGCGTCTTGAGTATAAAGCACCGCATAAACAGAATGAAATAAGTAAGCAGACAAGCACTTCACCACTGGTGGTTTTTGGGAACGTGCATTCATGTGAAATGTGCTTGTTCGGAGGGATGCAACCCTGACACCCGATTAGACGGCTTTAACACAGCAGCGCCTCCGTGTTCCCAGTTGGCTTCATTAATGTAATTACAATGAAGGCTGGCGCGCTTGGAAAATTGCAAGGATAGCTGGAGGAAAAGAGCGGCTTTCGGAGGGCTGCAATTAAGTCATGAGTGGTTTCTAGGCCTTTTTCTTATATTTGTTGCATTTCATGATCCACAACACTCTTGGAAGTGTAGGACATTTAAGGGATTACGGGAGTGCTTTGTGCAAAAAATGTCTCTTAATTTTGTTGGCGCCTTGGGAACCCAGCCGGCTTAGACGGATATTGGGGAACTTTTTGCGAAACGGTGGATGTGTATGTGCAAAACTTTTGGGAAACGGGGAGCGAGGTGTGGGATGGTGGTACGGCAGGTAGCGCCGACGCCTCGCAGCTCTCCGTCTTGCGGTTTTGGTCCTCCCGTACGCATGTGCATTTCTTCTGGCTGCTCTGGTTTCTTCCTACAGTCCAGTAGCACACACTTTAGGCAAACTGGTGACTCCTTAGTCTCTATACATCTGTGTGTGTCCTTGCCCTTCATTGAGCTGCCACCCAGGGTGGGCGTACCATGCCTTGTGCCTTATGCCTCTGGACCCCATGACATCATTATTGCTATTATTCAGAAATACGAGCGGTGATTTAACCAAAAGATCTTGCAGTGTACGAATGACAAAACTTGTGGTGAATTTATTTATTGTGAACTTATCATAGTCTATTTGCAAATTCATTGCCTGCTTTAATATTGCTCGAAAAAGAAAGCTTCACAAAAAAACAAATTATAGCTCCTAAAATTTCATACACATCAATATTTATTTCTGTTAACAGTCCTCATTTTAATGTGCAAGACACATGATAAAATGGCATGCACTAACATTGCAGTTGGGTTTGCTTGTGCTGCAGTTCACATTATGAATAGAATGGCCTGTCTACAACGGACTGCCAGCTTTAGTATTCATGTATTTATCTGTAAACATTCTGCTTCATACTGGTAGAAGCGCTGCGTTTATCTTCTGCTACAAATCATCTGCTTTAATCCATCATGTACAACTGCCATAAATGTGATGCTTCAACACCGTGCATTTGTCACTCATGTTTCCTACAGCTTCAGCCCTGCTCTGTTTTGGATCAGTCAGACAGTCTTCCTGAACAGCATCATTCTTGCAGCACAAACCCAGGAGCTTTTATTGCCGCAGTGCTGGGTATGGAGTGAGGTAGGGTGGGGGCTGATCTGGTAGATATGTCTGCATCGATTATGCAACACATATGTTTAAACCCGAAAATGTATTGCCTGCCAACAGCAAGAAAGTGAACGTTTCACTTCAGCTGTGCAGATATCAAACGGAGCAAAGGGTGCTTTTTGTTAGCAACAGTAGCACAGCTCACAAGCTGCTTAACCGACACTTTTACCCGTTTGTGGCTAGATGTTCGCTAAATCAATTCAGGTTGTTCCTTGCTCAAGGACATAGTCCCAGCTCAAAGAGAAGCCAGCAACCTTTAAGTGATAACTCCATGTCTGTCACTACAATGCCACCTCCCACAGGCACTGACTGTCTCACCAATGGTGGCATTTGCTGCATCACACACCTTGCTGGCTACCACTGGATGATGGCATATTGCATTGAGTGTCTTTTATTTTGGAACAGCCCTTTTCTTTGACTTGTACAGTCCTCAGGAAGAAGCCTATTCTTCAAATTACTCCACTTTTTATGACATCATTCCAGCAGTCACAGTAAACTCAGACAAGAACAACTTTATTCATTGGGAAGAAGTGCTTCTATTCAGTCAAGGTAATGATTTGCCTTCCACTTACCTTGGTTTAAAGAGTTGATCAGTGATGCATGCCTGATGCAGCAGTACTGTTTGGCATTACAAACGTTTTCAATTTTCTAAGCATGGTTATTTTAACTGTCCCAAATGCCTTCAGTAATTTCTGTGCACATTCAATATCCCTCAGTATTCATCATGATGCTAGTATTACTACTATTGTTACTGTAGTACTATCATTACTGCTTTTAATTCACTTAAATCATTAATTTAACCATCTGCTACAATGTAAACCTAGATTTAAATTATCATGTTTTTAATGATATTTTTAAAGAGCAAACATGGGCATTTATTCCTGTTTGTACAGTATTTACTACATTCACGTAATAATCCACACATAATGAAAGCAGCAAATACACATAAGCACAAAGTTGGCTGCACTGTACTTTCAACAGTGGCATGGACAATGTTTATGCCTAAAACAGCTCTTTCTGTCAAACAAGGGTTGGCTGGACCTTGCCTGGACCCACAGCACAATTCACCTGATGAAAAACACATGACAAGATTCTGAGAAGATCTGGACTTCTTAATCTTCATCTTCCAGTCCTCACCAGCTTCTACCTGACGTGCCATAGACAGCATCCTGACCTCCTGCATCCCAGTCTGGTACTGGAATTGCACTGTTTCTGACCGGGGACCTCTGCAGCGGCTGCCACCAAGACTTCATTGTCCACCATCCAGACCACCAACAACAAGCGGTGTGTTAGGCAAACTCATATCATTACTGCGGACCAACTTTACCCCTTCCATCGTCTATTTTCACAGCTGCAGACCAGAAGATGGCATTGTAACTTTTGGCCCAATACCACCAGACTGAAGAACAGCTTTTTTCAGAAAGCTGTCAGGCTGCCCAGTTCCAGAAAGCATGAATGTCCCCTACCGCCATTACTGTCTACCCCCCAACTGTACCATCAAGGCTATTTGCACTGACTCCCTTATTCATTTTTTCCTTATTCATCATTTATCCATATATAATCTTATTTATATGTTTCCATTTATTTAGCTCTTAATCTACTCATCTGTTCTATTTGTCTGTGTTTTCCTGTGCCATCATGTTGTCTGTTTAGCATGTTGTGCACCACATTCCATGAGAGGGTACATTTTGTTCTTAAAATTTATGAATTTTAAGATGAATTTAGCACCAGCTGAATTCTACTTCAGCTGGTGCTAAAGTAGAACAATTGTGCATAACCGTTGGGTTCCTCAAGGAGAAGTGACATAGCTGTGATGTCTCCTGTCAACATAATGTCATTTAGTTGCTCTTGAGAAAAAGAAGGCATAAGGTAAAGAATAAATAAATAAAACACATGAAGTTTGAAAAAGAAGGTATTTCCAGCACTTGTGGGGGATTCAGAACACACACACACACTGTATCTCTCTCCATAACCACAAGGCACAAAACCCTTCATGGTCATGTGCAGGACATTTCATGCACCCATCATGTAGGACTCTTCACACCACAAGTCTGCAGAAGTTTTGCACATACATTTCCATGAAACAGTTTCACAAGCATTGCACCTAGTTGCCATGACACCCATATTTAAGCCTCTGCTGTCCAAGGTAAGAGGACTTCCCAGGGTGCGAGAGAAAGAGAAGCAGACATGTTCCCTAATCCACTTTTCTTCGACAACTTCCCCCAACTATCAAGCTCCCAAATAAAGTGAAACTAAGCCAGAATTCCTGAGTTCATGCGTTCATATTTCATGAACCAGTTGTGAGAAGGTTTTTTTTATTTGAGAAATATTACATGTTGTATATGCTGTAGTGTAGTACAGTATATGCTCATTTTCCAGATGAAGGCTTTCAGTGTTTCATGCTTTGACGACCTTCTAATCTTCAAATAAATCCCAAAAGATTTTTGTCTCGCCACTAAAGCCTAGGCCTCAAGTAGACCTCAAACCACGCATGGATATTCTTGGATATGGGCATTCAAAATGGTCTTCATCCCTTCAGAAAGTTTCTGAAAATGTTATTGAGCTGTGGGATACATCTGATGAGTCGAACACATCCAATCAGAAATAATGAATAATATAAGGAGAACCTGAGGAAGACAGAACTGTGTTTGTGCAACTTTGCACTCATTGGATCCTTCCTGAAACGTAAGGAAACTGAAATAATTACCTATTGAACCTTATTTTGGGTTAATGAAGTGCATAACTGTTGGAAAGCTAAACAAGGCTTTAAAATTATTTTATTATAAATAATGAGCAGGGCAATATTAATTTTAACAAACCGAATTAAAACAATTTGCTACAACAGATACAATGTTCCAGACAGTACATAAAATAAATTGTACATAATTAAGAAATCAAATTTTCCCTCTTTCACAATGACTTTCATTGCAGTTAGGAAGCTAACAGTGGTATGAAATAATGTTATTCTAGGTTTGTTTTTACAGAGCTGGCATGCGACAGAGAGACACGGGTACAGCATACAGTAAAATTGAATTTTCTGCTGGGGGTGGGGGTATATGAGACTGTTGCTTTTGGCTAAAAAGATTTCAGTTGGCCCATCAGTGTAGGAATCCATTTACTGCAAGCAGTTTCCTTTGGGTCAGATTGTAAAAAATGTACCCGCTGTAAATTTTTCAAATGCTCTCATCTCTCCAAATGATCCCTTACAAATTTTCTGTGAAGCACAGTCTGGCGATCCTATTATTTTGTTTCGTTTAACACTGCAACGGAACCAAATTTCCGAAGCAATTACATAAAACAACAACAAAACTGTGCACCCCCCCCCCCCCCCCCGATCCTGTGGTTTAAATGCGTGCATCTATAGTGGTAAATCCTGTTTGAGATGAAATACGGCCTCCCGGAGGTGTTCTTCGCACCCTGAAGACGATTCCCTTTTATGTCAAATTGCGGTTGTAGGGAGGCACGAGCCCCTCTGATGCTATTAGTGTACATGTGCAGCAGTTGCTGAACACAATGCAAGTAGTGTTTCTCTTAATTCCTCTGAGTTTTTTGATCATTTCTGCCTAAAACATGGTACTTCTCCTTTGTGATGAAAGTGGAACATTTTTACACCATCTGTGTCCACCAGACATACTTGAATTTGGGAACAGTTATGCAGTTATGACAACTGGCAACACTGAGTGATTTCATATTTACTATAGTACTTATTTAATCTATCCAGTACCTTACTTATTTATACTTTACATATTTATGTCCATATTTGCACTACTGAGGATGCCCGGAAACAAAACTTTTCATGGTGACAACACTGCTATGCTGTGTTGTTCACCCATGACAAATAAACCTTTGAATCCTTTGAATCCTTGAATCCTAGTCTGTAAATCTGAAAAATGGATGCATAGTCTGAGATGCCTTGGACCACTTCTTATGTCCATGCGATGTCGGCCAATCGGTTAATGAATCCAGTTTTATTTAACGCTGAGTATCTTGCTATGCCAGCCCATTTATTATTGCTGCATTCCTTCAGAACTCCTGATCAGTATCTTTCTTACATCTACAAAGGAGATTCCTTTCCCAAACTCCTTTTTGCTGTTAAATCCACACGTGCACGTCAGCCGACAAATTCATGAGGATGGATTTCCTTTTTTGCAACCTTAACATTCTTGCTCTTGTTTTAGTGAAGCTGTGTTGTACAATTGTAGATTATCTCCAAATAGAGATCGATGGCCCGCAGGGGATGGGGGATCAGCACTGTGTTGTGAGGCTCAGCTGCCTCAGTTCTGCATGTGGTCACGGACTGCAAAAGCGCCATTTGGCGCAGATTACTCATGCCCTATACATACTCGTGGGGTTGGAGATGCAGGGAGAACCCTGGCGATTATATGGAAATGCAAACTGCAGCGTGCTCCTCCACATGGGCACAAGGTCTTTTTTTCAGGCATTTTTGTATGCAGAGGTAAACACGATTTTTGTGAGGGAAACTGCAAATTAAGGAGCGTATAATTTTGTAGATAGATGATGTGAGCCATTCTGTTCTTGAGCAAACTTAGATATTTGTCACGTATTTGGTCGCATATAGTCTTGTATGTTGCTTCCTCTAGAAATACACCATAAATTGCTAACAGAAGTGTAACATTTTTCATTGGAAATAGCGTACTCTCATGTTTTGTTATTTCAGTTTTGTGTTTATCACTATTTCATTTGAAAGCTGGCACTTTCATCTGAAGCAGTTTGCAGTTTCACCCATTAATACAGTTGGACGTTGACATTTTTCAGTGATATGAAGCAAGGGGCCTAATGAGACTTGAACCTGTAAGCATCATGAGACCTATATAGCCTTCTGCTCGGCGGCTTTTCGTTTCTCTCAGGGTTTATGGGTATTGTCTGTGACATTTGTCTAAGAGACTTTTCCACACCAAGGCACCTCCCTTTGTCTTGATTTATTACATCCTGGAGGCAAGAGGTGATTGTGTTACCTTGGTAAACTTGACACAGTGAAATACTACGGAGAGCAACATGGTTTCACCTGGAGCCAGCCGAGGCAAAACATGTCCGAGGGAGCCGGAGGGCGAGGCGCATTGTGAATCTTCTGTATAAAAAGGCTTCGGTCACGGCAGCTGGAGAGGACCGGTGGGGCAGCTTAGCGATGCTTCGGGGATGCTTGCCTGTTATGCCTTATAACAGCGTAGTGTCAGAAGCGTTTATCCAGGAAGTGTGCCAGTGTTGTTAATGTGGCCAAGCTGGAGGAGCTGGCAGCGGAGGCCATATTTGACTGAGAATAATGCATGTGTGTTGGGCCCCTTAGGGAGACCGTGTTGCTTTATGCATAAACCCTACCCACTTTTAAGACAATGGCAAACTGCATCCCTGCCTGGGCTGTGGACCACATAGAATTCGGCAAGCACAATAATGTGTGCACCTGCAGGTGAGGGCCACACACTTTGAATAAGAACATAATTTAAAATTGCAATTATATTTTTATGAGAATACGATGAATGTTGTACAGCATTAGTTATGATTAATTCTATTTGGATTATTTAGGACCCCTTGTGGAAAATCCCCTGTGGCGTGCTGGTGGTTGAGCAATGCTTTTAATAGGGTGCAGAACTGTTTTTCAGCAGTATGGCTGAAATATATAACACCGAAACGGAAATGTGGTGCATGATTACGGTACTTTTTACAGTGTGCCTTATTCAGTCTGCTGAACTGCAAACAAAAACAGTATCAGCCTGAAATAAAGGCATTTGGCACATTTCATGACTATCACCCACCCACACCATTCAGCTGCTCCATGAGGGAAAGCGACTTCCTGCCTTCAGGGGAGAGATGGTGCCGTGTCTGAAGAGCCAGAAATGTGGACTAAAGACCAGTGGGGTGTAAGCTCAGTTTGATCTGGGTATCCTGACATGGATGGTGCTCCATGGTGTCCTGGTGACCTTGTAGCCCAGTATGGGAAGCTACTAATAACTATAGCAAAGCATGGACTGCTGACCTTCCACTTAACACCTCCAGAGTTCAGCTTCTGCTCACTAATCCAATCTGAACAGGGGTATCACTGTTTCGGTACCACTTGCAGTAGAAGGGTGCATGGGTTATTACTTCTTATACTGTTCTTTCCACTATTTACAGCTGGAAAGTGCCATTGATTTAATGTCTGACTTCCAGGCAACCACAACCACTGGCATGATTCTCAAGGTAAGGAGGAACAAAAGTGGTTTACCATTTCCTTCTTGTGGCATATTGTTTCCTTAGATGGGTTCAAAAACAGAGAAGAACATGCAAACCCACACACCCCTGAGTTGGACTTGAACCCCAGATCAGGCAAGCAGTCCAGGAGCTGTAAGGCACCAGCGTACCCCCCTGCACCAGTGCATCCTCACCTGTTAGTTAGCTGGACACCTCAGCATCAAAGTTTTCCTGCTCATTTTCTTTTTTAAGCACAAATTTAAGTGTCCATTTTTGTTATAAGTGATCTTAGCAACTTGCAGCTGTCCTGAGAAGCACAAGTAAGCGTGACCGCTGACATTTTTCTTCCAAGGGTTGTCGTACATCTCTGAGCAAATGCAAAAGCAGATAAATTTCAAATCTTGAAAAGGTAATGGGGCTGCAGAATATGTCTGCAGTATCGTAGGAGCAGGTAACTATCAGTTCCTTTGGAATACTGTACTGGCAAATTTGAATGGCAAATTTGGATGAAATTTAGAGGAAATTTTCACAACACATAATGAAGATGAAACACATAAACAGTGAGCTAACATTTACATCCATGTATCTGACAGTGGAAATCGATTACCTTGAAAATCGATCTGATGGTTGTGATTTCAATTTTTGAGGTTAAAACTTGAAGGAGAAACTCCAAAGAAGAATTGAATTATTTTGCGAATAACTGTCTGTTTTTCCCACCCACCAGGACTTCACATTGCTCTCCTTCTTCCTAACTATCAGTCAGTCTGCTGTCTTCACCCACTGGTTGTGCGTATTTTCTTAATGCAGGCACATCCCTTTTTACAGTGTTTTAGAAGCAGAGAGGTAGGGATTGAATGAAGGACAAGCTGGTGGACTGAAACTTTTGTGACCCAGCTCATGCTCTGTGTCACTGGATGCAGTAATAGGATGGGATGCACAGGCGGTGTAGGAGGTTATCTTGCAGCCAAGGTGTGCAGGTTGAGGTGCGGTACGTGGCCCACATTCCAATTGTACTCTTCTGTCAGTGTAATGAGAGCTCAGTTTAATACCAAATTTACTTACTTAAGTTGCTCTGTAGTATTTGTCTGTGGTCTGTCTGCGGACATTAGCATTCTTTAAATACATCTTTATATATACGTCTATCATGCTGTATATATATGAAGCTTGAACATATGTATGTATTTATATATGTGACTGTCATGGTATGATTTGATAATTGTGGCACAGCATCACAATCCTGAATAAATGTTCAGTAATGAAAATAATTTTCATTATCTGTGCAAAATAGGTTGCTGACTCAGGTCCAATGTATCTGCCCAACAAAACCAGTACTGCATGTACTGCTACTACTGCTAATTATTATTATTATTATTATTATTATTATTATTATTATTATTATTATTATTATTATTATTATTATTTGACACAGAGAATTAATGTTGCTCCTCTATTGTCTTTCAGGTTGGATAAGTAAGCATGTTCTAGAGAATCTACAGTCCTGTCGCGAGTCACTGCAGCTTGCTGTGCCGGCCACCCCGTCTGCGCTGCGCACGCGACAGAAATGAGAATGAGTCTCCTCCACTTCCCCTTAAGATCACATTTTGTCATCATGCATCAATGGAGGCTGAAAAATGAACTGCCTGTGTGATCAGAAAGTCAGAGGGTGGCATTCCAGAAACTGTAGGCTGAACGCTTGACTGCAGATTTGAACCCGTGCAGCTATTTGATTTAATATGAAAAATGCACCTCCTGTTAGTAAATAATCTGATTCAAAGGACTGTTCATTTATATTCACTTTATTGTACTGTATATTGATAAATATCTAACGTCAGGTAAGCCTTTGCATGTTGGAATGCTTTCGTCACTTACACATAGATTTTTGTTTTTGTGAAAGCGCAGTATGACTAGCAGCTTTGTTTGAAGACCATGCGGCAAGAAACGTAGGCTGCGTCTCCTCCCGGAAAGCCTACCAAAAGATACAGGTAACCGGAGGATGTAAATATTTTTCATCACTAATATTAACATGCAGAAATAGTTGTGAGATTTTAGCGGCCCTGTTCAGTAGTATCGGCCTTAGGAACAGACGCCAGACGTTGTTTAACTGGTTGTGAACACTGACAGGGTTGAAGAGCAGCTGCAACGCGTTTTGCACATTCAGCACCGCTGTTCCCGTTGCATATGGACGCAGCGTGTTGTCACATTTGCAGTATGGAAGTAAGAAAGATTCCATATTTCTTCATCTTATTATACATCGGCGCTGTCTTCTGAACTTTCGATGCTGAATAATGTTGTACAGTATTAACACGCGTGAGCTTTATTAAATAACAAAGCAGAACCTGCAGTAGAGAAATGATTATCGCTGATGGATGGATTTATTAAATGAAGTCTGGTAGTGCAATAAGCACGCTGAGGGCAAAAGGACACCAACCTCCGATTTCTCAACCTCTGCCAATGAGTCGTAATAGTCTGGACTACACGGTAGCATTTAACATTTAACTTAGAGTTGGTTTGGGTTCTTTTTGTAATTCTTACACATTTCTCAGGTTTCATTTAACTAAACATCTTCATCTCAGGTGTGTGCCAAGCGTGTTGCTTTTTTGCTTTTGGCCTTTCTTGGTTACCGTGATGTTTGAATGCCTCAAGGGAGTGTGGCGTTTTGCCACAGTGAATGTGCAACCAAAGTACCAGCGTCCATGGTCATGTCTTCCAGCTGCACACCCTGGTCTTCCCCAGCCAACTTGCCTGGGGTCTGGTAAACTTTCTCAGGCTTTGTCCTCTGTCACACTTAGCTGCTTTCAGGATGTTTAGCCATTAAGCAAACAAGACTGATAAGACTCCTGGATCTTTTACTTTCCATGATGGCTCCAGCTGTGCTTAAAGTACGAGAGAATAGGTATCATTTAAATGTGAATTTTAAGACATTTCTCAAAATAATGGACAGAAAATGTGGTGAAGCTAACATGATGGGGAAAGACAGCTCTTACAGTAATGAAAATTATATCTGCAAAGCATGAATAAGACACAACTGTCTCTTTAACAAATGTCATGATGGGGGGAAGAACTCAAAAATGATGTAGTTATGTGTTTAATTTAAAAAATGCAAAGGTCTGTGTACAAAAATTACTATAAAACTCACATTTGATTTGGTGCGCGTATATGTACAGTATAGAGGACCCGAGGCTGAGGAAGGCACACACATAACACCCTCCCTCCAGTTAGGGAAAGGAGAGGGAGATATTTTTTTAATAAAAATAAAATCTCCCTCTCACCTTCCCCTACCTGAGGGGGTGGTATGTGTGTGCCTTCCTCAACCTCGGGTCTGCTACCAGAGGCCTGGGAGTTTGAGGGTTCTGTGCAGTATCTTAGCTGTTCCTAGAACTGCACTTTTCTGGACAGAGACCTCAGTTGTTGTGTCTGGAATCTGTTGGAGCCACTCTCCAAGTTTGGGAGTGACAGCCTCCAGTGCTCCTACTACCACGGGAATCACTTTGGCCTTCACCTTCCACATTTGTTCCAGTTGTTCCTTCAGGCCTTGATACTTCTCAGTCTTCTCCTGCTCCTTCTTCCTGATGTTATTGTCAGTTGGAATTGCCACATCTATCACTACTGCTGTTTTCTGCTCCTTATGAGGTATTGTACAAGGTTTAGAAATAAATACCCTATAAGAGGGAGAAATATGTTAATATGGAATTACATTTTCAAACTGTAAATGGCACCATAATTTTGACATTTAAGTCAGAAATTACTCTTTTCTAAATATCTTTCAGACATGATGTTTTTGTCAAACATAAATGCCATGGTAACTGCAGCCTGATACACACTGTACAGTTAGAACAATGTGTGTGGGGGAGGGAGCGGGGGGCAGGGGGCAAAACAAGTGGCTAAGAAATTAGCACAAAGCCATCCCAGGACTGACTGTGAGCCCCAATGGGATCATTTTTTTGTTCACCGAAATTTCCTCAGCTTATCCACGAAAGGGTAAACCTATACTAAGAATAACTGAAATGTAAATATTTAAATGGAAAAAGGAAATTAATCCATTTTTCATCATTGCTTATTGGGGCAAATGGAAACACGTTGCTGTGTTTAGCCTTTTGTTTGGCATAACTTGCGCTAAGTGGAGCTTTGTCTACACCAGTAACTTGAGCGAAAAAATTCTCCTCTCCAATCTCAAATTCATTACTTTAATTCAGATAAGAATGAGAGGGAAATGAAATTTGCATGCAAAACAAAGGAGGAACAAAGCTATTTACTTGTCGACACACAACTCTGGATTTGTGTGGACACTGCATTTATATGCAAAAGACAGAAAAGCAACGCTCAAGCCTGCGGACAAAGTAAAACCCGTCACTACGTGGGCTTAATATGAACATTATTTACATCGGTGTTTACCTTCTCAGAAATAACAAAAATCTAATTTGTTTTAATAATAAATGAAATGTGCACCGACTTTGATAGTTTCAGCAGGAACGAGGCATTGTGTACCTTTACGTGGTTGAATTTTACTACAGCAAGTCAGGCTTAAGCATGTTAGTCAAGGTTGCCACAAGAGGCTGCGCGGTAAGTTTAGAACTTACAGACTGCCAAATGCAGTACAAATGCTTCTTGTTGTTAAGTAAGCGAATTATGATGTCTGACATGCGATTACGATTAACAAGAATGTTCGCTCTTCCTCCTTATTGCCTTGAACAAAGCAGTGACTTGCTGAAAGCTACTGACTTGGGACAGCAGGGTAAAAATCCATTATTACATCACAGGCCCCTCAACAAAAGCATGAGCTTGACAGCTTCATTATGGTGGAAGTACAGACACAGACAGTCAGCAGCAGAGGAAGTAGAAATCCCCCCCCCCCCTTTGCGGAGATGGCATATTTGGTCAGTGAAGCCAACTGACTCCATCTGGGATCACTTTGTCATGTTCAATATGAACCTAGTGTAAGCAGAGGGACTGTTCTGCCACAGAGCAAATCTAGACTTGTGCAGAGGGTATTAGTTCCACCATGAGAAAACAGATTGTTTCTCATATGCATCCTGTTTCTTCTTTTTTTTTGGAGGGTGGGAGCACCCTGTTGTTTATCATAGGGCAGGGGTAGTTACAGGTGGAAAGCCCATAGTTCACTGGGAAACCCAGGCATTTAGATAAGAACTGATGACTGGAATTTGATCATCTGTCACATCCTAGGCAGATGGACATCCATCAAAATGCCATGGGGGTCTGCTGTTTCACTTTGAAACAAAGTGAGGATGAAGGGTGGAGCAATACATTGAGTCCTACAAGAGCCCATCGGCAATGAAAGGAAATTTGTTTGATGAAATGTGTTTGGGCTACGCTACTGTGGCATGTGATGTGCTTCCACGCACCATAGTGCCCACGTGAAACCATCACAATCGAGTGTGGAATGGCCATAACGGAAGACGCAAAGCTACTACCTTAGGTGCGAGATTTCATCATGTTTAGTAGCTTTATTGATTTTGATCAACATAAAACGTCTATAAGTATCATTTCACAGCAAGTCATTTGGAAAACTGAACATTTTCACTGGAGAAACTGTTCACTACCAGTGCGCTGTGTCAGGACCAAGCAGGGAATTTGAAATGGGATGCATCTTCATGACCAGAACCGCAAAAATAAATACATAGCGCAGCAAATTCAGAACTTCTGTCATTATTTTAAGTTATGGCTTAATTTCCAAACACACACACACACACGCAGGTGCATGAGCATGAAGCAGTCAGGTGAGAAGCAACCATCAGACACCGATTATCTCCGGCCCGCAGTATCGACTGTAGGGTGAAGAAAGAGTCGGTGTGTGAAAAGGACCTGAACTGGATTAACCCCTTAGGAGAAGCAGAGACGTGCATCAGCTCATTTGACCTCAGATATTATGTTCTAAAGACAGGAATTATGATAAAAGTATCAACTATTAGGTTTATTGATTTATTCTTTTGAGCTGACTGAGTGTAATGCACTATTAAAACACAGATTATAGTTAAATTGTGATTTATAACATAAACTTTCTTCTTTTTCAGGCAATTTAGGAACCATTTGGCACAACTTTTTAAATTTTATATTAGACAAATCAAAACATTTCATCTTAAAAAGTGTTTGCCAGACATGGCGCTGTTTCTACATTGTATGACTGATGTTACTCCTGAAATAAATTAGCTGTAATGAAGTTCAGAGTCAAGACCTTCCTTTACGCCTGAGCTCATGTTGAAGGCAGTGATTTATATATCAGATTTTGAGGCACAGGGGCTGTGACAGATGCAACAAATTGCCATCTGCCACTCAGTCCAAAAATACTGTTTACAAAGCCCTGCACCCCTGAGGTTCTTCCTTTCTTTTCGAGGTCAGGAAGTTGAATATCAGCTCTTCACTGAAACAGCAACTTTCTGAAGACCATTTCCTGCATTATATTGCACTGGAAAATAGACTGTGTTGTATGACCTCTTCTTTATGTGTTTGATGTATATTTAGGCATCTGTCATCTTATGTAATTCTTCTCCAAAAAATGTCCTCAACATCTCCTTAGACAAGTTCTGAATCCCTTGCTTTCCTAAAACATTGCCCATTATTACTGGACATATAGATGTTGGAGAGTTGTAGCATTTTGATACCTGCTGGAGATGAGCACTATTTCATTGACAGATGACATAGAAATGACACTGAATATTCTTCTATGTGTAATATTTTTTTTAACAAAAAGTTGTTTTTCCTTTTTTGATACATAGTTTTGCATTTGTATGGAGGGCCTTGGATGAAAGTAAAAACAAGAGGATCAAGCTCTATCGACTGCTTCTCATGGTTGTAACACATGTGGTGGTCATTTGTTCATATTTGCATGTTCATATAGTTCATATGGTATTCCACTATACATGTAATGTCTAGTCTGGATATAATTTCAGTATCAAAATGACAAGGTGTTTTCAATCTTATAATCTCTCATTCAGGCAGTTTACATGAAGAAAAGTTTTCACTCTGCTGTTTTGTGTCACCGTGTGTCTCACAGTAAGCATGAAAAAAAGAAGGAAAAGCAGAGAGTTGTCTGAGGAAGTTAGAAAGAAGGTAATCGTCAAGCATGGGCAATGTAAAAGCCGCAAGAACATTTCCAAAGAGCTTGATGTTCCTCTGAGCACTGTTTCCAATATTATCAAAAAGTTTAGCCAACATCCCTGGATGTGGCTACCACATGAAAACTGACCCCAGACTGAAGAGTGTTTGAATGGTGAGAAAAGAACAAAAGTTCAAAATAGATCCAAGTTAATCTTCACGTTCTAAGTGCAGCAGTTTACCAACCAAGTCTCACCATCCATTGCTGTCGCAACAACAATGAGTTCCATGGTAGACCCATGAAGGCCCCACTTCTAAAAGAGAAAAACAAAATAGCCTGATTAGAGTTTTCTAAAATGTATGTTTACAAGTTACAGTCCTTCTGGGAGAGCGATAAAACAAAATTAGAGCTTTTTAGATGACCCCAAATCTAAGCTCACAGAAAGCAAAACAAAGATTGCAAAGAAAAGAACACCATCCCTACAGTGAGGAAGCTCAGTCATGTCTTGGGGCTGCTTTGTTGCCTCTTGCACTGAGCGCCTTGAATTTGTGCAGGAGACAAAGAAAATGAAAGACTATCAAGACATTTTGAAGCTAAACGTACAGCCCAGTGTCAGAATGCTGCATCTCAGTTCCGGGTCATGGGTCCTCCAGCAGGGCAATGGCCTGAAAAATTGCATCAAAAAGCAGCAAAGACTGGGTAAGAAGAAATGACTAGATTCTTCTGACGTGGCTGCAACGAGTCATGATCTGAATCCCATAGAACATCTGTGGAAAGAGCTGAAACTCACAGCTGGGAGAAGGAATCCTCCAAACCTGAGAGAAATGGAGCAGTTTGCAAGAGTGGACCAAACTACCAGTGGAGATGTGTTGAAATCCCATTCAAGTTCAAGTAGAGATTATTTGTCAAGTACATAGCAACCGAGTATACCATGCAACGAAATGCGTCTTGACGCAACAGGAGACTGTGCGTGGTTAAATTCCAGAAAGAAGAAAATGTACGAGTACAGAACAACTCGAAAAAATTTACGAGTAAAGAACAACAAAAAAAACTGTCAGTCGGTCAGTCAGTCAGACTTCATAGAGTACATTTTTTAGTACATTTCACTACATTTTCAGCCATCGTGTCGGCGCCAAATGCCGCGACATTTCACAAACTTAGCGAAACAATGCCACGGTAAATCAAAGCCAAAGGCTTTAAATAAAATAAAATAAACAAAACCAAAGCATGCGAAACACAGAGAATGAGTCCAGCGAAGTTACTGCCTGGTCCGGCACTAGGGGGGGTCAGCCATGTCTCAGTGAAACACAGGATGTTACAGTCCCTCACGTCTCGCTGGAAGATCGCTCTTGCTCCCAGATCAGCCAGGCCACTCTCCCGACTGGCCGCCAGCAAGCAGAATCTTGTGCGGGTCCCCCGATGACTCTGTGTACATCGCCGCGGTGTCTCTCGACCGCGTCCCTAATCGCGTCGCCGCGTGGTCCCTCGATCGCGGTCGCATCCCAATCGCCAACCGCCATCCGAAGCACCCCAGCCTGCCACGACGAATCACCCCCGACCCCCGATGTTTGCCTGTGCGGCACCGCGGGGTCTCTCGGTTGCGGCGTCAGTCGCCATCCGGACGAATTGGGCCAAAGAGCTTAGAAACCACGCAAGAAATCCGATTTCCAATCTCCCGAAGTGTCACACTGTCAGACAGCAGCAGTCCCTTTCATGTGCGAGGGAACAACAGGCAGAAAATCAAAAAATCTAAGAAAAATCTAAGAAAAAACGCACAGTCCTCCCGGAGCAATCAGAAAGGCAGCTACTCACAGCAGCGCCATCTTGGATCTTGCTTCAAAGCTACAGAAAGTTCTTGAATGCAGTTATCGTCTCCAAATGCTGTGCTGCAAATGTTAAGGGTCCCGATATTTTTGTCCAGGCCATTTTAATTTGTTTTATTATTTAAAATACTGTTTTAAGTCACAAATCAAAAGCAACATTTATGTTCTCCTTGATGTGAAGTAAAAAATGGTAGACAACAAATCTTGTCAGTTTCGGTGAGTTTTTTTGAAAAAGTGGACAGGTACCAATATTTTCCGCCATTTGTTTCATCTTGCAATACTCTTCGTCACATAGTGGTCCTAAAGTGTTTATTAGGTCCTTTAGCAATTATACACCCTTGCACATGTAATCCAGCTGGGGTAGATGAGGCCTTTGCTTATGACCAAGCAACATGTCTTGTCCACAGATCCCCCATCTTAATGCTCTCTCTGCAGGTTCTGCAATATTCTTCATAGCTTTGCTGCTGTTCTGTCCTGTGATATTAAGGAGTCCAAGAATTGCCCTGCAAATTATCCCACTTTTATTAGCAGATACTATTTATGCCACCCCTGCCTCCAGTACTCCCCTGTCAGATCGTTGTATCTGGCCCTCTTCCACTTTTATGTCTCTCCCATTCAGTTTTCCCAGGGAATCGTCAGTTTCGGCATAACTCCCTGTCTTGCTGTGTCAGACATCAGGACCATGTCGCTACAGTGGAATCTTGGAGCCTGAGTTGCTTTCCCGGATCAACCTTCAGCTGGCAGCTTTGTGCATTGATAAGTGTGTCTGGCCCACTTAACTATGGCTGTGGTTTCTCCCCTGCCTTGACAATTGCTGGGCAATGCAGTTTACTTTGATAAATCCCATTGCAGATGGCTTCTGCTATCACTTTCAGCCCTTTTTTGAGTCACCAGTGAAAGCTGCCCTCTGCCAGGACCTTCGGGTAACAACAGAGGTTGCGCTCCAGGGATCCTCTTAGGCACAGAGGGCATGCTAGTATGTCACACTTACCACAGCAGACAAGGTTGGATGGGTTCTGGAAGACATTGCAGACTAATTGGATCAGGAACCTGATGTGAAGTGGTTTTAGTTTCCAAAGCTCCAAAGCTAGCTAAAAAATCTTCTAGTCCATTGCTTGGTCCCATCTAGTCCTCACCCTGGTCGATCGCATCCTGTGGCCTCCACTTCCTCTCAGTCTTCACCTCTTTGCTGTCAATGGCAACTTTAGAGTCTGAACTCTGTACTGTAGAACCTTCTCTTGCTCAAGTTACCACAAACTCCTCAGTTAGACTGTTGATAAAAAGCTGTAGCTTGTTGCTCTGACCATACAGAGCAGTTCTGCTCAGGCTTCATGGTAGCCACCTAGCCACCTACGGAGAAGGTTGCATATTTTCCTTTCAAGCTTCACATCGGTGGGTAGTGGGACCTCATAGACCACCAGGAGCCACAGGATTTGTTGCAGGATGTCATCTTGGTAAATTTAGGCCTTGAAATTTCATTGTACTCCTTATTTGTCCACTTCTTTTTGTCATACGTGTATCTCCCTGCTGGTTTCCTGGAGAGCTCCTCTGTCCTTCAGGGTACTTGCAAAAATCTTGCCCAGGCTTCTGTCTGATTTCTCAGTGGCTGATGGAATTTGGAGCCTTCCCTTTGGGAAGCAAAACATGTCTATCACCTTAACCCCTCTTACCCAGGGACCTGGACTGGAGGTGCATCCAATCCCAGGCAATAAGCCACTTAAGGCCTTGTAGGCTCCATATGCATCCAGGCATTAACAAAATTGTTACTGTCCAATCCTCCATGGATGCTCTGTCTACGATACACCAGCCTTAGTCAGGGGGCCCCTATGTTCCACTTCTACTGACTTGATCAGCATACTCATTTCCAAGGTAAACAGGATCACTGAAAAAGTGCATCCAGTGATGATCCCCTTCTCCACCCGATGCTTCATCTCTATGTTATGTGTCAAATGTGTTCAGATACTGTATGGCAAAGTGCCCTGCAGGGATCAGTAAAGTAACCCTATCCTATCCTAAATTAAAATGTTCAATGTATAGCTTTGAGATAAGATTTAAATAGGATTATTAAAGCACTGTGTATTTTTTACACCAAGGTTTTCTTAAATTGCATTACTCAAGTATTAACCTATATCTAGTATGTGACACACGAATACCAAATATTTAAAGAAAAATAACATCTTTTCATGTTTCTTGCTTATTTTCAGAAGTTGTTTTAAAAGGATAATGTCTTTGACAAATATTACCTAATTAAAGATTAAAAGATCAATATCAACTGATCAGTGAAATTAACCAAGCATTTATCTCAGTAACAGAATTTTCCATAACATACATAAAAAATTATATGCTTTTTTTTTTTTTTTTTTTTTAAATAAGAAGTTTGAAGTTTAAGCACGGCATTCACAGAGGTAAAAATGAGCATACAGCTGATAAATGTTTCCAAATGGGTTACCTGGACTCCAACATGTATGCAACGTGAACTGAGTTGAGTGATAAAGCATTGCAAGTGACTTATTTCTACAGGGGTGATAAGGGGAGAGGGGGTGCAGGTAAAAGGTCCATCTATTCCATCTAGCTTGAATTCCTTCCTTGTTTAAAACACCAAGCCCCCCACCCAAACGCAGACAGTTTCATGGCTGCTGGATCCATTATTTATCAGCATCATAAACATCAGCACCATCGTCACTCACTAACTCCTCAGTATCAGTGGTGACTTGATTCCTAGCAGCCTTGGGACCTCCAGGTCCTGAAGGCTGAGACAGAAGATGGTACGGTGTGATACTTGTTGCGGGTCGCTAATAATGACAAACAGCTTGTGTGATCACCGTGCATAATTTATTCCCGGCTGCTGCTTGGCCTGTTTGCAGTCTGCACATTGGCGTGAAGGGAGGACGGGTACTGCCAAAACTAAAGATCTGTGGAACTCCTGGGAGGCTCTCCCTGCTCAGCATTTATTTTTATTTATTTATCCACATCTATTTGTTTCATTTATTTCTTCTGATACAAATTAACAGTCGTGCTACATTAGCTGACTGCATGAAATATAAGCAAAAAACATAAAATGCATGTTCAGAATCTGCAGAAAATTTAATTCCATTAAGGATTCAATTATAATTATTCAAAATTAATTTTGAAATTAAATAGGAAATATTGTTTAATAATGTCTTGTTCCATGCAGTGGCAAAAGTGGGTGTTATCCAAATGATCTGTGCAAAGAGATGTGATATTAGAAATTCATATCATAAAGGCAGAATTAGATGCCGTCGCCATCTGGTCCTGATAATTTATTTTTAGAAAATTAATTGTGCCACTTATTGTATCAGCTGGGACACATTGGTTGAAAATACATCTGTAATTAGATGAAGTCAAGGGTTTCTCATGTGCATGTATATAAATCTCCCTCTCACCTTCCCCTAACTGAGGGTGCTATGTTTGTGTGCCTTCCTCAACCTCGGGTCCTCTACCGGAGACCTTGGAGTTTGAGGGTTTTGTGCAGTACTTTAGCTGTTATACACACACTCACACACACCCATCCTCCCTAAATATCTGCTGTATATAGCCAAGAATTTAAAGGCAACATTTGTTTTTATAGATAAACAATGAAACATAAAGCATATTCAGGCCTTATTTTTATTTGTGATGTTGTAGCCGTTGTGACCAGAACACAGTATTTTTCAGTCTGATTCTCCACGATTTATGGTTTATTTCAGCTGTAGGAATTAGGTTTGATGCTTATTGTTCAGTTTCATATAATGCAGTTACACAGTATGTAAGGGAGGCTCTGGGTAGATATAAGTGGCTTGAATGATAGAATCAACAATTTGCTGTATTGCTGTATTAGAAGAGGAAAAGGTCTATTCTTCAGGATTTTTCTTATTCCTCAGTTAGTGTGAAAACATGAGTAGACAGCTATTCTAGATTTCTTGAGTTGTTTTACCTTGAATTATGTATTATCCTATGAAAAGTATTTAATGGTTTTTTTTTACATTCTCTGCCCAAACAATAGGCTAAAGCTATACATCAAGAGCAAAACCCAACTCCTGTAGCACTGGTGAAAACTAAAGACAAAAGAGTTTAATGGGTTTGGTCAAGAGAATAACTTTAATTGGATGGATCACTGTGGAGCTGTTATAAAAACCTGCTGGTTTGAAGACTGTAAGTTTTATATCTGCAGAAAATTCCTTTCCTTCTGAGACCCCATGAAGATGTTGCACTGCATCTGGTGTAAACTACCCCTAAAAGACAAAAGGACAAGAGTGAATCATATAAAGATGAATCATATTAGTTATTGTATTTAAATTCAGTGTAAATATGCCCTGCAGCTTTATGCCTCCATGTTATTAGATACATTTTCTTAGCCGCTGAGGTTCAAATGTAATATTTGCCCGAGGTCTTCTTGCTGACTGCCAAAAAGCCCGAGACAAAGTGTACTACGCTTTTATCAACACAGCTTCAAAGCAGTACACTTTCTTGTTTTTATCTTAATTGTGGTTAAAATTGAGCTTTATATTAAATGTATGTATTAATTTTATCATTTGGGCTTTTAAAAAGCTTCATACTATCTGTAGACAAAATAACTGTGATATTCTCATAGTTTTCTGTTCATTTTCTGTTGGTTTTAATTGCAAAGGTTTTAGCATAGTTTCTGTCCTTATGCCTAAACCCAAAAGAAAATCAAGTTAAATCTTAAGTAATACACAGAGAATTCAAAAATGTTAAATTCTAAATATTTATTGTTAATGCATTACATATTGTAGTTAGCATGTAACTCAAACAATATAAGGATAAAACTGCTCTATTTAAACAATGAGGAAACCACATTCTTAACCACAAAGTCACAACTGAAATGCACAAATCTGTTCTAGAATTTAGGTTAGATAATTGATAGCAGAACTGGTGACTCAGACTGTGACTTGTTTGTTTTTTTTCTTTTCTAAAAATGCAGCCACGTCTATTAGAAAATTTTGCAGAAAATAATGGAAGATGTGACGCTCCTCAGCAAATGTCTGCAGTATCTGCTATTCCAGCTGAACATCACATTTTATTTATTCATCATTTCCTTCCCATTTAAGTAGATTCCTTATTACCTTATGTATAGACACACCTTTTTCACACAAGTGGTATCTTTCCTCACAATTGGGCCTCTTACCAGAGGGCCAGGGGGTTTGAGGGTAATGCACAGTATTTTTACCGTTTGTAGAACTGCAGACTTCTGGGCAAAGATTAATGTTACTAGTAATTACAATTGGTCGGCCACTCTTCCAACTTTGGGGTCAGTGATTCCACATTGGTGTTCACCTTCTACATTCCCTTCAGTTCTTCTCTCAATCCTTGGCTTTTCTGTGGTCCTTCCCAATTTCTTGGGACTGGTGTTTGGTTTGGATGTTGGTGTTGATGATGACTGGTAGAATATCTGATAGCTTTGATCTTGTTCTTCCCATTCAGCTGGTTTTTTTGGAATCTGTTTTACTTGGAGGAAGTGCTTCAGCAATGCTCTTTCTAGTTTCTTATTGTTCCTGGTATCTGCAGCAGTCTGTTAAGGTGGTCTTGTGGAGGTTCAGTTCATTCTGTCCTAATAATTTTTTACTATCATCCTGCGACAGTTCTCTAGCCTGAATAACATAGCAGTATCTTCAATGTAGATCCTGATCAAACTGATCAATGAATCATCGTCTCTTTTAGTCTAATTTTATGTAGTCCATATGCAGAAGGTGGCAGATTTGTACATGCAACCACTCTTAGCGCCAGTCTAGCTGAGGGGATTCAGGCCTATCCAGAACAACAGCAGGCACCTCAGTGGTATATACCAAGCTTGGTTACCTAAGCAAACATCTGACTTGGTTTCTATTGTTCTTGAAGAAGTTTATTTAGGTATTCAAACACCCATTTGTGTGTTACTGAATCAAATTCTCTCTTGTAATTGACCAACTCAACACTCTGATCTCAATCTGGTGTTAGACTCTAGGCTGATAGCTCAGTCTACTATTAAAGGGTCCTCTGCACCTCTGGTATTGTTTCCAATCTCTTCCTGGTAGTGCTTATGTATTTACGTGTATGCAGTGATCTAGAATGAATTTTTCCTTATTGCACTTAATACAAACACCCCGTAATCATTTTGAAGACAGGATGCCTGTTTCCACAATCGTTCTATACGGACCCTTACAGTATGTCTGGGCAGGACTGAGGTGTGTACATGAATTCAACTGAGTGGATAGGAAGCCCAACAGGAACCATGTGGTGCATAGGCAGGTTATTGGTCTACAGTTAGATGATGCTTGTCCCTTATTTGGGTCCTTGATGAACAGTACTGTCCACCCTTGCAAGAAGCAGCTGGGCTGGGAGCCAGTTGTTTATCAGCTGGTGCATTTGTGCTGCTGGGCTTGAATGCAGAACTGTTTCTTTAGCTTATAGGCATGGATAATGTCAAGCCCTGGTGCTCCTTTTCTCCATCAGTATAATGAAGACATTGGATCCAGGCATACTTTGACGCATCTGTTATGTCTGCAACCTTTCTTTTTGTAAAATATTCCATCCCTTTTTGGGTGAATAAAGTAATTAAAATAATGTTTCTATGCTCATTATCTATCAGGAGCTTTTTACAAAATTACTACTTTAGATGTGGAAAATTGCCTTCCTCTATGAGAAAACTGAAATATTCATGGGGATTACAAAAAACCCTGAGTGACAAGAACTTCAGCTCCAAATTATTCAACCAGCAGCTAGTTTTATATGTACATAGATCTATAGATAGATACATTCTGCCATAAAAATATCACGTAACACTTTAGATAAAAAGTCATTTATCAGCTAAGTGCTGTCAAAGTGATGTTATGGTTAATGCTGTGAGATGTGATGGACAAGTTCAAGAAGGCTGAAAAAATTTTGAGCAAAAATATATCTGTTCAGGTCTTCAAGTGAGAATGGAAGCACTTAAAATGTAAATGAACTTGATTCTTGCCAAGTAATTTGTCAAGAAAATGCAGAAATGCATTCCGTTTCTCTTGGCAATAACAGTGTGTAAACTACTAATACCCATCTTTAAAAAAAGCAGGGTGACAAACTTTAAGAGACTTGCAAGAAAACTTTTGTTGTATTCAGCAAATTCAAAAATGGGCTCAAAGGTACTGTACAAATTTTTGGCAATGACACCAGTATCTGCTAAAGTTTGTATCTTACTCCAGAAATCAACAAATGAAACTCCTACATGAGTTCTGCACTATTAGAATACTATTTGCAGTGGGTCATAAATAAAAACATAAACAACCTTATAGACCTCTAGTTTATGCATTTTTAGTCATTCCTCAGGTCTTATACATGACATTCATAGAACAAACTTTGTGGAGGTATACTCCTCCTTGGTGCTGAGCACTGGTATAGTCCTCCTTCTGTGCATACTGATAGCCACCTGCTTCTTTCCAAAATGTGAACGTGATTCCCACACCTTATCATGGCTAAGGCTGACACAGTATGCAGGCTTTTCCCCAAACAAATGCATATTCACATCAAAAATTAAAAATCAGCTAACCTAAATTTAACCTGAACTTAAAGCCTGCATATTGTGGTCTTACATGAGCCGAGCAACACATACTTGTATGGACTGTCACCAATGGACATCGGAGGTGATCTGTACATGTTGGGCATATATCGCCCTACTATCTTAACACGCATATACAAAACACACATATGCATACAAAAAAAAGGTTACACTATTCAGTCACCACTTCCCACGTTCATGACCAAAATGTCCCTTAGTTATGTCACCAACTTTTTTTTGATAAACTGGGCAGCTACTTTCAAGCTTTTTACCCATTAGTTGGATTATCATCGACATGCCATTCTTTTATGAACTCACTAAGAGGCGGAATGGCAGTGTTACGTGCCAGCGAGTTCCTGTTGTGTGCGGAACTGTTTGTTTACAGGGGTCCAACTACCATTGGTCCTTCATCCTGCCAGTCAGCATTATTGATGACATCACCACAAACCTCCCAGCCAATGAGAATCAAGGAGGAGAAAGGAAGGAAGGAAGACTGCCTGTCCAGTGTTGGATTCTAGAACTTTCTTGTGCTGAGCTTTTTGCTCCTTTACCTGAGCATCATTGTGTTTATACTCATCTTATGTTTCTTGGCAATTTTCTGCCTGTATATCAGGATGTTCACTGTTCCAGTCTGATCTGTAACCTGTGCTATTCGTTCAGACTTGGTGTTAACTGTGACTTGAAAAAGGGGAACGTGAACAGGTAAGAACATCACATGACCCACACCTGTACACGTAGGTTTGTTTTGGATGTCTATACCACAATAGGCTGGGAGTGAGTGTCGGCTGTATATGTCCGGCTGTGGCTAGATAGGGCCTCAGCAGATGCCATAGAAGCTGTACTGTTTGTGTTTGTTTGGTTAGTATAGTGTTTGCTACCTAAAAGAAATATATGCATATACTGTATATAGTTTTTTTTTATTTATTATTATTATTTTTATTATCCCACCTCTCACCTGTGTATATAGTATATTGCTGTTACACCCAAAATTCCAAAATCAGTGTTTGCTCATTTTTCTAGTCCCCATCCAAACCACTGATATTCAGATAACTTAATGTTACAGCCTTTACCCCTTAGACACCTTTGGGTTGTAACAGGAAGAATATTTTTTTTTTTTTTTTTAAATGAGGCTAAGAAAAAACTGAACATTATTAATCTTTAAAGACCCAGGTATGGTACTCTAGCTCTATGTGAGTTTCCTAATTCTGAAAAATTATGAAAACATTTAGATAACACACCTGCAGTTCTTCAGGACATTGGTGCAAGCCTCACATGTTGCTAGCAGGAGAGGAATTGTTTCAGATGGGATATGAAACCAGTTGTGAATTTGTTCCATTTAATACCCTTTCTGCAGAACAGAAATGCATGTCACTTCAATTTAAGAAGGATAGAAGAGTGACAGTTAAAGTAGCTCTGAAATTTGCCTTAATTCTCAACTGGCTAAGGAAAGCTTTTCTGAATCTATCAGTTGCCTATTGTACCTCAGCCTATTTAAACGGTTAGCTCCCAGTAAAACACTTTCTCACTAATATTTATTTATGTGCCCCATGTCCAGGATTTTCTGACCAGGAATTTATCCCAAAACTTTAAAAAACTGCAATTCTACCTACATTGTGCAGTATGGTCTCCAAGAAACCTCAAAGAAATAGAATAATCAGCTCAGTGAATAAAGAGTGATCCTTATTTGTATTATTTCCATTAGTATGGTTTCATAAACGCTGAAGTTTCTGTACAGAAGGGGAACACATCTAAGCTTCACAATTATGTCTTTTCTTCTCTACTCTCAGGGCTCAGATGGAAAAGCGGAGACAAATTTTCCAATAATCAGAGTAGTGTGCTGTATTCTCAGCATAGCATTGCAGTGGTCCATCTCCCAAAGCCTTGGACACCCTCAGGGCCTTTTGTACTACTGATGTAGTCAATATGACTCAATGAAGAAGACAGCAGAGCCCAGCATTCTGCTTGCATGCAATACTGGACACCTCAGAGAAAGGATCGTCTTTTCAACTAGTTCTCCAAAATCAATTTTTAATTTACTGATAGTTCCACTAATAAGAAACCCAGTTACACAATATCTGCCTTCTGACTAACTTCAGCTCGGGCTTGTGGATTTAGGCCTCTGTCTGCAGTGGAAAGGGATCCTGAACAACACCATGGTTAACACAGTCAAAACTGTCAAATCAAAGCAGCACTATTGCACTTCGGGAACTGCTGCTGATGTAGAGACCAACAAAAAAAATAAGATAAAAGGAAAGCACTGATGGGTCAACTCAGAAAATAACAGAAAATTTAGTACAAATTTAGAAGCAAATTATACAATCGTGTGTTTCGGGATGGACTTAAGGTCAAAATCACCATTACAGTAAATGAATAACTGAATCAACCAAAGTAAGATTTGTGTGTCTATAACCGTAAAATGTGTTAAATTTCTTGCCCTGTGTTCAAAATTGTCCTCTGAAAAACAGTGATTTATCTTAATTCCCTTTTTTCAAAATGTATCCCTCCACACAGGCCCGCTCTGATTTTACATATGAATTATTTGTTGATGATAATCCACCTATTGGGTAAAAAGACTGAAAGTCACTGCTCAGTTGATCAAAAAGAGGTTGGTGACACAACTGCGGCATGTTTTAGTCATGAAAGCAGAGCATGGAGACTGAATAGTGTAAAAGGTAAAATGGAAAAGCGGGAACAAAAAGTGTACCCCCTCCCGCCATCCATTTTCCTTGTCCCTATTCAACCAGGTAGTCATTCACTGTCACAAATTCACTTTAAAAATTAACCAAAAAACAAATTATAGTAATATTGTACATCACTTGCTATTTGCTATTCCATCTGACATTGGTGCAACATTAACATTAAATGGCAATTAACAGTAACTGACATAAAATAAATCATTGTCGGAAGGGCAGTATTATGAAAGTCCTCAATTATTCTGAATGTGGAAAGGAATCAAACAAAGGCAAAAATGATATTTCACTGTGAATAATTCTTAGTTACCTTCAGGGGCTTGCCTGTGTACAACCCCTTGAAAATGATCAACATTGCCCGTATTGCCAATTATACTTACACATATTTTTCCAATTTTATTGTGAACTCCTATGCTTTAAACTAAATTGTCAGAGTGATAATGTATGTTCAGAAGAAATCTTTCCCTGTTGTTAGCTCCCTTACTAATATGGTCTTGGTATCTGTCATCCTGGCATGAGCATGGTAAAATATACACAGGCTTTGTGGCCTTTTTACAGGCACTGCCGCTGAAGTATTTGGCTTTGCTTTGCCTCCTGCGGAAAGGAAGCGCAGAATGCTAGTGCCCATCAGGTAAGGTTCGGGACAATCACAGGGCAAGAAAGAGCGGCACATAGTAAGTTTACCAGCAACCACTGTAAAGCCTAAATGCATTTTAGGAGACACATGTACTCTTGAAAGCACAAACAGGAGGGAAAAGGTTGGTTGTTGAATAATGTTTGAATTTCAGTGAATCTTTCCACACTCAAAAAGGATTTATAAATAAATATTTCAGCAAAAATGGAAACGGATCAAAAGCATCCATTTAAACTTGTCCATAGATGATAAACATTCAAGGAGCATCTCAGGTAATATTTCATTGTTATCCATTCGTTCTGCGCATAGTTTGCAGATTTTCAAACTAAAGAGAGTGCTGGGAAAAAAACGGTAATGTTCCCGCTGACAGGTGATAGAGAAATATTACACCTCTGGTTACTGTGGTTTTAGTCACAACTTGTTAGCAATACACTTACAGGAAATTCCTCTGCTCTCCATAGTCAAGATGATGAGTCCCAGAGATTGGCATGTACTGTGGTAAGAAAGAAGTGATTCACCATAAAATACTCCAGAAAATTAACCAATAGATCTCCGTGTGACTTTGGAAAAAGCAAGATTCCTACACTAAAGTTTAGTAACGTTTGAGATAAAAAGGGAGTCACAGTATTTAGCCTTAAAAACTTTATATGACCTTCTTTAGAGTCAGGAATGGAACTGGTGCGGTGATATTTGTGAGTCAGCATAAAAAAAGAAATCCTGCCTCTTGTAGAATCCAGTCAAACCCAACTAGCAAAGCGTCATAAATCACCTGCACCTGGTCATCCTCAGACGGACTGCCTTACAAACCTGTCATTTATTGCTACTCACCACCATGCCTGTTATAAATATTTCACCTAATCCCACGTACCATGGACTGTCTCTGCAGAAGTTCTCCGCGTTTATCATCTCAGGTTTGACTAATAGCTGGAGCTGCCAATAACAGACTGCAGATGCAGCAGAACTGAGGATCACCGCAGAATAGAAATGTGAACAGAGTCTGGATAAAGAAAAGTTGCAAATTGAATCAAAATCCTTTCTGAATTTTTTAAAAGGGGAAAAGGGTCTTGCGCAGCAGTCAAATCTGAATAACCAAACAATAGGACAGTTTCCGAGTCCGTCCCACAGGCAGAATTAAATACAAGCCATTTAAAAAGCTAAGTGCTGATTTCCACGCTGTACCTGGCATATTTAATAGCACGCTGTTCATTAAAAGGCATTGTAGTCGCCCGAAATGAAAAGTGCCAAATGTTCCCTGGGCTGTCCTTTATTCTCAGCTGCTAAACTGTGAAGATTTATTTGATAAATCCAAATTAATTATCAAAGAAATGAGTGAGCGCTGAATCGACTGCCTTGCACACTGGGAAGAAAACACAATCGCAGCCAGCACTGGCGAAGAGCGTTCGCTTCTGAAACAAGGCAAACTCGGGAAAATATTGAAATATTGACAAGTTAAAGTGAAAAGCTGGGAGCTTCTCATTTAAGCACCTTAAATAAAGGCTCATTGAACAGGATGAGTGTGGCAATGGGCTATTATGCTAACTTCATTGCTTATAACCTGGGTCTGACGGAGAGGTCAGCAAACTTTTAAAAGTGATTTTGAATTGCTGTGAATAAGAATGTGTCGTCCATTTACTGGGACACAACATAAGCTGGGGGTTCAGCTAGGGTTCCAAGCCCTTATATTTGTCACATCATGAGAAATTCAAGTGACCTGGAGGAGTAGGCTCCCATTCAACAGACGCAACATCTTCTGCAGCGCAGAGAAATGAGAAAATCTGAAAAGGTCCAAGAAGCATGACTGCCCTGCGTGAGGATAAATTTAACATGATAATATTTTAACATCCTGAAAATAAGTATTTTATTGCTGAAATCTTGCGTTTTACTTGGCACTGTGTGAAATAACACGGTAGTGTCGGTAGTAGCACTGTTGCCTCATAGCACTGTTGTCTGGGCTGTGATTCTGGATATGTGTTCAACTGCAGCTCGGTGGAGGTAAAGTTTGCATGTTCTCATTTTCATGTGGGATTTCCTCCCATGGTCAAAGGTCATACCTTTTCATCTGTCCTGCAAAGTACTGGCATCCCACACAAGGTGTGCCCCACCTCATGTCCTATCCTTCTAGGATAAGCTCTTCTCCAGGTGACCCTGCACTAATAAACTGCCTTTGATAATGGATGATTAACTTTTGCTCTCAGTGGCCAAAATGCTACTGAAATTTTGAGTTGAGACCCAAATTGAAGCTACTGTATTTGCTCTATTTGCACAGCTAATACTTGGGAATTCCTAGCGAAAACAATCTCCTCCACAGCTTCTGATGTACTGAACTCAAGAGGGTTTTGGTAAGCATTATTGGGCCTCAGCGATGATGAAAATTCATGGCCTTCCTTCCTTTACGTTTTGTTTTTCAGTTTTTTTCCTCCAACTTAAAAAAAAAAAAAAAAAAAAAAACGCACAACCCAAAAACAGGTTAACCAATGCAACAGCCGTAATTGATGCTCTAAGTTCACAAGGCATCACTGCGTCAGTAAATCTTTCACTTAGCAAATGAATGTGAGCCCTACACAAAACTGCCCATAATGTCTTAATGCATCCAATTTAATACATGGCTAGCAATGTGTACTAGAGGGAGGGTTTATTTTGGCAGTCTTGTTCAGCTGATGGACAGGTTACTGCCTGTTTAGATAATGGGTTTTACGGAATCGGATTTGATTAAAAATTGGCAGGTGTCAGAACTCACAAATAATTTACAACGGCCACAAAGAGAGAGAGAGAGAGAGAGAGAGAGAGAGAGAGAGAGAGAACGTGGGGGGGGGGCTGATGATATAGTCTCGGGTGCAGAGTTTATTTCAAATGCAGAAAGCTGATGCAGTACTGTGAATTTTGTGAAAATGAGGACACTAGGGAAAATCGGGACTGGAGACAGGAACATGGGGGACCGGAACGAGGACAAGAATAGGTTATATCTTTTTTACTTTACTTAAACCTATAAGTTTAAAAATAGGTTGACAGATGAGTTGTCCCTTCTGAAAGTCTGCATCTCCTGTCTGCTCTAAGGTTGCTTTATCTTGAGAAAGCTGCTTATGAACAGATGCCAGTAATTATGTGAGTGCATGGACACAGTCTTGTGGGAGTGCTGAGTGTTCCTCCAGGGGTCATGACAACAGTGCTGGTCAGCATTATTGGCACCTGTGCATTTTAGGTTTATTGTGCACAATATGTGGTGGAGCTCCCATAATGCTGAGGGGCTGCTTTGCCGCCCCTGGTGCTGGAGACCTTGAATGTATTAAGGGAATCGTGAAATCGGAGGATCAACAAGGCATTTTGGGGCAAAATGTGGTGCCCAGTGTCAGAAAACTAGGCATGGGTCAAAGGTCATGGGTCCTTCAGCAGGACAATGACCCAAAATACACAGCCAAAGCACAAAGCATGGTTCAAAAGGAAATGATGGACTGTGCTTAACTGAGCAGCAATAAATCTCAATCTCGGAGGCCTCATCACTGCCATGGGCTGTGCACCCAACCATCAGGGTAGGGGTCTTTAATTTTGACCAGGTTATATTTTTTTTTCTTCTGTGAAAACTACGTTTGTTCAACAGACATCTTTTGTGCTGTATAGCTTTGGACATCTTTTTTAAAATACCCTGTTGGTAAATTTCCAATTATTTCTGAAGATATTGTATACGATTTACCTAAAATGCAAGGGTTCCAGAAATGTTGAGCAGAACTGTACATTTCCATTTTAAATGATTTCACAATGTATTCAAAACCCAGAAGGCATTATCAACACTGTGTAATAGGGGTAAATCTGCACAACTGCGGACAAACTGACTTCCAGGTTGGCTTAAGGTTGCCTTGTAAATCTGGGAAAAGCTACTGTTTACTATTTTAACAGCCCCATCAGTCTAGCGTAACAAGTGCATTGAATTTGTTTTCTGTTTTGTATTATGAAAATCTGCTCAGCATAGTTCAGTGGGTTCGACTCAGTTGAGCTTGGCTATATTATCTTAAATTTATTACAGTTTTTTAAGCCGTGTGCAACTGTTTCTCAGGTTATTTAACAATGCTCTGTGATTTACAATGCAGATTTTTTGAGGCTTTACAATAACTTTTAATTTTGCTAAAATTGGAGCCCCCGGAAAAAGATGTGACATTGTGGGGGAAGCCTTTTAGCATATCTGTGACATAAGTGTCCCCGAAGAGCTGCTGTTTGTTCAAACAGGCATCCTGACTTGAATGTGGCTGTGAAAGCAATTGTGTTGAATACAATGAGGAAGGCTTCATATTAGATCTCTGGATGCAATTCTATACACGCATGTACACGGGGGGGGTTCAGAAAATTAATTATAGGAACCACAATTTATGCCTGACTGAAATGAATCACTCCAGATGAGAGGGAGTAGACTAAACAGGAGATTTTTTTAAGCATAGGCTTATGTATTATTAATGCCCTTGGATTCTGCAGTGATGGCTGTACTCTGGAGGTAAGGGAGACCAAGATGAAAAGCCAGAGTGCTGGTAGTTCAAACCTCACCAGAATACATCAGCTAAACAACAAGAAATTATATGCAGATTAGCTTTATTAGTATTTTCACAAACAGAAATGTTCTCCCGGTAATCTTTAAAAACAGGTTATGATTTCACTGAATATTTTCCAGCAAGGTTTTAAAACACAGGGCCTTGAAACCCTGACGGCGAAGAGGAACGTACGATCCAAAAAGAATCGTATCGGTTAATACAAATTCAACTGACGCAAATTAAAACAAACAATCCGCGTTCGTTTTTGCACATTTTGGGCAAAGTTAAAAAGTTGACATTCGCCGCAGAACCGAAGTGACGCAAACTTGTCACTTATTGGAAAGCGGGACACCTTTGTACTTGGTGTTTGTTATACCCTCGTTCTCGCATTAAAAAGCTTCTGCCTACGTTCACTCCCTTTTCAAGGCCGCCAGCGTGTCGTACATGATTGAATGAGAATTCCCCATGCTCCCGCGCAACATGAAGCTGCTGTGCCTTCTAATCTTTTCTGTCAAAGGAGGAAGCACAGTGCCTCCCCTCCGGTCACGCAGCACTGGATCGAGCCGTTTGGCTCATGGGTTATTCATGACCTTCTGTTTGACCAGCTGAGCTGATGTGCGCTAACATAGGGCTGAGCTAACGCTGGTCGTGTGGAGGCACAGCAGTGATTCCATCTCAAACAGCATGGATGCTTGCGGGTTGCCTGTCAAATTATTGTGTCAAGCTCAGGAAAACGTAGACTAAGATGTACAGGCGTGATAGGCTGGAAGGCGTCTGAGGAGCCCGATTTCTGGAGTATCACTTTAAGGCCTTCTGCAGTCAATAACACGAATGTTCTAGAAGCTTGAAGGTGTAAATCCCCAGATGGCTTTCATTTTTAATCAGAAATCTTTTTTCCTCTTCTGCTTTGTCTTCCTTTTCCGTTACTAATGCCAGTTTTTCAGCTACTGCTTCTACTACTATTCCTTCTTCTTTCTTCTTCCACGGCTGCAAAAATGACATTTTTCTACTTCTTCCTTCTCCTCTTCCAACTGACCTCACTAAATTAAAATCACCTAGAATTAAAAACTGTTACTCAGTTAAGTAGCATGGCCTTCTACAGTGTGCCATTTCTTTAGATGAGAAATTCACCCAACCCCACCAACTGTGTGACATTACTGTTCAATGCCCTCCGCTGGGAACCTCTATAGAGTGGGGCTATCTGCTGCTAAAGACCGTCTCTGGCTGTCTGCCACAAGCACAGCTGCCGGAGAAGAGATCTGGACCACAGACACCTCCCCTGGCTCTCCTCAGCTTCCTCACCCACCCGTTCTTTGATCCCAGCTGGAATCAGGCCATTTGGGACCGCAGCACTACATCTCCTTGTAAGCAGTTCTGTCTGTGGAAGCCTTCTTCACAGGGGCCATCCCGATGCAAAGGAACGGTGGTGCAATGCTGTCCATGGTCCTAGGTACCATACTCTTCTACGCTGTGAGCAAAGTAAATGTGGAGGTAATTGGCATTTTCCTCTTCATGGCATCTGGTCCAAAAGCAACGGGTTTAGCAGCCCAGGTGGAGAAGCAAATGAGGATGATGTACCTGAAATGTTAGGGTCTAAATAATGTTGATAAGAACTTAATATATCACAAGAAAGAAAAAAAAAACCTTCAAATATTGTAGAATGGACGACTGTTTCATCGTGTCGCCTATCATGCGCATCATCAGCGAAGTTCATTGAATGAAGACCAGCCTGCACTTGGAAGACTTTAATCTCAGCTTGAACTGTTGTAAAGTCATAATGGTACCCCAGTTACTGGCAGAAGAAAGCATAAATACAGGATAGGGTAAAATTTTATTGATTCCCACAAAGAAATTTACCTCTGCCGTAGCTGGACACATAACATTGGGCATACCGAAATGAATAGGTAGATACATAGATGATTTCTGTTTGTTTGCTATTTATGCACAGCGTTGTTTTTCAACCCACCGACTTCAGATTTGGTACAAAGGTGCTCCTCAAACTAACTGAAGGCATTGCATTGTTAAACACACACACATACTAGCGACGGGTGCCTCTAGGCAGTTTTCCACAGATTTTTGAAGATGAAAACAAATGGGCAACATCACACACACACACACACACACACACACACACACACACACACACACACTAACAAGGTCCACTAAAAACCACCTGTGCTGTCATACCAGATGCTAATGCATTTTTTTCACTCTGAACACACATGTGCTCTATGCATACATTGACAAGATATACTAATGAACCCCCCCATGTTTGCACACGCGTGCACACGTCTTGATATAAAGATCGGGTATAAATAAAAATGAAGTCACATGAGATCAGTGACGATCATTGAGAAGATGAGAGCCATTGTCCACGCGGGACTATGGTTTACTCGTCGTCTTGGCCTCTGCCAATGCCTCCACTGAATGAGTGAAATGCAGCGAATGCAAGCGATTTGATCTCTTGCGACTGTCGGTGGGTGGACTGGTGCAGGGGTGGTTGTTGGAAGCTTTCAGTGTGAGTTCAGTTCTGGAAGATACACAATGAAGGGAAGGTGTGTGCTGAATTAACCTGCCATGTTTGTGTTTTTGCGTGATGCAACACTCATGAGAACAGCTAACACTCTGTAGAATCTTTTATTCACTGAAGGAAGAGAGAAAGTAGAGGGGAAGGGAAACGCTGGTTCCTGGCTGTGTGGACGTGCATTTTTTATGACATTCTTATACAGTTACTTCACTACAATGTCATATGTAGTGCAGGTACTGTATACATGGGCAATTTTAATGCATTTTCATTATGTTTTATTACTTTTTTAATCTACAGCATTCAGTTATGCCATAGTGCTGTATATTTTCACATGGCAGACCCTATCGTGCATTGTTGTACATGTACTGTACAGGTATTGGATGCTGTACATTGCAAGTTTATTTAGTCAAGATTAAATTATTATAAAATTATTACTACTATTTCTTTATTTATTATTGTGATGTTAAGTCCAACTCAGTCATATGCTGGGCATGCTGCAAGTCAAAGGCTGCTTGCGTACATGCATTGGCTGTAAGACATTTATTCGCATGCAAGAATTCAGAAAATCATTAAAAATTATGTTTATGGAATTTTTTACCAATGTAAAATTATTATTGCTATTATTTCTTCTTGTATTAATTTGTGAGAAACTTTTGTGAGTGCAAGATGATGAGAACCTCTATGGAGTGGTGGGATCCTCCATGTGTTTACCATATGAACTCAGTCCTCAGAGTAGTTGCGCAGGGCCTCTTCTGCATCCTTTGTCCACTTTGCCACTGTGCTTGTCACCAGTGGACGTTATTTGTTCACTGGATTGCATCTGGAAGTGACATGGTCAAGGTTGTGATCCGGTGTGTCCAGTAATGGCAGCAAAGTGCATGCATTATATTAGCATACGGTAGGTCCAGTGTTTTGTTTTCTCATGTAATGTGATCCACAAACTGGTTTTAAAGGAGGTGAGAGTGAAGGAAAAGGAGATAACACAGAAAGCGATTGTTGGTTCTGCAACCCGCTGCAGATGCTCTGTATCTTTTCCGTCATGGCCGTGACATCGGAGAAGATGGGACATAGACAACAACAACAACTGCATCTGAAAATTCCTACAGGGGACAGAATGGCCTCATTCCGATGCTCAGCAGATTTGCATTAGGATCGCATTCCTGGGTTTTCACTGTTATTTGTCCCTTATTGAATCACCTTTCATTCACAAACACAACCAGTCTGCCTCCTATATTTTTGCTGTCCCGTTCCCGTTCTCCCAAACTATATGTAAAAGCCAGCTAGGGACACCACACAGTTGCAAATTCCTTTGCCAGCCTTGTTTCTGCGAAGCACATTAAAATACAGTGCTTACAGGCTTTGTGACAAATGGCATTTTCCCGAAGTTTCCCCGTTTAGTTCGCCACTGCTTTCACGTTTCCCATGACGATTGTAGGCCGCTAGGGTTTGTACTCTTGCCGCATTAGTTAGGTTTGTGCTCCTACACTCCTGCCCCAGTGGTGGTGTTAAAGTCTCATCTCTGCTGGGACGTGACAGTGCCAGCGAGCGCAGCGGGCGCAGGCTGCGGCAATCTGAAGTAAACCCCAACATGTGTTCTCTTCTTTCTCAAGTTGTACAACAGTCCCCCGCATAACAGCCTCCACAAAAACAAAAAAAAAAGGACATAAATGAAAGATGAAAAGCTACACACACTGCCAAAACCAGAAAACTACCAAGAAATAATGAAAAACAAAGGAGAGCAAACACACAGAAGTGGTGTTGCAGGCAGTACCATCTTTGCACGCATTCTTTCCACACTTCCGGCACATCTGGGCAGGTGAGAAACAATCATATATAATTTAAATGAATTTTGCCAAGGTTTAGCCTGTACAGCACAAATAAATATTTGAAGAGATCAAGAATAAATCTGTAATTGATACATTTTCCCTAAAATAATTATGGTGTGCACTGCTGTACAAGTCCAATGGCATCTTTCACACCTGAAGCTCCTTGCACTCTTACCTTAGCTGATGATGATAAAACAATGCAGCGGAAATGGCAAGCGTTGCGGCTTATTGTTCACTGACCCATGACGTGTGCATGCTGGAACAGCTGGAGAGAACACAATGCAAATTCAAGTAAGGTGTCATCGTACTGAATTTGCCCTTTCAACATTTTCATGAGGCAGTTACCTGAAAATCAGAATTTCTATACACGGGGGAGATAAAATTTTCAAATCAAGGTTCTTATGAATTTATGCCAAGAACTGGCTCCAGTGCTTTGAGTGATGGACATGTTTTCCTCAAAATGGGTGAAGTACCTCCATGGCTTCAGCCAGTGCAGAAAGTGGAGGAAAGGAATGTTACAACCTCTTGAGACACGAGTGTTTCTGGTTCAGCCGAGGTGGCCCTGAGTGATAGTTCCAGTCTGCTTTCCTCAGTCGGCAGCCGTGAAAGGCCTGCTTAACCAGCATGAAGAATGAGGGCTTGGGATGAAACAAGGATTAACACATCCCACACAAAGCATGGGGCCTCTCTGTATTTCCCTCAGCACTTTACAAGGATTACGCACACGCCTTACATTCATAATCTGGCCCTGATTTTTCTTTTCACACTTTATTTCCTTTCAAATACCCCCCCCCCCCCCACACACACACACACAGTGTTGTGATTTTCTTGTTAAGATAATGGATCAGTGGGCTATAATCTCAGCTAAACCTCTAGGTACAGATTAGACAGGGCTGTTGGTTTCAAAGACCGGAATACAGAATGCCTTATCTGTCTGTCTGCAGTCCTTTAAGTATGATGCGGTTCCTTAGGTTCTGATTTATGTGTAAAACTTGCAGATGTCTAAGTCCTTTTTTTTCCTGGTGAAACATTTAAGCAACTCAACACATGATTTGAGGCTGCTGAAGTGATTCTTGGATGTAGTCAAGTGTGAGAATTCTACCTTCTTATTACTTCCACCATTTTACCCTCCCCTCCGCCACAAGAATCGCAAGAAGACTTTCATGGCAATGCTGTATCAAAAGCACAGTACGATAGCAAGGACACAAGCACTAAAGCACATTTTCTATGTACTTTAAATTACCCAAATTTTCTTTTCCACCATAAAGAATTAATTACTTCAGGGTTTTTAGAACTGCTTTCAAATTGTTATCCTTTTATATTGCATTCAGGTTCTCAGGATATCTTATTTATACAAATATTTACATTATCCTATGGTATATTAAAACAGTCATGTTAATATTCACTGTTTAATATTTTTCATCAACTTTCTTTTTGCTCATATTACATTGTTCATGTTCACAGTAACTCAAGGGTTTTACTACTGCTCATTGAGCTTCTTCTTCAGTCATCGGCCTTTCTAAGTTCAGCCTTCGCTGCAGAATGCAGTCATTCCTCGTTTTATGCGCCTAATTCCTTAAAAAGCTACACTGTGTGGAAATGCATAACTCAAGACAGCTATTTCCATTATTTCTTTTGGGGAAAATTATAACGCGTTCCAGCCACCCGGAAAAAGGCCAAACAATTTTCCCAAATTTCACTAGAATGCAAAAAAAAGTTGATAAAAACAAGAAACGGCTTTAGGGCTTAAAAGGATTCATTACCTGAAACAAATAAATCACCTTTATTGACAGCTAGATCTACATACAGTTTTCTTGCACAAATAAAATCCCTGTAACTCGCTTCATGGTCTGGGACAGCTTACTTCCTTCCTAGAGTCACCAGTGTAGAAGAGCACCACATATTACCGTATTCACCCATGTAGCACACAACTAAATCGATAGCATTTTTTGGCAGGAGCATGCTGTGTTGAGGAGATCAGTGCTTCAGTCAAGAAATGGTGTCAAAAATCAAACTGTGTTCTAGCAAAAATCCATTATGCCAGTGCAAGTAAATGAATGTGATGACCTTTGTGGCATTAAGATTGTCGGAGGAACAAACGCAAAGGCCCTTGTAAATGTGCACTTCTCAGCTACGCCAAATTCTTGTTATGAATGGATCTCTGCAGGAAACAGAGGCAAAAACACTTATCAGGAGCTTAACTGCATTTTAGTTGGGTACAGGTGCACAGTCCTGTACTTAGAAGGAGTAACTTTTGCAAAAGACAGCCAGTTCTTATTTTACGTGGCGTGATTAATTATGAGACTCAAAGTGTTACGCTAATAAGGAAACTTTATTGAGTTAAAAAATGAAGTGCCTTCAAGAGCGGCCCATGTAAGTCAATATGGATAATGTGTTTTAATATAGCTGGAATAAAACGGCAGAACCGCTTATTGCTTCTTATTCAAATTAGTCGCTTTGCCGGGTTAGATAATGACAGCTTTTGAAGTCTATGTGAACCAATGCTGCTTCTACACAATTTATAGACTTCATAAAAAATGTACAGTTTTCATTAACAATCTACCCAGTTCAGTTAACAGCTTTTTTTTTTTAACCAATTTTGAGTAGTAGTTTTAGTGCAGATACCCAGCTTCTCCTCCAAAGGCCAAAGTCTTGCATACTGTATTTTAATAGCAGCCTTTTTTTTTAATGGTAAAAAGGTGAGATGAATTTCCAGTGAAGTGAACGCTTTTGTGTGCGATTTGAGATTATGTGGAAAAACGATGCTTCCTACACTCTTCAAGAACCAGGGTTGCACACCCTCCACAAAACAGTTTTTACTCAAGAGCCCTGTTGAGAACTGAAGATATTTTTGGCTAAAACTAGCAGATTTGAGAGAAAATATTATAATTAACCCGTACATGTGTCCCATAAATATGACTTGAAGCATTGGGAATTACAGGTAAGCGAGCAGAGTCTGTTTCTCACAATTGAAAAGGCTGGCCTTCTGTTCAGGAGCTGTCTTAAGCAGTCCAGATTTTTCACAGAGTTTCAGCTGTGGGTTTGATCCCAGAGAGTCATGTTGCAGAATCAAAGGACAAATCCCTCAGTGCTAATAGCTTTTCCTTTGTTCGTTGCACTGTGTTTATCGCTTTGACATGAGAATTTCTCAAAGGCCAAATGCAGACATGATTCATTTACAGAGAATGGGAAGTCTTCCTGGGAAGACACAGACCTGGAACCTTTGAATGCACTTTTGTATCGGTATCCTCTGGTGGGTATAATAAATCTCTCCGTCCCCTGCCTTCTCCCAAATAGTGGTTTGGTGTCAGCACAGTCAGGCATCAAGGGAACAGACAACAACACTTTGCGAACCTCCTTCAGTGTCAGCGTGCCTCAAAAAAGTTTTGATGAAATTGGGAGGAGAAAAGTGCTGCAGAAAAGGACTGGAAGGTTAAGGGACAATGTGAGCGCTTGTGGAGATTTTATTTCTATTTTATTTGATCAGCAGGGTATGCGCTATAGAAGTGTGCTCGGTTAAACTTTTGCACCGCGGAGAAATGCAATTATGGACACACTTTGCACCATAGAGTCGTGAGCTTATCTTTACCTCCACCGAGTGGAATTCAGAGAGGGGTGGAAGTGACACTGATAGTCTCAGATGAAAACATATAGGCCCCAAACTGTGACAAGATGATATAGTCTAAAAAGCCAAGTACTGTAGGTTCAACTCCACGAACCCCGAGGTCATCCCGTTCAACCAGTTGTGTTAGTACTCTGTTAGTCTGACTTCAACAGTAAACAGCCCCACCGTGGAATAATGGCTTTTATTAAAATGGAATGAATTTTGAACATTTGTAGATGAATTGCGTGCACTTGGCTGCTATGTGCTGGTTCAAAACTTTATCAAGGAGCTTGAAAAAGAAAAGTTAAAAAGCACATTCTAGGCAATGTATAAGACTAAAGTCAGAAAAAAGACAAAAAAAAAAGTCATTTTAACTTGTACGTGACACAACTTTAGGGTTGTTAGTAGCCTTCTGACAGCAGCGCAACCAGTAATCCTTTTTCAATGCACGTGGAGTAGGGAAGGAAAGGGCAAGGCCCACGCAAAGACAGATACCGGTAACGCATTTGGTACCGATACGAGGCTTCTTTCACAGAACCACCATTAATCTCTTGTGTGTGTCAATCCTCCACTTTGTTTAGTGTAACTGGGCCAGACCCTCAGCTGCCCAGTGTCTGTCCCCACACATGCGCCTCACTAATTTGTTCTGACTGAATAAAAACAAACTCATGTGGACCCCCCTGCTGCCCACACACCACTACAGCGTATAGGCTCTTCCTGTTCACGAATGCATCCCTTTGCTTATAATGATCCCGAAAATTCAGCTCAACGCAGTGTGTGATCACTGTTGTGTGAGTCTCCTCTTAGAAGCATCTGGCTGCACCAAATGGCCATTCCAATTTAATGAGAAATATTGGAGAATGGATGCTGATGGAGCTGTTTGTTCTCCAGCTGTCACAGATCTGATGTGACTTCATTTTTATTTATACCTGATCTTTACATCAAGACGTGCGTGCGTGTGTTTTGCTATACCGGGTTCATGCTCACTCGGACTGGGGCAAGTTGGCAAAAAAAGCTTGCAATGGGCACACATGTATTACAGGTGTAATAAAAAACACTGAGGATGCCAGCTAGCTAAGGGGGAGAACTCCCATCTTACCCTATTTTTATAGCATTTTACTCTTTTTTTCAGCATGTGAGGCATCTCCCAAGACGCTTTCACTGATCCAAGCAATACAATTAGAAACATAAATATAAAGATACTTATTATTTGAGTTAGCGAAGAAAAGTGTCAAAGTTTATTAATGTTCTACTTAATTTTCATTTTCATGTGTCTAATGAAATTGAATGCCCCCAGTGAACAGGGTGTTGGTTGAAGTTCCACTTTAACATAGTCCTAGCGCTAATAGGGGTTTTACTGCTATAAGTTTCTCTCATTCTCTGTAAGTAGTACAGCTTACACATAATTAAACTTACAAAGTTAAAAGTGAACAAGTACTGGCAATTTATTTACCGGCAAGCTAGTCGCCTTGTGTAACAGTACTATGCAAAATGTGTGTGTCGACATATTTAAAACTGTGGGGTTGTTATCTCCTTTATAATTTCACTCTCTATGTTACCCAATGCTGCCCCGATCAGAAAGAGGAGCGGTAAATAATAAAACATTACACATTTTTTAAATTGCAAAACTTGTTGTACGTAAAGGGCCCACTAGTAGTGGGTGTCGGTGTTGCATGCATATAGTTATGTTTTTAAACCTTAGACAATACAGTATGTTCGATTGTTGGGGTTTGTACAGTTCCAGTGAGTTTTGAGAGGGGCTCGGGTGGTTAACTGACATCAGGGTGGGGGCAAAAAGAGCAGCTCCTCCATTTTTCCTGCCTGGCAGTTACATTCTACTGCTACCCAGTGTTAACAAAGGTTGTGTTATGGAGACCCACACACTGTCCTCATTCCCTCCATCCGAGCCAGGCCGGCACGATCTACACCATATTACCTTCAAAGTGGCTGCATTTAGTGTGCAAGTATTGTTAGTGCTGTTTGATAGCCAGACCGAGAGTGATACATGGATTGCACTCCAGTGGAAAGGTGGAAATTAGAAAAGTATAACAATATATTTATATATTATTACACATATTAGCAAAATACACAGTATGCTAAACATTATTACCCTCTCATTAGTAATGTGCCCCCTGCTCCGTGTGTGTGTGTGTGTGTGTGTGTGTGTGTGTGAGACAATGCGAAAACCCACTTAGGGTGAGGAGTGCCTGCGTGCCAAATCTAACCAAGTTAGGTCCGTGGCTTGAAAAACAAATCCGTGCATAAAGAACAAACAGAAAAAAAAAATCTGAGATTGAGCTTTATAGATTCAGAAGTTCTTCTGTATCTCTGAGTAAAATGTATTCTTCTGCACTATGAGCATCAAGGTGAGCTAAAAGGACATCTAGAGGAAGCCTTAGCAGATGTAAATGACTGATTTCCTCCATGTATTAGACTTATTGTGGACCTGAATGATAAGTGGATGAACACACTTTGAACAGCAAAAAAGCTGAGTAAACCCTGAAAATTGTGAGCATATCATTATCTCCAGGAAATAATGAGTTTCGATTACTGATGTTCCCACAGTTTAAGAGATTAAAGTACTTATGATGAAATAGCACTGGAACAGCAGTCACCAAGTCTACAATGTGCACCCAGGCCCAGATGTTCATTGTCCAAATATAGGTTATGTAAGCAGCAGTCAGATCCTCTCTGGTCACTGTATATACTTATCAAGAATTGACAGCTCATTGCAAAAACCAATATATGTACAGTAGAAGCAAACCCCATTTTGCACTTTTAATTTGCTTCTTAAACTACTGCACAAATTGCATGCAGTGGGATCTTATTTCACATTATTTTAAATGAGGAAAAATAAAAATGTGTTTCTAGCCCACCCCAAAACCCTAAACCGACTGTCCAAAATGTCACTAAAACGCTGTAAAACACCATCATGCCATGCAGCTGCAGAACATTGTATCATGCAGCAGACACGAGGCACCGGTAGCTCTATTATGACAGTAGGGTGATCCAGAGATGGGAATGGAAAAGGTTCAATGGTGAAATATGTCAAAAAAGTGGACAAAAATTTTAAATAAATGAACAAGGCAATTTATTGTAATGAACTGCTACTGTACTCACAAGTGAAGAGAAGAACTTTTGATTGTGAGTCGGGGTCTTACACTCTTTTATTCACGTCCATCTTCAGTTCTATTGCGTGCATTTTGTATTACCTTTTCCTTTTCTTCAAAGGTTTTTCTATGTTTAAGTTCCCATTTTGGTGGACTGCACTTTATTTATGAGAGGAAAATGTAGTAAATCCGCAATCATATAGAAATAACAAACATGAGACATCAAACTGTAAGGATATTAGCAAAGTATGTCCCTTACAGCTTGCCATACTCCATGGTATTATGTCGCAAGGCAGTGTGGTAGAGATGCAAGCTGTGGCACTGTGTTAGTTACCTGTACATCAAACACATATTTTGTAATCTGACCAAGTGGCAAGAGCAGAAGGACAATAATTTACAGAACTGTTCCTTTCTTTAAACAAGAAGAATGAGAAAGAAAATAATATCCACTCAGTGTTCAATATCACATTTAATATTTAGCCTATAATTGTGCCATATTATTTTTCATATGGTTCAAGTTTTTGCTTCTGAATATTTAAAAATGGAGGGTTCTCAAGGTATAAAAGGGGCACATTTGCATGGCAGTAGAAATATGCTGAAGGGGTTCGGATCCCTATATAGGAAATTCAGAAAGGATCAACAAATTCAGAGTCACCACCAAGCACCAAGTTATTTTTTAGCAGTGTTACTCTATAGATTTCTTCCCCGGGAAGACATCTACGCCATGTCAATAAAGGGAGATGGCATTCCTGGTGTGCCAAGGTGCTTAGAGAATCCTGGAGTGGTGACCTAATTGATAAGAGAAGCTCATAATAGCGAGGAAGGCTTGAATGCATTCCTAGACCTCACAAGTGCCAATGGCTGAGGTCCATACACCAAATTTTGTGTCTAGCAAGAATTAATCAAAGCATTATCGATCCCAGGATGTAGGTGAAGAGCAGCTGAAGAAGCTTATCACCTGGGTTACAATGAGTTTTAAGCAAGAGAAGCCCTGATAGCTACTGTTCAGGGAAAAAAAAAAAAAAAACATTCATAAGTTCCATTCATGGAGAAGCCAGTGAAGAGCTTAGAGAAGTAACTTGATGGCGGACAGAGGGATACAATGGCAGTTCAGACAACTTGCAGAGTTTGAGAAGTGGCTAGCAGCAATGGATAAGTCTGGACTTGCAGGTAATCTTAAGATATTTTTACATGGCATAGCATGCTGCAACAACAGGAAGGCAGGTCTGTACCCTGACCCTTCAGCAGGATTACAGAATAACCTAAATTTATGAACCATCATGAGCCTAGAGGAGTTATATGGGGTAATGTTGGCAAAGGAAGTGTGGCAGTACAGGGAGCGGGTCATTTAAAGGTTTTTTACTACTTTGTTAAACAATATATTTGTTATAATAAAACATTTCACTATTTCAACCATCCAAATAATTCAGAAGAAATTTTCACCCTATTCATATCACAGAGTTGGTCTGTGATAGGATATCCTTCAACATATACAAAAATCATGCAGTCTTAAACATTACAGTCTAACCATGTACTCATTCAAATCAATATCCAGTGAAAAACCTGAGGGTTAAAACATCCAGCACTGCTTAAATAAAACATAAATCATTCAAAAGACATGGAACATCACCCAGCAAGTCTGTAGAGTTTTCTTCTATAAATTTCAAGGGCCAACTCTGTTTACACCCATACGTTCAAAATTAATTAAATAAAAAAATCACTAAAACCATTAAAATCCAAAAATACATTAAGCTATAATAAAACACAATAAATTCAACAATTTTCTAAAAAAAAAAAAAATGTATTATTCCCCTCCTCCTGTGTCCAAATGGAACTACATCCTCGAGGAGACCCCACCAGTGACCAATGAGGGGTCCACCTCTCGGCTGTTTTGTGGGGTGTGAATTCCACTTGTCCCCCAATTTCAGCACCGGAAAAGATAGCCTCCCTTCTGCACCTCTTCTTCCTCTTGGGCACTGTCACAAAATCTTGCCCATTGTCACAAAATAACTTCCTCCACCTGAAGTCCAAGGGGTCCAAGAATGATCTCCCAAGCAAAGGTAACTCACTCTGGAATCCCCCTCTACGTCATCCCAGTCCCTCCACCGGACATGGCTGGTGTTCTTTAAGGTCTGTATCCTCAAAGCCTCTGTCCTCCACATGGATACCATCTTCTTGGGGAGCCACCAGCATCTTCAGCAAGAGAGAGACCCAACACAGAGCTGTATGGTTAAAACTCTAAAATCTAAAAAAAAAAAAAAAAAAACCCTGTTTTGTCCTGCAGAAATAGTAGTGAAGCCACTCAAAACTCTGCACCTTAAGCTTCACAGGTTACCCAAATAAAATAAAAACTCATGAGAAGACAGAGCTTCCCCCACAAGCATGGAGAAGTCAAGCCCACTTTAGGTTTAGCTCTACTTCAAGCTAGAACTTCTGTACTACCTAAAAGGCTGAGAAGCGAAAACGTTATTGGAGCAGGCAGCAAGGTAAGGACATAAATGAATTTAGGCATGCTGGCTATTCTGGAGCAGGCGTAGTCCTGGCTTCAACACAGGGTCATGATTGGCACAGTGGCTTCTAGAAGAGCAGGTCTGGCCAGTTTCCCATTACAGCATTGTGACAAGGACCAGGCTTAAGGTAGGTATGGGCTGATACAGAAGGAGGTGTATAAACCAGTAGATCAAGAACAGATGACTAAGATGGTATGGGTGCAGAAGTATCAAGTATAGCCTGTGTGGCAACATTTGATTTTCTGGCTGGTGTGTGGTGCTGAACTGACCTTCTCTTGATATCATGTAGATGACTACCACCTTCTGGAGTGCATCCAACTATATCACGTTCTAGTTCCACAGTGTAGTATTGGCTTAAATCTGGGAACAGTATGATGTGGATACATCAGATGTGTGGTGCTCAGAAGGACATTCCAGTTGGTGTGCTTCTTGTTCTGTCACCTGTTCCAAGGAAGCCCTATTCTCATCAACCTCAGCTTCACAATACCTCTCTGCCAATGTCAAGATTCATTCTTTTCAACAACTGGACAGAAAAAGGTTATTTTCAACTGTGCCGCAGATTCCATTTGATCTCCTTTTGCCTGTTTTATTCATGTCTAGCACATTTCCCATTAAAAATGAGAAATCTGCTCTTTTGGAAGCAATTTTTGAACTGTTTTAGATTGTCCTTTGGTAATAAAATATTACGCTGCCATGCTCCATTTGCAGTCAATATGACTGCAATCTGCATAATATCATTTCATTTTGAAATCCCCAGAACAAGTCATAATAATCGCATTACATTATTTATTCACACTGTACAATGTTTGTCATTTAGAATAGTTTGTACCTAAGTAATGACCCTCTTCCCCATGTTGCTCTCAGCTTACACAAAGTTGTTTTGCTAATTCAAGTAGTAGCAGAAAGACACTTGGACTGTGAATCTGAACTGCGCTGTGCCATGTGGACAACCCACTGAGTTAGGCGCAGGTTCCGAAATAGCCGCATGAATAATTGAGGGCTGGGATAAAGCTGTCTTTCAGAGTTTATGCTGCTTCTCCATCTCTTGCATCCATGGTTCTGCTAATGGCAGAATATGAAGAACCCTTTCACCCATCTCTGGACTTGACCATTTTGCATACTTCCCACCTGTATATGTTGTGCTTGGAATCTACAATATTTCATTTGTCTCTTTTTATGGCTTAAAGCATTGTCATTATTTCTTTTACCAAAGTATTTAGCATTGATATCTTCAAAATGGAAAAAAAAAAAACAACAGTGCAATATATTTGAACAAAAGTATCCTTTCTTAAACTTGATTTTTACGAGGCCTACTGCCAGAATGATCAAAATCTGGTAACTGATTCAATACTTTTTTGTCTGTTCCTGAAAGAAAATTAAACAAAAACAAGAACAAGAACTATTTTGTTGCCTGCATTTAAAACAGTAAATTTAAAGTAAAGTTTAAGATTGGTGGAAGCAATACCTTATCAATGGTGTAAATGAACTGTTTTAGTTTATCTTTGAGAAACAATGCTTATGAATGAAAGGAACTGAGTTACCAAACTAATGGACCATCACCTTTTCATGGTGGTGGGGCTCGCATGTTTCTGTGAACCCCAGAACTATAGTGTTTGGTCTGGAGTCCAGCGCTCCTGGTAGTTCTCCCTTAGTGAATAGGATAGCTGGCATCACCTCCATGCAGAGCTTAGATTCTGTAACCAGACCCCTTGGAGGTAGTCTCTTTCTTATTCTGGAGTTCCTCTCCAAGAAAGACCGCAGGCTGCTATAGGGATGCTCACAAGCTGCCAACTGAGAGTTGTGCAGCTGATTTTCTCCTCGATAGAACAAAGGACTTCCTCAATAAGGCTTCAAGCCACAGAAAGGAAAACTGACTGCATATGCATATTTGCCGAATAGAAGTGCTGAATGTTCAACCTTCTTAGAGAAAGAGGGTGAAGTACGTGAAGGAGTGCCACCCTTTCATACTGTTGTCGTGCTGGAAAACGTCAGTCCTCTTGTTGGGAACAGTGGAGACACTTGGATGGGTGTGATAGTGAGGAATGGCCTGTCATACATGAACTGGAGTGGAAAATGCCGGCTGTCCATAACACACACCATGTTTGAACAAAATGAAGTTTGCGAAGTGCACCAGAATACCTTGAGCCCAAAATTGGTAGACTTTTTGATCCTATCATTCAATTTGAGTCCATTTGTTCTGGGCACTCGTGTGAAGCGTTGGGCAGAGCTGCTAAATGATCCCCATTTGGTGGTGAACTGGATTCAGTGTATGGAATCCTGGACAGCATGTGGTTGGAGAGGTTCTACGAGAACATGGAGCACTGGGACTGCTGATACATGCAGGTATGAAACCCAGGTATGAAACTCAGCACCACTATGTCTGAGGTCATAGTCCAGTTTTGGAATTGGATTGCTCTCTCCAGGTAATGGGAAATCGTTGCCTTTAGTAAAGAAGTTCAAGTATGTTGGGGTCTTGTTTATGAGTGATGAAAGAAGGGAGTGGGAAACTGAAGACCGAGATTGTTGCAGGGTCACCAGTTTTGTGGGTGCCATACTGATCTGTGGTGGTGAAATGTGAGAAGTGTTTTCTGCATTCCCATCCTCACCCATGGTCATGAGCTGTGGGTAATGGCCAAAAGCATGAGGTCTTGGGCAAAAACAGGGACAAAGAGGTTCCTGTGTAGGACTGCTGGGCCAACCGATCCGGTGAGAAGCTTGATGACTCCGGGGAGCTTCATATCCGCTGCTTTTCCAGACTGAAAGGTGCCAGTTAAGGTGTTTGGGGCATGTTTTCTCTTGCTCCAGGAGGTTGCATCAGGAACATCCCACTTGCATGAGACCCTGGGGCAGACCCAGAGCACAGAGAGAGCTATATGATAATCTCTTGGCTGGCTTGGGAATGCTTTTGGATCCCCCAGGACTAATAGGAGGCCTCTGCAAGGTTTGAGCAAGGCTTGAGCCCTCCTTTTCAGCTTATTACCACTGTTACCCTCCCCTAGTGTGGAACAGGAAACCAGCTGACTACACTGAATTATTCTGGCCACAACTGAACAATTTTACTTATGGAGGATTTCAGCAATACAAATAGTTGTGCTTATTACAGTAATGCAACAAAATTGATGAGCCACCTCTAATTTTGAAAAATTGTCACCGGAAAATTTTTTTAATGATTTTTACGCACTGAAATTCTGGTCTGAATCCCCCTCCCTTGTTTTGATGTTTTTTCTGTATCATTACGATTACAGATAGCAGGTGGGGTCCTGGCTGCCCGCATTGTGCACACACAGTAATGGACAGGTAATTTAGGACAGAAAAGAGTGCCACCCTCTCTGACAACAGGGACTCCCTTTCTCATTCTCTGTGTATTCCCCATGTCAACTCTTCAAGAAATCCTTACAATAGAGTAGACGGCCATTACCTGCTGGAGCCTCTGCGTCTCAGTTTCAAGTCCCTGGTGGCGAAAAGCAATCAAAATAAAGTTGAAATGTACATCATGTCACAAATCTGTGGTGAGTGTTATAGTGAAAATTTTCTTTTAGTAGAGTCTGTCATTTCATTTTTTCATCCTTCTGGTTATTATACTAAAAAATGACCTTACTGTACTCTATATTCTGTTTTGCTATGACAGGAATTTCAAACTGTACCGGCCATCTTTTTTCCAACATTCAAGAAATTCTTTTCAATAAAATGCAATATGATTTGCTGCACGTCTTAGCAATTTGCCAATTCTATAAAACAAACTGCATTTGGTATAGCATGCAACAGCCTTGAGAAGATTTTTCCTCAGTTTTGTGAACAGTTTCATTTGACCACAGGGGGGTTACATACGTATGTTTGCTGAGTTTGAGAACATGAACAAAAAACTGATTTAATTTTAAAATTCAACAACAGATCTGGAATAGAGGATGATTTCATGCAAAATTACAAGTGCACATTTCTGGAATACTGAATTATGCTGCTGGAAACAAGTTAAATTTGAGCAGAAATAAAAAAAAAAAAAAAACAGTGTAAAACGATAACCATAACCTCTTAGGGAACCTCTACCACCACAACAGGCGAGGTAATGCATTACCCCAGTGCATTTGTGATGCCATTTTTGAAGTCAGTGAAGACAAAAAATCTGAGGCATACAAAAGCATCAAAACATTAACAAACTGTATCAGCTCAACAGAAGGAAAAATATGTGTGGGAAAATCTAATCTGGCTGCTTTAATACCTTCATAACATTAACCATTTCCTGGAGAAGCCTTGTTGCGGGTCTTGTTTAGTAGTTTTTCCTCTGCTGCCTCGAGTCAGAAGCACTCCTTGCCAAGAAATGGATGAGCAATGTAATGACAGCCACTACGTATCATTTATGCTGCAATATCTTCTAGGTGTGCAGTGTGTCTCACTATGGAAGATATGACGGCTTTCCTTGGCTTCAAACTCATCGTAGTCGAGAGGCACCCTGTAATCCGTAACAACGGAAATGGCAACCATGTTACTACCGTTTACCAAAGTTGTGCATTTTGTAAAATTAGCAACAAATTTTAATAAATGATCATAAAAAGTATTGAGCTAGTTCATGTATGCATGCATAAGTAACAAGTACATAGAAGTGTACTGCTAATGCATTATAGAACAAGTATATTTTGGAAGAGAAAGAAAGAAAGGGAAAGCATTGTTGTTGCTGTTGTTGGCTAGCAGAAATTCTAAGTCTGTATGTGCAGGAGTCACGGAAACCCTGGCTTTTGTGAACGGAGCAATGGACAATGTTAAACAATAAACCTGCTGTGGATCCACACTAACATCACATTCACTCTATTGCTTGGCCAGCTGGGCCACAATTACCAGTCCGATCCTTAGGCTTAGTCTGTTCTTCATGAACATTCTCGAGGTTCACATATACCATAAATGAGCAGCAAGAAAAAAAAAAAATCTAAGAACTGTTAACCTGTGAATCAGAATCAGAAAACTTTCCCAAATCCCAAAGGAAATTACTTGCCACAATATATAGCAGAATAATGTGTTACACTGACAACCCCCCCCCCAAAAAAAAGTACAAGAAGGCCCACATACTATGTGATAATATATCATTTGTGCTTCATTTGCAGGATACAGTTGTGAAATGCAGTGCGAAACATGAGAATCTCAATAGCAATGGACAAATACAAAAATAAACACAAAAACCTGTGAGACTTCAATGCATTCTGTCACGTGCTCGTGTCTAAAAGCAGATGGTGTGAAGTGGATATCTGTGGCACTCACTGTGGAAGCAGGTGACCTAGGTGAGGTCTGGGTCTCTAATGGCATGGAGGCAAGGTTGTGCTCAGCCTTTTTGGTGTACTTTGTGCCCAGCATCTCCCAACCTCTCCAGCAGTGACCATATAGTTTTCACCAGTAATCAGGCTGGCTGGCCAAGTTCTGGGCACGGAAGTGGTTTGTCCTGCACCTGTAGTTGCACACTTCCTGTAATGGGGGGTGTTGATGCCCTTGTTCTGCAGTGCTGTGGGACTGTGCTGCTGCTGGTCCAGCCTCAGGATTTAATGATGTTTAACTCATCATTTGGGCAGTGAGTGACCTCAAACAATTTTTTAGGTGTAACTTAGATTCAACTGAAATATAACTTAAATCTTCGGCTCTGGCCTTTGAAGACTGAAACACAGCTAATGCTGCAGGGTTGCCAAGTTAAAAGTTGGCACATCAAAATGTGCAACGCCACAAAAAAATTCTGGTTTACTGCAGGATGCCACCCCACACACACATACACACACACACACACACACACACACACACACACACACACACTGTGGGCAGTTTAGGCTGACCAGTCAAGCTGAACCCTAAATCTATGGATTTATTGGAGGAAACCAAAGCAACCATGCAGAGAACGTGCAAGCTCCACACAGGCTGAACACACTGTTAAGCAGCAGCCCTCCTAGCATCATCACAGAGCTGTCAGTGGAGGTGAACTCCTTTCCCCACATCAATTTTACTGATTATAAAAAAGCATTCGATACAGAAGATAGGAATGCCCTCTGGAAACTCCTCCAACGTTATGGGTTGACCATCAAAGATATTCACATGATCAAGAAGTTATTTGAAGGGATGACCTGCAGGCTGATTCGTGAAGGACAACTTCCAGATGCGTTTAAATTAAGGACCGGAGTCAGGCAAGGTTGCCTGTTATCCCCATGTTTATTGCTGCTTGTCATCGACTGGATTATCAAAACCTCCACAGCACAAAGAAATGAAATTGAGTGAATACCTTAAATGCAACTTGATGGCCTGGAATATGCAGATGATTTAGCATTACTATGCCACACAGATGCAAGAGAAGACAAATATTTGCAGCTTTCGTTTCAGCATAAATTACTCTGAAAATTAACAGAGAGAATTCAAAGATGCTCAAGGCTCAAGGCTCGCACAACCAACACAGAACCAGTCAGATTGAAACGAGAACCATTGGAACAGGTAGAAGCCTTCAGATATCAGGGCAGAGTCATCAGTAAGGAAGGAGGCACAGATGATGAAGTTAAGGCCAGAACTGGGAACACAAGATCAGTGTTCCTGGAGCTGAAGAACACGTGGAGGTCCCAAGAGCTCTCACTACAAACTAAGGCTAGGATCTTCAAACCTAACATGAAGTCAGTTTTACTGTATGAAGCAGAGACATGGAGAACAACACTGGTGACCTCCAAGAATGTGCAGAAATTTATTACCACATATCTGCAATTTTTACAAATCTGCTAGCCCAGTGCTGTCAGCAATAATGATCTTTGGCAGAGAACAAATTATGTGCCTGCACATTCCAAAATTATGAAAAGGCAATGGAGATGAGTCGGACAAACTCTCCGCAAACCTCGTACAAGTACCACTAGACACGGTAAGAGGAACAGAGGCCAAGAACCCCTGGAGTCGGTTGAAAAGAAAAGCCCAAGCAGATATGGGTGGAGGACAATTGTTGGAAGCCTACACCCCAGGAGTAGTGCAGTAAGTGTAAGTAAATTAGTCAGTAAGCTACTAGCTCAAACACTGTCCTACTCCCTTTAAATATATACATTAAAAAAAAAATAATAATTTTGGCTATATGAGACTTTTCTTGACTCAAAAAAATTGGGAGCCAAAGTTATAAAGCTGTTTCTGCATAATAACAAAGCCTCTTATAAGAAGGTTCCACTGTTTTTATTCATATGTTCTTTCAATATGTATTTCTCCTTGTCTGAAAGCAAGGTGTTGGCAGTCAGGAAGCCTATCAAAGAAGCAGAGAGTGAGATGTAGGGTCTACAAGCAGCCTGTCAACAATGCCTTCTTTCACCCAAAAAGTATTGTTCTTTGACTGTGCCAGGAAACTATGGACTGATCTGCATTTGAACCCAAGCCCCAACGCAGTCCAGGCAGTGTGAGCAGCATTGCTAAAATTACAACCTTCTCCACAAAGAAATGTACATCTTCAGAGGGCTTACAAGACAAGGACAGCTTCTACACTGTTGGACCTTTGCTCAAGGCCCGACGATAATTATTATTATTTTTTTTTTTTTTGCAGGAAGCCCTGTTACTGGCAATTCTGTTAAAAAGATGTTGAAACAACTAGCGGCCATTTTTAACCCAATTACCATGCGTGTGAAGTCTTTTGGAGAGATTTGCTGAAGGGATTCCCCTGGAGCTCCATCGAGATAGCAAACTTTGCCAGTATGACACTATCGACAATGGGCATACCAAAGATACATTTTTTGGAACCTTCTCTCTGGAATGTGGTTTGTCTGACCTTTGACCATTTGTGTATTTTTTTTTTATCCTCATGGATGTCCTAACTCCCTGTAAATATCTATTACATGCTTGCTTATTTATGTATTATTTATTCATTTAGTTGACATTTTTCTCGTCTGCTGTGTTTGCATTATAAGCTGCTTACTGTGATTTGCCAGTTTCCACAACTCCATGTTCTTACTGGATCGATGCAGGCTAAGGGTTTCTCAAGGTACTATAGGAGGAGTGGGTATTCAAGCCAGAGTTCCATGTAATGTGGCTGCTGTTGCTGTTATGCTTCCTGCCACGCACTGAAGCAAATTCGCTTGCTTTTAAACTGAAATTCTGCGCCATGATTCTTTGTACACTTAAATGTAACCCTTAACCCGCTCATGAAATTACATGGCTGTCATTTTTGTCAACTTTGTAAAATTTCCATGCGCTCATGAAAAATTGAGGCCTTGCAGCCCTAGCTTCTTCCATTAGGTCATTAATTTTTAAGAACCACTAAGGTAGGCGTAGATATCAGGACTGAGTTGGAAACCCATGATTCCTAGCGGAGACTCCCTTCTGTCTTGTAGTGTCAGTAAAGTGTTTCTGGCTCATTCTCCTGCTCCTGCTGGTGCTCAGAATGCCCAACCGTCACTTTGCCTGGCTTAGCTTCATAGTTATAGCAGGTTTGTACTTCCCCTCCTTTCTGCCCCACTGGAGACCATGGCAGTGGAACCCACATGAGAATGATCCTCAGGGGTTAAAGCGTACACAGATTCAATTTACAGGATCTTCAACATCTTTGGTACCCAATTTCTCATTGTAGGCAGGCATTTTTCTTACTTTTTAAGTGTTTTAAGTGTCCCTTGTCTTTCAATGGATGTTCACACCTAGTGCATTAGTTGGTATTCTCTGCATTTTGTGTTTCCGCAGAACATGGCAGCTTAAATATCGCAACCCTTATTTTCTGTGCAGATGCTACTGACACACATGCTGAACCACATGAACCTGCTTTTTTCTGCCTGCATCTCAGTCATTATTTAAACACATACGTACCTATAAGCTCAGTCACACTCCTGTTTTTTTTTGCCCCTTTCTTGAATAGGTGCAGCAGTTCACGGTTCTGAGTGATACATTATTTATCACGAACGGTCCCTCATATCGCACAGGTGTCCCCCGAAGTCAACACCCGCAGGCTTGCACACCTTTTTAAGCAGGTTTTCCTGCACAAGAAAAGACCCAAAACCGGAGTTCCACACACCTTGACAAAAAGCACATAAAACTTGAACATCCTAGGCCTTACCTGAATTTATTTACTATCTAACCAATTATACCAGCCATTGTGAGCCACAGATCTTTTGTGATTTTTTAAAATCCTGAGTAAGCAATGCAGCAGATGTTTGGACAAGGGCAGAAATGGCCTCTTGGGCACATGCAAGAGGTGTGGAGGCCCCTAGCAGCACCAAGCAACCATGCTGGGTAAATGTACTCAGTGCCCATTATCAGCTGACCCCAGCAGTATCATGCACATTCTTTCATGAAGCACTGTTGCTGAGCAGGAGCTTAGCCCCACAGAGGAATGACACACTTGGGTTGATAGACAAGGCATGAGAGCATCCTCATTGTTCCTGTGACTGCGTTTAAAGTCTAAATCAGACATCTTGTCCCTGAGGTGTTTGAAGTAGATCATCCGCAGCTGAGAGTTTGAACCCCATAGTCCAAAATGATGCAGCAAGACAATTATTCAGCTGTTGAAAAAACCAATAGCTAAAACAGATTTCTCTGATGTACCAAAATATGTTTTATAGACCAGGAGGCTGATGTCACTGATGGTTTGAACTGCAAATAATCGGCTTGACTATTGGCACAACCTGATGGGTTTATAAAGAGATTCTATTTATTCACATTACAGTAGCGGCTCATGTGCTGAAGAGCCAGAGGGCCTGTGTGTGTGTGTTTGTGTGTGTGTGCCCGTGTGTATGTCAGATGAAAGCTCTGCTTTCTTGTGTGTCAAAAGGCCTGAGAGGCTGACTGGACTGAAATCTCAAAGGCCTCTGCTGCTCCTGGTGCCACAGGGAATCTCTGCTGGGGAGCAGCAAACTGGGTGGTGGGGTTGGCTGGGAAATCCCGTAATCCTGAAGGATTCATTGCCAGCCTCAGTGCTCTGATCAGACTGTGTTGGCCCTTGGGCTCCTGAGCTCTGATGTTCTTGAGCTGGTGAAAGTGACTGTTATAGCCAACTCATCCATATGGCGAGTTACTGGTGAGAATTGCTCTTATGGGTCTTTCTCTGTTCATTGTTCCATAAGCAGATACTCACAGGGTTTACCTGGCCTTTATATAATTGTTACCATTTGATTACAGCAAAAGCCTTCAATTCTATGAGTTTTGTCCAAGATCTTTAATCTCATGAAGTCCATCATTGATATGATCATAAAATTAAAAATGTTTGCCTCTCATCAAAGCTTTTGCCTTTGACTTCTTGTAGAATAGTTCACTAAAGGAACTTTAATGTTGCCTCATTTTAATTTCCTTGAAGCTTTAAGGCAACTGGAATCATTATCTGACAAACGCCTGTCACGAGAAGGTTATAGAAGACTGTTTTCCTGAAGGCGGTTTAATGAGTCCAATATAAGCATCTTTATTGCTTTTAAAGCAGGAAATAATCATCAGTCTACATAAAGAGTGAGTGAATGTTTTGAAATAGTAATGACATCTCCTGGGAAACTTATGGTGGGATTTCCTGCAGTTTACATGATTTGATGCGGTGCAGAAGTTAAGATGTAGGACCGGATCAGTGATTCTACTCTCCAGGGATTACGTCCTTCTCTGAACCCACTTGAACTTTTTCCTTAAAGGCATAGAGTTTGTGCGTAATCTGGTATCTGGCATTGTCATTGTCTGAATTCATGCTCATTCCTGCCACTGCTATGTCAAAATTTAAATACAAATGGTCCCATCTTACAATGGAGTGACATTCCGATAAAACCATCGTAAGTCAAAACATCAGTGGAAAATGCATTTAAAACACCTAACCTACCGTCACACCTGTAGCCGCTTCAGGAATGGAACGTAGGTGGTCTCTCCGCCCCCCCGTATTTGGACTGGGTGCTGATTGGTGACTGATTGGCGTAGGAACCAATCACAGATGGGATTTCTTTCCTACGCCGACTTCCTGCCAGTCCTCAGTTTCTGCTGCCTCTTTTGAACTCTCGTGCAACCACGGCTAAGACCTTTTATTTTGTTTATTTTGAATTGTGACCTCTTCCCTTTTGCTTACTGCCAATCGCTAATGTTTAGTGTTAGCTCCTAGCTAACAGCAACAATCTTTGATGAAAACAACACTCAGTAAAGAGTTTAATAGAACGTAAACTTATTTTTGTGGTTTCTTCCCATTGCTTCCACCAACCCATACCATAACACCTAGCAAACATCATAGCTTAGCTTAGCCTACCTTAAAAGGCATTAAGGCTGTTATGAGCTTCCTGCCTTCATGCTGGCTAATTATTTTGAGTTTCTCCTCAAGAATAATTAGATTCCTCTTCTTCTTCTCAGCAGCAGATATGGGGGGTATCCCAAAAAAGTGCTGGCAACACAGTAGAACACTGTAGAGTATCGGTTGTGTACGCTAGCAACCGCGTGGCGGACTGTGAGATGCGGATCTCCGCCTCTGTCCAGCATCATGAGTATCGTACCCCATATCACTTTCCCAGGAAAAAAATCTAAATTTAAAGTACGTTTTGTACTGAATGTGTGTCACTATTACACAATCGTTAAGTTAAAAAAAATCTTAAGTCGTACCATCGTAACTCAGTAACCATCTATACAATATAAGGAGAATAATAGTGCTGATGATGTCTGAGAAGAGCTTCTTGTGGGCAAAACAGAAGGAATTCAGGTAAGGAACTCAGTCATTGAATTGTCTTCAGGGGAATAAATCTCTTTTTGTACAGTGAGAGCTTAATGACTGTTCCTGACGTGTAGGTTTACACTGAGTCTATATATTTAACCCAAGGTGGAAAGTATATATACTGTGGCCAAATGTGTGGAGGAGGCAAACACATGACCAGGATCAAATGCACACAACTACAGGACTCACCCTAAAAAACAGCTTAGTAACACAAAATACACCTATGGAAGAATTTAATCAAACAAGAAACAAACAAGCCAAACTTTTCCAATTTCTACTTTAATTATACAACTCAACTGGGGGTTTAACACAGATTACACACTGCATGGTAAGATTCAGAAGTTGGAAGATTTGGGAATTTTTCTTTGTCTTTGTCTAAAAGCAACAGAAGTAAAACTTTGAAGTTGAGATTCAAAATGCACCAATAACAATAAAGTACCCTTTAAACTAAACTATCAGGTTAGAATACACAAAATATACAGAGGGAACACTTACATTCCTCATTTTTCTGGATCAAAGAGTGTAAATCGACAGGGAGGTGCAAGTTACAACCACTGTGTGTGTGTGTGTGTGGTGGGGGGGGGGGGTGTTAGGATGCAGAATTAAAGAACAGGCAAATTAAGATAAAGAATTTGACCAAAGGGCTGTCAGAAAAATGTCCTGTCAAATATCTCAGGACAAAAAAATAACCCACCTGGCTGCTCTGCAGGCTCCGAGCCAGTATTCTGGCTGCAGCTACTGTAACTTTGGGGTACTTGATAATACTTTGGCTGGTGCTGCTGTGGTTGTGGGGTGCCTGATGGCCCTTCCTTTGGTTGCCACTGATGTGGCTGCAGGATGCTCTGCACCCCCTCCTTGGGCTGCTGTAGTTCTGGAGTCCCCAGTGGCATTGCTTCTGGCTGCTGCTGTCTCCCTTCCAGCTGCAGTTGATGCTGTATAGTACCCAACTGCACTTTCTGTGGCTGCTGCTGCTGTGGTGGCAGGGTGTCTGATGGCACCTTTTCCAGCATATGCTGTAGCTGTGAGGCACCCAGTGGCACCTTCTTAAACTCTATTTCTGCTACAGGGTTCTTGCCAGCCCTTCCTACGGCTGCTGCTCCTGTGGTTGTGGGTGTGGAGCACCTTCACCAGCTGCTTCTCCAGGGTGTTCACTGGCTCCTCTTATGACCGCTGTCGCTGTACCTGCAGGGTGCCTGGTTGCCTCTCCTTAGGTTGTTGTAGCCCCTGTGTCTACATAGTGGCTGAATGCTCCTCCTTGAGCTGCTGTGGCTGCAAGATATTCACAGCAGCCCCTCCCCTGGCTACTGCTGCTTCTATCTCTGGAAAGCAATCCACAGCATCTTCACCAGTTGCTGCTGCAAGGTTTTCCCCTGGTACCTCTTTTTGCTACTGTTTCTGCAGCTATAGGGTGCTGAGTGGCCTGTCTATGGACTGCTGTGGCTGCATCACACTCACCAGTACCCCCTAAGATGTGCTCAAAGGCACCTTCTCTGGCAGCCCCTAGTTTTCCCATTCTAGATCCCCAGTTCTTGCTAGATGGGATTAAGAACATAAGCAGCCAGAGGAGGACTACCTTTGGTTTGCGAGCTCACACCAAATTCCACTTTGGGTAACCTCAGGTTCAGAAACATGCACAGGTTTCCCCTCTGACACAGGAACATGTGTCACCCCCTTGTACATGTGTTGTGACTATAGAGTGCTTGCTAAAGGAATTTGGTAGGAGAGTAAAGGGGAACTAAACAAGAGTAAAGTGGGGAACAAGAGGGACAAAGCTCTGGCCATGTCCTCACCAAGGAGGTGTTGTACTGTGAGATTGAAGTACTCCTGGATCCCCAAAATGGGCACAGTTTCTCAGACATTTTTTGGTGCACCCTGGCCCTTTTCCCTTGCCAGCGTCTCCAGCAGTATTCTCCACTCTTGAGCACTGTGCAATAGTTGTGGCCACAGCAAAGCCAAACATAGGTGAGATATCAGCTCACCAGCACCTACCTGCTGTTTTTGCTGCTCCTGCACCTTCTGCTCCAAGGTGTTGAGAATGTCAAACCAAGTTTCAGGACAAAGGGCAGCTACATGCCCTTTTCCCCTGCAAAATGGTCAAGCTGGTTCCCTCCAGGTGTACATGTATACTATATTACAACTTAATCATAAGTCAGATCAAACTTGTCACAGAGAAATTACTCGCAAGTATGCAGTCCACCATATAGTAACTTATTTAAAATAAAATGTTAGTTATTTACCTGTTGTGTTTTATTATTTTAAATTATTTATTTTGTTTATTATATATTCCGTTACTAATTCATTGTGCATTCTCTTTCAAAGTTTTTTTCTAAAAAAAACTGTTCATAACATTTTGCTGAATACAAAAATACTTTAGTGTTGTGAGCCGCCCAACAGTGAGATGTAGTAAATATAAGTGATGTGATCTCTTGTGACTGACTGTTCTGGTAAGCCTGCTGGTCATCGGTCAGTGATGTGACCGGTGGAGGAGGCAGAGCTCGATGTTCTGGGGATATGGCAGCAGTTGTGGGAAGTTTCTGGTGTGGCTTTACTTCTGTGAGATGCAAGGTAAAGGGGGAGCATTTGCCCGATTTAGCCCATTGTTTCCACATTTTTGTGTGATATAACATTCGCAACTCACATTGGTATTGTACTTTTAGATATGGAAGGTTGGGAGAAAGGAAATGGGAAGGGCTTTTGCAGAATAAGCATGAGAAGATGGGCGAAGGCTGTGTGTGCCAGTCACTGGTAGGATTTCCTCTTGTCACCCACATCTGCCATCTTTTAGAGCAAATTTTTAAGGGTTTTTGCTTGGATGTACTCACAAATAGTCTGTAGTCCATTCAGGGTGGTAATTGTAACACTTTTAGGCCTTTCCACCTAGTGTACAGTTTCTGGATGTTGCATTTTAGATGGAAGGCTTCTTGGATTGTCAGGAGTTTTTGTGTCTTGATGTCAGCGACTTCTATTTTATCTCTTGGCCAACTTACATGGCAGCTGGGTATCTGATGACTGGTAGGGCACAGCTTTATGTATTGATAGCTCTGATCTTGATCTTTCCATTCAGCTGGCTCTTTAAAACCTGTCTTACTCCGTTGGGGTGTTGAGATGTTGCTGTCTTCCTTGTTTCTGCAATTCCCACTTGATTTGAAGATCTCCAGGTACTTTTAATTGTCATGCACACCTATTATGTGGCCTTGTGCTTGTTCAACTCCCTCCGTCTTTATCACTTTCCTGCTTTTTAACTGCCTTCTTGCTGAACTTCTTTAGTCTGAATGACTTCCCAACATCCTCACTGTAGTTCTTGTTCATGTGGACTAGGGAGTCGATGTCACTTCTAGACTTGGTGCATAGCTCGATGTCATCCATGTACAGTAAGTGGTTGAGCTAGATCTGCACTTAAACCTGTATCCATAACCACTTTTAGTAATGATCTGGCTGAGAGGGTTCAGGCCTATGCTGAACTGGAATGTGGATAGAGCATCTCCATGGTATTTACCATGCTTTATGGCCATCTGGGCTATTATCTTTGAGTTGGTGGTCCATTGGCTCCAGTGGTCCACTGAATTTTTGATAAAGGTTATTAATGTACTTTTGACCCTGTACAGCACTAGGCATTCTAGGATCCATTTGTGTAGCACTGAGTCATATCCTTTCTTGTAATCAGTACTGGCAATACTTGAGTTGGTCTGCCTGGTCTCGAAATCTTGGTGTACAGCTCTGTCTACCAGAAACTGTTTTTCTGAATCTCTGGTCTTGCTTCTAATCCCTTTCAGGGCATTGCAGTGCAGTAAGTCTAGAAATCCTTGTGCAGTGGTTGGCCGTAGTTATGAGAGCCACAATCTCCTTTCCTATATCTGCAGCTGAGCCATGCAAGATGTTTGGCATACAATCTGGCACACATTCCATCATGGAGTCTTCTTTGGATTCTGCTTGTGTGAGATTCTGCTTGCAATTGCATTGCTATCTGAATTTTATGTCTTCAATGTCCAGTTTTGACAGGAGGCTTCTTCTGCGTCAGTCGTGTGGCTACAGGTCCCTTTCTTATTAATACTTTCCCCGTGTGTTTCATGTAGCCTCTCCCTTTGGGTGTACTGTTGTAGCAGCATTCCACCAAATCCATGTTAGTAGATCTTATCCATCTGTGCTTGGTTCCAGTAGCATGCAACACAGATGCAGGCAATCCACACACACACACACACACACACACACACACACACACACACACACACACACACACACACACAATCATTACTATATTTTAATTTCTGGGGGAAGTCTGTAATTTGTGTTACTATACAAACTATACATTGTAGTTCAAATTGTTCTTCACCCGTTTTCAGCTGTGCTTTAAACAAATGCGAATTAGAAATCACGAAAATCGTGAACGTGGTAATAAAACGATTTGCGATTCTCTGCTGTTTCCACGATCTCCTAAATGAAGGACCAGCGTACTTGACTCACATGTCAGGCCTTAGCTGTCGATCCATTTCTAATTCATCCAGTGAGCTGAGCATGTTTGTCTTCATGGTTTCATTTCATTTCACTGCAGTTATTTCTCTACAGTAATTTCAACATGACAGCCAGTGAATGATCACACCGGTTAATTATGCAGCCCTCTGTTAAGCAGGACATATTTTACTTGTCTGAATTGGTTACTTGCAGAGAAATGGCATTCCTGAGGCCTGCAAGTCCTGTGCTTTTTACCAGCGCTATTATGCTTCAATGTATTTCTTAAGCCTGCTATTCATTTCTTAATTGTTTTTATTTGTTTGTTTGTTTTTACGCGTATACTCGCTGAAGGAAACGCCGAGACTTCAGAACGTAAATATGAAGGACGCCCGAGAGTGGACGTCTAGCCAAAACTCCATTCTTTGACAGAATTTCAATTTAGAGACTAAACTGCATGCCAGGACATTATTGCCTGATTTCAGACATGCATATAATAGAAAAGTTATTTAAAATCGCATCAGTTTTCCTCCCGTTTTCCATCATCTCCATGCTCTAAAGTTACTACTGTTTCATTTTTCAATGCTCATTCAGCATTAATGGTAGCGCAGGTTATGTTAGAACAACCTCAGCCACACTGCACAGCTATGGCTCCTGTAAGTGGAAAAAAACAAAAAAAAAAAAAACACTTCATAACAATTTGTTGTGTCTTATTTGATCTAATGGACACATTTCCCGAATTTCTTAACTGTTTTAAAAATAGACTCCACCATGTTCTTAAGATTTCTGTATTATATCATAAATGCTTTAATTTCACTTTAAAAACAGTATAAAAGAAATATTGCACATTATTAAATCAATTGCACTTCCTTAAGTTTACAGGTACACATCTATGTCTCTCCTTTTGCTACAGTAGAAGTACGTTTGATTAAGAACCCTTTGTGTACAATAGAATACTGAAAAAAGCCATTAATACTGGAGGTCTGTGTGACGGTGATGTATGGACCCATTCTGCTTGGCAGATGTTTTCGGAGGACCGCAAAGTAGCGTGTTTGCTGGAAAACAATAACTGAGATGCCTTTAACACTTTGGCACAGAAAAGTTTGTAGGGCAGTTTTCCGGCGCCGGGGTTCCGCAAGCTGTTTTGTTTTACAATACAAGTTTCTGGAAAAAGATGTATAGCCCTGTAAGGTTTTTCACAACACACCGAATGCCTTGCTGGAAGCACTCACTGGAATACGTAATATTTGGGTTAAGTGACTGTTCAACTTAACTTGTGGACTCACATTTGTATTAAGGCCATAACCAAAACAACCACATCCTAAAAACTAAGATTCAAACAATATCCATGGCACCGATTCATTTGCACCCTAGAATAATGACTCAACCACAGTTTATCTAATGGTAATGTGAAACGAAGATGATCCATACCTTTCCATATGTCATGTCAAAGAAAGGATAAGCAAGACCAAATTATGCAGTCTTTTCTTTTCCCATGATCCCACGGAGATCCTCCAGGACCGACGTGCTCCAGCGGCGCAACTGCGGTCGACTCCCCGCCGAGCAGTTATTTTGAGGTGCCGAACGAGTGAGAGCGCAAAAACCGTAAGCTCCCCGAGGGCCTCGTCCTCCACCTCCGGAACCAGACTGTGACAAGGTGACCAAAGCTGTTTTTTTTTTTTTTGTTTTTTTTTTTTTTACATCTCCTTTCTGTTCTCCCACAGCGCATTTTCTTCTTAGAGGTAAGTGGGTCAGTTCTTCATTAACCTGCCTGCGAGTAAGAGGCTCATACTGTAAATCACTTTAAAAACTAACCTTTTCGGTAAGTATAATAACAAAGCTTAATTGTTTTCAAGTTTGCAAATTCCAGGCTGATTTAAGAGGTCTGAACCTTAATAAAATACAGCTCACAAACAACAAACCGCAGCCTAATAAACCAGAAAAATGAAACAAGGACCTTGTCAGTTTATGAGTATACATATTTGCACTGTTCAGAAAATATGCTTATGCCCAACAATGTACTGTATAAAAATAGCTGCAATTTGATATTCTTTCAGTCGTGTTACACCGGGTAACTGCACACTCAAGAGTACCGGAGGATTCTTTCAGGCAGCGCATTCCAATTTTGCTCTGCATCTTATTCTTCCCTTTTGTTTTCCCACAGCAAGCAGGTTTATTTTCAGACACAGGTGGAGGAGCTTCATGTTTAGCATCCTTTTTGGCAGGGACTGACAATGTTATGATAATGCCGGTTATCCTTTCGTCGTCTTCTTCTTTCATTTGCAGCTAAACATTTGTCTGGTTGCCTGTGCGTGCATACTCGTGTGTGTGTGTGTGTGTGTGTGTGTGTGTGTGTGTGTGTGTGTGGTGTGTTTAATGCATGGACGCATGCGTGCATGCGTGCGTGTGTATTTCTGTGTGCATACACACACACGCGCACTCTACTTATTTTTTGAAAGTATTTTGTGCTTTACTTTGCTGATGTGCTAGTATGCTGTTAGAGTGGCTTTGGGGGGAGGGGGGCTCATATCAGCAAGACCCCCTAGATATAGAAAAGGCCAAAAGTGTCACTGGGCACAAAAATGAAATACTTCTAAATAAAATACGACACTTCGCTAACATAGATAATTAAATAAATAAGTAAATAAATAAATAGATACATGAATAAATATATTTCAGTCCCAAAAAAGCAAAACAGAATAAATCCAATTTGCTTCTCACCTTGCTGATCTGCGAATAAGCTGGCACGGTGTAATTTCACGCCATGCTTCAGGAAATTAGTCACAATTGTGGATCCCTTTTTTTTTGGCAAACGTGACAAAAATAGAATGCTCTGCAGGTTTTTAACTTGTCTTCAAGTGAAGATTGCTGACATTTTTTTAATACTTAACTTCAGCATGGAGTCGGGTGTCATTACCCAGGATAAATGATAGCCGGTATCCATTTTCCGGAGCAGAACACTCCTGGCTGGATCCGAAATCCCTTTGAAGGAAGAAAAAAATTTAAGTGGTTGTTCAGAGGAACCACAGTTTCCAGCGGGCGTGCTTCTTGGTCTCTGTTTTGGACTTGCGTTTAGGGGTGGAGGTGAAGGCTTCCTGGGGGTAAGGCAGAGACGGGAGGGGAGGGTCCTCCTGGGGACAGAGCTTCTTCAACAGGGGCTGCAGTTTGTCCTCTTGCTGCTTGAAGTCCAGCTCCACGCTGCAAGAAATGACCAAATGCTCAATTACATCTGCAAGCTGGCAGTCCAACAGCAAAACCGCAATGAGCCATGTAGGACGGCATTGCAATAATAATCACACGACAATGATCCAAGCAGGAAAAGCGGTGCAATGATAATACAGCGGTGATCCATATAGCATGGAGATGCAAAGAAGGCACAGCAATGACCCACGTGGGATGGCAGCGAAGCGATAACACAATGATCCATGGAGGAAAACCAGTGAAACGATAATACAACAGTAGCCCATGCATTAAAAAAAAAAATCGTAATAATGGCACAACATTGACCCATGAATGAAAAAACAGTGCAATAAAAATACAGCAATGATCCAAGCAGGATGACAACACGACAGTCCTTGTTGGCCAAAGTAGGGCATCGGCCCACAGCGGATAACAACACAACTACCGGCACCGAACGATTTATTGTTGCCCGTAATACTTCGGTGCAGGTGTATTAAGGCAAATTCAGCAAGAGCGACATCAGGTAATATGAACGTACATAGCAAAACCAAACACAGTGTTTAACTGTGTGAAATCGAGCCTTTCGTGAGTCTTTGCAGTTCGCAGCCAGAGCTTTGAGGTGGAAGGCACTGCTTACAGAGGAAGCAAACCTTAAAGCAGGGCATCGTTTCGCTCATTTCACTCATAAACTCGCACAAATGAAAAACGCGCCTAGAGAATTCACACACAAAACTTTCTCTTTGTAAAATGTAATATCCGGTTTGCTTATATGTAGATAAAATACTTTATCACAGCACTGCCATTTTTTCACAAACAAGTCATTTCCTGTATTTCCTCATTTAAAAAAAAAAAACTGCAAAATTGCTTTGTATAATTCAAAGACACAAAACTTCAGTAAAATTTGCCATTTTTATAGCTGTTTTGACAGCTGTTGGTTTTGGAAAGCTGTGATTTCATCAGATTGGTGTCTGTCTAATACTTTACGTCACAGCTGTTTGTTTGGGTGTTTTTAAAATTGATTTCATTCTGCCCTTACATTAGAACATCAGCTGAACGCACCTAATCCAACAATATTATTAATTCAGTGAGCCTCCAGTTTTGAACTTCTTTAAAGCTGGGGACATGCCAGAGGAGTGCCTGCCAAACCGCCCGCATTTAATTTGGCCGGCGCTGGAAATCCTGCGGTCGTTCACTGATGACTCCAAAGAGAAGCGTCCGCAGAGACGGATTAAAGCGCGAAGCACCCGCTTCCTTCCCCTTGGTCGCCACCGCAGCGCTTCCACCAAAATATTCTCATGAACTGAATGCACGCGGACTAATACGTCGTGATTGACAGGTGTCGGTCTGTTCGAAATGAGGTCCAGAGGCAGGCCGAGAATCACGGAGCTACACCGACACGGAGGATTTTCGCCATGAGCCGAAACGCAGAGAAGCCGCGTATTGACACCTCCTCTCCGTGCCAAATAGCTTCTCATCAAGGTGTGTGTGTGGGTGTTGGACAGGGCCTGTGGAATCGTCTTCGTGAGCCGTCCTCTATTATCGCCTGTAATCCTTCGGCCAGAAACCTTCCGATTTCCCCCTCCCGACACAAAGTTAAACAGAGAGATTAAAGCTGCCGGCACGCCGAAGCGCGGACGAATTAATCTTACGAAAACACCGCTCATTTCTTCTTCCCTCTGAGACAAGGAAGTCAGGGAACGCAGCCAAAAAACAATAATTTAAATGGAACAAGGTGCATGAAAAATTGTCATTAAATTTTCAAAGTCACAGCTTCTCCTTTATAGCTTTACCAAAGGAAGATAAGCTTAGTGTCTGTTTACTGATAAACAGATGAATCATGTTTTGCCTCTTTGCTGCAAATGGTTTTGATTTGCTGCCTTTGGTAGAGCAAATTTACTTTAATTTTCAAGAAACGTTCCAAAGGAATCCGGCGAAGTATGACAGATATTATTCTGGTACGCAGAGCCGGCGAACGCACGAACAAGGTTACATCCGTTTGCATAGCTGTTGTGTTTGCAGGCAAACAGCAACATGATGCGCGCACCTGTCTCAAGAAAAAGAAGGAAAAATAAGAATGCGCATTTGCCGGATACAGATGTATGGCCGTGTTTTAAGTAGCCACGATTTCATCGAGGGAATTCATTAAAATCTGAGACACTTTAAACTGTCTTATTTGAGAGGGGGAAAAACAGCTTTGTCAGTTGGACAGAACAGCATCTGTTTAATATTGTCCACCTGCATCTGCTTTCTGCTCTTGGAGAAGCGCGCCAGCGTGGTTAAACTGTTATTAGCGGACAAATTTTGACACAGCGGTCCAAGATTTAGGAAAGAGTTTAGAAATAAGAACCACTGTTTGGGCCGCGCTGGTGAAGTACGTGTTTAGTTCCGTGCGGGGGGGGCGGGGGTCATACGGAATAATGATTTCCTTTCAAAGGTCAGTCTGGGAATATATGTACATTTATTCATTTAACTTTTGCCTTTGTCTAGGTTGATGTACAATGTCAAATAAAGCAGAGTAATGCTTCAGTATCCAAATGCAATTTGTCCCTGAAAACATGTTGGATGCTGAAATTTCCCATTATTTAAACAAGGAAATAAATAGATAAATAATAACCCCCCAGGCCATCGGGAAAAGACCTGCATAACCGTGAGTCCGTCATTTAAGCCCAATAAAACACTCGAACGCCATTAATGTACATGTTTGCAATGCGCAGTACAGCATGCGCAGTGCTGCAGTACAGTAGAGATGCCAAATAAAGGGAAGACGTGTGTCAAAGTAACCTGCCGTATCACAAAACAACTGACATTTAAATAAATGGATAACTTAAAAAATGAAATGCACAGTAAATGATTTTGTGCAAAAGTATTCCGGTGGAAACAGCAGGTACGACAGCAGCACGGACATCTCGCTTTGGATAAATTCACAGCCGCGTACGATAGTTTAGTACAGTACGTACGGTATTATTTTATCGCAGCACACCGTAGAGTACCGAACGATATTCATTTGTCGATCTTTTAACATGTATTTTGTCATCTCATCATTTAACTATGGGATAATAAAATACTCCCTTTAGTGAAGTTAAGAAGTTGCTCAAAGGTACTGAGACAGGAAGAGGAATTTGTCCTCTTCATCAGTGATCAGTAAACACAGAGGATCCATGGATCTCCTGCAGTCTCTTCTGCCTCCCCAGTTGGCTCCTTTTACACCACTGAGCAAAGTCCTTCAGCAAGGCTCTGTACGCATCCCCTTAGTGAACAACATTATGAGCCTGGCTGTAATATTTTTTTCTTACCTCTTTTTCATTTTACACCGAATGCTCATTTCTGCACTTTGAAGCTCTGCTCAGTGTAATAAGCACGCATTTATTTCTATTTCAACCATTTGTGCTGCAGCATACAGTTATACCATAATACATTTATTTAACAAGGGTGGCACTGGAACAAAGGGAAAGTTTTCTTGGCAGCAATTGACATAGATTTGTTAGAGCTATTTATTTTAAACAGGAAGACCTTTTGTTGTCCTGATGCTATCAGACTTGTTAGTGCAGCCACTGTACCCATGTTCTATGTTTCTATGGTAAGAAACTACACTTGTGAATGAGATTCTGATGTCAGAACAAAAGCTCAATAACAGACTTCTCTCCCATGGACTGCTTACATAAACTTAATTTTCAATTTTCATTGTAATTCTACTAACACATTGTACCTAAAGCAGCAAGCCTCTCAAACTGTTTATTTCCCCACACATTTCTATGCTGAATACATATGCTGCGAATCGAATTTTGCGTGTTTCAAGCGATCTGGTCCAGTGGGTATGAGAAGATCTCCACACTGTCGGGCACTTTGTTTCCCTGCACTGGCTCCTTATCTCACACGGACTCAGAACTGCAGGTTCTGCAGCTGCCTTGTATTCCTGCCAGCAGCTTCCCCACTAACACTAAACGCAAAGACATTTTTTGTTCAAGAAGCAGGCACTAAAAATCCAGTCCATCGGTAAATTAATCAGATTTTGCGCGTCTTCATGACTGAAGATAGGAGTTCGCAGCATTCATTTTTGCAGTAGTGTTTTCCCCATCGCTGCATAATAAATAATTTGGACAAGGTCTAAGTTTGAATCTGAGACCAGAAGGATGTTTTATCCCAAGAGTGACAATGAGCTTCCGACCGTGAGCAAAGTTCTGAACCCGCATGACTCGAGCCGCCTTTTGCTGTGGGTCCGCTCAGAAATAGCTCATTAATTTTGACTAAATTATATTGTAATGGAAAAGGCCCATGCTAAATATAATACATTTAGGCCTCTAGTTTAAATATGCTGTTCAGCTGGAAGCTGCCAGAGAAATCTTCTCCGGCGATCCATCATCTCTTCCACTTTCGGTGTTAATTCAAGCGTTCATTCCGAAAAACCTTAATCACTGCCACCCCCCGCCACTCTATTGCTTGACCCTCTAACACCCCACATAGTGTTCGGTATGTCAGATGCGCTGGCATGAGGGAGACGCACGCACAGAGCTCCACATTTAATTCTGACAGTTGCCTGGTGTGTTTCCCCCTCCCGGCGGTGTTGTTTCCATACCGGTGATTAATGAGGAGTTTGTATACAGTGGCGAATGAGATATTTACAGTAGCTGCTTCATGGGCCTAGACAGTGGGAACCAGCGGACGGCGCGAACCAACTCTGCTGCAAAAGCGACTGTACGGTATTCATGATGTGTTTACCTGGCGGCATAGGAGCGAGAGCCTCGATTTGAATCCCACGTTCTGCAGTAATCCCTTTGAGCGCGGTACTCACCCTGAATCGGTGTGGTAAAAATTACTGGTAAACTACAACACGTAGGCGAGTAGACGTTTCTGGCCTTGCGCGTGTTTTGGGAAAAATACCAGCTAAGCAAATATGAGTTAGGCTGTAGCATTGGCCCAGTGTGGACTTGAGCTCTTAATATCTTATTTCGCTTATTTCTTCTCCAAACAATTATCATCTCCTGAAAAATGAAACCTTTGAAATCTTAAATGAATATCATTTGAAATTAATTCATTTATAACTAAAAAATTAATGCTTGTAACTCACAGAAAAAAAACAAAACAAAAAAAAAAAAACTTTTTTTTTCACGCAAAGGACCGCTGGCGTTCTTCAAATGCTGCTGTACATAATTTCGGTGCCGCAACGGGTTAAGCTGGTACCTCGCAGCTCCGGGGCTGTCTGCTCAGTGTAGGGTTCGCATGTTCCAAATGTGTGTGTGTGTGTGTGTGTGTGTGTGTGTGTGTGAAAGAAAAGAATGGCAAAGCCTATCGCCAGTCCCGGGAGCCAAGCAAGCGATCGGTATGAGTTGAATTCGACTTGATGGCACCTCCACTACACACAGTTTTACTTCTTTAGGCAAAATGGCAGAGACTGTCAAGTCCTGAATTACAGAAAATGAGGTGCCTTGCATTTTGTACAGGAGATGCACTGCCCTCTCTGTTTCATTTCTTTCTGGGCGCATCAGCCATAGGTGAAACGATCTAAGGTGGAGAGAAGTTGAAGGCCGTAAACAGTGCATTTCGGTTCATCAAAACCAGGTTTTTCATCCTTGTTTTTAAGACAATTTATTTCTCTACTAGTTGCTTCATTTTCATTTGTTATTAAAGCGTCGCATAAAATTATGATACAACTGGGGGGAAAAAAAATGGAAAAACTTGCAGGTGAAATATTTCAACCCTATAAGCGCAGCAGAAAAATAATGATGATATAACTGCCGAGTGATTCATAGCCGGGTTAAAGGGAAAAAAGCTCAGATGAAAATAATGAAAATGGAAGGAAACAGAGGCCTCAAATATGCATTTTAGGGGGAAGACTAAGTCACTGATGTCTGACTTCAAGTTAGAAATACAGTTCTAACTTGAACGCTCATGTCGCAAAAAAGGAACACGCGTTTGCCCTCAGATGTTCAAATATTTAGCAAATATTTGTGAAACTAAGCATCACACTTTTTTCCTGCATGAACAGATGTGCAAAATGTTAGCGCTGAATTTATTATTTAAAATTAAACTCCCAGTCCGGATTATAGGATTGAAGTTGACCTTCCCCTCATCACCTTTGCATGAATCAGAGGAATTGCAGCAAAATATGTCCTGCCAAGGAAACCTTAAGGCAGAGCTACTTGAAATGCTGGCCATTTCTGAAAATCATCAATACTTGCAGCGAAAGATGAAAAATCCTCTTACTTTTTCATTTTATTCGGCATGTGATCTTTAAAAAAGTCCTGCTGTTTTAGGTATTATAAGTTCACGTCCCTGACATGAGATGCTGCTTTAATTGAACAAAGAAACAAACAAACAAACAAACAAACAAACAAATTAACTTTTTGTTTGGGCAGAATTTTTTCTTTGCTTTTTTACCAAGGTGTTGTCTAAAAAAAATAGGTATTTTCCTTGCAAAATTCTACTCAGTTCCGTTGCGCTAAAAAAGTATCAAACATCCCGAGAAGATAATTGTCTTCTTTTTAAAACACATTCAAAAGATATTTTTTTCTGTAGACAAAGATTCCTCTCCACAAGGCCACACTTATCAGCATCTCTTTGGTGGGCCGTGTCTTGTTTTGCTGGTTCTGCAGTTTGCCTGTTCATCGGGCAAATATGGGTTTTGTGAGTTCATGGATTACAGGCTGCAAACCTTGTTCTCGTGCTTTCCTCTGGGAGAAAGCGGGGGGTGCTACATATCCACCACTAGCGCGCCCCCCTGATCCCTTCTGCGCTAATCTGTAGGCAGAGAAAAGGCCTGGGTTCCTTGGCATGGGTTCCTTCCACTGTCCCTGCGAGTACCATGTCCGTATCTATGACAACCAGGCATCGAAGCTATAAAGGGACACAATCATTTGCCAAGGCAGCAGACAAAAAGGTGGCCTATACAGTCAGAACACCCAGTCTACACATGGCGGAGCATTACAATTTTGGACAAACATTCCCAGCTGCCCCTCTGCAACTTTTATGCAAAATGGGTTTGAAGCGAAGCACCGCAGTGGCAGCGGGAGTGACGCCTCGCAGCTCCAAGGCTCTTCTCTTAAAACCTGTCGATGTTCTGCCTGCGGTCTGTCTATCTTTACCCTGTGAGACTGCTAAGAGTAAGTAAAGCGCATGAATGTGACTGACATGCAGTGATGCAGTGTCCCCCTGCCTCCTGCTTTGTGGTTCTCTGACTTATCTTTCCATCCCTGTGGTGACAGTTGTAAATGTAATTATAATTACGACAGAGGGGCAAAGTATGAGTCCACTGGACATCCTTTCCCCAGGAACCCTGCATGGCGTGAACTGATACGCAAGACGTCTGCTCCTTCTCAACATTCTTGTTCATTTTCTTCCCGAACTGTCATTTTCGTACCACTAATTCACTTTTTTCCCCATCCACCGGAAGGGCTTGGAGCTTTACAAACTCAAATTTCACACCTAACTGCAGCCTAGTTAAATTTAAATTATGAAAGGTACAATAACGTTAAGTATTATGGTGAGAAAAGAAAAAAAAAAAAGTAAAAGTACTTTTCTCAAAGTTTCACTTTTTCGCTTGGTCATGCAGCAGGGGGCAAGTGCGTTGGCCATTTAAGCTCAAAAAGTAGAAGCGGAAGCACCGAGCACGACCGAGCCGCGCTGCTGTCATATCATTCAGATGTATCTCCAACTTTGATCAGCATATTAAGCAACATCGTGAAAGTGGGAGATAATTCGATTATAGGATTTCTTGATGAACAAAGAAACAATGAGCATCGTGGCTCAAAGCAGCAGTGTTAAAAAAATTGAATCCATTTAAATCCCCTTTCATGCTATGATGGTCTTTAATTAGACTGTGGTAAATGTGCTGTATCATATTAGTATTCCCAGATTATAGATCACAGTGAGAATGGAAATGTGATTACATGAATCATTTCTGCTTGCCGGTTGCTTCTGTACAGGACGTATTGACAGCGTCAAGTTCATGCCACAGCTGTAAGAGCAATGAAACCGTACAAGGATGCTAATCGGTTCCATTTATATACATAAAAAGATCATTCATTTGTAATATATATTTTAGACAGTGTGTATACACTGGAAAAAAAAAAAAAAAACATTTTATGCCATGTGTGCTGCTATTTTTAATTATGCAATGATATTGTGTCATGCATTATTTTGTTATATCATGTTAAGATGAAAAGAAATGGACTACGCACATAAGTGTTGTGTAACTCCAAACAGTCTTCAGAAAATTTGTGAAAATGAGGATAACCGGGCCACTTCACAAACAAAAAATCAACCCAACTCAACCCAACACATGCACACAGACACACACAGGCAGCACTGAACATATTGCTGATGTAGTAGTAGTTGAATAATTGTAGCACGGTTTGGTGATATTTTATTTTTTTTTTTTTTTTTGTAAAATACAACCCCTTGGTGACTATATAATGTGTTACTATATATAATTATTTTAATAATATAGTTACGTTTACCTTTCCTCATCTTACCTTTTTGATTTTAGCAGCACTGGGTATGTCAGCTACTCTTATATAGTACTAGTTTTTATATATACATAAAAAACACGGAAAACAGCAGGGCAATAACTGGAACGGGAAGTGATATCAGCATATACTTTTAAACACTTAATAAAGCAGTAAAATCAAATTTCAGTGCAAGCAAATAAACCATCAGAGAAAAAATAAGACGATAAGCATCGTCCATTTTAGGATGTTAAAACAGACACACAAGCTATGTAACTTCAACTTCATTTGCATTGGCCTTGCCTAGCCTTCGCTTTGCCGGTGTCTAACCACACAGTTTTACTTGCACGTATGGAGGCTAAGTTGTCAAATCTAAACTAAGGCTTCCCCTTTCATTGCAATAAATTCAGAAATCAGTATTCTTGGGTATATACAAGAAGGCACTGGGAGTGGTTTTGTTTCCCATGTGGACTACAGAATTTCTGTGGAACTCAGACTGAGTGTTGCCAGCAGGACCCGAGTACCCAAGGAACCTCAGTCTAGTTTTTCTAAAGTGTCCGTTTCCATGGTCATGGCAAAGTCCACTTCTCCTGCAGGCAAGCTCCCAGTGAGCAGATCATTAATAGTTCTCGCTCCCTTGGCATCAGCCTTACAATCTGCATTATTTACACTGCACTCTGCTTCCAAATCCTGATAAATCTCTGGTGTCTTGCATCTCCTGCTATTGCCAGTCATAGGTGCAAATGCAACATTGTATATTGAAAACAATATTGTAAATACTTTTTCCAAAATTTATTTCAGCATTCGCTACTTCTGTAATGATGTCAAGCACATAAGCCAGAAAAAAAAAAAAACATAATCATTTTAATGCAAAAGACTTTTCACTTCTGTGAAAAATTATTAGGGAAATATATTTATTAATTACAAACTAACTTGTATTTTATCATTTTTCGTTCGAATTAAAGCCGTGTCAATTTCTACCGATTCAAATATAAAGCTGTATGTAACACTGAAATATTTTGTACAGCGCATTTTAAATATGTACATATTCAAGCAAGCGCATAAATAAATGTATTACATAAAAATTTGTACAACTGACTTTATTCGACATGCTTTGCCCGACACTGCTTTTCCTTCCACATGTACATTTGTATTTTTTGTCATTTAGCAGACATTTTTCAACATACAACCGAGACGGAAAAACAGAGGTGCATTTTCGATCGGCTCTTTATTAAGGTTTGCTAATAACAATAATGTTCCTGCCTGTGCAGGAATGAGGACCAGATTCACTTCATTTCCCATGTATGTGTTCTCCTTTTTCCCATTTCCAAAACAAAATTTCACAATGCATTCCGGAGTTAAAATGCAAGCCCTCTGGCAGGTGCGAATAGACAGGGCTCTATCATCTTGGGTCAATAGCCTTGTCTGGATGTCTACATTTCCAGGCCCTGTCACTCTGAGTGTATTGCATCGTTTTTTCCTTTCTGCTTGCGAGTCATGCACAGCTGCTGTCTCCTTTCAGATTTTGATGGAGCACCATCATTTACTGTCCTCCAATGGCACCTGTCCATATATATTATCTATACATCCACTCGGTGGATGGCCTTGTCATCTCATTTTGCCGCTCTGCATCCAGCTTCCACATAAACAAATTATACATGCATGTGTGTGGGTTTGCATGCATCTCCTTTTAACCCATTAGAGCACTGAGACTTAACACTCGGCTCCTCTTTAGCTCTTAGTCTGCACTGTCTCACAACCAAGAAAGAAATAAAACACAATGTGTTGAAGAGTATGAGTAACTCAAGTAATGGATGTGCCAGAGGTTAGCACTGTAGCCTTACATCATGTTTCCTTCGGTTATCTTAGCGTTGCATTGAAAGTAAATCACAGATTTCACCATTTTAAAGCTTGTATATTCAGTTTACTGAATGCAGTTAGATAAGTACTTTACTCAAGGGTACTACAGCAGGACTCCTTAGGCAACTCATAACTGCAGACTTGAGACTAGAGTACACGTCTGTGTGCTTAACTAGAGTGCCCCCGCTTCCTTGAAAGGTCACGCTCAAGCAGGTACTTGGCAATAAATTTGCCATGAGATCAGTGCATAAACCATATTAATGTTTTAGAAGATGATCCAGCTACACGAATGGCCGCGGCGCCAGCCGTGAGAGTTGCTCTGAGCAAAACCATCAAGGAGAAGGAAAATGGGAGCGGACCCACAGACCTACCTGTAAATAATGCAGGCGCTGTTTCGACACGTGTCGCAGTTGGCCGTGTCCTGTCCGGTCCGATAGGAGAGGCTGTGGAGATAAGCGGGCGAGAGAGTAATTACAGGCCTTGCTTGGCTCATTCCCTGGCCATTTTCTCAGTGTCCGTCCTCCCGGAGAAAACACGGTCTGTGTTTAAGTTATTGCATTGCCCCAATTACACTGTACCATGGTAAACACATACTGTACACTCGTGAGCAAGAGACCCGTGACCGTCGTATTTACAAATAAGAATCCTGGTTCAATGGTTTGATATGCATTTATTATCATTTAAGCAGCATAAACCATGTGATATTTCACAGCAGCAAACGTTTTCACACGCTTCGCTGCATTACGTGTTCATCTGCAGAAGCGGGCAGGACTGGCAGGGCTGTTCGCGTGTGGAAAGTTTGACGTGAGACACGTTTAGCATCCTTAACTACCAGTATATTTCTTCTACTGTTAATGGTGGCTTTGAATTTGTGCTGCTGATTTTCTGAAAGCAAATATTATTTTGTGTTTTCTTTTTTTTCCCTTAAACTGGCTTGCCTCAAATATGCTTGACATTCTCACGAAACAGATTGAAAACAAAAAATATTTTTTGCTTTGAATTAAAATCAACTCTTTCGGAGGTAGGGTTCGTAAGAAGCGTAGCTAGCAAAGTCTTAAAAGGCCCGAAAAGTTTCAGGTTGAGCAATGCACTCTTTCGTGCTTTCTTTTTAAGGTGTGACTTAACAGCTCTTCTGGGAGCCCATTACTTACTTCCCCAAATGACATGGATGACAAACACTTTACCACTGGCATCAGCGAGCTGCATTTAAATATGACTTTTAAAACCAATTCAGTCAGCTAAAAGTTTCATGGTTTTGGGGAATTGCAGGGAAGGACAGAGTGAAATATTTCATGCATCGAGTTTAAAGTTTGCGTCTGTGTTGTGCAATACGTGAGCACGGTGTGAAAATCTCTGGTTTTCTTTAGCACCCTGGAACTGGAAATTACGCTAAACATATCTGCTGCAGCAATTTAATGCACACTGCATATATTACAGTAAGAGAAGCAATGCCGTTCATCGACCGGTTTCTAAATAAACACATTTTAATAATACGTATTAAAAATAAGACTGCATGCTTGTAAGTGACAAGGAGCTTGGGAGGGATGGGTTTCGACAGACAGATTCCATTACAATATTAGGAAAGGGTGGCAGGAAGGGGGTTTAATCACATGCAGAAAATGAACGTGGAAAAGGGACAGCGGCATGGGTGCAAGCCTTTGCTCTCAGGTGGTTACAAACCCTGAAATTAGAAATGGCTTGAGCTTCCATCACATGGCGGGCGTGCGTGTTTCTTGGTTTTAGGTATATATGATTTATATTAAAATTGTTTAAAAATCTCTGTCAAATTTCACAGAATGAATGATATTACAAGAGCGTTCTAAATAAAAGCCAATACTGGGTTCCATCTTATAGGCTGACCCGTACTGTACATTCTCTGGCAAGAATGCCAAGAAGCTTGAGCAGGCTTCTGTATGTCCTCACAGAAGTGAAAATCCCCAGCGTAAATCTTGCCCCAGATGTTATTGTCAGTCTCACTTAACATTAATATTAGTGTACAAAATGTTATCTCCCTGGTATGGAGCTTATGGTGTCCCTGCTGTGGGAGAAGCTTAGGCTCGCAGAACCCGGCGCGTTCAGGCATTTCTTTTGCGTCCCCTGTCTCCAGCTCTCTGATGGACCACCGTGCGATAGTGCTGAACCCTTATTTTGCCAGGTCAGCTAAGGTCACCTCCGCCAAGCGTGTTGTGGTGTTCCGATCGATACCACCGATGGGGTGTTTCAGGTCACTGCAGACAGCAGGGTCTCATTCACCCCTAAGACACAAGCTCTCCTCAAGAGCCGACGATTTAATGATTTGTGTCGACCAAAACTGCATTTTCCCCTCAGAAATGGAAAAGCTCCGCAGGACTGCAAACTAAGTATAGACGGAGTTGGTATTTTATTTTCGGCAAAGTAAATGTCCTACTATGTGACCCCACACAAAAAACAAACAAACAAACAAACAAACACAAGCAGACAACGGCTACAACAACAACAACAACAACAACAACAACAACAACAACAACAATAATAATAATAATAATAATAATAATAATAATCCAGAACAACTCATAACTATCTGTAGTGAGTTTATTTTGTTAGATTCTAATTTGCAAAGAAAAAAACGATAACTATTAGTTCCTAAATATATGAACAGCACACATATACTGTACATGCTGCAACTGTCTGCCCTAAGCACAGTCGATGTCCACAGCCCACGGTCCACGTGGCCACTTTCACAGTACAAATAGGCAGAGAATGAATGGAAATGATGGAAATAATAATTGCATGAACAAAAATTCTTTGCAATATTTCTACATATTGGCAAAAAAAGCCTCAAGGAAACATGTAAAAAATAATACATTTCTGTGGTCCCACAAAGTCATTTTACAGATGCATGTAGCCACAAAACAATCTTCTACCCACCCATATCCACAAGTCCTTACATGCTTCAGACTAGCTGCCTTATATACCTGCCCTGATGGTCCCTATAACAGCAGGGAGCTGTTCTTTATTTCCTTTAAAAATGTTCTGTACTGTGAAAACCCCGTCAGCTTCTACCTGCACCTCCCAGGCACTCAGTTACGTAGTTTTTATCCAAAATCACTTACAGTAGGTGGCCCATCTATAGAGCAGATTTCGGACCTTGTACCTTGATCTAGTGAACTAGGAGCACGGCTTGAACAGTAACAGATCCACATGTGCTTAACAATTAATTGTGCATTGAGAGGTTCCAAAAATACTAACATCTCTAAAAATTGTGTGCTAATAATAATGACTCAAAAGTATACATCAGGGCCATAATATCAAGTCGCTCATTCACTCTTCATCGCAGATGTACTCTGTAAACTCTAGAGACAGAAACTGGGTAATTTCCAAAAGGGAGCAGAACATATATTGGTATTTCTAAAGCCAAACTGAACAGCAATGCAACTTGTCAGACAGAAGGGACCAGCGCTGAATGTACAGTGCTTTTAAAATGTTTCAGAAATCGACATTCACAGAAAAGGGCAAGGACAAACTTCAGTTTATTTGGATTCTTTCTAAAACTTATTTTGTGAAAAAACTGCAGTTTGTTTAAAAACTAGTGGAACACCTTAGGGTGAGGATTATATTTGTGTTTAACCATGTTTAGTCCTTGTGCACGCAGACTTTTTTTTATTAATTGATGTGCAAAATGCATTTGTGCACTGATCTATCACAAAGTTTATTTTGATGTTTGCAGACATATGCCCTTAAGAACTGCTACGGTCCAGTATCACTACAACCTAGCCAGCCAGCAGCAGACTTTTACTTTAATTTTATTTTAGAGTTTTGCACGGTGCAAAACAATACAGGTACAGGCTCATACACAGAGAAAACAATATGTAATTACTTTTTTATGCAACAAGATAAACCTCTACCCTCCAACCCTGAGCATAAACTACCAATTTAAACAAACACACACACACACACACACACACACACACACACACACACACACACACAGAATGCAAAGTAAACAGGAGTCCTTTAAGCTGACCAACTTTTCTCCTTTTAAACAACTTTTAGCATAAACATGATGACTTGGCTACTCCTATGGTACCTCAGCAGGGTACTGACTTCATTTTATGGACACTTTTTCTGCAAAGCAGCATCTAACTCAGAGTAAACAAAGATGCAGCTCAGCGGCAGGTGGATTATTATTATTATTATTATTATTATTATTATTATTATTATTATTATTATTATTATTGCATATAAATGTGCTGTAAAGAGGGATAACAACAGATAATGATCTCTGCATTCAGATATCTTCAGCTTCTCACCTAACTGGAATTAATACTGATTATTAAAATAAATTTTAATGAATAAAGAGTAGGGAAAAAAAGAAAAAACCTGGGTCACACCATATTAAATCCAGAGTTAGTGGCAGTGTGTGAGTGAGCATAAGAGATTTCGCATGATCTTACCCTTGTGAAAAATTCCCGTCTGTATTCTTGGTTATTTCACTGATGTAGTAATAAGTGAAAAGGGAGCGACAAGATGGCACAGCAGGTAGCGCCACTGCTTCAGAGCATCTGGGCTATGTGATCAAACATAGGTTTGCTCAGTGTTCAGTCTGTGAACAGTTTGCATAATTTCCCTGTGCTTGTATGAGTTTCTTCCCACAGTCCGGAGATGTGTTTCTTCTGTTGAATTGCAACTGGCTGCTTTATGAGCACATAAATTCAGTAATAATGGCACTAAAAAAATTTATGAAGAATTTAACCTTTACTCAGTTCCTCTTCTGTCCTTTTCTTCGCTCCACCATGCAGTACTATGATAAGTAGGAGGCCTGAAGGCGCAGCAGGTAATGCTACTGCTTTGGAGCACCTGGGCAGATCATTATTGTGTGCAAAATCATTATTGTGATCATTATTGTGTTTAAAGTTCTGTGTATGTGTGTGGGGGTGTTTACAAAGTTAAAGCCTACAACAACAAGAAGGTATAAACTGATATGTTTTTGTATGAATGATTATACAGAGTTTAGTGTGAAGTTTTCTGCTAAAAACTGCATAATAATCTTTGCTGGGCTTTGGAAAAAGTACTTGACTGAATATAAATGTAAGTAAAAATGACTACAGTATGTCTGGGTTGGTTTAGGATGTTGTAGAATCAGTACAGCACAGAACATCAAATACAATGGTAACAAAAAAGTGACTTCTTAAGGCGGTAGAAACTGTATAATACTCAACTCAAAGCTTATTTTTCCAAGAAATGGCCTTTACAATTATAGAAACAGCAAGCTAGTAAAAATGTAAAAGTTTCATTTTGAGTTAAAATGTGGGTCCACTGATGTTTGATCTGTACAAATGCCTTTACCAATTGTCGTAGTAGTAGTAGTAGTAGTAGTAGTAGTAGTAGTAGTAATAATAATAATAATAATAATAATAATAATAATAATAATAATAATAATAATAATGATTTGGTTCAGTGTTTTTCTATTTATTTTTTTCCACTTTAGCTTTTCTCAGATTAATGTATTACTCGTTTGCTTTTTACATAGCACTCCTTGCCCTCCAAACACTGGAGTTTGCCTGCATAGTTTTTTGACATGTTTGCACTGCTCAGAAAAGGGCCTCTGCCTTGTGGCACAGCCGCGCTAGTGGCCCCGAATTGTCCCCTTTTTCTGCGGGTACTCAAATGCAATTTCCTTCCGTTTCATCTGCCCAGATGGGGAACTCTTGACTGGTGAAAGGAAACCGCTTTGATTCACATCAAGGCAGTGCCTCTCTGACAAGGAGGGTCTGTTCTCTCTATACTTTCAAAGCCCCTTCTTCTCCATCTTGAAGTTTTAATCAGTGGGCGTTCTAATAATCATTTACTTCTCGGTTTAATGTGTCATTCACCGGCACGGAAGTCTAGATATACATGGCAAAGCCAAGGGCAGTTGCAAAGCTTAATAAAGTTACAGTCTGGCTTGCACCATCTGAACAGCTACTAGGTTCCTACCTTTTATTTTTAATTTTTTATGTACTTTATGGACACTCGGGTGTCCATTCTATAAATATGAAAATTAATTGCACTTGCTTGGTATCCAAAGTACTACACTGTGAACTGAACATTTATTTTAACTGAAATAAACTGTCACAATCTATGATTCTGCTTGAATTAATTTGGCGAAGATGCTGTCAGCATAGATATGACAGCACGATATAGAAATGTAGAAAAAATTCACACAAAGGACTAGAGATTTAATGTTAATGGTTAGGCAGTGGAAATAACTGACATATCTGTCTCTTGCAAATTTTCACCCTGTCATTCACTGCTTTCCTATTTGTGTTGAATGACCTTCAGTGTCCTTGAGAAACAGCTCAGCATTTACATACATACAAGGGTATTCTTTCAAATTAATTCAGAATGAGCTGATTTATTTGTGCAGGCAAAGTGCAAAAGAACCGCTGTCAGCCTTTATTTACACCCACCTGGACTTCAAACGTGCTAAACCAAGTGTGCGAGGTCGGCATTTGTGATGATCTAAGCATTTGGAGAAGACACGGTGTAGTTCTGGGCAACCCAGAGTACCACATCTTTGTAGTATATGCAAGTATAGCCCTTCTCACTGTTATCTCAAAACTGCTATGCATTGACTAAAACGTTTTTTTCTCAAGCGCCGACTTTCTGCTACGACAATAACAGCCGTCGCTAATATGCCAAGGGTCTTGGTGGCTTCAGCTTTAAAAGGAGTAATGATGATGTCAGTCTGATGAGTTTACTCAAGTCAGCTTCCAATAGCAAAGCAGGACAGACGTAACCAGAACCACATATGCTGAAAACAATATAGCTGAAATGGATAGCTCTTCCAAAGCGGAAAATCATCGTGGACTCCATAAGCTTTTACAGCACTCAGCATACAGCTGGAGACAACACAAGAACATGCGAGACATTAGATACACAGACTGAGCTGGAGGTTAGAGATTCAGCTCTCAGAAATAGGCTTGAATCTTTATGTAAACTGCTTAATCTTCAAAAAAAACAGTATTGCTACTACTACTACTACTACTACTACTACTACTACTAATAATAATAATAATAATAATAATAATAATAATAACAAGGAGCCATCCCATACAAACTTGACCTTGTAAGTCACCTTAGACATTTCTAATTACAGTAATAGATAACTGGGGTAATAATATTTATAGTGAAACATATTCCTGCCCTTGTTGTTCATGGGCATAGGATATTAGCTACCTTTCTATAAAGGCAATATGAAAGCTTTTTGTCTGTTCATCTCACGGGTGCAGGCAGAACATATAACTTGAGTAGAGGGCAAACGTCTATGGAACTCCTCTCGTTCCATCCATCCCTCTCAGATCGGCTGCGGTTTCTGGCGGTGAGCGATGTCTTTCCACAGTTTGTCCAGGGGAATGAACTGCAGTTCTATGCTTACGGTAAATGTACATTACTTTTGACCATTAACTTAATAGCATTTCATTTACAGTATGCAGGCACTGTGACAGAAGAGCACAGAATAAATATGTGCACTGAGTATGTCTTACAGCTCCACTAGCTGTGATGGAAGCACAGTATTATTAAAAAAAAAGAAAAAAAGGATTACCGTGTTCTCTGTTCTATAAACAGAGTACACGTTAGGGTTTCTTACCCTTCTCTATGTGCCTCTCCCTTCTCCAGTTCCTGGATAACTCCCAGAAGCACTTTGATGGTCTCCTGACTTGAGCTGATCAAGTTCTCCATCACCTGGAGCTGAGCTTTGAGATCCCCATCCTGAGCCACAGGCACAATCTGCTGGCAGGGAGCAGACAGGGGGGCATTGTCTGTGGAGCACACCGGTGTGGGGTCAGCAAAGGAGGTTGAATGGCAGCGTGCTGCAGTGGCAGGACAGCCAGAGCAGGGCAACGTCTGCCCCCGTGCCTCTTCCCCAGCTTGGAGCCCATTGAGCTGCACACCTTTCTTGCGCTTACTCCGAGCTGATGGGCTCTCCAGGCACTCCACCTGCGTCAGGGAATTCCAGGCAATTGGCCCCGTGACTCTTGAACCCAAGTCCCGCGGGGGCCCAGCAGGTGCCTCCTCAAAGCTTGACAGCTGCCTCTTAGCAGATGGACGGGCCTCCCCTTCCCCCTGCCCCGGTTGTAATCCTTTCCGCGGCGTGTCCTCCATGCTGCTGGTCTGATCCCCCAAAGAGCTCTGTGCATCTTTAGAGCAGCTGAGCAGTACGTCGCCACATACCGGTCCATCAGGGCAATCAACACCAGGAAGAGACTCCAAGGCGGCCGTGCAGTCATTCGTATGGAGCAGAACACGCGTCCGGTAAGTCCCCTTTCCCAAAGGCCGGATGGGCTCATCCTCCAGACCCCCAACCACTCTTGGCCTCCTAGTGTCGGCCGCAATCCCATTGTCCTGGCCCTTCATGCTGTCTGCTGCCGCTACATGTTTGAGTGAGTGACCCTTCTTGCGCTCAAAAGGAAAGGTCTGGTAGCGCTTCCGCAAGTCTGGTGAGGTCTGCACACCCGTGCTCCTGGTGACGTTAGGGATGGAACGCCTCGCCGGTACTGTCATGTACTTCCGGTGGACCACCTTGGAGGGGGCGGGCCGGCCACCCTTCCCAGCCGCCTGACGGGCTGCCTCTCGCTGCTCATTCTGGGCCTCACAGATGTCCTTGAAACGCACCTGCAAGGCCTTGTTCCTCTTCCTCACCTGGCGCCCAGGGTCCAGGGAGTACTTCATTTCCAGGGCCAGAGATGGCGCTACCTCCGAGTCTGACTCGGAGTTTGTCACTAAGCATTTGCTGGCCTCCCTGCTCACCATTTTTTCCTGAAAATCAAGAAAGACACATTTGGTTTAGTGCTCTTTGGGGATGACATAAACATGTACATATACTGGCACGCATATAAACAGTTGTCGGTTTAAGATACGATTATCAACCTAACAACGGTGGCGTACTGGGGTCAGGGTCTGTCCCATATGCCAGGCAGAAACAGGGTGAAATGATTGTTTAGAGGAACTAAACCACACAGATAGACTAATACGGCCTGGACCCATTTGGTAGACCACCCAAAGTGATAGCTATAAGGGCAGCTTTGGTATGTTTGATATTTCAGTTCATGTTTAAATAAAAATCAGTGCATATACGGACGCATATTTCTATATTCACAGGGCCCTAGCATTCTTGGAACCCGATATGTTTGCCTACTTTAGCCTAATGGTTATGTCCACCCCGTGATAAAGTTTGCGTTTTATTACATGTACACATATCATCATGATCAGGATTGCATCTAAGTTTAGAAGAAGAATGCACTTTTCTTTTTTTATTTATTATCAGTTACATATTTTTTTTCTCCACTGTTTAGACCTCAACTTAAGGATAGAATCTAAAGACAATTATTTTTCTATTATAGCTAATAGAAAGGTTCTCCATTTTATCCTGAAGGGCACAAAACATTAATTTCTGCTCACATCCCTCTTTTTATACCGCAAAAGTAAAGTATTCTGTCAGCATCACTATGGAAATAACATTTTATACACGGTATATTCTACTGAAAAAGAGTGATGATTTGGACAATGACGAAATACTGGATACCGATCAACCGAATGCTTTATGCACTGCTAAAGGAACTGCTTGCCTGGCCAAGCTTGGAATCCCCTTTGTGTTTCTTCTTCTAATAAATTATAAGTTTCTCAAGCTACATTTAACTTTAATGTCGCAGAACTCCTTTTCTCAAACAGGGCTGTCATTTTTGCTACAGGGAAAAAAGGAGATAATTCTAAAGGAATCAGACAAATGATTTTACGAATGGCAAGTTCCACTTTACCACTTTGGATAAAGGCTTCTGGTAAATTAAATGTGTCGCTTGTAGTCAAAAGTGGTTGCAGTATGAAGGTCTATCCAAAAATTATTTCTAGAAATGTAGGAACATGGGCTTTTTTAACCAAACCCGGGCTGTGATCGCTTACCTAAAGAAACCGGTGACCTCCTTTTACAGTTGCTTCTCCAGATTCAATCGGACAGCATCTTTGTCAGCATTTTTGTCAGTATGTGAATGCATACAGTGCAGCCTTGCTGCTTCTGCCAAAGCCCTGGTTTTTAATGCCATTCCAGAAACAATGAATTTTTATTTATTGGTTTATTTATTTATTTATTTATTTGTAATCTGGCTCTGTTTCCACAGGAGTCTGAGGCTGCTGTTTATGCACGATCACCTCCGAATCGCCAAGCTGAATGACGCCGGTGTCCATAGCTCAGCACAGCGCATGTGTCACAGTACAGTTCAGCGCCAGCAGAGCGGAGAAACGGATTAGCCAGTGTGATCCAACAACAGCACTTCAACGCCTCTTCTGAATCCCTCAGCCTTGGATCAGTGTGTATCTTGTTCCTGGATAAACAAATATTTGTTATACTTACAGTTCCAGTTCTAAAGTGTGAGTACATTTGCTAGAAACAAGGCTTTTTTTCCCTCTCTACCAGGCATTTGGGGAACAATTTTAGTTCGAAAATATGCCAATGAGTCTTCCTAATTCTTCCGTGTCACATCTGGAACAGCTGTGGGTTGCTTTCCTTTTACCCATTTGTACTGGTCATCACTACAAATATGTCCTATGCTGGGCCAATGCAAACATTTCAGTGATATTGTGTGAAGTGTGTGTGACTAAACTAAACTAAAAGGGCCAAAGAAAGGCAACATGCCGCGTGCAACTCCTGAAATATTAAGCCAAGACATCTGAACAGCCTTAGTATAAAAAGGCTCTAACAGTAGAGTTTGTGTCATTGTGCAGTCATTAAAACCTACTCTTAAAAGCAGTCAATGGGCTTATTTTCACCACAAAAGAAGTTTTTTTGAGTGGCACTCAAAATGCATTTGTAAGCCTTTTATTTTTCTTTTGTGAAGCAGCTTTTCTACAACAGCTTTGGGATTCCGTAACCATCCACTGTGCCAGAACCACACTGGATAAATTGCAATAGAAAGTCACAAGTATTGAAATAAGGTGTCGACAGTCTTATTTTTAATTTCTTCCTCTGGTTACGTTTTAATGTCTTCCTTGACTTATTGCTAGCACAGTGCTACAGCCAGATCAACATGTCTCCATTGGGTTATGTCGCCAGCAAGTTTTGAAGCAGGCGTTTTACAGCTTGAAAAAATGAACTGTCAGATGTTTCTTATTTTATTCATTTTTCTGAACAATAACCATTTATGAGGGTCCTTCTTAAGCAAGACTTCTTTCTGCATTTACATTTAAATATATTTATTCTGAGCTGTAAAGGCACATCACATTCATACCTAGGGGTAGCATCTAAAATATAATGACAGATAAAAAAAAAAATCATGCACTGTTCACTGCAGAAGGTGTCACAATAGTATTACACAAATTTAACCAGGTCCCTGGTGCTTCATTCCTCTTTTGGGTAGATATGCTTTTATGATGGAAATATCACCTTCGAGCCACTTTAAGGACAGGGACTACTCTTGCCTCCATCAGATTATGTGCGGTGTATCTGCTTATCTAGCCCTTAGAATCATGGCCCAAATGACAGTGCTGAATGGATTCAGACCTCAGGCCATCTCCACCAGATCAATCTAATCTGCAGGGGGTTATTAGTGACTTGCTGATCCCTGGGAACTGTGCTCACAAAGCAGAAACAGTGTGAGATGTGATTCTTCTTTCTTCAGCATCCCTCATATATACAGTATATAAGGAACCTTGCGTGCAGTGCAGTGTTACAGATGGATGGAGCGAATCATGGAAACAGAGGGCTATGAGGCAACATACACCTCATTCACTCACACCCATATCAGTGAAGGGCAACTTAGAGTCACTAATTCAACCGAAATGCATGTCTTTGGACTCTGAGAAGAATCCAAGTAGTCCATGCACAGTTTACATGGTACAGATGCAAACTGCCTCGAATTAAAACTGCACTTTAACTTTGTTCTCATTTCACTTAAATTCAAATGTGCTAGAGTACTGCAGAGGACACGGAGCGCCATATAAAAAGCAAACCAGCAATCTTTTTATCATAAAATTAAGACAAAAATAATAAAAAAAAAACAATACATATGCTACATAAATACAGACAATAATGAGGGTGTCAGTAAACAACTTGTAAGACAATGTAAAAATATAATAATTTATGTCCAAATAAAAACTTTCATTTTCATATTAATACTTGACTTTTCCGATTTCAACTTTATTTTTATCCTACTAGTTTCGGCTGTGCATCACTGCTTTACTTTAGCACGCATTGAGTTGTCTGTTTCTTCTTTGTTTTGCCACTTTTACTTCTTATACTTATCGCCTGAGCAGAAGCAACATTTTCATTGGCCATTAACTGATTTTTTGAAAGCTCACTGGTCAGCAAACAACATTTTATCCTGCCTCTGTGGCACTTTTACTGGTCATTTTATAGATTTGTAACCGAGGACAATACAGAGTGTGATAGATAGATAGATAGATAGATAGATAGATAGATAGATAGATAGATAGATAGATAGATAGATAGATAATTCTGGGATAGGCTCTGGATCTCCATGACCCTGCTCAGGATTTAGTGGTTAACAACAGTGGATGGATGGATAAATAAGATGAAATAGCAAAGACAAAGTTTTGGCCATGGGTTATGTATAGATATTCTGCCCAAAATGGGAATTTCTTGGGTATTTTATTAATGAAACAGACTACAATAGATAAATATTGAGTTTTAAATTCTACCTCAAGTATTAAATGTGTAGTTTTGTGTTTTCATTTCAGCTTTTTATCTCCAAGCCCTCTCTCCCTTACTAGCATAGTTAAACAAGTGTAAGCAAGATCATTTCTAAATTAAACATATTATACTGTGAGAAATTATATGCCTGAGTAGTTAAATGAAGCCAGTTACAGTCCATTGACTCATATAACTAACTTTAATGTTAAAATATGATTATATTCTTATAACTGGAATAGTGCTGCACACAACAAATATACATTTGAATGCACATTAATTTAACTGCAGAACCTCAAGCAACCATTTGTTTACATATATTCCTCCTGTGTGTCTTACTATCTCTAATTTCCCAACATTGAATATTAAAAAATGCTTTGTTTTGCTTTTAAAACAACTTGCCTTAAATGTAGATAAGACATGTTGTTATTTTTGTTTGTGGTGTGGGGCAAGCGGCAGTCCACAATCCCTTAAGAAAGGCTGCTCAGGGAATAACAGCTCTTCAACAGACTAAATTTCTCAAACTAACAGAGCCATTATTTATTTTGGGCAGACTCATCCATTGTTGATTTAATGCAATAGCCCTGCAAGGCTTGATGACAAGGTATTATTATTATTATTATTATTATTATTATTATTATTATTATTATTATTATTATTATTATTATTATTATTATTATTATTATTATTATTATTATTATTATTACTACTACTACTACTACTACTACTTTAAAAATGCACAGAATGCCAAAAATATCAGTGTATGTGGAACGACAAAAGCAAACACAATGATGGACACCCAGTGTCCTATGACGTGAACAAGTAAATGCGAGACTGGTGTACCACAAAGCCAGCTTGGGCAGCAGACACCTGCGGTTCATTAAATACAGCTGTTGAATCCCCTGTCTAAGTGCCATATGGGCAATGACAAATTTTGTAGATGTAACACAGGAACTCCAAATTGCTTCTCTGGCAGTAGTCACACAAGCAAAGATAGATAAACTATAAAACGAGTGCTGCCGCATAAGAAAAAGGGTAATCTTTAGATAATAGGACCTTGTCAGAAAGGAACATGGATTCATGAGTGAAATAGCAGAAGGTATTTTTATAACTCGTGCATACTCTGTACATGTCTGTCACAAAGCTACTCCATCCTTCACAGTTTGATTACGGGCAAGATTTAATTCACTGCATACTGAGCAGTGTAGTCCCTACCCATCATTCCACCATAAACATGCTCCAGTACTGGGTTTGCGGTACTCTGAAACTACTTGGTCATACGTTACGTTTCATATATCAGGTTTGTGTCCTAATAATATTTTCCATTTCGCGCTTCTGTTTTTGCACTTTGACTCCTGTACTTCACAACTTCAAGTCTATGTTTACCGATCCGAGACCATCCAGGAACCTGGAAATGTAACCTGTGCCCAAGGAAAAATCTCAAATGTTTTCAGTGAATAAATGGGAGGAAAGTACAACCACATTCCCAGAAAAGTAATATTTAACAAAAGTTACCCCAAGTACCTAATGTCATGAAAAAGGAAGCAAAGTGAATGTTTTTTGCCACTGTTACTGGGTGGGGTTAAAGAAAAGTCCATCCAATATTACCACTGGGCCATTGAACAGAAAGACTATTAAGTAAACTCTTCTGCAGGTTTTTTTGTGCCTGCTTTTTTGGGGGGATATATTGTCAGTTATTTTCATAATGTATGTCAATCACAGGCAAAGGTTCAGCATAAACACAAATTATAGAATGTCCTTGACTCAAAATACTCAGCAAAGGACAGATTCACAACTGTCAGTAACTCTACCACTACTACTACTACTACTACTACTACTACTACTACTACTACTACTAATAATAATAATAATAATAATAATAATAAAAACAAACAAAATTAACAACAATTATCAAAAAAGTTAATTATAATGATGTCCAGATAAGATTCTGATAAGCAAATACAGATTTTGTAGCTAATTAATACATCTACAGTATACGATAATATCTTGGAAAGAACAATATACAATACTTGCGTTGCTGTGTAACAATAGCGTGTTCTGACAGTCATATACAGTAAATACATATACAGCACTATGACATGACTGAGAAATTATTGGTTATATTGTAGATAAAAAATGTATGAAAATGTTATAAAAATGCTTTAAGACATTCTACATATGTACCTGGGCAGTATGGATGTGTGACATTGTAGCTTATCGATTGCATGAGCTGAGCACCGTAGAATACTGTGTGCTGTGACACAATGGCAGCATCCACACACAGCCAGTATCCATTTTCTCCTGTCTCACCCAGTGTCAGTTCTCACTTTTATATCACACAAACACATGTATGCAGTAGGATGATTTGCCACAGTTCTTCCTTTTATTGTGCATCTCACCAAGTTGAACTGACACCAGAAAGCCTACACAAGTGCCCCTCTCATCTCCCATGAAGTAATGCAATAAATCTTAACTCGACGATACTGTCACAAAACAACTGGCATTGTGTGCAGCATGACACTCTTGAGCAGTAAACATCTTCCCATGATCTCTGCCACGTTCCCCATGGCACCATGTCCACCTCTACATCAATGAGACCCCTGACCGATGACCAGCCATCACCGAGCTTGACAGGCTTACCAACAGAACAGTTGTAAGAGATCACAAAGGCCATGGTGCTTTCTACATCTTGTGGCTGCATGGCACAGAATACTGAAGTATTTAAACATGTTATGGACATACTGGACTTTTTAAAAAGAAACTTTGCTAAAGAATACAGTGTTGAACTATTTAATACAGTGTTTCTCAATTGCTTTGTCACATTTCCTGACACCTTTTTAAGATTGTCACTTTTACAGCATAGCACAACACTAAGGTTAAACTAAAAAAAAGCCATAACTCACCCAAAACCTTTAACTCATGTCTCAAAAGGAAATACAGTTGACCCTTGAACAACGTGGAGGTTAGGGGCGCAGACCCCTCATGTCGTCAAAAATCTGCATATAACTTTTATCCCGTTTGTTTCGGTTCAATGGTGTTATTCAAGATTTATGGGATTGCACTAAACATGATGAAAAATATGTGATAACCGTGAGAGATCGCTTTTTATTGCGTATACAATGTACCGATGAGATGAACTGCACATGCAAAGATGATTAGTGTTGCCATACAAACAGTGTAGAATTACAGTTCTTTTGTGGACTAAATTAAAATATATACAGTATGGATGCGTGACATCACACACACACACACACACGCACGCACGCACACACACACAAAAACACATTTTTTGTGTAATAGATTTGTATAATACATACTGTATTTATGTTAGTTGTTGATAAAAAATATGCCAATAGATATTTCATTAATTTATGACATACTGTACACTGTACAAGAGATCTTTTTTTAGTTGAACTTGTAGCCTTCTGCCCATCATCTGCATTTTATGTACTGTATGTGTGTAAAATTTTACACTCTTAACTTTTTTTCTTAAGAAACGTGTGTACACTGTACAGTTGTAGTCATTAACATTAACTGTGTATAGTACAGTAACTACATGTATTTTATGCATTCATGATATACCTAACTTGTTCTTAAATTTTCGCAAATCTCCAAAAAAATTTTTCCAATATATTTATTGAAAAAAAAAAACTGTGTAAAATTGGACCCGTGCTGTCCAAACCCATGTTGTTCAAGAGTTGACTGTAATTCTGTCAGTATCTAAGTCAGTGCCACCAAAACTAAAAGAACCTTCATCATTCCTGGATGGCACTTTTTTGGTGAAAGTTGACATTGCCCCAACAATCATCCAATTTGACAAATAATCTCTTACCAAGCCCTTGTCATTCTCAGGAATGAAATCCATGTAGCGGATTTCCAAAAAGGTCAGGAGATGTTGCAATGGTGGGACTACGAGTGATTACATCATTCTCTCTCTGATACGGCAGCACACATCACCATATTCTTTCCATGTTGGCCTGGGACATGCGTCGTGGATCAGAGGCTAGTGGCAATTTGGCCACGTTGTGTCAAAATGTAAGGAAGTCCACCTCATGACTGAAATCCAAGATTCACCTAACAAGCAATTTATCCCTTTATGAGAATATAATATCGCTGCAAGTTATGGAATATTGTTTGGAATAGATGCTTGATTGATTATGATTGTTATCTGAACAATTTTGTATGTGATGGTTGACTACATAAATACAAGGTGTTGAGTGAAAAATTATTCAGCTGAGAAGTTAGATAATCCATTTTGGCTAAGGTGTAAGCAATCGGTGCTTGGGCCAAATGAGCACAATTTTACTGGATAATTTGCGCAGATGGACTAAACTATTTGCAGTTTGTGGGAAACAAGGAGAAATATTATTCTGTTGTGCATAAGTGACCTATTGGTGTGGAGGTTACACAAATTCTTTCGTGAGCGTTAACTGTCGCCCAAGATTGGACCACTGCAATTGAGAAAAACTATAATGGAATGGGTAACATACAGTGGCCAGAAATAATACAAAATAGGTCAAAGGCATCAACAAATGTTCAAAAAAAGGTTACGGTATGGTGAACTACACACCATATGGTGATCTACAGAAATAATCACTGTCATGAGCAAGATCTGATTTACGACCATCAGTCCCTTAACTGGACCACCTCAACCAAGAAAAGAAGGAAATATTCTTAGAAAAAACTGACTCTATGATGATTTAGGAAAATGGCAAGATGACTGCAGATCTATTTGATATGGTAGTAACATAATGAGAGGTGAAAGACACCTCTCTCAGGACTGTGTTTGCAATATCGCTATGCTACAACCCACTAGACGTCACTTTTACATTTAAATATGGGCTACAGAAAACTTCCTAAAATATATGACATTTATAGGTCTATTGCAACCTGGCAAGCTGAAGAGTTCTGGTATAAAATGTCCCTGATAAACCTTAGAAAGTGCATTCCTCAGCCTGACCAATTTTATAAGATATTACAGCAAAGGAAAGAGACCTGAAACCATAAGTTCATACGACAAAGTACAGAAGACTCTGTGGGAGAACATCAAATGCTAATCAGAAAGCTACTATTAGACCAAATAAAGATGCATAAATTGCATGAAAAGATTCTTTTTTTTGCTGTCCAAAGCAGGAAACTTTTTAAGTTTGATAAAAGTTATCAAGTTGTTTTACACATGGTTTGACTATGTTCACAAGTACTGCAGGACATACATTTTGTCTGTAAAAAAGATGGGATCTGAATGGAAAAAATACTTTTTTCTACTCAAAATGAAAAACTATTAACCAATTTGTTTTAATAACCAAATTTGTCCTTGTGTTACTATCTTATCATTGCTACCCTCAACATTCCTTATACAGTATCCACAAAAATTCTGATCGGTAACCATGAAAGCTCAGTAACCACTTTCTTTTAGACTGATGAACTGACAGACAAATACACCAACAGACAGACAGACATACAGGCAGATAGATATGTGGAAACCAATGGCAGCTGGAAGCACTGGTTCACCTCCTTCTAACAGCACATATGGATCAATCTGTTCCTGAAGATGTTCCTGTTTAACCTGGGTGACATGCAGAAGGTGACTCATTGTCCATGATGACTAAGAGTACAGATACCTACAGCAGAGACCTGCATACACCAAAGACCTCATCCTTCTCATAAAGCCACTTTTAACTCTTCTTCTACAGACCCTCGTTGCTACTTCACCACTACCTTCACCTTTTCTCCATCAATGGCCACTGAACACAGTGGACCCTTGGACCTCCTGAAGTCTGTAACTCAGTATTGTACCTAAAGTCTGATGTCACTGCACTTAAAATATGCTTCTCAAGAATAAGACTATGAGCAAACAGTTCAGACTTTCAAAACTGCTGGATGCAGAAAATTTCAATATTTATCACAGTTTCCAATACAAGTAGGGTCAAAGGTTGATATATATGGAACAAATGTGGAAGGTGAAGGCCAAAGTGATTCCTGTGGTAATAGGAGCACTGGGGTCTGTGACTCCCAAACTTGGAGAGTGGCTGCAACAGATTCCAAGTACAACAACTGAGGTCTCTGTCTAGAAAAGTGCAGTTTTAGGAACAGCTAAGATACAGCTAAGAAACTATGCAGAATGTGTGTGTGTGTGTGTGTGTGTGTGTGTGTGTATAATCTCCTTCTAGTAAACAAGAGGAAAGCAGTGTATAAGCTGCCCTGCAGTCAAACTTACTTCACTCTGGGTAACCAAATGTGGCTATGAGTGCTACTGTGATAACCATCATGTGTTGGACAAATCTGTTCAATTTGTCTGTGTCTTGTCTTGTGTTGTCTTGCAGTATGTTTAGCGCACTGAAAGAGAAACAATGTTCTAGGTAAAGTCTGCGTTTAGGCAGGACTGTGTAAATGTGCAGGATAGATTTAAACATTACTATAAATTAAAATACTATAAAATCAAAGACATCACCTTTGCTCATTACCATGTTTCAGAACACCTGGGGAAGCCTTTTAAGGTAAAGGTTGCCAGATCAAATCCCATTTCTGGTACTACTGTAGAACCCTTGAGCAAGATATAAACAGGTGTAAAGGTGAGTTTTCTTCTATAGATGAAATAATACACTAAGAGAAAACATGATAACAGAATGCAACGTACTGAAAATTAGCATGAACAAAAGGTACAGTTTTAAAAGGAACATGAAATAGTCCACCAGGAAAAGAAATACAACATAAAACACTATAATGCTATAAAATGTGCCTTAAGTAAGCTTACTATGCCTTATTAACTGTGATTACTATCTGTGACCACTGTTAAATAACATGTACGATGCTTCTGAAAGCCACTTACTACATCTACAGTCCATTATTCACTTATTTTTTTCCTTGACAGTTGTGCCCTGGTGATTCAAAGGACTGTAAATTATGCAAAACTGCTAACTTAATCCCCGTAAATCTCCTTATGTACTTTATCATGGAATTTTGCCTATTCATAAATCTCTGCATTATAGTACTGTATTTAGGGTTTTGTTACCTACGCTTCTGGGAAGTGATTAAGCTTTTTTTTTTTCTTCTTCTTCTTGCCGGCTTTAGTTCAAGCAGGTTACCTAATAAGGGTACAGTGTGATGTAATTGTTATGCAGCCAAACACATCAAGCATTCCCGCTTATATCTCGAAAATGGCTCAGAAAATTTAGTCCAGGTTCGCTCCACATTTTGTGAATGTTTAGGTGTCTGGATTCCCTTGAAGTCATATAAAATATGCAGGAGTAGTATATAATTTATTGCGGTTTTATGACCATGTTTCTCACTTTAAAAAAAATTAAAAATGTCTCTTAGAATTTATTGACTGTGCCACTTATTACTATAGTGTAATATAGACATACAGTATGTATAATTAATAGAGAACCGGTAAGCTGTTATATATACTGTAGATATAGATGCAGGTGCCATAACTATTCAAAACATAGAGCAGCACTCCAGAATTAATATTTTTGTCATTTCCAACTATGAATGAATTTTACAGTTTAATTGTAATTTTATAACATATCATTTAGTAAAGTAGTTTAATAGTTTAAGCAGTATAAATGTATAATTACTTACTCAAATATCAAAATATGACTTTGAACAGCTTAATTGGGATCTATTAAATGACCTTTTCACTTTGGGTGCAGTCATCATATACTTTTACTTGTATTTTTTTAACTGAAAGAGCTATTTAGCTGGATTATTTTCCTTATTAGCCAGACTTTCATAAGAAAATTTGTTCCGTAGATCATGCCAGAAATATGGGACATAACATTAAACACAAATTTTCTCCATCCATTCAGTATATAATGTTTATAATCTCTGTTACCAGATTTGACATTTGTCCATCTATGATGGTCCAGGGTCTATCTTAGAATCGTGTCTTTGAACTGTGGGGGGGGGGGAGAGCCCACAAATACAGGGTGAACATGCAAGCGTGTTTCAGATGAGAATCCACACCCAAACATCTCAGCGCTGTTCGCTCTGCTGCTGTGCCACCATCCGTTCATCCGTTTTGGTCTAAAACGGAAAAAAAGCGAGTGACCCTTCCGTCCAGAACGAAGAGACTAAGCCGCGCAGTAGCAGACGCTTCGATACGAAATCGGAAACTTTCTGGGGAAGATCTGCTCAAGTAGAGCTGCATGGAATTGGCTTGGGGTATCTAAGTGTACAGCCACAACAGCGCAGTTTCGAAGGCGAAATGATCACTAATTAATTCCCGAACTTCCATGCGGTTCTTTCACTTCCTGGATTTTCTGTGACCTTCCTGCAAATTGACTGAAACGCATTTTCACCTTTGCTAAAATGGATTACTCACTACAAAGCAGAGCATAACGCTGGCAATGCAATCTAGAGAGAAAAACTGGAATTACATTAAATAAAGCTTCGCTTCGTGCTCTTTGAGAGTAGTCTTGTCCAAGCCTCCTGACCTTTCTCTTAAGTGCACGCTGGTCTGCTCTGTACTCTAATAACCTGCAGTTTTACTAGTGGCAATGACAGATCACTCCTTTTTTGTATTTCTAAGTGTACAGCAAAGGTAAAATGGAAACAAACCATATTCTGCAATGAAGATGCAGAAATCGGAAATGGGCCATGAAGGAGTGACACGTACGAGTGCTACAGTACATCACCCTTTACTGCGAATGATGAACAGTCCTCAGGAATTAAAAGGAATCTTAATGAAAATAATGTAAATGTGTCGTATTTTGCAGATCCTGCTACAGGGCTCCAGACATTAGGCATGGATTTTACTAGATTTTTGGAAGATAACTACATGCCTTACAATGTTTAAATCATTAAGAGCAGGTGAGCAGCGAAGTAAATTTCCCCCGAAGTCAACAAGGGGTGGGCATCCGCACAGCTTTGTGAGTTACATGTGGGGTCGGCCATTAGGTGTAACCCTGTGCCTTCGCTGTCGATGCTCTAAAACAATGCATAACAAAGCAGCTGTGCATAAACTTAGGGCGTAGAAGTAAATGTAAATAACAGAGTGAAAAATGCCCTAACCCACAGTCACTTTGCCTTTATTTTTAAACTTGAAAAGGAAAAATTAATTAAGTCTGACATTACACTGTTTAATTTTGGCATACATATTTTTGTCTTACTTTGATCACATGATCCTGCGCAGCTTTTATGCACACCACCACAGCGGGGAAGTCATATTCTGCTTTAGGGAAAAGTCCGTTGACCCACAATACTCTGAATATGAAAGAATATTTCTGAATAGGCGTACATTTAAAGACATCAGAAGACAAGAGATTATTCATTATTATTACTATTAAAAAGGCAGAAATGGAGCCCCTGCTAAGACTGCAGGGCAGCAGAGTTTTACCCTGTAACAGGAGGTTATACTAAATTAATGCTGTTTATTGAGCTGTGCTATTTGTGCTCTTTGTACTCAATACTGAGGCCCCTTTATTATTAAAAAAAACAGAATGCAATTTTCATTTAGCCATTATTTATGCTGAATTAACTGAGTTGCATTCATTCTTTTAAGAACATTATAGGTTTCCCACACGATGAGAAATTAATGCATTACTCTTTTAAACAAGGCCCATTTGTAGCCCCGTACTTTATTTTAACCAAAGCTTCATTCCTTTCAGTAATGCTCGCAACAGGTTGTTTGCTGCTTCAACATATAATAAGTAAAATGAAGCTTTATGACAGGTAACTTTCTGATGGTATCAGATGCAAATGAAACATTTATTTATTTAGAACTGTTTGGTAATATCCCAGTTTTTATCCTGCTTGCACATATAGATCAAAATTGTGTCATACTGTTAAAGGAGACTTTTAGGGTGACATGGAAAATAAAATTATTTTTACGAAGAAAATAAATCTGTTTTTCATTTCAAGATTTTCATGCAGAACAACTAAAGGTCAGCCAGCCTGTACACAAAAACTGATGGTTAGGGTCTCAATTTCGCACTTGTGAGAAATGTGGTTTACCGTAGTGAGGAGATTTTTCAGACATTGGTTGATGTCCTTTTATGAAGGTTGCAGGTCTTTGCTTCACTTCCAACAGTATAAATTATTTCCAAAATAGTCACCCATGGAAAGCTAAACTGATAATATCACGGAAGGCTGCGCTCATGAGCTACAAACTGGGAGATGACTGACACACTCCTTGTCCACCGTCAATTTATCCTCAGCTTACTCCAGCATGGTCTTCTCTTTTCATCTTCCATCTCATATTCTGCTCATTACCCTTAGCTCGACATACACTTCATTTTTTTTTTTTTGATGAAAAAATGTTAAAAAAAAGAAAAGTAAAAAATGGTCCACAAGGACGGAGAGGGCAGGTTTTGTGCACAAATGTGTCATGTCGTTGAACCATTATAAGTTACTGTGCAACTGCTAAGTCCCAAAGACTCAAAAATATCCACCTCTAGCCACACATCTGGGAACCCATGGCCAGAATATACAGCAGGTCGGAGCTACTACCTCTCAAGCCAAAGTTGCCAAGTTCAAGTCCCATCTCTGGCTGTAATACACTTTAACAAGGTATTTACCCTCAGATCTTCAGGTAAGCCTTGGGCTGCTGTATAAATGAGTAAGTCTCCCCAAGTCACTCTGAAGAAATTCATTGCTTGAGTAAGTAAATGAAACCTCAACCATGAGCACGTGTTCTCCTCCTGCATGGGTGTGATTCTAAAACCATACCTTCAGGAGGGAGGCCTCAATACGCAAGTAGGAGCATTTTCCTCATTTCCGAAATCATTTTCTCCCCTCCCCGTGCTTTTGTTTACCACAACATGCTGATTTGCATCCTCTGCCTTCCACTGACTGTTGGTTTATGGTCGAATCCGATGCTCGCGGCACCGGACGCCATTTGAGGTTGAGTACTCCCATTGTACGAGCCCTTAAGCGGCGCTGTTACGTAACACAGTCGGCCACCCGCCCCGCAGTCGACATGGTTAACACCCGGCCTTTGGGCGAGCGCCATGGTAAGTCTCACGCTCCCGGGACTTACGACTAGGCCCATGAGTCCAGCTGTTAATAAATAATCCCATTACCACGCGAAAGGTGAAATCCGACTGCGGCACAATGCAGCCAGGCTCGTGTGGGATTTTTTTAAAATTTAAATTATTATTGTTATTGTAGTGTAGTAGAGGATAAGTGCTCGGACCGTACGCGTGCAGAGCGAGGGCTTTGTGTGATGGAGAGCCCAGCGCTTCTGCCTGCTTGTGCACAACAGGATTTCACACTTGCCCACAAAATGTGTTTATCTCCTGCCAGTGCTGCTCAGGAGTCGGCTTTGCTTCCAGAGAGCGGCTCTCTCTCTGGAGTTCTGGGAGCCCCGGGATGGTGGGTCGGGGGGGGGGGGGTAGTGAGGAGGTGGAGAAAGGAGCTGGGGGTGAAAGGTGTACAACAATGGCGTTGGCCTTCGGTGAAATCTCAGGCAGGCAAGCCCCTGTTATGGGGTGGGGGTTCGTGGGGTTGGGAGTGATGGGAGGTGGGGAGTGAAGGAGGAGGTGGAGGGATTTCCCGTTTCTGTTCCCAGGGAGTTACCAGGGAAAGCAGAAGGAAAAAACACAAGATGTTATTCTACATTGCTAAACTAAGTTCCGCAGCAAAGCCGGTGGGGGTTGGGGAGTGGGAGGGAGCGGGGGTAGGAGAGGGCTGAAGACAGCAAGCGGCTCCCTCTCAGCAACACCGCGCGGCAGGTTCACGCGTGCCATCGCTCCTGATCACTCCCGAGTCGAGGCCACGCCACGCCACGCCACGCACCGGAAGGGGTGACGTCCGTCCACAACCGTGACTCGCGGTCAGGTGACCCGTTCCCCTCCCGCTTCTCCTGACCCCCCAGTTCCCTGACCCAAAGTGGAACGGTGACCGTCTGCATTTTCGAACATGTCCTCGCAACCCTCCAGGCGATTCACAAGTCCGGGATGCTTCTGGGTCACAGGAGAGGGCTGTCAGCGTGACAGCGAAGTGCAAACCAAGTGCATGATCTCGCTCAAATCTGTCACTCAAATCTGTCTGCACATCTTTCTCAGGCGGGCACACGGAACTCCTTCACAGCTCATTCCGCCACCCGGGGCGTCTGCTGTCTGTCACAGCCGGGGCCCCAAGCTGGCGTGTCCTCTCCAAGTGGTCTGACGGGGAGCCAAAGGTCCTCTGTAGACCCAGCACCCCCCCCATCCCCAAGCTCCCCTGCGCGTCCACGCGGTCCGGAACGGGAGAGTAGCGCGCTTACCTTGAGAAGCGAATCAGTGATTGTGGGAAGGACGAGGCAGCGGCGCGCCGCCAGTCCGCCGGTTCATGTTCCTGCGCGCAGCGGAGCCGCGGAGTCCGGGGAGCCAGGAGCGGCTGGGCGACGAGGGACGGAGCTGACGCGCCGAGACGCTCCCGCACCGATCGCGGCGCCCAGCAGCTGGGACAGATGTTGCGCTCGCCGGCCGCGTCGGCGTGAGAAGGACGACAAGAGGCTCTCGCTCGGGCTGCACGATTCTGACTCGCCACCCCCACCCCCCCCACCGCCTGAGCCTGCCCCGCCCCCCCTCCAGTCTCCACAGAAGCCAGCGAGACACGCGCGCCCCCGCGCGCACGCACATAAAGCGCACGCGGACACACGCGCGCGCGCGCGCGCGCGCGCGCGCTCGCTCGCTCGCTACGAGCCTCGCTCAGGAAGTCGCGTGCGCGCGCGGGAGGTCTCCATCGTTCACTGCTGCAGTCTCTCTCTCTCTCTCTCTCTCTCTCTCGTGTGTGCGCGCGCGTGAGACAGAGTGAGAGACGTGCAGGAAGAGTCTTGCTTTGCATTTGTTCACTGAGGTTTTTATTATGTTTCGTTGTTAGTTAACGCTTCTACTATTCATATATTTTATCTGTCCATATTATTATTATTATTATTGTTGTTGTTGTTGGGTGCATACAATTCTTCTGTTATTGCTTTGCCTCCAGGACTTTGTCTAATTTGTGTTGACAGGAAAGCCTCCAAAAATTGCAGCTCATAGCAAGGGGGGGAGAGGGACAGCTCAGGCTGCCGGGAAGAGCGCGATGCTGCTTCACCTGACAGGATCGTTCTTCGGCAGAAACGAAGCCCTTGTTCCATCACCCCCCGCGGCTTCAGCCGGAGTTGCTTAGGCGCAGACGCACTTGGAAGGAACGCAGTGAAAGGGGCAACAAGGTGCGGCTAACTGGCCGCCGACCCTCGCTGGCGTGCAGGCCACCGGAGGGGGTGCCGGGTGCGCTTAAGCGGTCTCGGGGGCGATAACCCTAAACCTCAGGTGAGGACTGCCTGTGTTCACCAGGCCGTGCATCCTTTCGCACGCGCTCCTCTTGTGGGCTTTGCGACACAGGGCCCTTCAGATGCCTGCACGATGGCAGAAGGTGCCACTAAGCTACGGTCACCCCCGGTTGTTATGATCTGTCAGAGATGGAAGGGAATTGAATTAAGGGGCTCTCACGCGCCATATTACTGCCAAATAACAGCTGGGCTTCAAAAAATCTGCAGCTAAAACCTTTGTAAAATGAGGAATCGGTGTATGAAACCAAAGAAACGTGTAACTTGTGGTCATAAACGCGTAACTACAATGCACGGCAAACGTTTCTAACCAAGCCATATAGACAAACCGGAAAGGTTCATCCAGAATCCCCACACTAGGACATGCGCCTGTAAGCCTTTTGATAATAAAAAAAAAAAAAAAAGAAAAATTGGTGCCCAGTTCAAGAAGGCAATTAAGCGAGAAAATGGTGTTTAATACACAGCCCATAATAGGATAGCAGCTCTCACTTATGAAAATCATAGGGTCCATCGGGAGGTCTTTAGCTGTGTGCTGGCTAAGGGCTTCTACTGCCGCTCTCAATGACTTAATGATGCATTTTAACATAAACGGTTCCATACGTTGAGTTAGCGCATTTCTGCACATCGGCATGTGAGAGGGAAAATATCACACGCAGTGCTGCTGAGCAGAAGAGGGCTGGTTCTTGAACCCGTAGCCGCCCGAAGGCAGATGGGTACAATGCTGTGCTGCAGTCCTGCGGTTACCGCCAGCTGAATCACCTTGCCCAGCAAATGAGGCCTCTTTTTTTCAGCTCCCTTCAGCATAGTCAAAACGCCTGATTTATGTGAGCACCTTTTTTCAAACTCGGGCTCTGTGGGGTGGTTTTTAATGCCAGTCAGACGGCGAGATCATAAAATCCAGCAAGAGGCGAGAATCTCGCGTAAATGTGTGCCCTGAGCGAACGAGTAACGGCGCAGCGGTGCGGTGAACGAAGACGCCTGCGACGGTTCTTCTGTAGGCCTTCAGGCAAGACCACCTTCCCCAGTTAACCTCAGGCGATCGAAGTGCAGTTCAACACCGGTTCCCGCTTTTCTAAGAAAAACTCAAACGGTCCTTCTTGAAATTATCGCAGTTATATTAATAGTAGCTGAAATCAGAGGAAAATACAGCGTGGAAGTTTGTCCTGAAGCAGATCCAACTCGAAGATGAGCACGCTGATGTGTCATTTCACGGGTTCCCGTTTCAGATGTTTATTCCCCGCCAGTTAACATGTACAAAATAATAACCACATAGCATTTACATCGGGGAAATAAATGCAACAGACTGGCAGAGAGAAAAACTAAAGTTTTCTGGTAATATTACTGCTTTAGCACTACTTAATTATACTCATTTATAATACTCATACAAACTGTATAGTATATATATCGGCACTTCATTTAACTTTTTAATTTTAATATCATATACTAAAATGTAATATTATATATATTATTGTATTTAATAAAATCATAGTTTTATATTATATAATAAAATGGCTTTAATATAAAATATTAAAATTAAAAAGTAAAACAATGGAAACAATAGCAGCAGTAATGATACTACTACTACTACTACTACTACTACTACTACTACTAATAATAATAATAATAATAATAATAATAATGAAGAAGAAGAAGAAGAAGAAGACAATATAATAATAAGACAATTTTCAGATTTATTTGCAGTTAGATTTATTAAAATGTTATTTAATGCATTTGTCATAGGGATTTGTGCACCTATGCTTAGCAGCCTAGTTGTCAAGCTTGGGTGTCAGGGCAAGCGGAGCGTGCGGAGAGGTATCAGTATCAGGCCTCAAGGTGCAGGACAAAAACGGGGGTGTGAGCCAAGCCTGCTGTGGCAGTGCTGCCCCCTGCTGCAGCAGTGCCCCCCCCCAATCCTTCTCACTGTCAATTTCAGTTCAGTTCAGGGGACCACGCTGCCATGACAAACTGTTTGCGTTACCAAGAAACATAAAGTGTTAAGGCAAAACAGGAACGTAATACATGTGATAAATTTAAAATAAAAGTAAATAATACATAGCTGTTCCCGTGTCCCTCAGGCTGCGGCATTTGTGGAGACACAGGGTTACCCCCTCCCCATCTCTTAGGTTCTCTCTCTGTGATTTATCCTACAGATAACAGGGAGATCATGGGCTGTTAGACACAGATGGTGGCTGCTCCATAGACTGCTGCGCTTTAATTGTTTTTTTCTCTCTCACTCTCCTCCTTGTTATTCCAAGAAATGGGCTCAGGTGCCAGATTGGTAATAGAAAATTCCATTCTTTCTAAATTAACAACAACAACAAGAACAATAATAATAATAAAGCTGACTGTGTCCCTCCTTTTAAAAGTGAACACACATAGGTCTGAAAATGATTTTGACCATTTTCCTTCTGTGGATCAGAGCCAGGTTCACATGTGAGACAGCTGATGTTGGCATCTCGTGTAGCAGCTGCTTTTAGCCGCAGTGTCCGAATTTATTTCAGTTATTTTTTCCTCCATGTCGGTTCAGAAACAGACCTTTCAAAACCAGGAGTGCGAACACCAGCTGTTTTTCCACAGGCCACCTTCAGCCGAGGGGCACCTCGGATGGAGACCGAAGCTTAGTTCAAACCTCCGGCCAGTGATGCCTTCAGAAAGGATGGCATCGGGAAACACCGGTTCCCTTGCTTTTCCTGTTTTTTTGCACATACTTTGAAACTCCCTCCCCACTTGCCCCCACTCCTGTTTCTGACAGGCTCCAGGTGTACCGCGCAACTGGATGTTGTGAGGTGTTTATGATGCAGTGGCACCAAGCGGGCCTCATGAGATCTTCTCATATTTCAAAGTTATCAAGAACCAAGCAGCATTATATCAGTCCAGATGCACTGTTCTCATACCTCGTGTTCCATTCAGTGCACAATCGCCCGTCCCCTAAGTTATTAATTTAAACATATCAATTTAAATAATGATCAATTCAGAAAAAATAAAGAAATGCTATTTTATTTGTGCCAATTTCACGCCTCACCCCTGAAGACATTATATTTTCCTCTGTTGTAGTAGTTGTTAAGCTGTCTGTTTAGGCACATCTGCATGTGCAGTATTCTGAGTTTTTTTTTTACTGTCCCAGTGTGGACATAAAGATTATGCTCAAAGCAGCTAATATTTAGATTATTGGTATATTGGAGCAGCACATGTTAACTACTTGTCTGAAAGACACCACAGTAGGGCCCCTTCCTCCTTTGAAATTTGTATGAATTAAAGATTTATAGAATGCCTGGATCTATAAAGCTCAATCTCTGTTTGTTTTGTGAACATAGATGGCTTTGTTTTTCAAACCATATGCTTAAAACTTTGCACACAGGTACTTCTCACTTCCTGATATTGTGTAGATCTCCCTCGTGTCGCCAAAACAGCTCGGAGTCATCAAGGCTTGGACTCCACAAGACCTCCCTCGGTATCCTGTGGTATCCAGCAACAAGATGTTAGCAGAAGATCCTTTAAGTCCTGTAAGTTGCAAGGTAGGGCCTCCATGTATCGGATTTGTTTTTCTAGCACATCCCACAGATGCTCTATCGGATTGAGATCTGGAGAATTTGGAGGCCAAGACAACACCTTGAACTCTTTGTTGTATTCCTCAAACCATTCCTGAACAATTTTTGCAGTGTGGCAGGGCCATCCAGGGAATACCATTGCCATGAAGGGGTGTACGTGGGCTGCAACAGTGTTTAGGTGGGTGGTGCGAGTCAAAGGAACATCCACGAATACCAGGACCCAAGGTTTCCCAGAAGCAGAACATTGCCCACAGCATCACAGTGCCTTCTTCTTATAGTGCATCCTGCTGCCATCTCTTCCCCAGGTAAAAAACTGCACATGCACTTGGCCGTCAACTCGATCCAAAAGAAAAACCAGGCCACCTTCCTCCATTGCTCCATGGTCCAGTTCTGATGCTCACATGCCCATTGTAGGTGCTTTCAGCAGTGAACAGGGGTCAGCATGGACACTCTGACCGGTCAGTCTGTGGCAACACAGCCCCATATGCAGCAAGCAGCAATGCACTGTGTGTTCTGACATCTTTCCATCACAGCCAACTTTAAGATCTTCAGCAATTTGTGCTACAGTAGCTCTTCTGTGAGATTGGACCAGATGAGCATTAGTGAGTCTTGGGCACCCATGACCCTGTCGCCAGTTCACCGTTTGTCCTTCCTTGGACCACTTTTGGGAGGTACTGACTATTGCATACTTGGAACTTCCCCCCGCACAAGAGCTGCCATTTTGGAGATGCTCTGACTCAGTCATGTAGCCATCACAATTTGGCCCTCAGGTCCTTATGCTTGCCCATTTTTCTTGTTTCCAACACATCCACTTCGAGAACTGTTATTCACTTCACTTGTCAGTGGTTTTAATGTTGTGGCTGATCGGTGTATATTTTTTGTATGTTTTTACTTTTTTTCTTTTCTACCTTTTCATTGGACTGCGACCAGTGGACGCTATGCTTTCAACTTTGGATTTTCTGACAAACGACCATTGTCTTGAAAGATGCTGAGGACAGATTCTTTATGCATGTTTTTTTTTTTTTTTTTTTTTTTCCTGCTCTGTTTTGTTCCTCGTGTAAATGCCTGTTTTGTGTGGATCCAAGCCTGTCTGAATTCTGAAAAGTTATGCTCTGTCTCGAACTGGAATAGCAATGCGGCAATCTGAATTCTGAGCGTAGGCGACTGATAGAAAATTCCTACACTGCTTCTTTTAATTTAGGACTGTAGCACCCCTGGTCATAATTATATTTGCAGATAATTATAGCCGAATAAGGACATAATAGTTATGGTCATTGCACTTGGAATACCTCGCAGACTTTAAGTGGATATTTAAGTGTACAGTATACACCGGAAATCCACATTAATGCCAAGGTAATTATTTGTTCTGCAGTGTCATCATTTTTCAGCTTTATGACAGATGGTTATTGTTTGTTAGTCTGAACGAAAACAATAATTCAGTCCTCGAAATCCTGTAAGTAAAATCGCAGGGATGCAAAGGCCTAGAATGAAACATATGCCAGGCCGGCGATCAGCGGTTTACGTTGCTGTCAAATTGTTTGTGCCAGAATCCAGCTTTCTTCTTTGTCTCATCCGAACGCTTCTTCTGGAGATCAGAAGTGCTCCCAGTGTTTGGTCTGCTTAACTAAGGCATCGTATTGTGGACTTCATCAGCTCACATATCTTGAATAAATGATGTGCACTACTGTCTCTACAGCTCCCTTTATGCAGAAATGTTACTTCCTAGTTGTTCAGTTATGCTGCATTCTAGTATCTAAATATTATCATTATGATATCTGAAGTTTAAATGGCCAAAAAAAAGCTAAAAATAATGCAGCAATTCAGTATGAGCATCAAACTTAAGGTTCTTCTTCTTCTTTCTCTTCTTCTTCTTCTTCTTCTTATTATTATTATTGTTGTTGTTGTTGTTGTTGGTGGTGTTGTTGCTGCTGCTGCTGCTGTTACAGAATAACATGGATTCATTTGCAAAAGTAAACTTGCACTTCTTTTTGTGTACATGTGAGGAATTGTATAGTGGGAAAGGCTGAATAAAAAAAAAATCCCAAAGGTTTTATTTCATAAGAAATTGATTTTTAAGGTTCTTTTTTTAAGTTTCAAACAATCCTATTTTGTATAGGAAGTGGGCCATTTAAAAAAGTATATGCTTATGTGCTGTATGTGCACACACCTATTTTAAAAAAGGTACCGCAACTCCCAGACTGTCTCCACCAAAGAATTGTATGCAGCCCAGTTTTAATGAACGCAAAGCTGGACTTTGAAAACGGAAAAGACTGAAAGACGTTGGTAATAACTAAGCACTCGCAGGGCTGACGGCACGGGCTCACCGCGGCCACATTTCCAGTGCCGCTGTTGTTCACAGAGGCTGCCAGAAACATGAGGCGTACCTTGATTCCAGAGCATTTTACAGATGTCATCTTTGTCTGGATGAACGCTCTTGCTGTAGAGTTTTCTCTTGAGTGGCCTGAAATAGAAGCTTCTAATGCAGCTTTTCTTCCTCCATGCACTCCTTCCACAGGGCAAACAGAAGTAATGTTTTAAACTACTTCAGAACACTGATTTATTCATGGGACCCCTCCCGCTTTATTAGCATGTGTTACTGACTGCAGGTTTGCTAGAAAAGGTGAAGGGTTGAGGCCTGCAGTGAGTTAGATGAATATGTCAGAAGATCTGGGTTCATGTCACCCTACTTTAAACAGACATCGCCTAATATTGACTGATGTAGGAAGTTCTTCTCTGTTTTACCATAGTTGAAATGTCTTAAATAACATTTTGATAAATCTTTTATAAAATTGTCTTTCAATATGTGCACAGAAAGCTCTAAATGTATTTTTTTTCATGCATGCATCATACATATTTAATATTTATTTAAAATTTAATGTCTTTGATGCTCCTGTGTGCATGATACTGGCTGATTTTTCTTTGCAAGCATAAAGTGCAGCAGTACCTTGTGTATGGCATGTTTATTGCCTGAGAATAGGAAATATTTTTAAACAGTAATGAAGTGGATCTGTTGTACATGTAGAATGATTTCTGTGAAGCTCATTACAGCATCCTTCTGACACCCTCACCTGGACTTACACCCAAATGGGTGTTGGCTTGAATCCCTGAAGAGGTCCTGCTTTAGTTACACCGAACAAAGATTTGCTAATGCTGTAATCCAAATTAGCAAAAAATGTGTGCATTTACTGCTTTTTAACATGAATTACATAGTTCCTGTGAAATTAGTTTTTTAATCTACATGACCAAAAACACAATTCTTTTTTGTTTTTCACATCTGGTTTTGAGCTCAACTGTTATGGAAAACAGGAGCTATGATTGCTGTCTCCATGAAATCTGTCTGAAAGTCGCTTCTTTTTTGGGGTCAGTATTCTAGTGCTGGACAAAACAGCTATAAAGACACAATTTAACAGCCAGCAAAACAAAAAGCTATCAAACTCTATTTTATAGTATGGAGCTTCCCAGACACATTATTTTACAAGCCACTAAGTAGGGCATATTTTTCCAGAAAACTGGTGAGAAATATTTTGTCAAAAAAAGTTATAATTTTTGAAAATAGATGATATTATGAAATGTATTAAAATATATTTATTATATACAGTATTTGCATATTAGTATATCTGTTATAGTGTATGTGTATATATTTGTTATTATAAAACTGTGAAATTTACAAATTTATAAAATTTGATCAAATCCTCATAAATCTTACTTTGTGTATTACAGTTGTTTTTCACCGAAGGCTCTATATTTAACACAGTTTTTCTACTTGTGAACTTTTGCATAAAATGTAATTTTGGGAGGGAAGTATTTGACCAAATTCCTGAGCATGTACATATTTAAGCACCCACCTACTTCCACCCTGTGGCCGCTGTTTTCATAGCCCCCATATTCATTCTTAACAAAGGGGCTCAAGAACCTCACTATGTGGCAGATGTGGGCCCTCAAGTGGACTCCAAGCCCCAATGGGCATTGCTTGTGATGCTTGTTAAACTTTAGCATTGCTGTTATGGCCGCTGGTCTGTCTGCTTTTTTTTTTTTCTCATTATTTTTCCATCCCAATTGTGAATGGGTGGGACACTAAAAACCTCTTGAGTTCAATTTTTCCTGTTCCTGTAAATGTTAAACAATTACAGTTATAGGCCAAGTTTAAGCACACACAAACACACACTGTGTACATATACTGTATATATTATTTTCCGAATTGCCCTTATGCACAGTCTCCATGGAAACTCAGTTGCATCACATGATCGCAACAAGCATCATTTTCTGTTGCATGAGACTTTGTACCAAACTACACAGAGATGGAAAGTAGGAGACAGCTTCAAAGTGCTGAGAGATGCAGGCTTGTTAATTTTGTCCCTATGACCTTGGCTGAAACAACAAAAAAATTAGTCAAAATAATGGTTTATTTACATTACTGCTGTGCAACAATGATGCTGTTTTATTTACAAGCAGTCTATTTTCTGTGTTACCAAAATCATTTCAAGTATAAGGTCTCTGGACTCTTTTAGCAGGAGGGGGACTGAGATTTTGACAGGTTTTTTGATATTCTTGCAAACCCATGGTGTGGAAACCTTTCACTGACAGTGGCCCATAATCTGGGCAGGACAATTCTCAGAGGAGCCACTGTTTACACTGAACCACCAAATGGCTAAATGATCCCAACTGAACTGCCCTGTGAGAGGTGCTGGTTTTAAGCTGTACATCTCTCTCTCTCTCTCTCTCTCTCTGTCTCTCTCTCTCTCTCTCTCTCTCTCTCTCTCTCTCTCTCTCTCTCTCTCTCACACACACACACACACACACGTAATGTAAAATTCTTCATGATATTATCCATTTAAGAGCTAAGCGTTTCTTTTGCTGTGCCACACCTGCATGTGCGATATGGATAAATTTGTATGCTGTTAGTGCAGTTCTTGCTGCCAATTTAAGCACAGTATGCTTCTGTTTTTCTCAATATTGTTAATGTTTAGTCTCTAATTGGTCACACCAGTGTGACAAGGCCCTCTAAGACTCTTTTTGCACTCTAGCACATGTTTTGTTAGAATTTTAAGTAACATAACATTAATACTGGAATTTGGACTGAATTCCAACTAAGGCAGAAGGTGTCTAGATGACTGAATTCAAGAGTGGTGGGGGTCCAAACACTGCTATTTCTCTGCCTTCAGAGAATTTCAGTGGAGCCTTTACAGAATTCTTGTGTCTGCTCACAATTTTGCTCATTCTATTACAGTCACTGCAGCTGAGGAACTTGAACGTTTTGATTCTACATGGTCGAACCACTGGCCGCTTGATGCCAAAAAGTAAGCCCTGATGGCAGCACCACTTTTGGCATCAGGTGTGCTAGAATGAACAGTCCATCAAATGAAACCAGCATCAAACTCTGCCACCTGGAGCAAAAGGATCACCTGAAAAGCACACGTCCAGTTTTCCACGGAGGCAGTGACACACTGCTCACCTTGAACGGTTATTATGAACACTAACCGTTTTCATTTCAAACCGCTGAAACTGGGTTGCTGGCATTTTTGCTGCATTCACGGTTTTTGACATTGTTTAAATGTAAATGTAAGAACATAGCCACGCCCGTCGCAAGGATTATTTGCCTCCACCGATTAAGCGATGAGGGTCATGTGTGCAGCCATTGCATCTAAATGGATTTTTGGAGGCCAGTAAATTATTGCACTGTCAGAGCTCAGACTCGTGTTGATGTACAGTGCTGTGTAAAAGTTTTAGGCAGGTGTGAAAAAATGCTGTAAAGTAAGAATGCGTTCACAAATATAAATTCTGATTGTTTATTTTTATCAATTTACAAAATGCAAATTGAGTTAACAGAAGTAAAATCTAAATCAAATCAATATTTGGTGTGGCCACCCTTTGCCTTCAATCCAGCATCAATTCTAATAGGTACACTTGCACAAAGTCAGGGATTTTGTAGGATTATAGTCAGGTGTGTGATTAACCAGTTATACCAAATAGGTGCTAAGGATCATCATTTTCACGTGTAGGTTGAAACACAGTCATTAACTGAAACAGAAACAGCTGTGTAGGAGGCTTAAAACTGGGTGAGGAACAGCTAAACTCTGCTACCAAGGTGAAGCTGTGGAAGACTGTTTCATAGCACAGGGTACATGCCATGCCATGCCATGCCATGCCATGCCATGCCATGCCATGCCATGCCATGCCATGCCGAGACTGAGCACAGCAACAAGACACAAGGTAATTATACTATATCAGCAAGAGTTCTCTCAGGCAGAAGTTTCAAAGTAGACTGGGGTTTCAAGATGTGCTGTTCAAGCTCTTTTGAAGAAGCACAAAGAAACGGGCAACGTTGAGGATCGTAGACACAGTGGTCGGCCAAGGAAACATAGTGCAGCGGGTGAAAGACACGTCAGGCTTACTTCCCTTCAAAATCGGAAGATGTCTAGCAGAGTCATCAGCTCAGAGCTGGCAGAAACCTGTGGGACCCAGGTATACCCATTTATTGTCTGGAGAAGTCTGGCCAGAAGACTTGCAGCCAAAAAGCTACACCTCGGACGTGGAAACGAGGCCAAGCAACTCAACTATACATGAAAACACAAGCACTGGGGTTCAGAAAAAAATGGCAGCAGGTGCTCTGGACTGATGAGTCGAAATGTGAAATATTTGGCTGTAGCAGAAGGCAGTTTTTTGCCAAAGGGCTGGAGAGCGGTCCAATAATGAGCGTCTGCGGTTAACAGTAAAGCATGGTGGAGGTTTCTTGCATGTTTGGGGCTGCATTTCTGCAAATGGAGTTGGGGGTTTGGTCAGGATTAATGGTGTCCTCAATGCTGAGAAATACAAGTAGATACCTACCCATAATGCAATACCCTCAGGAAGGCATCTGATTAGCCCCAAATTTATTCTGCAGCAGGACAACAACCCCAAACATGCGGGCACTGTCATTAAGAACTATCTTCAGTGTAAAGAACAAGGAGTCCTGGAAGTGATGGTACGGCCTGCACAGAGTCCTGATCTCAACATCGAGTGTGTCTGGGATTACATGAAGAGACAGAAGGATTTGAGGTAGCCTACATCTACAGAAGATCTGTGGTTAGTTCTCCGAAACGTTTGGAGCAACCTACCTGCCGAGTTCCTTCAAAAACTGTATAAGTGTACCTAGAAGAATTGATGATGTTTGGAAGGCAAAAGGTGGTCACATCAAATATTGATTTGATTTAGATTTCTCTTCTGTTTGTTAACTGATAAAAAGAAACTTTCACTTCTATTTGTGAAAGCATTCTTTGTTTACAGCATTTTTTCCCACACCTGCCTAAAACTTTTGCACAGTACTGTAGGTACTGCATAAAGCTCCTGCTTTTTTTTTTTTTTTTCATATGTGTAATTTTTTTTTTTTTTTTTTTTTTTTTTAAGTAAATAAACTTGATAAGTTCATCTTGTATCACTTCATGCCTGGTCACATCCCAAAAACTGCAAGCCACATAGCTATTTATTGATAATAAATTTAGGTTCGACTTTGTAATTCTTTTGATATTAACAAAGTAGTTGAGTTACCTGGCATTATCTGGATCAAAAAGCCACATTGGTCTAAAAGTGAAAAGCAATAACAGTATATGATTACCAAACTGTTCTACCTTTAAAGTGGCTTATTTAGTATATAAATATTGTTAATGCTGTCAGACAGACTGACACTGCAAAGAGTTATACGTGCTGCTCATAGGGGAACTTTATTACCCTTGAATTACTAATGTATGCAATGCTGTGTGTGTGCCCTGTATAATTTCTTTTAAAATTTTCATTTGCTCATATATAGTAGCTACTGGTCTCCTGTGGTTGAACACATTCATGACACTGACAGCAGTGCGTACACCTGCCATAGCGATGTACACACAGTAAATTTCTGGGGGGGGTCCACGCTCTACATGTGATGTTACTACGTTTTGTGTGACTTCACTATTCCAGCTTCTCCAAACCTTGTCAGAGAGCAAGTTTACATTTTCAAAATAGTAAGAAGCTTTCTGCAGTTAAACGATTACACAAAAAACTCACTTAAGGAGAGAAGCACCTGTGTATCAAATTTCAAGTTTGCATCTTGAAAAATAAACCTGTTTAGAAAGAACAAACATTTGGAACAGGTAGAGACTGAGCTTTATCGATATAGAGATAGGGTATCTAAGATAAAGTCAGTGTTCAAAAAATTCCATTTAGATGAAATTATGTTGATATTTAATATTTATCCAGGAGTGGGGCAGAGCTGGAGACATGGGTAGGACACATACCAAAGAGAGCAGGTTTTTCCCCCAAGCAAAGCCATTTATTCATAAATACAAAATAACAAAAAGGGGACATGATCCCTTTAAGGAACAACATAAGGCATAAAAGTGGGCAAACACCAGAAGCACATCAAGAATTCAACACTAAGCAAATTCCAAACTGAAACCCAGCAGTTTTTTAAAGGAAGTTCTCTTGCTGCTCCTCAGTTTGCTCTCTCCAGTCCTTAGATGAGCTGCTCACTGTTCTCATTTATTCCACTAGGCAGGGGCGGGTAGTGGAGAGCTGTCCATCATGGTTCTTCCCACCTCCAACTGTGGAATTATCACCCACCACCTTACAAATGTTTCTTGTTTATTAAACCCACTGGACCTCTGACAGGCAGCGGTCTGTACTGCACACCAGTTACATCAAGACAGGAGTAAATAATTTGTATGTTGGCCAGATTATGTTGCATTTGGATTTTCGCTGAATTTACTCTATTCATTAATCCATTCATTTCTAATGACCAACACAGAACCATGGTGGTTCAAAGCCTGTCCTGGAAGCATAGGGTGTGAGTAAGATTCGCCTTGGAGGAATTACCAGTCAGCTGATGGACAATCTTGCAGACACACACACACACACGCACGCACGCACACAAAACCAGCCAACAGTGCAAACTAAGTCTTTCATAATGCCGTGAAAGTAATACAAAATTTTCAAAATAGCTGTCAAGGAAATTAAAAATATATCCAGCTTGTGAAGAGTCGATTTTGAAAGCTGATACCTCTTTGTTATGGAAATGATAAATAAATAAATACATAGGATTGATTTTTGCTGTTTTGGAACATGCTGTGATGTGGCTCAGCCTTTATAAGCCAGATCTTTTTATTCTACTTTAGAGTACAGGCTCCCACAGATTTAATGCTCAAAAAACTGCTTCCGTCTGGTGAAAAGTGGTAGTGGAGGTAAGAAGGGACTGTTTTACTGTTTTTTACTATCTTTTATCACAGCGTAAATATTCAGCATTCTCTAACTTTTTAAAAAATTGTTTTTGCTTCTTTACTTTTGTCTGCTATCACAACAAAATGTATAATCCTTTTTCAGCGAGACCTTTTGAAAAGTGCCCCGGTCTGGGTTTTGTATCTTCATGACAGTCTTCCTTACATATTCTGATATTATTTGTACTGTAATGCAACTGAAATGAACAAATCCATTGCTGCATTTACATGTATGCATTTTTCTCCCTCTTGTGCTTAGTTTGCTCTAAAGCTGCTTTCCAACAGCACCACAGTTTGGAACAGACTTGAGGTTACACCTCTTGCTCTTGCTCTACACAGCTTAAAAGAACTGATGTTTCATTTATTCTGAATGAAGGGATTCTTCACATTATACCTAATGAGAGCGTACATACTATTGTGACCGCATGCATTTTTCAAGCTACGTCTGCTGATGTAACCTTTGCTCCAGTTCTACCTGCTGTCTCTCTGTACTTCCTCTCCTGATGCACACAAAAAAGCATCAGTTATTCTCTGTTCTTGCTCCCAAACTATAAACCGAGTTTTCACTCAACATGAGACTGGCTTTCAAGATTCTGACCTACCACCAGCTACTGAAGACTCTCTTCCTTTGTGACCTGGGAGCTGTCTAAGTATCTCTTACACTGCTCATTGTCTTTCCAGTAATTCTGACTTGCCTGTCAGCTCAGCATTTTTTCTTATTAAATGTTGTGCTTAAATCAGTTTTACTTTGTGAAAACACACACGCACACACACGCACACACACGCACACCGGTAGGGGTGATGGATGGGGTGCTAGACGTCAGAAAGTGTACAAATGACACTACAGACAACAACAAGTTATAATTTAAAAATTACATGAAAGTAATAATAATGATCAGTCCAGTGTTCATTTTCAGCTTCAGTTTCCTGTCCTGCTAATTTTAGTGAAGGTTGCAGTGGGAACAGGCTGAAAAGGTGGCCCAGAACCTGCTGTTCCATGCAACAATCCTCCTGAGAGACTCCCAGATGCTTCCAGGCCAGCCAGGAGACTTAATCCCTCCAGTTTGTCCTGGGTCTATCTTGGGGTCTCCTCCCTGTGGGATGAGCCTTGTACAAATCCAGAGGGAGTCACCCAGGGGCATCCTCACAACAAGGCAAAAGCATATGAATTGGTCCCTCTTGATCTGGAGGAGCACCAGCTCTACTATAAGGATCCCTGGACATAGAGTCAGCCAAGCAATGTGGCATTAAATCCTCATTTTGGCCTCTTGTATCCACAATCTCAGTTTTTCCAGAGTACATGACCATAAGTGAGCATGGGAATGTAAACCAAATGGTAAACCGAGAGCTACATCCTCCTGAATCTGATGCTCAGCTGTCTGATGGAGTCTCTTCACCTCCATTCTGGCAGAGTCCTTATGAAGGAAGCTGAGAATGCGATCCCCTTATGACTGGAACACAGGGACTAACACCCCACTCTGCTAATCCAGAGGCCCCTCACTCCATTTTACACAGAGCAGTGAGGTGAGCCACAGAGACCTAACCCTGTCCAGCATCTGTGGCCAAATTTCTCAGTGTGGCTCTACCACCACATAATAATAATAATAATAATAATAATAATAATAATAATAATAATAATGAAACAGTGGAAAAGATGTATCCCTCTAACAGTCAACGGCTCATTTTTTCTCCATTTTCTCAGCTGTTTTTATTATTGTCTGAATCAGTATGGCTGTCTAATAATTGCCTTCTTGATATCTGAGGTGTTAATATGGAATTAAATCAAACAGAGCCACCATCTGCATTCTGGCTTCTGATCACATCCTTCATAATCGAAATGCATTCTGCGGGTGTGCATACAATGGCCAGGAGCAACTTTCGTCTCCGCAAAGCTCCTTCTTTTCTTACAGTGTCTTTTGTTCTGTTTTATTAAATTATTCTTCCGCATAGTGATTCTCCGTGAGATGGTGTGGGTTTACTTGAACATAAACACATACATCAAATCCAGAGAAATGATGAAGCAGCGTTGTCCTCCAAATGTTTGTATGTCGCCACCGCTTACCATCATATTTGTGCAAATGTTTTAAAGGCTGTTTAAACCCTTGCATGATATCAATAAGTCCTGTGACTGTATCAGCTGTTCAAACGGTAGTGGAAGATTCAAAGCATGAAATAATAATTTTGCTCAGACTCATTCCATTTCTATGATGTGACCTTAGGTGAGAAGGATCTTTTGTACGGTGTGTTCGCTTTATGATTCCTTCATTGCGTCTGCACCACAATAATTTTGCAAGGCTCATAAAGCACAAAACAATTACAGAACATATTAAACCCGCTATGTAGCTGATAAATAATAGACCGAGAGCCGAGGAGATACAACAGAGCTGTGAATGCACTTCCTATTTTAAACGGAATATAAAATAATTGCGTATTATGTGTGCAAAATATAGACTATTACAGGACACTTAATATACTGCTTAGATTCATATTTTCCTTGCTATTTCATTCTTTAGATTTTTTATAATCCGCCAAGCAATTTTCGTTTATTTTATTTAGCCTTTATTTTTTGCATGCCGAGTTGCTGTGGTGTCTCTTCTTCCTGCTGCACACTGCCAAAAACATTATGTCTGAGCATGTATATTAACTATTGCATTTGGTTAATGAACAACAAGAAGAATTGTGGCTGCCATCGCGATTTAATGTCCTTCGCACCTCTCTATGAAATGTGCTTTGCGATTTTCACCTGTAAACAGTGATATTAAGTGTGCATTGCCCAAAAGCATAAAAAACATCTTTTTTAATTTTCTTTTTCAGCTTGCTTTGTAATTTGTAGGTCTGATGGCAACGTCTTCACCGTTTCCTTATAAGTGCTTCTAGAATGAAAAATGCTACGGTAATTAAACATAAGTTTGCGTCTATGAGAATTCTTAGTTATAATCTTCTCTCTTCAAACTGCAGTCTGTCCCAAAATGTAAAAAGGATTTAAATATTTGTTTGTTGCTCTGTACACATTTTCCCCCACTGTATTACCCATTCTGCTAAGTACATTTCAATCTATACAGTGTGGGACCTGTGCCGCAGTGGACTCGCCTCCCGTGCAAGGGCAGTTTTATAGCCAAGCATGTTTGATTCTGGAAATCTCCTGACCACCATGACCTTCACCAGTATTAAACAGTTAAGAAAAATGGATGGATAGATAAATGTGAGGTGTGTGGACAAAATACAAAATATATTGCAGCTGTGTAATAACAGCAATGCCAGTTTGTACAACCCCAACTCGGAAAAAGTTGGGGCGGTATGGAATACGCAAATGAAAACAGAAAGTAGAAATTTTATCATTCACTTTCTCTGGCAATCCATCACATTCAGCATAAAGACAAGATATTTAATTTTTAGTCTGGTCAACTTCATTTTTTTTGTAAATATACAAATTTACATCCATTCTTGCCATTGAGGGCTTGCAATGCATTCCAAAAAAAGTTGGGACTGTAAAGTATTTAACACTTTGTAATGTTGCCCTTCCTTCTCACAACACTTAATAAACATTTAGGTACTGAAGACACCAATTTATTGAGTGTTCCAGGTGTAATTTTGTGTCATTCTTCTTGCCAAAAAGTGTGCAAAAGTATAGGGTCTTTGTTGTCGTATTTTGCGCTTCAGAATTCACTTTACATTCTCAGGTCAGGAGTGCAGGCAGCCCATCGAGCACCCGCACCCCACAAAGCTGGAAGCTCACAGTTGTCTAGAATGTGTTTTTATGCTGCGTGGGTGCAGCTGAAACAGCTGAGCTCAGTCATTAGAAGGGGGGGGGGGGTCCACATACTTTTGGCCATACAATGTACTTTAACATCAATAAAGTTACATAATTATTTAGCAGAAATATACTGTATAAAATGTATGTAACCACAGTATATATTATGTTTTTACATCAGTGCGTGTAACAAAATATATAGGCAAATTTCATTACCTTTATTGATCTGCATCTGCAACAGGCAGACTCGATCCACCTGCTTCGGTGTCTCCATTTAGGTAGGAAGGTTAATGTGAAGTTCTTCTCAGAGACAGACTTCAAAACAATAGACACTTCTGGTCAGCAGGCATTCAGACATTAAACAGAGCCTGTAGGGTTGGAGTGGAGGGTGGAGTTGTCTGAGAGGTGCAAGCTGGTGTCTGTGGTTTGCAGCTACAGACAGTTTATGAACAAGGTCCTCAGAGTAGACTAGACCGCATTCATCACACGAACGTCTGATGTTTCCCATCAGCTGCCGTTAGACGCGGGCACTAAAAGCACCAAATCCTTTCCCACTGGGTATTCAGGAAGGGGATCAGAAATATCTGAAGTGTACAGCTGCTGCTGCTGCTGCTGCTGCTGGGTCTAAATGACACCATAGATGCAGTATCATTTGTAAAGACTGCTGTTTGCCTTGTTCGGCCATTCTTAGAACACAGATCTCCCTCCAGCCCCCAGCGGGGAAGGCAAGGTCCCTTGAAGTGTTATACTGGCCACCTGCTGGTGAGTGAGTACATGGATATGAAGTGCTGCCAACCTGATAGCTGCAGGTGGTGTCTGTCCTGCCATTCTCACTGTCATATAGCCAAAAGGGTGGTTTGAAATTCGTTGCATTTGCTGTGCTCTTCTTTCATGTTTCACCTCGGCAAAATCGCTGCCACTCAAAAATAATTTCTGCCCAAATTCATTAAAATAACTCTCCTACCATGGCATGTCACTATCATAGTAAATAACTGGCTGAATGACTCAAACTGTAGATAGATGGAAAGGCAGACAGACAGATGGACGGACAGGTGGATGGATGGACAGACAGATAGGTAGACAGGCAAACAGAGATAGATAGATAGATAGATAGATAGATAGATAGATAGATAGATAGATAGATAGATAGATAGGCAGGCAGGTAGGCAGGTAGGCAGACAGATGGATTTACAGACAGACAGGTACATAGACTGATAGATGAATGGTTTATTTGGTGGGAGGAAATATTCAAAAAGGAGTAGTGAAACCAGACTGTCAAGAGAGTGAGAGGACTGTACATGATATGAGTCAGCATGGCTCTTCCACAAACCACAGAGTAAAGATCTGCTACAAGTTCTTAATACATTTTTAACATAAAAATATATTTTTAACATAATATATTTTGCTGAGAGCCAATTTGGATCATTGTCTGATCACTACCAACACAAAAACAGTTCTTCACATAAACATCTTACACGGTTCCACACGTATGTAGCTTTAATAGTGCAGCTAAGAAACCTTGTGTTTCATATTCAACATTTAAATGACAGTCAGCAGTGTCAGCATGAACAATTTGGCAATTTGAGTTTGAGAAATGGGAAGGATTTTTTATCATCCCTCTCTGCATTTGCCACAGGGGACGTTTTGTTTTAGATTTTATGACTGCTAAGTCATATTCCATTCAGTGGCAGTGACTCAGCAAAATCCTTTGGTTTTTAATATTTCTCACAAATGGTGCTTCATAACTCTAAAAGGTATATGCAAACCTCGGGCAAATGTATTATTTCTTTGTGGAGAAAACAGATCCTTTAGCAGAGGCTGAGCACGTTGCTTCCTCAAAAAGAAAGCTTTTCTTTCCCCAGATGTTGACTAGTAGGCCCAGGTAATGCATTTGAAAGTCACTCGATGTTGAACAAAGATTTTACAATAACGCTGAATCATATTAATGCTGACAAAAGCAGTGACAACACAGGGAGGTCACAGCCTCCAAATGTTAACAACATGACTGAGCTCAGGTTTCTGAAATATATACAGCAGCGGAGATTAAGGTTCACTACGTATACTTGATGAGAATGCCACTACAAGTGGATTGCAACGTAGTTGTTAAGTGAAAAAAGTTTTTTCAATATATTTTTTCTGTTTTTATTCCATTATACACACACACACACACACACTATGTATATTGCTTAGTAAATGAGCATCATGTATGTTATATATCATCATGTATGTATGTAAAGTACATGTATGGTATGATGCCGTATGAAACATATACGGCACTATGGGACAATTCTTAAATTATAACCTATATTGTAAATGAAATATGCTATGAAAATATAATGAAAAGACATTAGCATTGAGTGTTTGGCAGAATAAATGACTGCATGCCAAGCACAGGACACAGAACATGGGTCACTGCTGCACATGTGTTACTGCATAACATGGATATTGACACTGTATTGCATCAATTGTGTAATGCAAATGGCATATGATATTGTGTGCTGTGAGACAATGGCAGCGCCCACATAAACATCCAACAACCACCTTCTCACATCTCACAGTGTTAGTTGTTCTCACAAGCAGCAAACATCTTCCCACAACCGCCAGCGTGTTCCTCGTAGCACCACCTCCACCTCTGCACCAGCTTCACCACCGACCGATGACCGGCCATGAACAGGTTCAATAGGCTTACCAAGAGAACAAGAGCACACATTGCTTGCACACACTACATCTAGCAGTTGTATGACACAGAATACTAAGGTATTTAAAAAATGTTATAAATGGACTGTACTTTTTAAAAAGAAACTTGGTATACAGTGCTCAGTTATTTAATAATAGTATGGAAAACATACACATTAAAAAATAACAGATGCTTGAAATTAAGTTACCATATGGTGGACTACACGCTTTAAAATAATCACTTTATCGTGAGTAGAATCTGATTTATGACTAAGGACAGCCTGCATAGAAATACTGAATTACTGTACATAGCCTGAGTCAGAAACTTTAATGGTTGTTTTTGTTGTTAAGTGCCATTGATGTCAACTCACGGTGACTCTGTGGACTGTTATCCTGAAATGCACCCAGTCTTCACCAAGACTTGACAAAGGGACATCCATGGGCTGTGGTGACCGTGCCCATCTACTGCATTGCAGGTCTTCCTCTATGTCATTGACTTTCCACTTTGCCAAGCGTGATATCCTTTTCCAGCGACTGTTCTCTCCGCATGATTTGTCCAAAGTAAAACAGTGGAAGCCTGGACATTTGAGCTTCCAACGACAACTTTGGCTTGATTTGCTCCAACACCCATGCATTCGTACCCCAGGCGGTCCGGGGTGTGAGCAGGATTCTTCACCAGCACCACAGTTCAAAGGTGTCCATTTTCTTCCTGTCCTGTTCCTGTCTTTTTCACTGTCCAAGTCTCGCATCCGTATGATGTGACTGAGAACACCATGGCTTGAATGTGTAACTGGAAAGGTGGAAAGGTAAAGAGTAAAACTTTATTACTTTTAAAGTCACCAATGTATTGAGTGATGCATTTGTCAAGTAACGTCTTAATAACTTGAACATTTTCACTTTGTTTTTCCATCCAGCTCCCCTCCACCCCCAAGCAATACAGCTGTTTAATTAAACCCGAAATGTTCTGTACGCAAGATCACTTCATTGTTTTGTAAGTTACCAAACTGTTCATTTTTAGCCTTTTTTAATCACAGCCATCCTAGAAACATGGACAGGAATTAGAAGAGGTTGTGAATCTGGACATGGGGCCAGCAGGTTGCTAATTCAAGTGTTAAGAATTGGCTTTGCTGTTAAGTACTTCTTCTGAGTTGTGATCTCCAGGAGCATAAACAAAACGCCATCATTTGACTTTACCTGCTTTACCTTCATTTATTTTTTATGTGTTCGTGTACCTGCAAACCCCTCTGTTACCCCTGTTCCTTTTCCGTTTCCATTCCAGTCCATTCTAAGATCTTGCTGCTCTTCTGTGGATCTCCTCAACGATGAGGATCACAGGCAGGTTTGCTGTACGCGTCAGCATTTAAGGCCAATTCCTATAAGAGCTATTTTGTAAGAAAACCCAACTTTTCAAGGTGATTCTCTGGAGGGTCACTGGGCAATGCTCGGCTTCCTCTCCTGTCCAAGGCACTCCCGGCACTACTTTTCCACGTCTGCACGTTTCCTATACTTATTAAGTTCACCCGCGGATGATTCGGACACTGCAGGCATATCGCAGTACTGTGCTATTCTCAGACAGATACGTTTCATTTTTTTTAAATTTGCTACTTCAGTATACCGTATTTGAAACTGCGGTCCTGCAAAATAGAAACAAAGCTCCCCTGAGAAGCATGTAAAGCTATAAATATAGTCCTTTAACTTTGCATCTAAGTTGTATAGCAATATACTGGCAATCACAGTCCTTGTAGGTTATTCCCATCCTGAAACCATGGCTACGTGATGCAGTTATATACGTACGTAGATACAGGATGTACAATTACTCAGCCTCCCAATCGCACTCTGGCAGCTTGGCTGCAATATTATTGCCTGTTCAAGAAAGATGAAAAAGCTTAAATAAGTGTTTTTCATTATGGTCTGTGCTATTATCTCTGATCTAGCTCTTTGTTATAAGTTATATAGCTGTGTTGTGCTGCAGCAGTGACCCATGTTCTGTGTCCTGTGCTTGGCATGCAGTCATTTATTCTGCCAAACACTCAGCAACAGTGAACATCCCGTAGATGGATTCAGGGCACAGGGCAATCCGTATTCTCTGCAGAACTGCAGTACAAAGCTTAGTGTGGTAGGTAATACAGTGTTTTAGGGTACAAACTTACTTGCTTGAGTGCCACAGTAACAAAAAATATACAGTATTGGGGAATCTGTGATACCTATTCTGAATTCACTGTTAGGTAGCAAAGGACAGCAAGTAGAACAACAGCTAGAGCTGCTGCCTTTTAACAAAAAGACCCCAAGATTGAATCTTACCTCCACCTGCTAGTATTCACCCTGAACTGAAATCCAGCTAACATCACCCAAGGTGCAAGACTGATAAACAATTACAGGTAAGTTGATGCACAACTCCAATACTGTAATTTGCTTTGGAGGAAAAAAAGGTGTGGATTTCACCCCATCTTAGAAATCCCATTTCAGTTGAGAGCAGTGGACAAGGGCATATGCTGTAGATATTACTGAAATAATCTACTACTAATAATATAATAATCTAAATCTAACTTCAAATAATTAAAATTTTGCTCTTATTTTACACAGTTTAGTCATAGCAAGCTACCTTGTTCTTATATTAAGGAAGGGAGAAGGGAAGTGCAACCCTTCCGTGAGGGTTCAAGCCTTCTTCTCCTTTCTGTTCTGTGAGCCATAGTTTTTCACTCCACAAGCTGACCTCATTGGACACCATCATTTTTGTGAAGAGCGCTATCGCCCCTGTTCTACCCACAGCCATCCATCCCTGAGTGCCCAGTATAGAGAAGATGTGAAGAAACCACTCCTTTCTTTCATTTTTCATGTATACTTCAAAGTATGTGCTTCCTTAGCAACTTCATGTTAAACAGTAGTGATAATGAGCTGTTTTACCTGTCAAGGAGTCACTGAAACTGAGGTGTCAAGAATACACTTTAATTTAATTTTTGCACCAAACCAGTGCCAAAAATTTGTCCACAATCCTGCAGTTTATTACATGTAGATTCCTTCTTTATGATCATTATTTAACACAGCCGAATTTCACCTTCTTGCTGATATCTAATGTCTAATAAAATCTCCCTCACTGGAGATACTTGAAGATATGTGACAGCTTAATTGTAAATATGATTGGAAATGGAAAATATAAAGTGATTTTATGCTGGGTGCCGTTATTATCAAACATGCTGTATAATGGAGTCATAATTCAAGAGTCCTTCCTGTTACGTGCATTTTAAATGCTTTTGACTGCATGGATAATGAGATTCAGATAACAGATAATTTCAATCACAAATAACTTTTCTACTTTCAAGCGTTTGCACGTAAAAATGAGATATACATTTGCGGTTAGGTGAAACAGTAATGGAGAAAATCCGAAAGTATAAAGGAAACCGGGTGTACAGTATATCCGCAAATCACATTCGGGCACGTGCTTCAAGCCTTCCACATCCGTTTTAACCAAGGAAGCAAGGCAGCAGGGGAAGAAGTCCTGAGTGAACAATGAAAGCTGCACCTTTTCCAGGGGAGGAAGAAAAATTATACTCAAACTGTCTCCATTTCTCATGTGTTTCTTGAAGAATTATAGAAGAAAACATTTATCACTGCATGGATTCCCCTGAGGAGTGAGACAGTATTAGCACAAGTAGACCCAGATGAGTTTGTTGTAGTGGGAGCGGGTGGAGCTATGGTCCTCCCATCATTCATTGCTGCTGTATTTGTGTAAATATTTAATGAGTCCAACCATAAAGGTGTTATGGGGACCTCCTCATTGTTCAAGATGTTTGTGAACTTTTGGTAGGTGGTGAGGTGCTGCTCTGGAGCTTAGCATGCATTGCTGTTCCGACATAACATTAAAAAAAAAAAAATAAAAAAAAAATAAGCTCTATTTCCTGAGCGCTCCATTTGTCCAGCTGAGGACACCTTGGTCAAGTCAGATCATTACCTTATTATTTATTTAGCTTTTAATTATTTTTTGCCTTTTCCATATCAGTTATCCAAACCCTTGAATTACCATTTTTTGACATTGTGAAAGCTTCAAAGAGGAAAAAATGTACTTATTTTGGAAATAGACCTAAAAACTGAATTTCAAGGGCAGCTAAAAATTTTTCAGTCTCTAACTTCTCCGTATTTGTTTTCTTCTTTGGCCTAATCTTAAATGCCTCATACTGGAAAGTTTCTACCCATGGGAAAAAGTGCTGGTGAGTGAATGGAAGGCAGATGTGAGGTACAGTGAACTGAAAAACTCACTTGATTGAGACTGCAGCTGTGCTTGAGGAGAATCAAGAGCTTAGAGTTTAAAAAGGCAACAGTTCCCACCAGAACTTCCTGCCAGTGCTCAGTTTTCGCTGCCCCTTGCGAACTCTCCTGCAACCGCTGTTTTGCTAAGATCTTGTAATTTGTTTATTTTCAATTGCGGCCCCACTGCATTTTTGTTTACTTCTTCTTCTTCTTCATCTTTCGGCCGCTCCCGTTAGGGGTCACCACAGCGGATCAATTGTTTCCACTTCTTCCTGTCCTCTGCATCTTTCTCTGTCGCACCCACAACCTGCATGTCCTCCTTCACCACATCCATAAATCTCCTCTTGGGCCTTCCTCTCTTCCTCTTGCCTGGAAGCTCCATCCCTAGCATCCTTCTCCTGATATATCCAGCATCTCTCCTCTGCACATGTCCAAACCAACACAATCTCGCTTCTCTGACTTTGTCTCCAAACTGTCTAACCTGGGCTGACCCTCTAATATACTCATTCCTAATCCTGTCCATCCTCGTCACACCCAATGCAAATCTTAACATCTTTAACTCTGCCACCTCCAGCTCTGCCTCCCGTCTTTTGGTCGGTGCCACCGTCTCCAACCCATAAAGCATAGCTGGTCTCACTACCATCTTATAGACCTTCCCTTTCACTCTTGCTGGTACTCTTCTGTCACAAATCACTCCTGAACATGTATTGTTCTCCAAACTGTTGAATTTCTCTTGATGTTTCTGCAAAGGCTGACAGTTAAAGCTTTTCTTGTGGCAAACTCATCAGTCAATATTTCAACAGTAAGGTTGTTATATGCTGATTCTTTTTCCTTGTCATGACCGATAAATTCATGTCTGCGGAAATCGTTGATGTAGAAGACGCACAATTTTTTTTCAACATAATTTTGCCACCTGAAGATCCAAGAAGTCACATTATGGAAGACACTGGCTTTCTGCAGTCAAATAATTTGTTCTGACAAAGAGCATAAATATATTTAAGAGACTCTCGCATTAATTTTAAAAGTTGAGCTGAGGTTTGCGCGGTTAAGACAGAAAGTCGCATTGCATCAGCGTACCAAATGGCTCAAAATATAACCTGGAGAAGTAAGACACCCTCTAATATACACTATAAAATTATAATAAATCTTTAATCACACTGTCAGCAGCTTCTGACCTTAGGATATATGACTTTTGAAGAAATGCATTGCTGTAAATGTGGCAGAATTTAGCTTTCATTTTATACTCTTGGCATACATCTACACAAAATATGAGCATCCAACCAAAACGTAACATGGCGAGAATGGGTCCTAGGTAGGCATGCATATACTGTATAAAATTATATTAGAATGTAATATACTATATTGTATACTGTCTATACTATACAGAAAATACAATTTTTGAATATTGAAAGTTTAGCAAAAATAAAAAAAACAGCATTAGTTTAGCTACTACTAACTAACATAGAGTGGTTAGTTTAGCTAACGTAAATCAAAACATAATGAAAATGTAAATTCGACAGACAGACAGGCATAGATAGATAGATAGATAGATAGATAGATAGATACTTCTTTGGTCCTCTCTCTACATGCAGTTTAAAAGAGAACCCATTTTGAATTTTTTTTGGACACAGACTCGGAAGAGATGGTTATTGATGAGGATATTGAATTTTGGGTATAAACTTATAAAGTCTTAAAGACATATATTTGAACAAAGACATTCAGGAAAGCAAGGAACAGCTGTATTTGCATAAGAGATTTAAACTAGTGATCTCAGAGACCTTATTTTAATCTACTGTGGCCTGGCGTAGGACAAGGTTTGGACTAAAGGTGCCGAACAGCAGTTCTTAAAGCAAATACTTTAATAGCTTCAGCACGGCGCAATTCCAAAGCAAAAAAATACAGCAGACACATGAACTCTGTTCTCAAAAACCTCAGTGTCTTTCAGTCTTCAGGCGAGATGCCTGTAATGTGTCTAATAAGACACCTTATTTAAGTTCAATAACAATACTGTGGCAACTTTTTTCTTTCACTTTTATCTTATGGAAAGAGTGTTTTTCCACAGTAAACTTGTTTTCAGTGTGCCACGGTCTTATTTAAAATCCTGCTTTGTAACTGAAGAGCTGCATGACTTGAACCCATTGAAATGAAGTGATTTTTTTTTTTTGCATTTTGGCTCCTGCTGATGCTCAAACTGAGAATTTCTATGCACTCAGCAAGTGGCCTTCAGTTAGGTCATTAAGGATGCGGCTGGTGGTTCCGTGGCACTCTTCTCACTGCAGTTTGCAGAAACGTCTGTTGTGTGTATTTTTTCCTATTGTAAGGTGTTGTCAGTGACTTTGATTTCTGTAAGCAGGGCCCTGGCTGTGCTGTGTATCGAAATTCTCTGAGCAATTCAGCACCCATTCTCAGCTCCCTGTGTCACAACACAAAAAGGCCTCCATCCAAAAATGATGGCCTTGTAAGGTGTTGATGTCATGTCCGTTCTGCTCAGGATGGAGCTGCTCAGTTAACACGGTTTAGGGAATGAAAATAGTTGATGAAAATAGAAACAAAAATTAAAACAAAAGTAAAAATGTCTGGTAAGCTGCATAGCAGAGCGTTTGTGAATACATACAAGTGCATGTGTGTTTGTTAGTGTTTGATGTTTGGAAATAGGAATGTTTTTTCTTTTCTTCGATTTCTTAAAATGCAGTTTCTGCACTTTTCTAACTCATCTAGTGAGCATATAGTTTTTTTTTTTTGTTTTTTGTTTTTTTTTTTGTTTTTTCCTGAATGGTGCCATTGTCTCAAATATAAGGAATTTGTAAAACTGCTCAATCTGTCACTGCCTTGGTCACATCTGCTGTTCTTTATCACCCTTGAAGGTAACCTGGCTACTTTCACACAGCTGCTCTTTCCTTTTTATATACATTTTTTCATTATTAAACCAGAGGGTGGGAGATGGGGACGGCCGGTCGTGCAGTGAGCACTTGTCATCTCTGACTGGGACTGTCGGCGTTGGAGATGGATTGCGACAATGTTACCCCAGATATCGAAAGACAAATGCATGCCATTGACACAAATGGCAGAGATGCCTTAGGACAAAGACAGACGACGCCACAGCACCCGTTATGTCGCTGAGTGATGGAATGGGCACCTTGCTAACATTCTGCAGACATTCCTATATGTATAGGCAATTTCCCGAGTTAAAAAATAATGCATTTTCCTCTCAGAAGCCAGCGTGTTCCTAAAACATGTATTTTGGTAGATGGGAAGTCGGTGAGGATGAATGCTGAATTATTCTCAGCCAAATGACACAATTCATAAAAGCATATGAGCTGTGCACCTCCTCACGTTAGTATTCACATGTGAAAATTATGATTGTCATATCTCCGGGCATTGATGCTCCCTTTTTTGGGAATGGCACAGCCACAGGTGGGTGGAGGGTCCAAGACCCTGGTCCATCTGCTGTGCGTGGCTCTAGTACCCCCTTTCCTTGCTTTTTGGCTGCTGCTATTATCTTTAGCTAATAAATTACCTCCTTTACATTAAACTGAACACATGCACAAGACAAAGAGTTGAGTTTATGTTGGCAAGACAGAAGGATCTGAGTTTAGAGGATGGCTAACAAATATGTCTTGTAAAAATAAATGTAAAGATTTAAAGTGTAAAGTCCAGCACTAGTAAGTAGACTGATATTAGTTTGGTCATTCGCAGCACATCTGTCATGAAGCGGAGATGAAGAGTGGATCTAAAAATGCGGATTTATTCAGGGAAGCAAGTGATGCCACAAACAATACTTTCAAAAACAAGGATAACAGGGCTTTGGGTACAAACTAAGAACAGAGATTAGAGAAGCTCGAAAGAACGACGGTCAGTCTCTAAAGAAAATTCTGCAACGTCTTTGTCTGATGCCGCACCCTTCATCATTGCGTTAAGTGGCTGATGCAGTGCTGCTGTTCTAGGTAGGCAGGCTTGCCCAGATCAGTTTCTGACAACATCTACACAAAAGCATTTTTATTTTTTTATTTATATGCACATCTACCAGTACTCCTAGTACATTCTGGCAAGTTTCAGAGAAGGTCGTGGTGATTACTTTCAATGCCCATGCTGCTGTAAGACCTTATAAAAAAATGTATATTTATTTTTACTTAAAGTGATTTAGTTGGATGTTAATATTCGGTTCTAACAAATGAACAAAGATTTTTTTCATTTTTTTTTAATAACTAACAATTAATAAACATTGGTAAATATAATGTTCCCCTTTTCTGTTTAGCTGTTTATGCTGCGGGATAGACAATAATGTAATTTTTCAGGATCTGCAGCCTGACTTTTGTCTCTTTCATGCAGAAAAGTCTGTAGTTAGTCATTCAGGTCAAACTTAGTTTATGACACCAGTAACCTGTATTAGTCCCCCAAAAAGTGTGTGTGTTTTAAATTGCATTGTTCCGTTGCGCTGCATACACAGCGAGCTTGCTGAGACTACAGATGTTCTCCAGCCATGCTGCTACTGTACTGCTTTCAGTGGGTACACATCTGATGGCTTTTTCACGCTTCTCATTGTCCATTTGCAGTTTCTCCACCTTCCAAAGAGCTTAAGCAGCAGGTGATTCAAATCCGTTAAAATGCCAAATACTACCTTACAACAGCTGATTTGCCCACCAGCCACACACCTCAAAATCTATGGAGTTGTGCCCACGTTTATCCAACTGAGAAACTAGAAATAAATAAATGTATAATTCTGATATACTGTATGTCTCCTGGTCACGTGGGGCGCTTCTACCTTCAGTGTTTCGCTCTCCATCATGTCTCTGATTTGCTTTTTTCAAACTTCCTATGAGTGCCGACAGTCCCTCGGTGGTGGCTTTGTCTTCTGCTGAGTGCCTGACCTTCGAGACCTCTTCTCCAGGGCCATGCCCTTTTTTTTACTAATGCGTTGCTTTCCAGCTTGTTTTTGAGAACATTTCTGCCAGTTTTTTTTTTTTTTTCCCGCTCTGTTGTGAGACCCATTTTACATTTCCCGAAAGAGGGGAAATCAAAGCAGAACCTTTCCTAAAGATGTACGTTTTTCCATTAGCGGCTAGGAGCCATTGCTAATAACGTACAACAGAGGCTGTGAAGAGCTAAGTGCTTATTTTTGCCTATAAAAAATGGAGCCTGGGTTTTAATCTCCTTTGTTGGTTCCATTCTGTCTGAGACCACGTCTGGATATCTAAAAAGGGTTGGTGGCGTACCTACTATAGGCAGGAGCATACATTCATTGGAGGTAAAGGAGATTCATGGATGGTTTGCTGCACGGACCTCCATTTGACATTGGGCTTCTTATTTCTCATGTGTGCCACGGTATGCTTCCTGCATCGGTACACACACTCACTTTATCCAGATTTATAATAGCTCTTTTCGGCTGAGTAGTCACAGTGGTTGCAGGTCGGGTCCTTTGGGGGGGGGGGGTCGTACTGAATGCTATTGCTGGTTTTCTAACAGTGCTGGTCAATCCCTAGCGCTAATAGTTTATGCTGCAGAGCAGAACACAAATCTGACAAGCGGCGGGTTGGTTGAACGTTGAAGGTGTTTCTTTTTCCGTCAAGAATGACACAGCAAATGCAAAATAAGTTCTTCAATGAGTAATCGCCTACTGCAGCTTTGCAAAAAGCAAATAAAATTGACGCAATGAAAGAATGAGCCATTATGCGTTGGTGGGCACCTTGACATTTCCTGCTGTTTATTAGACCTTTATAACAGCCCAGAAGTGTTGTTTCTTCCTGTGCTGACCATATTAAGAATGATGTGTCTACATTTTTATGAACACACGTTAAAACCATTCAGTGTCATAAAGTAATATATGGTAGTGGGTAGTCTGGGTGAACATACTGTATTTGTGTGTGCCGGAGAACACTGTGCGTCACTGAGATGTCATAAAAATCAGTGGGATGGTGTTTGACATTTAAAAATCCTTTAAAGTGGGCAACAGAACCAAACCTCCTCAAACCACCTCGCAATTTTGTTCTTAGCTGACACTCAAGATTAAATTATGGACTTTTATTACCTTAAATTCTCTTTGTTTATAAACCTTTAAGGATCCGTATGAATATTTGATGTCTGCTGTTTATGGGCAGATAGTACTTTTCTTATTTCTCATTTCAGTTGGTGAGCGTTCAGGGAACCGCTAAGGTTTCTTCATCACAACCTACAATACAGCCCTGCTGTAACCTTTGCAATAACCCAGTTTTGAAGTAAAAATTAAATCCAGTCTTATTTCTACCTACTGTACAGACAATACTGCACTAAAAACCCGAAATTTGCAGCTTTGCTCTCCTGGAATATTGGTTTATTATTCAAATAGAAAGTATAAAATCTGCAAATGTTTTCTACTGCTGTATTAGAGAAAAGATTCTTACAGCACTGCTATGTATAATGCTCAGTCTCTGTCTTTTTGTCTGGTTGTTTGTTTGTTCTCCATGCGCGGTTTTGTTTTTCAAGCCAGAGATCTGAAATTTGGCACACAGTACTCTTACCCTAAGTTAGGTTTCTTCTGGAACAAAAGGTAATACAATCTGATGGAATATATTTTATTTATTTCTTTCTTTCTTTCCACTTGATTTGGACCAGGATGCGTCACTCTGTGGAAGTTGCCTATCTGATAGCACTAACAGTTCTTATGTACTTAATGTGCTCAGATACAGCGAGTTAGCGGCAGAAGTAGAGGGGCTGGAACGCAAAGGTGAGGCCAATTGAGATTGGATGCCATCGATTTATAGCCCAATACACTTTGGCGCTGTTTCACAAACTCAGTATTCGGGGGCGGAAGTTGCAACGGGAGGTAAAGGAGTTGTCGCAGGCTGCGGAACAAGGAAGTCTCTGGGTTTGGAGTAGTGGTGCGCGCGGTAATGGAGGGGAGCAGCTCCGGGATGCCTGAGCCACGGTTGAGCCTTCTGGAGGTGTTGTGGGCCTAACTCAACGAAACACCGACAAAGGAAGGTGCCCGCTTGATAACCCCGATGAGATGGCGCTAGTTTTAATAAGGTAGCCATTGTGTAGCGGATTTGTAGGCGTGCTGTGGGGTTAGGACGGGTTTAGATGGGCGATAGGATCCCCTTCATAATCCAAGCTCCTGTTATTTGGCACTGTGTGTGTAACATGAACCTTTAATGGTAAAAGAGTTTTGCTGCTGTATCATGTGTTATTACTTTTTTGCTCCATCTTTTTTTGACCTGAGCAACACCAGGTAACTTAGCTAATACTGCGTAAAAGATTATTGTTCCCAAGCCAGATGTGTCCAAAGCACTGTGCATTAAAATACTGGTACCATCTGTGGAGCGAAGACAACTACACAGCTGTTCAAGAGGTACAGGGTAGTAGGGCTTTCAAACAAAACATGATGTTTATTACAGAAAAGGAAAAATATGGGAAACAGAAATACAAAATCCAAAAAAGCTCTACTATCAGTTAAAGTTTTATAACAAAAGGCAGCTGATGTCCCTTAACTGACAGTAAGTCAGGTCATGGTGGGATGCTCCTCTTTTCAGTAGATTTTTATGAAAGGTGCTGTATAAATAAAGTCTTTAAATTTGTTTCCAGATAGCTTTTTAAATAAGAGATATTATGTTAACGTGACAAATTTTCAGTAAGTTTTTCACATCGAAGAGACGTGCATCACATTTCTTCTGAAACCTTTTTTCTGACTTGCCTGGGCTAAGCCCACTGGGACTTTTTGTAACTGAGAAATTATCAGAATATAATTATAATATTAAAATTCATTATTGTTCATGAAATAATTTTCAGTACATTCTGAAAGGTATGAAGAAAAACGGTCCAATAATTTATGAAATAGAATAGCAAATTGAAAAGTAATCTATAACAGCTTACTGTTTCCTTTAAAAGGGCACTTGATCATTTCTTTCAGCATCAGGATCCTTCTATTATATACACATGTACGTATAACATTTTTGTTTCTTAATAAGCTTTTAATCTTTGTTATAACTCGGCTGGCTGGATTTAATTATATTGTGACTCCTTAATGATTTTAATTGCAAAAGTGCTGTTAGGCAGTTAGTATAATATTTTTAAATGTCTTGTTCTGTACTTATAAACTCCATTATACAGCTTGAATACTGAGAAATTGCCTTTGCCTGTGATATGGTTTCATTCCTTAATATTTACATTGTGTTAAAATGCACAAAACTCATGCATTTTAAGAAGCAGTCAGTGTGTTTTTCCCCCTGTGAGGTTATAACATGGAACTTCATCCTTGCTCACTTCCTTTTTTTAAGTCCAGAAATAAGACTTTTTTTTTTTTTTTCAAACTGGCCAAACACAACACAACCATTACTTTTTGATATTTTGGTGAAATAATAAATGTTGCAACAATACATGAGATACACATACAATATAGCTCATATAAAAATAGAAACCAAAATCACATATTCAAAAAAAAATCAAATTATTTATATTTCCATGACAATAATACTTTTACTTCTGAGAACGTGAGTAAAAAGAGCGGTGAGTGTGAGGACGCTAAGGTAAAGGATAGGTAAAGTGATGAGCGGCAGGGTGACGCAGTGGTGCGCGCAATAGTGGAGGGGAGCAGCTCCGGGACGCCTGAGCCGCGGCTGAGCATTCTGAAGGTGTCGTGGGCCTAACTCGACGAAACACCGACGAAAGAAGGTGCCCACTTGATAACCCAGATGCGATACCGTGCCATTGTTGCGCCACGCCATGTTTGGAGTTATAGTTAGTTGGCGCTAGTTTTAATAAGTTAGCCATTGTGTAGTGGCCACGTAGGTGTGCTGTGGGATTGCCGTGGGGGTTAGGACGGGGTACATGGTTAGATGGGTAATGGGATCCCCTTTATAATCCAAGCTCTTTTATTGGCACTGTGTGTTTAATACAAACTTTTAAGAATATACAGTATGATTATACTGTATGCAATGACATATCAATAAGCTGTTTTGTTTAGCATCAGTCCTGTGCATGAATTTTCTGTGATTCACTTGCTAGCAATTATTGTTAAAAACAGTTACTTATTTAACTGGTTTCTTTCTCCAAGGGGAGAGAATTTCCAAGGGTTTCAAACTGATGCTGCTGGGTATTTACTTAGTAATCTGTTACTAACCAAAAAACATGGGTTCCTGTGCTGAAATCACTCGGCATAAATTAAATTTGTAAAGTAAACCCTAGAGCTATTAGTGATATTCATGTTAAATATATATAAATGTACAGAGTAGACTGTTCATTTCTTAGTAAAGGAACTAGCAGAGTTATCCGGCTCGGCCCGATTCAAAATATTGTAGTGATGCAAAGGTAAAAAATAACGCATTATGTTGTAGGACAGGCGGACACCACAGAAAGTGACGTGGGTGCCGGTTGTAGTCAAGTGGAAAGGGGAGAAAAAGCAAAATACATCATTAAGGATAATAAAGTTTGCCAATAAGTTTGTCATGGACACTAATGTAGAAACATATGTAATAATATACACTTCATATAGTTCTGCTAAATAATTATTTAGCTTTATTAATGGTAAAGAAAATGCACTGTATGACCAAAAGTATGTGAACCTCCTTCTAATGACTGAGCTGAGTACCCACACAGCCTACAAACACATTCTAGACAACTGTGTGCTTCTAGCTTCGCAGCCACAGTTTGAGGAAGAAACTCCTTTCCTGCTCCAGCAAGGCTGGAACGCAAGCTCCATAAACACAGGGTTTGCCCAGGACGGTACTGAAGAATTCAAGTGGCTGCACAGAGCCCTGACCTCGACCCCACTCAACACCTTTGGGATGAACTGGAACTCCAAACACGAGCCAGACCTTGCCCAAAATTGGTGCCAGACCTCACTGATGCTCAAATTCCTAGGGCCATGCTCCAAAATGTGGTGGAAAGCCTTCCCATCAGAGCACCAAAGGGAGAACAACTCCATATTAAATGCACATGGGTTTGGAATGGAAGGTTCAATAAGCAAAATTTGTTGTGATGCTCAGGTGTCCACACACTTTTGCCCATACAGTGTACTATGCAAAACAAGCTAAACATGCCACTGCCATTTCTAATATTACATTCCTCACAAGACTCTAGGCTATGTGGGCAGCTGAGTAGATCAGCTTCAGTTACAGATTTTAATGAAAATCATCTTCTTCCACCAGTGGCCTTGAAAGTTTAATCACATGGTACAGCAAAAATGTCCCAGTCCAAAATGTTGCCCTTGTCTGCCATTCTGCCAGGCTTACAGCCTCATTTCTTTCTCTCTGCTTGAAGTGAGCTGTTCACCCACTCGGGTGAATACAGATTGACTGTGGCTGCTCAGGCGAGCCTTACACGTTGGAGCACATTCATATGAGGCTTGTCACAAAGGATTTTACTAAGTAATTTTTAAGAGTGAAAATACAAGAACACCAAAAGCCAAATGAAGGAAATGATTCCCTGACTGTAAAGCTGTTGAACAGAGATCCTGGAAAATGTAGAAAGATAAACTTAACAATTGCACCTGAGCATACAGTATATGCGGTAAGCCAAGGACCCACTGCACCAGGCTGTTTATTGCTCTCAGGGATTACGGTTCCAGTTCCGCGGTGGGTGGCTCACACGAGAACATCACACCTGTCTGCTGACGGACTATAGTGCAGCATGGTGAAATGACAGAGAGAAACATGTCAATCGAGGTACAGACATAAACACCAGAAATATTATGTATGACATGTCAAATTGCTGCTAATATAAACATCTTTAATAATAATAATAATAATAATAATAATAATAATAATAATAATAATGTTGTCTGGGTCATTCCTTCTTAGATTATAGATGTCACCGTCATCATTGCAAGGACAGGTATGAGAAGCTGCCTGCTAGCAGGTGTAGCACTTGAAGGGGTGCTTCCAATGCAAATCTCCCTGATTTACTATTTGCTTAATGTTTTAGAGCTTACCATTATTATTTTGAAGCAGGTATTATTTTTTGAAGATGGGGGGATGTTGTGGATTAAACTGGTGCTTTACAGCTGTTCTAAGGTGTGGGGTCCCAGTTCACCTCGGGGTGTGTAGAGTTTGCAAGCTCTCCCCCTGTTTGCACCACACAAACATGGAAGCAGCACTTCCTAGACTGTTATTATTTTATTTATTATGCTGCTTAATTTGCTTTTGAACACATCTGGATCACTAGGGAACATTCCAGCAGCGTCGTGTCTCCTGGCTATAAAAAGTATTTCACTTTGTTTGTTTTTTTTTGCTTGCTTGTATCAGCTCATGGTGCCACATTATGATGTAAATCTGTTTTTAATTTGGGATTTCTCTGAGACTTTTTATTAATTTATTTATAAAGATAATTTTATGTTCTAATAAGTTTTTTTGATTGGTCTTAACTTAAAAAGCCCTTTTATAGATTTCAATATGGGATTTTTTATTTTTATTTATTTATTTTTTTATTTGTACAATTCACCTTAACATTAAACTTATATTTCCAATACTTTTCCAGGGAGTTAAGTTTTTAAATAAATGCACATGAAAATATGACGCTATTAGCTGGATAAATCGCCGCTACGCTGATGTCTCATTTCCAGACCAGATGTTCGTAATTTTAATCCCAATTAGTTGGTGTCAAATTTTGCATCAGGATTGAAAAACCTGACCAAAAACAGTGTGGCAGAGTTTGGCTGACTTGCCCCTTTCTGAAAATAGACTTTCACCACCTCACATCGCTACTTGATTTATATCCCGAGATGCAGCATCCATCAGAAAAACTCGTCCTTCAAAGGTCTGTGGGAATCGCAATGATTTTAGGCCACTGAGCTCTGCTTACACTCCAGAAGTGTCCTTCACTTTCAGCAGCTCTGCCTTTTGCTTGAGACGCGACACGAGCATCCTAGTTAGCAACAATATAGAATAATAAACGCTCGGTATACGAATCAAATTTGTCCTTGAAAACGCGCTGGATACCGAAATCGCAATGTCTATTTCTTGTTATATTAAATTTGAAAATTAATAAATAACGCAGCCCCAGCCCATACAAAAACACCTACACAGCCATCAATCCAGGATTCGGCATAATGAAACGTTATAAACAGTAGCTGCCGCTATGGAAAAAATTCGGATGTAGAGAGTTCACATACCGAGGGATCGCTGCACTGAAAATAACCGGCGAGCGCCTTCCCTGTAGTGCGGTGACACACTTTAATTTTGAATTGTACATCATATCCTGCTGTTGCCGAACTCAGGGGCCGCTGCTACCTTAATCAGATGCCAACAATTTAGCTTGAGCTTTTTATTGAAAATCTACCCAGGTTTTCATGCAGCCTCTTCATAGTTTTTTTTTTTTTTTTTTTTGCAGTTGCTCAGAAGATTTGATACTGAGTAATAGGTTAAATTTCCAATTACACTCAGAAAAAAGGTCTGAATAAGAACACAGAGCCTGAAGGCAATACATGTTTACAATAAGGTAACTCAAAATTAATTATTTAATTCAGCAGACACCGATGTTGTGTCGTGATTTATTAATTTCCATTAGAGCTGCCATAACTGTTTATTTGGGGAGCTCGGCCTCGCGTGCCTGAGACAGCGTGCAGTACAAGCGCGAAGGTGGTAAAATTGAAAGTGAAACGGAATCAAAACAGATCAAATGTTCGACAGATATCGTTCTGGAAGTTGGGTGGTTACAGTGCGCTCTAGAGATCACTTTAAACGGGTGTGCCAGTAAAACTCATAATAGGAGACACTTTGACTTCAGACACACCATCTCGCAGTCATCTTTAATGCAACATAGAATATGCACAAAAATTTAAAAGGCTCCATTTTTTAAATTACTTTAAGTGATTAAAACATCAGTTTTTAAAGCTTTTTCCTCGCCTTTTCCTCAATTTGTGGATTCCACAAGTGTCCATGCACAATATTTAGACTGTAAAAAAAAAAAAAAAAAATTGTTCCACTCTTATGGCATGTTAATAATAATAATAATAATAATAATAATAATAATAATAATAATAATAATAATAATAATAATAAATATTAGTGCTTAGTGGCTGCTGGAACAATATGCGCATTTTTTAAATTTGTTACATGAGTCTGGTTTTGTATTATATTGAGTACATTTTTACACAGTGCAGCATTATTATTATTATTATTATTATTATTATTGTTGTTGTTGTTGTTGTTGTTGTTGTTGTTGTTGTTGTTGTGTGTATTTGACTGTTTTAATTATTTCAGTTTGGCTTTAAAAATATTAATATTGTTTTAGCACTTGTAAAACTTTGATTTTCGTGATTTGGTTTAAATCTAAAATCTGTGCTGTTTTGTCTGCAAATCTGGGGGAAAACAACATTCATGGAAAAATGGCACTGTTATTTTCACAAAAGTTACTGCATATTTATTGTTCTTGCACTTTTTAAATTTACGGTCATGTATAAATGTTTCAAGCACCTTAACTGTGCAGTGTCAAGTTTCTGACAGGCTGCCTGTCAGCGTAGTGCCCATCCCTTCTCCTGGGTATCACCCTTGCCCACTTGGACAGCTTCATTTTCTTCTGAGTCATTGCCTGCTAAACAAGCCCTTTTAATTGATCCTGTCAGGCCTGTAAATTCGTGCTATTCATTACCTCGCCTGCTGTCTAGCTTAATCCCTTATGAACAAGGCAAAAGTCAGCTGAGACCCGCTTACTGGAACAGGTACATTGCAGCAATGATGTGGTCATTTAGCAGCTTTATGAAAATCATTTTCATTACTATGTGATGGAAATATGGTGAAGTATAGTGCATGGGCCAGTGCGGATGGAGACCATTCGTGAGGGCCTTGGTCAAAAGGCCTTTGTTTTGTGTGTGTGTGTGTGTGTGTGTGTGTGTGTGTGTGTGTGTGTGTGTGTGTGTGTGTGTGCGCGCCATCTCATCAACAGGTAGTGGACTGGAAGCAGAATGTCACTGGCCAGGCAAGCATGATGAAGGCATTTAAGGAATGAGGGAAGAAAAAGAGAGGGAGTGTGTGAGAGAGAGAGGAGGAGGATAGTTTCAACTGTTTTATTTTTTTCCATTTCACTGTTTTTTTTGTTTGGTTTTTTCTGTGGTTAGGGAGGCAGTGTTGTGGAATAATTTAAAAAGATGCTCTGTTGCTCAAAGATCAATTTACTGGCAATAGTTCAGTGCATCACCATGCTGGGAGACCGCCCTCTTGTTAGACAGAGGGATGCCGCATCTTAAATGTTCACTTGGTAGGGATGGGTTTTAGGTCCCTGTCCCTGGTTACTTAATATGGTCCATGGAAAGCTTCTAACTTACAGGAAAAGAAAAACCCAGTGAAAGGGAACACCATAAGGATAACAAGATAAGAAACAGATACCAGCAGTCACTCAAGTTCCTGCCCTTCTGACCCTCCAGACAGAAAAAAAAAACCTTCTACCCCAAACACACAGCTCAAGGCAGAAAAGCATGAGATGTTTTACGGAACTTGTAAATCAACAACAGCTTACGGCTTGGCCAGTGTTTGCTCTCTTTCTAGCTGGATTAATTCCTTTCTTGTTCCATGTGCTCCATTCGAGCCCTAGACTGGGCCAGAACACCACACTGCATATTCTGGTTCTGAACAGATTTTCTGCAGTCACCTTTATTCATTTCTTTCCTCAGTTATTGATACCAGTTATCTGCATGCACATTTGCAATGTTTTACACAAAAAAATGGTTATTTAGTTGTTACACACAACAGAAAATGCATTACAACAGTAAAGTGAATGAGTTATGTAGGCTTAACCTTTGAGCCTCAGTTGCCTTTGCATAACTTGCTTACTGTTTGTTCCCAATTCCCCTTGTGGACCTTCTCTTGCTTTGCAGCCTTAGGGCATCTTAGTGACTCGTCGCAGCCCACCAAAAACAAGGTGAGGTCCCTAAGCCGCAAGAGTGAAGCGCAAGCCTCCGGCCACTGGCTTCACTCAGACTCAACTTTCTCCTCTCCCACCGCAACTGGCAGCCTCGTAACAATCACATAAACTGGTGACTGAGCAGAAGAATGAAGCAATTTCATACATTTGATCAATGACACATCCTCATCTGCTGTCGCTTTCCAGCTGGGTTCGCTGTACTTGCATGGAAGTGGCCTGTGCGATGCTCCGCTTTCACTGCCAGCTCCCTGTATTCAAAGGCTGCTTAGCATTCCCACACATGCCAACACAGATCAGTGACTTGACTTAAGTGGAAAATTAACATTTAAATTATTTTTTCATCTTTAGTTAACTTTTGTTTTGACACAAAACTCTGGTTTTAGAATAAACAATTCTCCAAACTTCTGTCACCCTCAAACAGTAGCAATATGAGGAATGTTGGGAAAGCTGGCAATAAACTGCAGGTACCTTCAACGATGGGTCTGTTGAGACGATACACATACTGTAATTTACCACATGAGATGCATTGTGTTGCTCTACAAACACACTCTCTCACACACACGTTAAAAAAACATGGGCTGTTGCTTCCAGGTACACATGCTGGCAAATTCTCTCAGAGAATTTTGGGGTATTCATTCAAAATTCATTTGACATAGGCTAGAAAAATTAATGCACTAAATCATTACATTCTCTTTAGAAAGGATTACAATTGTTATGAGAAATCTAACTTGCTAATGAAAACCATAATTTTGAACATCAACTCAGAGATTTTTTAAAAAAATCTCTTCCTTTCTCTTTATTTTGTCCCCAAAAGTATTTTCGAACGAGAAGCTGACAGAAGCATCGATCGCTCTCGAAAGTTGGACTGAAGGCCTTTGCCACTGACTGACGTTGACTTGGGGCAAACTGTAAAAGGGCAACACTGTCCCCTAGTATGCAATCTGTGAACTGAGTTAACCTTAGGGGTGTCTCACATCCTGGGTTCAAAGCCCATGTTCCCTTCTAAAAGCATTTTAACCCTTTATGCGGAAACACTGGGCTGGATTATAGAGATCGCCAATCCTATCCTTTAAATTCTTTCATTTTCTGTCTCTTGGTTATTTGTTTTTATCCTAATTAAAATGTTTAATGTAAAATCTATTTTTTCCCCAAGCACACATGCAGCAGGTCCAAGGACATTGAAACCAAGGTACTGCCTGCCTTCTGTGTAAACTCTCGAAATTATCTATACAGTATGGTTGTCTTTGCACGAGCAACTATATTTCAAACAATATAGTGTGTACCTGCATTATGAGTGGCTGATGTAGTGCTTATATATGCATACTTATAGTGCATATTGTATAGTTAAGCAATGTTCCAATAAACTGATCTTGTTGTCTCTGAGATTATCTCTCTGAAATGAAATTATTTTCTATGTTAATTTTACTAGCGTACACATTTAAAACAATCTCTGTACAATACCAATACTGTAGCGCAAAATAACTTTCTAGACAACTAAGCTGTTATTTCTACATTGTATGGTTGGAATAGATAAATATCTTTAATATGGGTTTCATTTTTAAAATATATAATAGCCAGTTTGGTAATTGTGTTTCTCCCCTTCTAAAGCACTTAAAATGTTAGTAGAAGAAAGCATCATATTTTTCCATAAACCCTCAAGCCTCTACATCTAATGTGTAAAACTGCAAAAGTATTAAGCTTTGTGAAAAATTAAGGACTATGCATTTCCCATGAAGCTCCACTGCCATTTAAAAGTGCATCAATATTAACTTTTATCACAGAGCCCTAGCCGGCCATTAGCATCTTCTACCAGCATTCTTTGACATATTGCAGCCGTAAGCATTAAAATTTCATGCAGCAACACGGAAGTACAATTAAAGAACGCAGCACTCGACAACTAAGGATGCTCAGATAACTGCTGCCGAGCAATAAGCCTGCACATTCAAATGAGTGTGTTTGTTTTCATCAGAAGCGTGAGTCAGGGCCCCAGAAAGTCATTGGATCCCCGATCGGTCTCGCTTGTTCGGCTGCTGCTGCTGCTGCTGCTAATAATAATAATGGTGAAACGTGGGTCTCTGACAAAGAACCCTGAACAATCCTAACAAGGACAACGGCAGGAACATCACAGCCTAAAAAAGATGCACAGGTTTGACAGCCAATGGCAATAACGCTCAAACACTAGCAGCATCACATAAGCAGGAAAATCAGTAGCAAGACTAAAGGAAATTGTGTCAAATAAAAAGTTTATAAAAAATCTCACACTTTTTATTTAAGTAATGTCTTCCTCTGACTCATTCCCTTCCTCCCAAAACTGGTCAAAAAATCTCCGCAGCGTGTGCCTCCGTCCACGCTCATGAACATGTGAGTTTCAGACCAATTGCCGTCCTTTACGGGGTTTGTACTGTGGTCAGTTTAAACTCTGTCCTCTGGTAAATATTTGTTTCCCATTCCAGTTCTCTTTCTCTTTACAGTGGGGTTTGACATACTGTCCTCTGCACCATTCAGTATAGAAGGGTTTCATTGAACTAAAGCTTTTATACTGCAAAGAGGTAGTAGCAGCAAACCAGTGATACATTCACTTTCAAAACCATATCCAATTCATAACAATAAAGAATGAGAAATTTGGAACAATTAAAAAAAATAGAAATATATTTTTAAATGCTGATTTTTTGTTTTCCTGCACTGGCCACAGATCCAATAAGAGCAGGCACAGAACAGTGCTGGGAGAACATATGAGAGAAGGAATCATCCCACAACATCGGTGCACTGTGGCTGAGAGACCTAAAAACAAAGCACCACAGACTTGCAGAAAAAGAACCGACCACCATCACAGCAGCAGATGTCCAACAGCAGGTCACAAACATGAAGAACCGGGCAGCTCCAGGGCCTGGCATGACCCATGCCTACTGGCTAAAGAAAGTAGCAGCTCTGCATTCCCATCTTGCTGCTCAACTGAACAACCGCTAACAACCCAAGGAAGGACAGCACTGGTGAAGAAAGACCCCACTAAGGGACAAGCACCATCCAACTGCTGCCCAGTAACCTGTAACATGGAAGCTCCTGTTGGACATCACAGCCACCAAGCTGAATGCCCATGTAGGGAGGTACATGACTTCTGGCCAGAGGAGGTTCAGAAACAAAACCAGAGGCTCCAAGCACCAGTTAGTCTTACACAGAGCTCTGTACCAAGATGATATTTTCTTGGAAATTAATTCAATAATAATAATAATAATAATAATAATAATAATAATAATAATAATAATAATAATAATAAGAAGAAGAAGAAGAAGAAGAAGAACAACAACAACAACAACAACAACAGCATGAGCACTTTCCTATGATTAACTTTTATCCAAAGCTTTTCTGAAATGAAAACAATTGAAATATGACTAAAATCAGAATAAATAAAAAATAAATAAATAAATGCCAGAGTATACAATACAATGCTCGGTAAAAAGTTTATATTTTACAGTAAACTGAAATGTATGCTGTTGGGAATTTATCTGAAATCCATTCATGGGTGCGTTGGTGTCTTAGCTGCTTTCCCCAGTCCTGACTCGCCTTGCTTTAACATGTTTGCGCACCATCACCACATTCACTGTGATCTTCGCAAACCTCTGCTCTTCATTTCGTTCCATGATACCCCATGACACCCAGGAAAAGCTGTTAGTCTCCTTTGTTCAAATTACCTATAATTTGAACAAAATTAATTTTTTTATTTTTTGTCTAAATTTCATGTTTTTTTTTTTTTTTTTTTTTAATTCCAGTGGTGGCGCTAGTCTGGAAAATTTTCTAGTACACTGTACCAAGCGTTATAAACATGCACATTAATGACATTACCTGGTTAGGTAACTGGTGTCTGAAGTGTTTTATTATGTTGAATCAAGTGTTTTTGGATGGGCTGGGAATGCATTTTTTTTTTTTTCTCATTTAAAATAATGGAAAACAGGCATTCGGTATTCAAAAAATTCAGTGTCTGATGCATTTTCAGGACACTTATGCATGTAAGGCACTTACCTTAATGTGCTAGAGGAAAAATTACACAGCTTATTATAAAAAGCTGTAAAGTGTAAATTGCTCTGGAAGAAAGCTTCAGTGAAGAACTTGTAAACAATAATATCCCGAGTATCCATAATGGCATTGTTTGGTTAATCGCTTAATACTGGTTGACTGCCTGGAGAAGCAATGAACTTCCTTGTTGCTAGGTAACCTGGACGGTTTTGTGAGAAATGAGACAGCCAATCAAAATGCCTGCTAAAGTGTAATCTGGGAGGTAAAAATCTGATGTGGATTAAATTGGTGTTTTGATATTCAGTTAGACATAAAAAAAATCACCATGGACTGCCTAGAAGGCAGTGTGCATCACAATAAGGCCTGAAACTGTGCTGTGCATATTGAAAAGCAGTAAATTGTTCCTGGCAGTTGGGTGATCCAAACAGGCTTAATAGTTTTGGCTGGGGGGGGGGTGTTAACTTTTTATTGCAACCATTTTGAAAATCTCTGCAAACTATAATCATGATGTGCATCAGCTTACATAACTTCAATGTATTTATTACAGAAAAAAATGGAAATATGTGTCCGGTATCGGTGAAAATAAATAATGGCAAACACATCTTCATCTTTAGTTTCAATGCAGAAAGTTGACACATTTCTGCCTTATCTTATAAGCAGGGAAAAAAATGAATTAAAATCAAAATTGAGACTGCTGTAACTGTTCCGTATATCTTTAAATCCAACACCCCCAATCTTAAGATTCTCTAAACATAACATTTGCTGTCATTATTCCTTCTTTGTTGGCAGTTGTATGCTAGTATTTTTAGGGCTGTGGGTTTGGATGTGGGTTTTGAATTTGATTCTCCTAATGTTCCCTGGGTTTCTTTGCAGTGCTCTGCTTTCCTCCCATAGTCCAAAGAGATTTAGTTTTTAGCTGAAATTCTAACTTTGCACTGATCAGCTATGACATTAAAACCTCTGACAGGTGAAGTGAATAACACTGATCTTCTCTTTACAACGGGGGGTGAGGTATTAGGCAGCAAGAGAATGGTCAGCTGTTGAAGTTGATGTGTTGGAAGCAGGAAAAACGGGCAAGCATAAGAATCTGAGGACCAAATTGTAATGGTTAGATGAATGGGTCAGAGCATCTCCCAAACGCCAGGTATTGTGGGATGTGGAGTGTTTCCAGTATGCAGTGGTTAGTATCTACGGTACCAAAAGTGGTCCAGGGAAGGATAACTGGTGAACTGGTGACAGGGTCATGGGCACGCAAGACTCACTGATGCCCATCTGGTCTGATCTCACAGAAGAGCTACTGTAGTACAAATTGCTGAAAACCTTAATGCTGCCCATGGAAGAAATGTGTCAGAACACATGGTGCATCACAGCTTTGCTGCCTATGGGGCTGCGTTGCCGCTCACCGGTGAAAGTACCCATGCTGACCTTTGTCCATCACCAAAAGTGCCTACAATAGGCATGTGAGCATCAGGACTGGACTGTGGAGCAATGGAAGAAGGTGGCCTGGTCTGGCAAATGACGTTTTTCTTTAGATCGTGTAGATGGCTGGTTGTGTGCATTGTTTACCTGGGGAAGAGATGGCAACAGGATGCACTATGGAAAGAAGTGTGAGTTTACACAGTGTGATGCTCTGGGTGATGTTCTGCTGGGAAACCTTGGGTCCTGGCATTCATGTGGATGTTACTTTGGCACACATACCATCTACCTAAACATTGTTGCAGACCACGTCCACTCCTTCATGTCAACAGTATTCCCTGATGGCAGTGGCCCTGTCACACTGCAAAAATTGTTCAGGAACTGTTTGAAGAACCTAATAAAGAGTTCAAGGTGTTGTCTTAGCCTTCAAATTCCCCAGATCTCAATCCGATCAAGCATCTGTAGGATGGACTGGAAAAAAAAGTCTGATCCGTGAAGGCCCCACCTCGCAACTTACAGGACTTAGAGATCTGGTGCTAACGTCTTGGTGCCGGATACCACAGGACACCTTCAGAGGTCTTGTGGAGTCCATGCCTCGATGGGTCAGAGCTTTTTTGGTGGCATGAAGGAAACCTACGCAATATCAGGCAGCTGGTTTTAATGCGGCGGCTGATCGATGTATATCTACATGTAGCGTGTGCGTGAGTGAGTGAGTGAGCAAGTGAGTGAATGCAACTTAGCTATAAAAGGGTGACTGATTTTGCAGGAAAAATCTGTCAGTTAAACTCAACTTAAATTACATCTCTCTAAAGCAGTATATAACACTACTTATTATTAATTATTAAATACAGTAAATGTGAAATATAATGAATGTTAAATATGGGGGTTTTGATGGTCAGCCACATTTGTACAACATTTTGATGCAAATTTTATTCAAAATTTCTGCAATAAATAATAAATATAAGTAATTGTCAGCATTGCACTTGCCAGGCATTATGTATAGCACCAATGCTCTTTCAATGAAGTCCATGTGACAAAAAATTTCAGTTAATACTCTGAAACTGATCTCTGGTTGAAGATGTAATTTTTCTGTTGTATTTTATAACGGCAGAATGGTGAACCCTTCCCATCATCCCTTCCAGAATAGTGTTTGTGTGCTCTTTCCTGTTTCCAGTTTCCAATAGTCTCATGCTATTTTAGTTGAAATTAATAAATGTGTGGTGCATTGTGTTAACTTTGTAACCGGGGTGGGAAATTGCATATGCTTATTAGTAATATTTAGTTGCCCCCCCTCAGTGTAGTTTATGCTGCATTTTGTTTTCCTTTGGTTGGAGAGTTGAGCAAAAGGAGCCTTTTACTAGCATAATCGTACATGAACCAGTAACATAGTTGTTGTTTTTTTTTTTTTTTTTATCATTATCAAGTAATATGTACTGTATGTTATCTTATGGGACCTCCATCGTATATGCGGTTTGTTGTTGACCGGCACATTGTTATGCGGCGCACACCTGTATAGCTACCACGTAGGCTACGCTTGCATTAGGTCAGGTATCTCTTTATGTCGATGTTTGATGTTTATTGTAGAAGTGCTGTACAAACCCGGTATGATGAGCGCAATAACATGCTTTAACTGATGGAACAACAGCAAGACTGCCGATTAACGGATGCATTCAGCAAGGATGTCTAATTTCTCCCTTTGCTTTCAAAGGTATTCAGATACATTGGAAATAAATGTCAGGTTTCTGATGAGGCAACGTTTTTTATAATTTTTTTTTTCTTGAAAAATGTGCCAGAGGAACAACTATTGCACCATAACTATAAACCAACAGTACGCATCTGCTTGGATATATGAATTTCTTCAGAAGTACAGAAACTTCACACCTAAAAAAATTATGATTGTTATGCCTGCTATCCCCAGTGTCTTTTCCCATCATATTCCAGGAAACATAATTGATAAACAGTACATAATGGACATTTTTCATTGCATACTTCAAAAAAAATGTATTCTTGTGATGCACTGTATGTGGAATGGTTTTATACACTGTTATACATTCTCGTTGCAATTTTGTACATTTATGTTTTATCTTTGCTATGTGTTCAAATAAAATATTTGGGGGAAAAAAAAAAAAAAAAAAAACTTGGTGCGACCAGACCTTTCTATCCTCCGTAATGGTTTCCAGCTCCTCCTGGGGAATCCCAAAGTGTTCTCAGACCATCCAAGAGGTACAATGTTTCCAGTTCATCCTCGGTCTGCCCTGGGGTTTCCTCCCAGTAGGAAAAACCTGGTACAAATCCCGACGGATCCTGAGAACATTTCCAAATCTTCTCAACTGGCCCTTACAATCTAGAAGAGCAGTAGCCCTACTCCGAAGCTCTCCAGGATGATCTAGCTTCTCTCCTTGTCATACAGAGTCAGCAATGCAATGTAGAAACCCCTTTTTGGCCCTTTGTATTCATGATCTTGGTCATTACCCACAGTGCAGAACCATAAATGACGATGAAAATGTAAGCTAAGTAATAAATAAAGAGATTTGTCTGAAGATTCAAATCCCACTTCACCACTACAGATTGGCACAGTGTCCACCAAACTGGTTATGTCCCAGAAATGCACCTTTCAATCTTCTGTTCCCTTCTTCTATCACTGAAAGTCCTCCTCTAAAAGCAACTGTTCCCCACCTCACCCAGAGAGGGCAATCTCCTATTTTCCAAAAGAGGGCCATGACCTCAGAGTTAGCGGTGCTGTTTCTCATGTCTGCCGCTTCAGGCTTGTAAGCAAACCATTCACCTGGTTTACTCAAGTCATTTCTTTAGGGTTACTTTAAAGAATGCTAACAATAACCCCCTAACCCCATCCCTAATAATTCTGTTACAGCTCTAGCACCCCTTTTCTGCCTGGCCCCTAGGATCCCACTTCCTAACCTTCATCCTAAGCACCCATTTTACCTTATCCGAACCTGCAAATAGCATGGCAGCTCCACAGTCAACCCACAGTCAACATATCCAGCTACTATGCACTGGTTTGTATCTCCTTAACCCCCAATGTTAAATCACCTGCAACCCCACACACGGTATAGCAAAGTAATGGTTCAGTATCTCATTGGGGTTTCCAAGTGAGCACCTTCCTTTGTCAGCATTTCATCGAGTTAGGCTTCGGTAGGCCCAACCACAGCTCAGATGTTTCAGAACTGCTTCCCTCCACCACTGCTCTACCTAACAACACAATATAACACATGCTAGATGCCTTAGCACCCACGCTAACAACTTTGCATGCTAACTGCCCATTCTGCTTCTCGCTGCCTTCTTTGTTACTCCATTAAACCCACCCACAACTTTGCTACACTTACACTACATTGCACATTAACTGCATTAACTCCATGACCTGCTAACTGCTAACCACTACTGTTTAAACAGTGAAACCCTACCATGGCTTACAACCTCTCTGCAGTAGTCCTTTTCCTCCATATGCAGGCTTCCCTGCTCTGCAGCCGCTGTCATCTCCCTCATCGCCTGCCGCAGGTTCTGTCCTCTGATTCTGAATTAACAGCATATTGTATGAATTTTAGGGTATGTAAGTGGAATCTCCTATTCGAACCTGGAATTCTTGTTAAAGGCTCTTTTGTAATGGTAATATGGAGATGACGAAGATGACGATGAAGAAGAGGAATACAGTATCACAGATATATTGTAGAACTAGCAAAGCACTTGTCAACATGTCAGTATCATCACCGTCTCCAACTTTTATGATGACAGCAAGCCAGCTGGGTTGCATCAGTTACACTCTTGTCACATGAAAGCACCTCCTCTTGCTATTTCCTCCTTTCATGTCTGTCATTTTGAAGATCTAACTTTTTGGTAGCAATCTGGGGACCTGGTATTTACTTGTCAACAAAACATGAAGTATTGAGATTTTGCTTCATTTTTCGTCTTGTCAGATGGCGTTCTCCACGGGACCTCACAAAACCTTTCCATTTTAAACATTTATACAGAAGGGTATTTCCTTGATGCAGGTGAACGTGAAGCATCCTATTCACATCAGAACAATGGTTACCCTGCTGGGATTTTAAGCAGCAAACATTATAATGACTACCAATCCTTAACCATGCTGCCATCTTCACTTGCTGTGGAAATGAGTAAGGAATTGAAAATGAAAGCAATGGGTTGTATCAAAGGCGGAAATACAGAATTTCCTGTTGGCACAGTCACATGGTAACTGGCATCTGAGATCTAGAGAGGGAAATCTCTATTTAGATGTAAAATGTCAACCTCAAACCCTTCACTGCTATCCTGAAAAGCAAAACCTTTTCACTAAAAAAAAAAAAACAATTTTTTTTTTTTTTTTTTGCAATGCATCCATTTCAATAAACTTTCAGAACAATCTGTCTTCTACTATAGAATTGCATCCAAATTTCTCAGTGCCCAAGAGTTACTGGCAGATTCTATTACAAAGTTGCACAGTTCACAGAATGTGAAGAGCAGAGCGATGCTCCTGAGCGTCTGATGTCTGAATGAGCATCGGCCATCTGAAGGAACTCCGTTTCTCTCCTACAGCAAAGCTATTTTAAACAGAATAATGCACATTTTCCTTTCTGCAGTGGCACACAGAAAAGTAATAATATCCTAAAACTGGATTGTCACAAGTTAAAGTAAGTTCAAAAATTCGTACCCAGACAGTAAAAAAGTGAATATTTTATTTTGAACTTATTTTAGAACCCACAGGCTCACAGGTTCCAGCTTTGTAGAGAAATCCAATGTAAAAGGCACATGAACTTAATTTTCTGAGCTTTTGGCAACTTCGAATTAAAGGACCACCATTTCCTCGTAAAATACTATTTTGTGTCAATGAGTAATAGAACATTTATTTAGAATTACGATTAGTAATCTAACATTCTGAGGTCTATGCCCATGTTCACTCTACACAGTTTTTCTGTCTATAGTTCTGGCCACCATAATTTTTTGGTCATGTTATGTGCAATATCTTCAGAAATAAGTAAAGAGGAAATTTACCAACTTTTGATCATCTGAATATTTTAACACCATGCTCAGAGTTATAAAAGAAAAAGATGTCTGTTGAACAAACATGAAGGAAAAGAAAATACAACCTGCTCAGAATTAAAAGCCCCTTCCCTGATGCTTGGGTGCACAGCCCTTGGCAGTGATGAGGCCTCCAAAAATTTCTTTGAGCCTCTATAAGTTTCTTCCCCTTTGTGTTGGTTTCTCCCACTCTTCAACTGCAGTTTATTTAGATCTTGAATATTTGCATAGGATTCCTTTTACCAAGAGCAGATTTCAGCTCTTTCCAAAGGATTTCCATCCCACTGAGATCGAGATTCATTGCTGCTCAGTTAAGCACAGTCCATCATTTCCTTTTGAACCATGCTTTGTGCTTTGGCTGTGTATTTTGGGTCATTGTCCTGCTGAAGGACCCATGACCTTTGACCCATGCCTAGTTTCCTGACACTGGGCACCACATTTTGCCCCAAAATGCCTTGTTGATCCTCCAATTTCAGGATTCCGTTAATACATTCAAGACCTCCGGTACCAGAGAAAGCAAAGCAGCCCCACAGCATTATGGAACCTCCACCACATTTACCTGTAGGCACGCTGTTCTTTTCCTTATAAACTTCCTTTCATTCCCTATAAACATCTCACCAAAGAACTCTATTTCGGTTTCATCAGTTCACAAAATTTTTCCCAGAAGAATATTGCTTGTTCTATGTAGGATTTGACTAAGATCAACTGTGCTTTTTTTTCTTCCAACATTAGGGTTTTCCTTGGCCTTTGCAAACAGTCCAGACTGAATCCATAACTTCAGATTTCTTCAAGTCAGTTTTAAGCAATTTGAATGTGTTAAATTGTGTTATTTTAACAGTCCACACCAATATTTGAAGACTTTTTTGAGTTTCACGCACATTTTACATATATATTTTTCTTTTTTTATAATAAACAGCTTAGTTAATTTCTTAGGTAAGCTTAAATACAGATAACAAACAAACAAACAAAAAAAGAGTAATAAAAACAAGCTTAGCCCTGGATCTGCCAAAGCCACAACTAAAAACTGCTATTTTTATTGAAAAAAGCCACCTGGGTCAGCAGTGTCCTGCATGCTGCATGTGTACCTTGCCATATGGGACGAAAACACAAAGTGGCATTTGCTGACATTTTTGCCTCAGTGCCCTGGCATGCAACCGTGTCCACAGCGAGCTTCAACTCTGGCTCGGGAGGATTATGCTCACAGGACACAACGGGAAGCAAACTCTCAGATCAGCTTCTTGTTAAGACAGGTGCTTTACAGAAATATACGAAGCCCTAGCGTTGTTCCTGTGTTTACTTTGCTGAGGACCGTGCTTTTTATTTCTCCTTCCAGGTCCACCCAGACAGGTGCTTAGGTGCATTTTTGTGCGATTGCATGAATGCTTTAAAATATTCTCCATGGCAACACTGAAAGTAATGCCACACTAATGAAAAAAAATTATTGGCGCTTTCAATTCAATAGCCTTTAACGGACTTCAAAATAAGTTTTTCTTCTGCTACATTATATTTATTAATTCAACTGATGCTTTACTACAAAACAACTTACAGTTATTTACTCATTTGTATTTGTACAGCTATGTCCTTTTTACCGAAACAATTAAGGGAAGACACATCGTCCCCCATTTAATGCGGTTCCTCTGTTCCGTGAAATTTCCCCATTAAGAGAATTCCTATTGTTAGCAGATGAAATGCAATTATATTTTATGGGGATAAAAATGTAATTGGTTTCTGCTCATAAATGTGACACCTAAAATTAATTTAAGAACCAAAATAAAGGGTATTTTATATATGATAGCGAGAGCACCGAAACGTTTTGGAAAATTTGTAACACAGCAATTATTCCGATGTTGCCTTTTAATACTACATTTTAATGTCTAATGTTTTATTTTTCCTTAACACAATAACCAAGTATCAGAGTGTACCTCACAAGTGCAGTACACCGAGTTTCTCTACATACAGTAGTTAAATAAATTTATTGCATGCTATCCTATTTTATTTATTTTATTATTTATTCAATGTTTACTTTTTTGCTGCTGAATGTGGTTATGAATCACCTATAAGGGGCTGAACTCTTGTGTGGCTGTACAGTGTCAGTGACTTCTTTCTCAGGATCATGGAAAAAATTTTTGCTCTGTTGGAAAGACTGCATGGCACGCAGAAATGTCGCTCGCATAAATTTTTAAGTCTGTTGTGCAAAAAAGGGGTATAAAGGTATGTTTTCATAAGCCATCATGACATTTTCTGAATGCATGAGACCCCATTGTTCCAAAGATCAAGGTTTAAAGTTCACTTAATTGTCATTTTGTCCTTACACACATCTACAAGATGTATGAGAGAATACAGAGTAGTTCCTCCTGGTCCATTGTGCACAATACGCTAACCAGAGAGCATGAAGGTGTAGAACAACACTGATGAATTGAATTGATAAGATAAATTGAAATAAAAATGAATAAATAATAAAACAAAAATAAGTGAAGTGGTAAAGTTTGTAATGATATAGTGGTGGGGTTGACTGTGGACAGTGGTGGTGGTGATCAATCCCTGTGCTGTCCAGAATACGGCAGCCTGTGAGAAAAGTCTGTTCCTGAGCCTGATGGAGCTGGCCTACAAGCTGCTATATGGTCTTCCAGACTGCAGCAGTGAAAATGTATGGTAAACGTATGAGAGGGGTCCTGAGCTGTAATATGAGCTTTCCTCACACACTGCTTGTGGCAGGTGGTCTAGATGGTGAGCAGTGAAGTTCTAGTGATGAACTGGGCAGTCTATGGTGAAGTGCAGTTCCCATACCAGATTGCGGTGCTGGAGGTCAGGATGCTCTGTGTAGTTGTACTTATAGAATGAATGTGCTCTGCTTTATTACTTTACAGCATTAGGTGACTCAATCCTGGGTCCATCAGGTCTAAACTGGGTGGTGCTACATGCTACCTTACTGTCTTATGTTATCTTTTCTTTGTGTACTGTACGAGATATAATATAACAGCCAGTGGCAAATAAGGAGCCAGTCTTTGGGGACACATAAAAGCACTTACAGTATATTTGCTTATAAGCTGTTAATGTTTCTGTGAAGTAATTATTTTCATAATAAGTCAAAGCATCTGATATTCTAGATGTCAGTCAGGTGATAACTGAATTCGTCTCTCTAAAACCTGAGTCGAGCGATTTCACACATCAGGAGTTAAAAAAGTGCTGCACGTTTAGCACATTTTTTTAAATAAAATTGAACACACAGTTGTTGTAAATATCAGGTCTTGAACTTACCATTGCACATTACAGTACGTGATAAATAGTGTAATGGCTGCACACCAAGAGGCTCTAGGAACATTGGATAAGTAGGACACGCAATAAATTGTTATATTAGAAACATTTTATTATAAACGTTTTCACCAAAAAAAACCTTGAAAATTGATTTTCCATAACATAAGAGCTAAATAAATCAAAATGCAGAACTGAGGAACAATTCAATTACGTGTGGCTCACGACACACATTTTAAGAAGCAGGAAGAGTTGCAGTATTTCCTTACAGTTTAAAATATCTGGATAATAACTTAGTTTGTCATTTATTCCAAATTCTTAAAAAAGCAAATTGTGAATGAATTTTTAAAAGACATATATGCGTAAATGAAATGCTATATGTATTTACACTCGTGCAATGTACACTAAAGGAGTTATTTGTATGGGTTTCTTGGAAGAATTTATTTTTACACATTTTGTTTGCTTGCTGTACTTACCAAAATATCAGCAAAGCAAAGCTAAATATTACAGCCATTGGTTGAATTTCAGCATTTTAATTCTTTGAAGGAGACAGAGAATAAGGAAAAAGCTTAAACTCATTTCAGGTGTGATGGTGACAGCCTTTGGCTTAGAAAAAATGTGAGCCCTAGTAACTGTGATAATGGTGAAATTCTGGTTGGTAAAAATGATTTCATTAAGAAGGCAGTGCCATTTGTCATAGTGTTTGTGTATGGTGTCAAAAACATTTATTTAAGATGCATTATTCACAAACTTCCATCATCATATTTGCAAACAAAAATGGCCTAGAGTTCCACAGTCAGAGCTTTCATTTCCAGACAGTAAACAAATGTATTAGGAGTGTAAACAGGGGTATTCATATCAGATATCTCAGCAAAAGAACATGAGAAGGATCAGAGAAAGGGTGTTAAGTTACAGCATTTCAGAGAAACGACAGCAACCTAGGAACTATGGTCCTAAGAAATTACAGCCCAAACGAACTTTGACCTTGAGGATCTAAGCCCTAGAAACTGGACATATACATCTGTGACCACTGCTTACTCACTAAACTAAAACAGGCAGGAGTGATAGCAGAGATCAAGGAGGAGAGGTGACAGGGAAAGAGGGCGCTAGCAGATGCTTGGAGTAATTAGCCAAACTGGCATGCATACACATGCACACACAAATGACTTGGTGGTAGTAAAATTTCATGGCATACATTTTTTTTTTCCTTTCCACCTTTCTGCTGGGCTAAGACCCGCGTGAGTATCACTCCCTGCAGCATCCACCTGTTTGACAGCACTAACTACCTTTAACTGTACATAATAATATGGGGACAAAGGGACGGCCAAACTGAAACAGTTTCTGTTTGCATGAATGAAACTGACAATTTTAAGCCTTAGTTTTGTTCCAGTTTGTGTGGATCACTTTTCTCTTTGCACAAAGAGCAAATTTAACCTAACATTAGAAGTCAGAAACAAAGCTACAGATGCATTTTTATCTATATTGCTTACATAAGCACTCTGTGCACAGATGTCCTTCACAGAAACTCTTTTTGAAAGACATCTTTTTAGAGACAGAAAACTTTAAATTCCATAAAAATAGTAAACGAATAAACTCTCATAAATTACTGAAAATAGGAGATTTTTTTTTTTTTTTCCAGTTCACATTTTTTTCCACACTGCGGCAAAGGGTTTATTTAGTTTACAATTCTCTCTTATTTGCCATCTATGAAGGCTATCATTTTTCCACAAAAGCCCTGAGATCAGGGCTGAATTCAGCAGTTTGACATGCATTTCTTTTCTTTTTCCGCTCGTGGCTGCCGCGTGATTTGCTCCGCCATTCTCTGCTGAGGCCATGTGGAACTGAACAAGCAGGTTTGACAGCAGTTACTGTACAATGGGAGATCTAATCAAGAGCCTGCTAGCTGTTTTCGTCAAGAATGATGTTCACACTACGACAGGCACATGCTGACACCTAAACCCAACTGATCAAGGCTTTCCTGCCTTTATGTCACTGTGACAGACACTTCTGAAAGCCTCTTCAAAATCAAATTGTTACTGGGGAAATAAATTCCCGTTATTTGCAATTAGAACAGCTTGTCAAATGATGGTTTCTTTCATAAGAGCTTTAACTTTGCTCATACCGTATCACTTATAAATATAACTCCTTTGTTTGTAACAGAAAGAAATAATGGGTAAAGTACATATATCGGTATATCTTTATTAATTCATACCAGTGACCTGAGATTGTGTGTGGTGCAGTAGTAGCTTTTCTGACTGTACCGTAAGTCTTGCTTTCCTACAATGAACTGTAAGTATTCATATTAAATACACCACGCGTTGACTCCCTGTGTACACAGAGGAACATCGGTATTTCAGAGGGACAGCTTTGGAATGATTAAAAGGGTACGGATTACTACTATATGAGGCCTTGTCAGAAAATTATCCTTGGGGGTCCACCCCATGTATGTTCTTTGCTATGAGCCCCTTATGTGTGCAACTGAGTACTGGATCTACACGTGTGGATGTCCTTAGACCCAGCTCCTACAGTGTGTAGCATCACTGCTATGCAGAATAGTTAAAATATCTGAGCAAGACCAAGCAGGTAAAGGTTTACTAGGTGTCCTTAGTAAAAATGCAACGGGAAAGGTGTTTATCAGCTTGTCATTTATCTTGAGCTCCTTAGATTGCAGATTATTTTGCCACTGCAGGTCACAGTCTTATACACTTTCGACTAAGCACGTCAGAAATTTTTCTCATATTCCTTTTTTCTCTTTTAAAGTGTATGTTAACTGTACATACAGACCTGACAATGACAAAACAATCAGATCCTCTTCGGCTGCATTCTATCATTGGCACATTCTTCCCTAAAGATGAGCACAGTTTCTGAATCTAAATAAGAGCAAAGCAAAATGAAGGTACAGATCCCAGAAATTTCCGCCCGTGATTTGTCCTCTGGTTGTGTTTACTGTAAGTGATGCTATTTCTACTTTGTAATTGAAACCATTGTGGACAAGAAAAATGGAAATTAATATAAAGTATGAGGTGCATCGCTGCCCCTCTGACCACTCATCTGTTCACATAAGAACAAAGCACATCTGGACAGGGAGTGACCTTGAGTGGAAAAGGGTTCGCAACCAAGTTAACATGATTCCTGCTTTTCCCAGCAGCTGTGGACGTTATATTACATTTTATACAAATATTACACCTGTGCTTCTCTGCCTGGCTAGCTCAGTCGGTAGAGCATATGACTTGCAGACTCAGGGGTGTCGGTTTGAGCCCCCCATTGGGTGTTGATGTGAATCCAGCCACAAGGGGGTACACCTCTGTGCTGGTCCCAAGCCCGGGCAAAATGGAGGGTTGCGTCAGGAAGGGCATCCGGCATAAAAATCTGCCAAACCAAATATGCGGACGAGCCGATCCGCTGTGGTGACCCCTGATGGGAGCACCCGAAAGTTAGTATTACACCTGTGTTTCTGGAGCTTAAAAACCAGTCCACACTGTGGGAGAGTTAGGTTTTCAGTCCAAAACCATTTGGAATTGTAATCCTGGGTGCTGTGTGTCTTTATTTGATGTGCATAGTGAAACTGTGTTGTCGCTGAAGGAAATCAGGCTCTTGTTGTGGCTTTCAAAATGCCAGGGCTCTACCTTCTATTATATTGTGCGGTTCTGGACCCTTTATTATAAGAGAAAAGCCGTTCTGAATAGCAATAATTTGGACCTGCGCATGATTCGGAAACCAGAACGAAAAAAGCAGTTTCTGACTGGGGATGTGTGGTGCTTTCCGTGCAGTCTGGCCTCTGGTTAAATTCAGCAACACCAAAATCCTTTATTCTTTCATTTTATCTAAGCAATTGCCATGATCTTGGTTATGGTTATTCTTCATTTGCCTGTCAAAATCCACAGCTGCTCATACGATTTCTGCGATCAAGGGGTCTCGTCCGCATACAGCTTAATGTTCCCTTGCTTCTGCTCTTTTATGTAGAACCCACCATCCCAGAAGTCAGAGGCCAGTCAGCTAGACAAAAGTGTGAGAAAGTCAGAACAAAGCAAAAGAATAAATAAGTAAATAAATAAATAAATAAATAAATAAATAAATAGATGATGATGATGATGATGATGATGATGATGATGATGATGATGATGATGATGATGATGATGATGATGATGATGATGATGATATAAACATATTGCCCACTTAAAATAATGAGAATGTATGGAACAGAAGCCAGAAATGTCAACATGGCTCAGGAGCACAGAACAGGCATGGTGCTAGTTTATTAATATAAACTGAGAGGCCCAAAAGATGATATCAATGCTGAATAACAGTTCTGCCTCCTCCTCTTTCCATTTTTTTGTTTCAAAGGTTTGAAAAAGGAGTTCATCCTCATGATAAAGCATATACTACATACATCCAACCACAGTCCTGAAGCACATCATCATGTAGCAACAATATCAGTCCACAGTCGTCCAAAAAAAGGATTCTAGGTCACACACAGACTTGTTTTAACAACATTATCAGTGCTTTTAAGATGTTCAGCAAAAAAAGAGTACCAGACTGGTGCTCAGTAAGAACTCACATTTTGTCAACAGAGGAGCTGTACTTTTCAAACCAAATGAAATATAAACCATTGGCACTTTGTGAGTCCCACTGACAAAGATGACATAAAAAAGACTGTGGTTTGAGCTTGCAGTTATTGACCAGAGCCTTTTGAGGACAAAACTAAAGATGGAGTCTGTGCTTGCTGGGTGGTAATGACAGAGGCTTCACCCAGCCTAGGCCATCCCTTAGTAGACTGTGAGAGAATGGGAGACAGAACACCAAGGTCTTCACTTCACTCAGAGTTCATTAAGTTAACTACAGGACGTACGGTTTTCCCACACAGCACGGTACACAACCCTCACCTGGCCACCGTGCTGACCCTAACAAATATGCTTTCCCTTATGTATTTATTGATCTTCTTTGCAGTCTATTCATCTTATCATTCATTAATTCTTTCTTGGATTTTTCAAATCAGCAGCTATAAAACAGAGGAGCAATATACAGTGTTCTGCAAAAAAATATTCAAACCCCTTTAAAGTTTTCAACACTGGCTAATTTGGAAATAATATTACGTGAATTTTTCCAGTTTATCGTGAACTGGTGTGTTGCCAAGATCAAAATAAGTTATTTGATTAAAAAAAATGCGTGGAACTGTTGAAATATGCTGGTTGCATAAGTGTTCAAATCCCATGCAATATTTTTTGGTAGGCTGGAGTTTGGCCAACTATGTATGTGGTTTTCAGGTTGATTCCATAGGCTGTTTGGTCATAGGCTATTATTTAAAAAAAGTGTTTGATAGTCCCAAGGTTCACATTGTTGCTGAATTGGAAAGGAGATGAGTAAGCATGAATGTGACTAAATGTAGGCACTGTGTATACACTACACATGAAAAGAAACAAGTCGGTGAATAAGAGAAAAAAGCATTTCATAGGTCTAACAACAAACAAATGGCTCAGTTTTTTTCTAATATTTAGCTGTGCTGTGTAGTTAAGAATCTAGAGATGGGATGAAAGTGAAAAGAATGGGCAACAGACTGCAGGGAAGTTACACAACAGTTATAGGATTCTGCAATGAAGCAATATGCAGGGGGCCATAAAGGTAATTTCATAATCCACATATGACAGTTTGGTTATATTTCCTACATCTTCTTGTTGCTGCCAAAAATTGCCTAAACCTCTCTGTTGTGGTAAGAAAGAAAAAGACTAAGAAAAAAAAAAAACATATCTTTTTCTATGCCATTTGCAATAACATAATTACCATTCTTGCAGTGCAAAGATATCACTGACAAGCCAGTCAAATGGAACAATGTGACATAACTGGAAGGAAGAATAATACACTATGCTGTTGATACTGTAAATGCCTTTCTTTTGAAAATTATCAACAAAAAAATCTTTTGGATGTAGTAATTCCTATGAGTATCTCAGTACCTGTGAAATGTCAGGGTATGACAGCATCTTTAGACATATTATTAAAAGGTGATATGGCAGGTGAAAGCTGAATATTAAATAGATTGTCAGCATATTTCTTCTGTGCTATATTAATGTCTATGAAAAATATTCTGAGCGGTCACTAGCCAGACAAATAAAATATAATAACAGTGTGAGATGAACAGACCTCAGTGCTGTTTGCTGCTGCCTCTGTGCGTGCTTTCTGTTCTGTTTCACCAGACTGCCGCTCGACAGACATTTTGGGAACACGATATTGTAGTATACAAAACCTTTTCCCCGGTGGATATTTATACACTTACATTTGTTGCCTTTCACAGTCTTCAGTCAGTTAATCTTAACTTGAGACTGGCCAGTCTAAAACCTTATCTTTGGCAAAAGTTTTAATACAAAAAAAAAAAACAATCTTCCTTTACTTTAGTTTTTCTTATAGGATAATCAATTATATTTTCTTTATCAGGATAATCTAACACGTTTTATGATTTAGGTACATTTAAATTTAATTAGATAAATATATTATATAAATTATATTATATATACTAAATATATCCAGTATATCCAGTATGTATATTACGATGGAACTGGAAAGTGCCGTTGGTTCATGTTTAACTCCTAGGCAACCACTGGCTTTATTTTCCAGATAAGAAGGAAAGGAAATGGTTTGCCATTGCCTTCTTCCAGCGTATTTTTCCCTTAAAGGGATGCAAACATAGAGGAGAACCTACAAACTCCACACACACCCCTGAGCTAGACTTGAACCCCACAAGCAGCCCAGGAGCTATGAAGCACCAGCTTACCCTGCTGTAAGACTGCATCTCATAGTTATTTTATATTATATTATATTATTTATTTATTTTAAGTAGACATTTCTGGGATTAAGCAGAAAAAAGCTCTAAGATATACCATGGATGTTAAAGCTACAGCAGAAAAAAAAAATCTGGAAATTAAACTGAGAGTCAAAAAGGACCCATTTTATTTTTAAATCCAGCAAAGAGCAATTTTGTCCTCTATGGATGGGCTTTAAAAAATATGAGCTGTCCTAATTAAAGTTGTCACTCTTCATTCCAATTTCTCATCTACCTGTGGTTTTCTAACTCGGTTCTGTTGGTCGCTGGTAGGAAACCAAACAGTGCTTGCAGTTAGAAGAGAACACATTCAAAAGATCCAAAGTTTACACTGTGATCCAAATTTGATTGTTTTCTTTTTTGTTAGTGACACAGTTTTGAATAAAAAGGTAAGCAAATGTATGGTAAGCAACTTACACCACTGGCTGCAGGAGAAAAAACCTTAACAAAGCCACAGTTTGGAAGGAAAGGAGTAGCTGTGGCTTCAGTATGTCTGAGTCTGAGTTTCCAGCCCTATTTAAAAAAGTCAGACTGAAATGAATCAGTTCCAAAATTGAAGTTCCACACGCAGCTGTGCTCTGCTCATGAAAACCTGACTTGAAACAGATCTAGACCAAAAAAACGGGGTTCACAGGTTTTCCTTCTCCTCAGCTAGGGCTGAGTTCTTCCAAAATACATTTTACACACAAAATACATTGATTATGAAATTCTCAGAGGTTTAGACCCCATCCTAAAACACAAAGGCACAGTAAACTATGGATGGGATGTCAACTCATCACTGGGCAGGCATATGCTGCCACTCATATCAGTATAACAAGGAAAATTTAAATTCTGCAAGCCAACAAAAAACATGTCTGAACTGTGGGAACATGCACACAAACATGAAGACAACGTGCAAGTTGAGCTGAGTCAGCGTTGAAACTAGAACAATATTCCAGCCCATGAATTATGAGATGTAAAGCGCCAGCATTGCCAGTGTGGTACTGTGCCACCCATTCTTCCTACATCTGGAGGGTTTCAGCATGAACTGCTGTTACGACCCGGCTCGTCGGCTAGGGGACCGATTTTAAGGATCGTCGCATTTTAAGGGAAACGGGAGACAATGTAGGTGGTAGGGGAAGAACCTTCTTTGACCATGAACCCGATACAGTGAACAAGTGACGTTTATTTACAGTGGGATGGTGATGCACATCTATACAGTTACTTAATCAAACAAAAACCAGAAAACAGGCGCAAAACAGTTATACAAAACATAGGCGGTTCCTAACTCAAAACACAACAAGAAGACAAAACAGACATTCCGACCTGGGCCACGAAAGAAAAGAAAAATGACAAACTTGAGCCCAGAATACAACAGATTGCTTACGGGTTAGCAACAGGTAGACAAAAGGGGTGTGTACTCCCCGGTGCTAACACTGTACAAAACAAGGGCAAACAGCGAAATCCCCCGCTAGACATAAATTGCCAGAAAGCACGATCAAGATGGAGCTGTTGCCGCCGCCTCCATGGTGGTCCGCACAGATAAGCGTCTGGCGGGGGTGACGTCATCTGCCGACGGACCAATCCTGGCTCTGACGGACCGGTCAAACGCTGAACCCCTATGGAGAGACCGCGCGAACAGGAACACGGCAATTCCCCACCAGAAAAAAAAAAACAAGAACCGTAACAACTGCATACCATTATGGATGCTACCTTTCCATATAAGATGTCTTGACCACTCTTGTTCTACAACTTAAATCCAGCGGACAGTTCTCGTAAGTGCTTCCATCGTATGGTGCTTAGAACCTTTAGAGTCCCAGAAGCAGCCAATGGCTCCTTCCTCCTCCTCATTTGATGTCTTTTTCCTTCTCGCGTGGACTGCTTTAGCTAGGCTGCATGGCATTCCAGTTTTGAGATGATGCCAATTTTGATCTGAGTGATGATGCTGCTCCTTTAAATGGACGTACACCAACTTAATGTACAAATTAACTGAATACCTCTGAATGAATGCGAGGTCAAATAATGTGCAAAAGCAACATCTTTAAGGCTTACATGATAGGAAATTGGCTTTAAGTCACAGACTACTACAGTGCTTTTTACAGGGCAACTCAGTAAAGGATAAGGACATTAAAAATGCTGATATGAAGGAGTTATTATCATTAACAGGGTCAGTCTTCACAGTCTTTTTATGGGTTTTGTTTTAACTTGTATAAATAACATTTAAAATCAAATTCCTGCACTTTTGGTGGACATAACAGCATATCATTCAGAGCAGGCTGCTATCACGAGTTTACACCGTCTCCATAAACAAGATTATGTGCCATACTTAGTGTGTTTCATGGCCAGGGGATCAGAGTGGATAAGAACACAGACGTTTAGACGTAAGGTTGCTATCTCAAGTCCCAGGAGGATCCTGCCGCAGCGGCTTTCTGCAAGGTACTTAAACTGCACAGCTATAGTAAAAACATTCTGCTGTTGAAACGCTTAGGCAAGTCACTTTCAATGAAAGTTCTGGCAAACCGACGGAAAAATAATAACGGCAGCAATAAGTCAGTAAGTGAAAAGGTGCCCAAGTAAAAAAAATGAATTCCACTATCTGTAGTCCAGCCACATCAGCTCTGGTTCCCTCCGGACTAGAAGAGCGGGTTTATGACACAACCTGAGACAGCAGAGTGATAACTTAGATTGAAATGAGCTGGTGTTAATTCTTAGAAAGGATGACGGAACTGACCAGGCTGGTCTAAAACTGAATGAGGCCTTGGAAATGAAATGAAAGATAAAGTAGTTGCACTTATTAGTTATACTTCCTCTAGCGAATTAAAATCTTGTCCAAAGGGGGTCGTGACTTGTGCGCTAAAGGCGGAAACATTTTTGGATTTTTTTTTCCCCTCCTTTAACATGTAGGTGCGTTATTATCGACACTCATCACACAACGGTCAGGACTTCCAGGGTTTCAGCTGTGGAGCCGTAAATTTTCCTGTTCTAAATGTTTTGCTAACACCGCCTCGGGACTTAGAGCAAGGCATCAGGAGTGGAGCAGTGCCATTGTCATGCTGCAGACTGTGTGACTATGGCTGTGACCTCCTTCAGATGTTTCATGAAGGTGCTGGCAAAAAAAGAACTCGCCAAGAATATTATGTCATGTCCTTGTACAGATCTGCTGTCTGCCGTTGGTTCTGGTTCTGGTTCATATCTGTCATCATCATTCCTGCCATCACTTCCTCCATCTGAACTAATCATCTCGAGGCTCTAGCACTTTAAAAAAAAAGTTTAGCCCCTACACTTTTGTTTGCTTCTAACATTTGGAGTTTGGTGATTTTCGCTTGTGGTTTGACTAGTTTGTAATTTTCTGAGTTAGTAAGCAGATTTGTGACCCTTGTGTGCACTTTTTGAGAAGTGATTTCTTGAATTGTGTGTGTGTGTGTGTGTGTGTGTGTGTGTGTGTGTGTGTGTATTTATTTGTGTGTTTGTGCATTGAATGTGTATGGTTTTGTATTGGGAGTGGTGCCCTATTCCTATTTGTGTGTTTTGGTCAGTAGGTTGGTTCATTAGTTTAGAGCAATGTAGTTAATAGGAGTGGAATACGTCCTTTCTTTCCAGTGTAAAAGGTAGATTTATTATCTTTTGTTCTTCACACAATAAAATAATTGGCTTGTTTTTCACTTGGGACACCTTAGAGCACAAGACCATTTTATTTGTGTATTTTCACAATATCACTAACATACCTGGCAATAAATCCTGCCAGAAAATCCCTTGGTGTTTTCTAGACAATAACTATACTCAACACCTTCCTTCTCCTTTCCCCATTTTTATGTACGGCTCCTTCACCCCTAGCATCTGACGGAGTCTAACCCTAAGAAGGGGTCGTAACAATTAACAATGTACAGTATAATACCCCCCGCCACCATATCGCACCCTGGCTTAGTTTAGTCAATGACCATAGAACATTGCCTCCTTTTTTTGACAAGCACCAAACTTGTGGTGAACCACAGCATGTGTAATTTAAACCGTGACCACAGCAATGGTGACTTCCTGCACTTTCAGTTAAAAGGTTGACTGTTTTACTTTCATATTAATTATCATAAGCCACTTGCTAAGGTTTTCTATTTGTCATGTGGATTCAGCAGAAACATCACAATGTAAATGGACAGCAAAGTACCAGAGCACAGAGTTACAGGCTTTTAAACACTGAGGCGGTGGAGAATGATGCTCTCACGGCACCAAAAATGAGCAGTGGCAAAAAAAGTACTATTGATGCTGAAAAAGGTTGTAGAAGGAAGGAAATGTTTAATTTTAATGAAATAGTAAGGTGTTATGTGCAAATTCTTTTGCCACATTCATTTCGAATCTTCCATATTAATTTACCGTGAGGCCATTTTACGCATAGATGAAAAATGCTCTGTTCGTACGATGTCAGTTTTCATTATACACTGGCAAAAAAATATTGGCGGTCTGAAATGAGAACAGTGTTAAGTCATATGATCAATTTCCTCTTCGGAGTCCTGCTTTTTCACCTCCTCTCTTTTAACTCCAGGATGAATAGACATCTATTTAATCCAGGTAAGGTGTGCCTTAATGCTGCATAAAATTTCAGCTCAGTTCAAGTCTATGAAGATCTTTGCTTTCATAGCCAGCGCTACTCATATGCTTTAGTCCATGGATTTCATTTATTTTGTAGAAATGAATTTCCATAGACAGCCTGCCTTAACTTCCTCTTCTGGGTTACTGCTAGGAGGTGCCCAACTAAGATCTAATTTAAAGATTGACCTTGGCCAAGGAGTTGGGGCAAATCATACATTTACTGTCATCCATATATCCAGCCGTTGTCATGAACAGCTCTATCCTGGTCAGGGTGACAGTGGTCCTGAGCCTATCCCAGAATTGCTGGGCACTAGACTATGAAATGGCACCCCAGAAGGACACCAGCCCATTACAGAGTGGCCATAAATGCACCCAGGAGAAATCAACACAACCATGGGGAGATCATACAAACTCCACACAGACTGAGGCAGACTCCAGGCCACCAGCCAGTAAGCTGCCACTTTTACTATCAGCCTGCCTATATCATAAAGATGCATGGAGTGGTGAGTCTTGATCATAAAAATGCACACAGTGGTCAGTCTGAGATAAAGAAAAGCAAAACTACTCACCCAAAAGTTCAGGTTATGTCTACCAAGATGAATCTTCAAATGACTGTTGTATTTTTGTGATTTTTGGATATCCAGATATTTCTTTGCTTATTTTTCTTTCAGCCACTGCTTGCCCAATATGAGATGGTGGTGTTCCGGAGCCTCAGAAGGCATAAGACAGCATATAGCCTGGAAGGGACATGAGTCCCTCATACAGGGAAAATACCCAGATACCAATGTTCACACAAACACAAGGTCATGTAAGATTCACACAGAGTCAGATTCAAACCCGTAGCCTGAGCTGTGAGGCACTCGAAACCATTCCACCCTCTGCAGACCGAAAGTATAAACGGCAGTTAGAAAACATAGGGTTTGCTAAGAATGCAGGAGGGGTAAGCTGCTTCCTCACAGCATCTCGGCCGCTTGCCTACTTTGGGGTTCAAGTCCAGCTCAAATATGTATATATAAGTCAGTCATGACTTGATGGGACTTTCTACTCCCAAGAACAGAATACTTTAGGGGTTTTCTTGTTCTATAAAAGCTTGTCAGAGATGAGTTCTGGTTCAGTTGCAGTATTCAGCATGAATTGCTTCTCTGAACTTGATCTGCTTTTATAACCTTTTGCTGAATGCATGCAGGCCTGTGTGCACAAGTGTGTGTGTGAAGTGCGTACCTCACAAATGCAACACCCGCATTACGCTTGTGTAAGAGCTGTTTTAGATCGCTTCCTCCTTTAGCCGCAAAGCAGCAGCGAATGTGCCATGGCTGTTTTCCCCAACTAAGCTGGATGAAAATGAATTGGATTACAACATTAGTGTCAGGAAACTGAGCAGCTTGTCTGATGTATGCTCTAACCCCGCGTTACAAGGCGGACCACAAAGTCGCTCGGCGGTTTCTTCACAAAGCTTCTCGCATTAGGAGAAAATTATTTACCTTCAATTGCTGTAATCTCTCAACGCAGCCCCAGCATTGCCTGTTGAGCACTCGGGGGCTCTCTGAACAGAGCAGGCTCCAACTTTATTAGATTGGTTTTTTGAAGCAATGAAGCAATGAAACTGCATGCACATATCAGGGAGCTCAGTGACTTTTATTAGAGCTTCGCTTGTAAACAGGAAAGGCAGAATGACTCGACAGTTGGGTCAATATTCACTTTTGCATCTCATATTGACAATTAATATCTGCTCCTGATACACACCTGAGGACTTCATCAGATGCTTATTTAACTGATCCTGGATATTAAACAAGATATGTTTTGTATCTCATTTACAACTGTTTTCATAACTCTTCCTAGGCATTATATGAAGTTTTTAAGTCCGCGTCAGCAGCTTCCATTTCCTCCTTCAGCCAGCTTACTATTGCGGCTGGGTATCTGAAGACTGGAAGGCTGCATGTGCCAACAGCTCTGATCTTATTCTTTCCATTTAGCTGGCTCCTTAGGACCTTATTAGGTGTTTACTTTATTGAGGATTTTTCGATGCTATCTTCAGTGTATTTATTTGGAAGAGATACACTATAAGGCCAAATGTATGGGGACACCCCTTCTAATGACTGAGCTCAGCTGTTTTGTATGCACCCATGCAGCCTACAAACACTTTCTAGACAACTGTGTGCTTCCAGCTTTGTGGCCAGTTTGGCGCAGCTCCTTTCAAGCTTCAGCATAACTGTGGCCCAACCCCCTTGACCTTTGGGTGCGCAACCCATCGATGCACAAACCGTGCTCCAAAACATGGTAGGAAGCCTTTGCGAAACAGTGGGGGCTGTTACAGCATCAAAGGGGGAGGACAACTCCGTATTAATGCCCATGGGTTTGGAATGGGAAGTTCAACCAGCACATATGGGGGTAATGCTTAAATGTCCACATACTTTTGGCTATGCAGTGTATACATACAAAACAATATATATATATATATATATATATATATGTTTTGTATGTATGCTAAATATATATATATATTTAGCTATGCTTAGACAAACATGGGCAGCAGGGTGGCTCAACTAGTAGCGATATTGCTTCATAGCATCTGGGCTGGCCTGGAACAGCTCTGTCTAAGTTTGTATGTTCTCCCTGTGCCCGTGTCTATTTCCTCCCACTGTCCAAAGATATGTGTTTTATAAATTGGTTTGTGCACCTTGCCTGTAGTGTGGGTGTGTGTGGTTTCCCTGTGATGGATTGGCACCCCATCGAGGAGGTATCATAACATACAGGCCTCTGCTTCTAGGATAGGCTCCAGACTGCTGCAGTCCTGCTCAGGAGAAGCAGTTTATGAAAATGGATGGGACTTCATAAAATTCTCGAAGGCATTGCATAACATTCAAACACAGTCTGCGGTATGTGAACATACTGAACAAATTAGCATTGTTTTTAGGGTGTGCAGATATTCTGAACTTACAACCTTCTAATTTTAACCCAAGCGGTACACCCAGGGCTCTATAGTATGCACCTTAATGTGTGTGTGTTCCTGTGTGTATGGGCAGGGTTGGCAACACCAGTACATTTGGCATACAGCCCAGCCCAGTGTGGTTCTGCATAGCCTGGATGTTTAATTTATTTTGGACCTGCAGAGTTCCAGGGCCTTCAGCTCATTCGACTCTCAGAGAAGGGGCAACAGTACAAGGACAAGCAAAGGGCCAAACCTAGCTGGACACTATCAGTTAATTTGACAAGGGCATGACAAGGAAACAGACTGAACAAGCAACCGAGAAAACCTTCACAGTAGGCAGATGATTCCAGGTTCATGCGAGATCATGCTAAAATCAGCTGTGAAAGTCAACAGCAGTCACTGACTATCATACATGATCCATGGAGGTAAACGGAAGAATGACCTTGCTGTGTGTGAACTTTTTCCTCAACTGTAAGTTTAAAAAAAGCAGAAAATTTGGGAAATTCAAACTATTTTGATCTCATTTATCTGAAGGAGCCAAACATGCGACATGCAGACATTTGCATTCGGTATCAGAAAAAGGAGCATCTTTGTGACATGGCCTAAAAGTGCAAAAATAAAATCCAAACACACACAGTAAATTGTTTTTCACTGCCAGAAAATACACTCAGGGAGCAATAAAGAAAGAGCGGTCAACCAGATTTTGGTGAAAAATTGAGAGCGCTCAGCTTTGGTGTGGCTCGAGGCTGGTGACCAGCATGCAGAAACATTACTCAAAGTGTTGCTCCTACAGTCTCCAAAGCCCCAAGCAAGAGGCTGGACCGCCCAGCCATGGCACACGAGACTTTAATGCAGTGACTGGCGGCACAGGGACCAGTGTTCATTTCTGCACTCCAGCCAGTGCAAAACACTCGTGGCCAGAGCTTAGAAGCAGAAAGCAATTGGGTCAGAGTGCTGGTCCAGGCCAAAGTGCACACAGTTCCTTATTCCCCTTTGATCTGTTTCCAGTTTATAGCACAACGGTCAGGATTTTGCCGCTACGTTTCTTCATGTTTCTGTGCACTTGCGTGTCGCTCACTGTCAGTCAGTCACACACACTGTCACTGTCAAGTGATTATCTTTAAGAAATCTTTGCTTTGCTTTTTGTGCACTTTGTATACCGTAAGTATATCAACGTCTGGTTTAATATTTATTTAGCTGGCCCAAAATAGATAATATTTGTTTTTCGCAGCAGCACTCTGAAAATACAAATCTACTAGCAGTCTTATCTTGGCATGCACTTTATTAAATCATGTACGGCCTCATTTATTCCAAGGCTTTAGCTGCAGATTTTGACCCATGCTTTCCGTTAATTAAGCGTGGCTCTCGGACACACAAGGGGGTTCCGAGTTATTTGCGGTGTTCGGTTTCTCCGTCCCGGTGACATTAGTGGGACACATAAAACAAGGCTGCTCTAACATCTACTCACCTGTCGAGAGCCGAGAATGAATCACTGGTTTGTTCTGAAAACTGAGATGTTAACTCACAGCTCAACTCTGTGACGCTGCTGACGGTGGGCTGCTTGTAATATATTCTATCACATGTGAAAATGAGATGAACGTGTCTGTAAAAGACCCAGTTTGGGAAACGAGGAATAAATCACTTAAATCCATCTTTATCATTTTGAGTTAAATGGAGTTTTTTTGGTGTGCACTATTCCTCCTCTTTAATAAATTTCTATAATAATTGTAGTGCTTTCTGTAGTGTTTCAAAAACCTATGTACAGCCTAGGCGCTGGGAGGCACCAAGCTGCGCCACCCAGCTTACATTGTAGTCAACGAAGGCATTCTTTTTGTTTAATTTAGTGACTGAGCCCGTTCATTCCTTTTTCTGAGAGTGTAGCTGGTGCAATGTGAGCTGGTAACCTCCTGGAGTTGGCCATTCTTTTTGTAAATATTACTGTCTGCAGTTACCAGTGTTTATTTATCATTAAAATCATCATAAAATCATTAGCATTAATGTTGTGATATTCTGGTTGTTATAATTTCATATTCTTTGTCAAAGTGTTGTTGTACCAAGCCAGTTATTTAACTACTTTCACTTTAAATAGTTTGACACGTTAGATAAATCAAAAAAATAAATAAATAAAAAAATCAATTTAAAATCGTTGCCACGTGTCTAATTCCTACAGGTTTTCATGTTTTCTATTTCCAGATTTTAAAAAAGTTGTTACAAAGTCTTATTTTAGCAAGTATTCACTTGGCAAAGCTGGGTAGGGAATATTAGCAAAAATTTGCAGAAACAATTTCCAAAATTAACAGTTTAAAAAGTATTAATACCACATATCTTTTGATTAAATACCTTAGCCCGGACAAAATGGAGGGTTGCGTCAGGAAGGGCATCCGGCGTAAAAATCTGCCACACCAAATATGCGGACGAGCCGATCCGCTGTGGCGACCCCTAATGGGAGCAGCCGAAAGTCGGTTTTATCTTTTGATTAAATACCTTATCATAAGTACTTTGACACAACCGAAAAACAGTTATGCCGAAAGGTTCCTTTTTGTTATCTATATGTGGTATTTATTTATTGATTTTACCCTTTTTTCAACTGTTTGAAGATGGTAATAAAGTAAGTACTTTTTCCACTATTTTCTCTAATAGACATATAAAGCAAACCCCGTGAATAGTTTCCCTGCATGCACTGGGCTTCAGAAGTATTAACATGAGTCGCGTTTCCATGGCAGTGGCAGAGACAGTCAGTTGCAATACTTTGGAAATGAAATCTTTGCCCCTTAAGGTTCTCCAAGAAGAATTTATTCAGTTTGTAGTTGGAGGGTGGGCAGAGTAATTGGTGGAGGGTAATCACTACTCTCCCCGGAGCGAGTGCCATGGTAAAATGTTTCGATTCTAGTAAAGACAGTGAAATAAATGAATTCCAGAAACAAACCCTCAGAGGTAGGGGGAAATATTGTTGTGTATAATTGTGTCTGTGGATGCAGAATTGTTTTGCTGGAAGTGAAAAGCTTCACAGCTTTCACTCAGGCATGTTCAGAAATAAAATAATCTATTCAGTCAGTTAAAAATGTTATAGAGTTTGTTGTGTGATAGGTGTAAATATTTGTAAGGTGCTTCAAAGTGTCATAAATGTGACTACAAATCTTTAAATATAGACCACATTGTACTTTCCCAAGAGGTCCATTTAACTGAACAGTCGCTGCACAAACAGGTGTAGAATTTCTACTGAAGGTTTTTCTGAAGTTGCTTCTTCTCCAGTGGCATCCAGACTCTTGTACTTGGTTGCTGTGTTTGAACTGTAAAAGGTTCTGGTAAATCCAAAGTTGGTCGTCTAACATTTTGTGGTTGTTAAGTGACATCAAGCTGATGTCAACTCATGGTCACTCTGTGGACTGTCGTCCTGAAATGCACCCAGGTCTTCACCAAGACTTGACAAAGGGGCATCCATGGGCTGTGGTGACCGTGCCCATCCACCGCATTGCAGGTCTTCCTCTTTGATGATTACCTTCCACTTTGCCAAGCGTGAAATCCTTTTCCAGCAACTGTTCTCTTCACATGATTTGTACACATGAAGTAAGACAGTGGAAGCCTGGACATTTGAGCTTCCAATGACAGCTTTGGCTTGATTTGCTCCAACACCCATGCATTTGTATCCCAGGTGGTTCGGGGTGTGGGCAGCACTGCAGTCCAAAGGTGTCCATTTTTTTCCTGTCCAACTTTTTCACTGTCCAACTCTCACATCTACTTGATGTGACTGGGAACACCATGGTTTGGACAAGTTGGATCTTTACATCCCTGAACTTGAGAGTTTTGTCCAAGCTCTTAAAGGCTGTCTAACATTTCAGGCCACCTTTAAGCCACCTGGCAAATAATGGCAGCTAAACAAGTGTGACAAACTGCTGATAATAATTTAGCACATCATGAAGTGCCACAAGCTTTTAGTATTGTTTAGGCCACTAAACAATACAAAAGGAATTACAGTAAATGTGCAAAAATTATGACATTTTCTTCAGCAACTTTGATCCCCATTCCCCCTGGACTTGACTCCTGATCGGTCCGCACTTCACAGTGCTTTGGTGATTTTCTGTCTTGTGTGGCCAATCTTTCAATAGACCCCCCACAATGCTGCAGGTGAGCTAATTGGGTTTCATTGTTTTTAAAGTATACCTCTGTTCTCACCTTATCTTCCATAGTTCAACCACTTTCCTGAAGTCTCTGTACGCTAATAAAAGCAGGGGGCAGCTACATGCGCTTGGAAACGAATGCAACAAAGGACAAATTTAAAAAGCACCATTTCAAGAACGCAAATGAAATCTGTGCTTTGTGTGCTCTGTTTTGTTCCCTCTTACACAGTTAAGTAGCCCGAGAAACAGTCTTATGACTCTTCAGCAAGTCATGCTGATCTGATATTTGGATAACTAATAGTTTTTGACCAGTGTTGTTAGGTGCAGGCTACTTTGATAGCACCTTCTTGGTCACATGGTCTAATTGATGTTGTTTCCCGAATTAAATGAGTGCTTTTTTTAAGGACCCTCCATTATGAACAAAATATTTCTGAAAGACCTACAGTATCCTCAGAAATGCCTGGCACCCTTTTGTAAAAATAAACAAAATGAATAACATTTATACAGCTATGTATCATTTTATGCTTGAATATTGTCTGGCACGTGGAGAGACACTAGACAGAATGTGTGGCATAAGCACTGTAACACACCATGTCACAACCCACACCTGGTCTCCATGCCAACTTTAACACATTTCTAGTTATGAACAACAAACACATACAGTAGTTGCCCTGACAGCTGCATACTGTTTTTTTATACAGTTTTTTTGTGCACATTTACAAAGGATGTCAACATTTTTGGATGCCGCTATATTATTATCCTTAATTTTTTTGGATTTGGATTAGACTCCATCCATTCATCCATCCATCCATCTATCCATTCATCAATTCGTTGCTGTTACCCGTTTATAATGAGCTGGGCCACAGTGATCCACAGCCTTTGGATGAAACTGATGCCCTTATTATCTCTTTATCTGGCAGAGCTCTGCAAAAATGAAATCAAAATGCTACCGGTGATGTGAGATGAAGTTGGAATCAAGTGAGCAGACACTTTGGTATTCATTCTTTTTATAAGCGCCCACTGCTGCTATACATGCTGTAAACAACTACTTTACTAGTACTACGGCCTTGATTCAAAAGCAAAGACTGTGGTTAGTTTCAGTGAAGCTTAAATGTTGACTTTTGGATGACCCCCACCACCACCACCAATTCATGTTCCAGATTGTATAATTTAATGCAAAATTGTTGGGTCATTTTTCTCCTCTATGTCTCCTTGTATTATATAAAAGGCTAGGTATACATTTATGGAAGAGGGGAAACTATATTTACCTATTTTACTACTTTGAGCTGATCACACACATTTCAGCAAAAAAATCCACCTGCTGAATTCCCAGTTGTGCAATGACTGATGCTGCTAGCAGATGATGCAACTGTGGAGTAACTGAACACAACTTGTGGAGATACTGTAATGCTTTTGTTTGGCCTGCAGTTATACACGTACAGTTTTTCTTTTAAATGCACAAATTGAAATAAATGTTTTAATTTAAAATTATTATTATGTTTTAATTACATTAACGTTTCTATGTCCACAAGTTAATCAAAAAGTAACAAAGCATCAAATAATGGTTGGAACAAATTTGTTCAGTGATATTTTTATAATTTTATTCAAATCCTTTCTGTATCTATTATATGATGTTTGCTAAAAACTGAATAGAATGTGTAGAATATATATTTATATGTCCGTTTATGGAGCAGGGTGTTCTTGGTGGATCAACTGAGGGTTTGTACCTTGTATTGCAAATGTACCAAGGTCTTTAACAACCAAATGATGTGACAGACTAGGCTGCCTGAGTATAATACAGTAGACTGTACCCATCCATGCAGTCACTCGGCCACTGAAACCGAGGCACAACCCTGTGTGCACGTGCGTGTGTGTGTGTGCTATTCAAGAAATCTGTGCTCAGTTCTAGCACCTGGTGGGACACACTGCCAGCTGATCCAATGGAATTATTATTATTATTATTATTATTATTATTATTATTATTATTATTATTATTATTATTATTATTATTGATTTATGGATGTGGTGAAGGAGGACATGCAGGTGGTGGGTATGATGGAGAAAGATGCAGAGGACAGGAAGAAGTGGAAACAACTGACCCGCTGTGGCGACCCCTAACGGGAGCAGCCGAAAGAAGAAGAAGAAGAAGAAGAAGAAGAAGAAGAAGAAGACATTAAAACAGCAAAATTAAAAAAGTCTCATCTCCACAATCCTTATTCAATAAGCTATCTTCTCATTTACACGTACGAAACAGGTGCCACAGGAAAATAAAATAGTAGAGTACAGAAAGCAGTGTGAGCTGGAGAAGAAATTAAAACATGTTTGATCTTAAATATTGAGTCTGTGCCTCATTTCCAACTGAGGACTGCATTTGACCTTTTCACCTCTGTGATATTGTCACCTCAACACCTTATGACATAATTTGAGTCTAAATGGGCTTTACTGCCAACTAACAGTTGTAAATGTGAATGGTTATTTACACATTGCAACAGAGAAATTTTACAAAATAAAACAGTGAAGAAAATGACAAAATAACTAAATGAACTGTGAGACTTTGTTTCTCAAAAAATGTGAAGCTCAGACATGTGTAACCTGAGGTAGAAGTGTGATCCTTTCCAGTAATTTCCAGTCCTTCCCATTAGTGTCACCTCAGGATGGTATTTCTGAATCATGTATGCCTGCAAAGCATATCCCTATTGCAANATTATTATTATTATTATTATTATTATTATTATTATTATTGTTGTTGTTGTTGTTGTTGTTGTTGTTGTTGTTGTTGTCCCAAACCTGTTACCTTTGTAAATATTCACGGTGTTATCAAATTTGCAAATGGTATTACTATGGTCTACCATTTTTTTTACTGTACTGACTGCAGATTTCATCGTAGCAGTACAGCTCATTTGGAGGGTAAAAGTATTCATCTGTATTTATCCTTTGTCACATTGTCTCTGTCTGCAAGAATGTTGGGGGTAACCCCAGCCATTTGATTCATGCAAGGTAACACAGGGCAGCTTTTGATCCATGGGTGTCTTCATTGTATACAGCCAGAGTGGTACTGAAGATAAAACTTTATTTATCACTTCTTCTCTTTCTTGGCGTCTTAGCTTGGGGTGTTTCGGATACAACAAGGCGATGTAAGCACTGCCCTGGATTGACATCTGGTGCAGATGACACATTCGGGACCACATTCATGTTACAGCGTTGATGCAGAAGCATTCTTTTCTTCTTTGTCTTTATAGGTCCATTTCATTTGACAGCCAAGCCTAATGTAACAACACAGATTGCATCAACCTAACAGCGGTAGCAGGAAAATGTAAATGCAGAGATGTCTACATTTGACTGGCACATACAACCCCAAATTAGAAGAAGTTGGAAAATGCACATTTCAGGCTTGAAATGCAGGAATGGATGTATATTAACAAATAAAATGTTAGTTGACCAGACAAAACATGAAATATCTTGGGTTCATACTGTCTGCAATGAAATAAAATTCAAAGTAAATGTAAGAATCACCGTGTTTTTTTTTGTTTTTTTTTGCATTTTCCATACTGTCCCAACTTTTTCTGATTTGGGATTATAAAAAATACTTCCAAACAGATCATTGTCACTAGATCTATGTTTCACAATAACCCACCCAGTGACCATTTCACTGGTGCTTACATCGAGCTGCAGAATAGCTTATCGTGCCTTTTTCGCAGGGGACCTTGTGCCACCGTGGCCATCCATGGTGCTCCATCAGTCAGCACTTTTCTCTTCGATCCCTTCACGTCCATGTGTCTTGTTTTACAAAAGGAAGTAAAATGTTCCAAAAGAAATTTACATCCTCTTCATGGCAGGCGTTTTTCTCAGTTTTATCTTCTTTACTTAGTGTTGACAGCACAGTTTATGTGATGCTGTTTGCCTGCCACATGTCTTGTCTCAGTAAGGGATGAACACGCTTCCACTTTTTTTTGCTTATTTTCCTTTAATTGATGGTAAGCAGCAACAATACATACATTACAAAGGTGTTTACTGAAGTGAAAAAAAAAACGCCCACGAAGGAGACAATATGCCACCGGTAATGCAACCACATTACCATTGCAGCCTCCACATAGTGAACCGGTTTGTAGTTTTTAGGCGAGAGCAATTTCAAACTAAAGAGGTGTCTCACTAATACACAACTCAACTTTGATATAAAATTTAATGTACCATAAGTTACAGTACATATCTACACGTTTCAGTAATTTTATTTCTGAATTTTATTTAATTTCCCATTGCAACCCTTTGTTACTATAAAATACAGAAGAGTTAAATACCAGTTCTCTCACAAAAGGGCTTTCCTATTCACCCCTAAACTAAAGACATTCATCTACAGCTGTATTTAGGCCTTGGGAAAATAATATGTAAGAATTACGCACTTTACGAAGAAGAGAAAGACACAATGCGTTTGTTCTTGGTGTAGGTGTAGTGTGTGCACCTGTTAGAATAACCATTCAGAGGAAAGAACAAGAATTTCCTATAACAGGAGTCTAAATTTGCAGATGCTTTTGTTCAGAAATCAAACACAGGACAGTTCAAGTCCAAAATATTTACAACAACGAGTTTATTCGGGGGAAAAAATGCATGGCGGCATCAGGCCACCCTGAAATCGGCCCTGCCGTGCCACCCCTACCCCACCCCGAGGGGCTTCCCTTCATGTCTTTGACACCATGTGACAGGGCCGCAGGACACCGATTTTGCGTGTTTTAAGCCAAAGAGATACACAGACAAAAAACCGGCTTGTCTTCACACTTCTGTGTGTGTGGGGGGGGGGGGGCGGGAATTCATCCTTCTGCCAGTAACCACGGGGGTTTGCTTCTCTCCTATTATTCAAACGCTCTTCCACGCTTATGTATTATTTAAAAATTAACAGCGAAAGGAAGTGACACCTCCGTGGATTCCAGGCAACTTGGAACTGCCAGCTCTGTGGTTTCTAAGCAGTTCTGATGTTTGTTCCATTAAAGAAACCTCCAGCTTAGGCAGTTTGGCTTCTGCTAATGAGCTGCAACTTATAATGATGGGTACTTAGCTAAGAATGAATGTACCTGGCAACAAAGCCCAAACACCTTTTCGATATGCAAGCACTTCTATGTTTATAAGAAAGGAAGAGCCTGCTGGCTTTGCTGCAATAACCTATTTATGCATTCAACGGTTTGCTCTTCTTTAAACTATAGCTTGTTTGTGCACTGAGTGCATTTGCTCGAGCCCAAGTTTGTTTTTTTTTACAATTTAAGGTTGTTTGACAAAACTCGTGAAAGTGGGGTTGCTGACATCACACACACAACGCAGGTAAAAACCCGCTGATGGATTTTGCAATGCACAAGCATACACATAAACACACACACAGACTTTCTTGCTTAAAGCATAGAGTTGGGAAGGTAATAAAAGTCTGATGATGCATAACTTGCTATTACTGTCAGGGTGCCGCATGCTGATGCTTTCTCACTGAAACACACACTAGTGTGCTAAACTGAACAAGCTTAAGGCAATAAAGGTTTGTGATATACGATGCTGTACACACACACATTGGCACTTTTGCTGAATCACACACCACTGTACCAAATCAGTTAACCGTTGCTCAGATTAATACATCAGTGTGTGTGTTTCAGCAACAAAGTGCATCAGAATGTGTGTGTACAACATGTGCTGTTTTTTAGTTTTAAAAGTAATGAAGATTGGGGATGGGTTGCATAACAATGCACATCAGACCCAAGCAATGGCAGGTAATTCGGCGAGAGGATCATTAAAATGAAAGTAAAGAAATGCACATATAAGGTTGTTAAAGTAACACAAGCATACGTGAATCAAATAGCCTTTACATTTTTCCATGAGTCTAATGTCTGTTGTGTGTGTGTGTGTGTGTGTGTGTGTGTGTGTGTGTGAAGAAGAAAGCGAGAGAGACTATAAAGATAATGCCAGTTTAGATGCTGTTTTCTCTGTTTATTTGGCAGGACTATGTTTATGCAGAAACTATTATGGTACTTTATTTATATTAACAGTTAAAATGGAAAGGATTTTCAAAGGCACCACTGTTTTGAGAGTGCACAGTCTAGTCCATGTTCTGCTGAGTTGGTGAAATGACATTTCAAACATTTCTCAGTGCCATTTTTCTACAGAAATAATTTGTTCAGTAATCAATGCATTGCTTTTATAACAATAAGAATTTTATCTGCTTAGCAGACTTCTGTGCTTTTCCAAAGGTGCTTTCCATAATCCATCTTAATAATGTGGTGTACAAAGTGTTCCAGTAGTACAAATATTGGTTTTGGTCCTTCATTTTGTTTTGGTGTTTTAAATGAGGAAAAAGTTTTATTTTAAGATTTTCACAGCTGCTGAGTAAACTTTTATTTATTATCATTTTTGTGATTTTTTTTTTCTGCAGTAGAACTATCATTCTATTTCTATTTTATATGATTAAATATTTCAGACGTGTTGACGTGGTGGCATAGTTAGTAGCACTGGTGCCTCAGCTGGGTGTGGGTTCAAGTTCAGGTCAGTCTGTGTGTATTTTGCTTGCTCACCCTATCTGTACAGATTTCCTCCCATAGTCCAGAGCTGCATGTTTCAGTTAACTGGCTGTTATAAGCTGCTCATTGTGTGTGTGTGTGTGTGTGTGTGTGTGTGTGTGTGTGTGTGTGTGTGTGTGTGTGTGTGTGGACACTCTCTGATGTGCTGGTTCTATCCAAGATGAAGTTTTGCATCTGGCTAAGGTAATAGATAGATAAATGAAAGGGATGGATGGACATTTCAGCTCTACATATCTGCAGCATTTATTCTAGTTTTAAAAATTTAACTTTCATGAAAAATGCCTTAATGCCTTTGTGTTTGTTTATGTTTTTTACTTTGTCAAAGTGGAAGCCCCAGATATATGTCTAATTCACCTCCACAAATACAAATGTGCCGTCTTTACCCTTTTTAAAGCAATGTCATAACTTTTCACTGAGATGCATTCAGAATTTTTGCTTTCATGAACAGAAAACAGAGCTCCAGCGGTGAAGTCAGCATTATTTTTGTATTCTTTCCGGCAAGACGAGGCGCTGTTAGGCAATGGCTGCTGGGAGACTGGATAAGAGGTTACAAACCTCTGCTTCTTCAGCTGTACTCATTAGAATGAGAGAACATGGTGCTAACATGACATCGGCGGGGCGCGAGCGCTGCTGCCCATCCTGCTACTTGGCAACAAAGGCCCTCCACAGTAAGGCTGGTATTTCCTTTTATTAAAGCTGTCATGGATGTTGGGGGGAGTGGGAGTGCACTTATAAAAGTTAAAATATCAGAACCTCAGCCATATTCAGACAGGCGCTCTGTCCTCTTCAACTACCCTCAAACCAGGAAAGCATCAATAAAGTTCTGAGCTTGTGAAGACATAAAGAACTCCTGCGAGCTGGAATTTCCACCACAAGCAGAGTAAACTGCAAAATTAAAAAAGAAAAAAAAAAAAAAAACGATTTATAATACAGTTATAGCTATAAGATACCACGCAGACGTTTTCCAATGTATAATTCATCATACACACTTAGCAAGTGTGCAAGTAGATTCATTAAACCTCTGCCACAAAATAAACAAATTATTTGTTAAAAAGATTAATAAAAATTCAGCTGTTTTACTGATGGTTAATGCAACTGGACTGACATATTGTGAGATGTTGAACTATTAATATTATATTTATTATCATTAGAATCATTTTCCAGGGTATTTATGGAAAGCATTTTCATACTTATTTGCTGAAACTCATTGATTTCATTCCCATGCCCTGAACTGACCGAGGACAAAGCACAGCCTATACGAAATTCAAACTCCTTTAAAATCGACTGATTATTTTTATTTATTTTATTTGCCTTTTCTCAATCAGACTACACGTTCACTGTCATCCCATCAGGAGTAGCTTTATAGCCGAGTGCCCAGAGATTCCAGGAGGGGCTCCAGACTGCTGTGATGCTTTCCTTTTGGATGGGTAAGCTTCTTTAAACAATATTAGCTAATATGCTATACTCAGTTGAAGGTTAATATTGTCTATATATGTATATATGTGATCAAAGAAATATAACAGCTATAATTTTCTGTAACTGGAAGCCTCAAGTTGGGAGGGTTCATGGTATCCAGTTTCACACCTTCTCCATACCTTTGCAGCTTCTACTGTATTCAGTAGCTCAGATGCACCAGTGCCTATGATTTCCAATGTGTTTTTGTTACCCACCCCCCAAAAAGCTGTAATTGCACGTTTCATACTGAAGTCATGTTTTATGCCTGTGTAGCCCAAAATGGCTGCAATGAATGGAGTTATATCGGCCTGGGGAGCCAGTGGCAGACATACAATTAACAAGCGGAAAAAAGTGTACAGTTAGTTGTTGCTGGATATGAATTCTCATTGCCCCGAGGAACCTCATCAAACTGTGTAACCAAGCTTAAAAGTGCATTATCACAGATTGCATACTCCAGTCGTGTTTGGGTTGCATTTATTCTTTTCTTTCATGTATCGCTTCTCCTGCTGCAAAATGAAGTCCATAAATTCCCATATTATGAAAATGTTGGTTGGATGATACGAGAAGGGATTTGTCATAATATTGCTCATAACATTCCTTCCTAATGCACGGAAGCTAATATTTGTTTCTTTATGTGTGCGTGTGAAACCCTGTGTCCTGCCCCCACTGCAATGTTGTTCCAGCCTCCAGAGGAAGACTAAGCTTGTACTGGATCAGCAACAGTCATTTCACATCTCCTTCATAGAAACAGCATGGTTTTAAGGCAGGCTGCAACTGAGGGAAAAATAAGAAATTTTATATGTGGATGGAAATATATACATGTACATAAACAGTATATATATGTACCACACAGTAGTTTTACTGTTTCTAGGATGACACTCTTCTGGATTGAGACCGCTGTCATACCTGGGGTCTGATGGAGCTGCTCTTTCAATTTTTGAGTCACGGACCCAGCTGTTCCTATCAACAGTGGGTCTACCTTGGTTTTCACCTTCCACATTCTTTCCAGTTCTTCTTTTAATCCCTGTTATTTCTCCGGCTTCTTGTGTTCTTTTGTCCTAATATTTCTATCGCTTGGAGTCCCCACATCTTGGATTCACCACTGCTGGTTTCTCCTCCTTTATTACCACTGTATCTGAGTGGTTGGCTAATACCTTTTGTATCTCTCTGAATGTGGAAGCGCCTCAGAATCTTGGCTCTGTTGTTCTCCACCCCTCTCTGTGGTACTCCCATTTAGACTTGGGAGTCCAGATCATATTCCTCCCAGATGTTCCTGCATGTGATCCCTGCATCTTGGTTCTGCCTTTCATGATCTTCTGTCCCTGGCTGCTTCTTGCAGTCCCTTACTAGGTGCTGGATTGTCTCAGGGGCATCTTTGCACAGTCTGAACCGTGGTCTTGACTGATACGATGCCTCTGTTTCCACTGACCCGGTGCTGAGTGCTGGTTCTTGTGCGGCCATGATTAGAGCCTCTGTACTGTCCTTCAGTCCTGCCTTCTCCAGCTATTCTCTTTGTTGTGGACATCCCCCTAAGAGCTGAATTTTAGGGGTCGTTGGTTGGATGTACTCATGGATGTTCTGCATCTCCTTCAGGACAATAACTGTAACACTTCCCAGGCCCCTTTCCCAGTCTATCCTGCTAGTGTACAATGTCTGGATGTTGGATTTTAGATGAAAGCCTTCATTCATTGTCAAGTATCTTTTTAATCTTGATGTCAGCAACTTCCAATTCATCTCTTGTCCAGCTTACATGGCATCTGGGTATCTGATGACTGGTAGGGCACAGCTTTATGTATTGATAGCTCTGATCTTGATCTTTCCATTCAGCTGGCTCTTTAAAACCTGTCTTACTCCGTTGGGGTGTTGAGATGTTGCTGTCTTCCTTGTTTCTGCAATTCCCACTTGATTTGAAGATCTCCAGGTACTTTTAATTGTCATGCACACCTATTATGTGGCCTTGTGCTTGTTCAACTCCCTCCGTCTTTATCACTTTCCTGCTTTTTACTGCCTTCTTGCTGAACTTCTTTAGTCTGAATGACTTCCCAACATCCTCACTGTAGTTCTTGCTCATGTGGACTAGGGAGTCAATGTCACTGCCAGACATGGTGTATAGCTCAATGTCATCCATGTACAGTAAGTGGCTGATGGTAGATCCGCTCTTAAACCAGTATCTATAACCACTCTTAATAATAATCCAGCTCAGAGAGTTGAGGTCTATAAACAACAGCAGTGGAGATAGTGTATCTGTTTGGCGTGTATGTTAACGTTGTTGGTCCAGTGGTCCATTGAGTTCTTGATGAAGGTTATTAATGTTTTATTGACTTGGTTCAGCACTAGGCATTCCAGTATCTATTTGTGTGAGATTTAGTCACATGCTTTCCTGTAATCAGTCCAGGGAACGCTTGAGATGTTCTGCCTGGTTTTGAAACCTTGGTGCAGAGCTCTGTCTAAGACTAACCTGTGCTTGGAGCCTCTGGTTTTGTTTTCAATCCCCTTCTGGCCAGAACTCGTGTACCTCCCTACACGTGCTTTCAGCTTGGTGGCTGTGACACTTGACAGGAGCTTCCATGTTATTGACAGATGGGTTACTGGGCAGCAGTTGGATGGTGCTTGTCCCTTAGTGGGGTCTTTCTTTACCAGTGCTGTCCTTCCTTGGGTTGTTAGCGGTTGTTCAGTTGAGCAGCAAGATGGGAATGCAGAGCTGCTACTTTCTTTAGCCAGTAGGCATGGGTCATGCCAGGCCCTGGAGCTGCCCGGTTCTTCATGTTTGTAACCTGCTGTTGGACATCTGCTGCTGTGATGGTGGTCGGTTCTTTTCCTGGAAGTCTGTGGTGTTCTGTTTTTAGATCTCTTAGCCACAGTGCACTGATGTTGTGAATGATTCCTTCTCCCATATGTTCTCCCAGCACTGTTCTTAGTCCGCTCTTGGTGGATCTGTGGCCAATCTCTTCCTGGATTGCAGCTGAGAATGCACTTTAGATGTTTTTTGAAGAGGCCATTAATTCTTTTGGCCTCTCCTTCTTTGCCAGTGCAGTTAGTCTTTGGTTGGCAGATATGCTTTAAACCTTCTCAGGAGCCTGGATGAATCCCAATTTCTCTCTTCCCACGTGCTAGGCAGTGGTGTTATCTACTGTGATATCCAGCTGCATAGTATAGTTGTAACTATGAACTATGCAGCCACACACACACACACACACACACACACACACACACACACACACACACACACACACACAGCATTGCACACATTAGTGATGTAAGGGTAGTAAAGTTTGCTGATATATTACACATATTATATTTAAAAAATCTCCCTCTCACCTTCCCCTAACTGGGGGAGTAATATGTGTGTGTGCCTTCCTCAACCACGGGTCCGCTACCAGAGGCCTGGGAGTTTGAGGGTTCTGCGCAGTATCTTAGCTGTTCCTAGAACTGCGTTCTTCTGGCCAGAGACCTCAGTTGTTGTATCTAGAATCTGTTGCAGCCACTCTCCAAGTTTGGGAGTCACAGCCCCCAGTGCTCCTACTACCACAGGAATCACTTTGGCCTTCACCTTCCACATTTGTTCCAGTTGTTCCTTCAGTCCTTGATACTTCTCAACCTTCTCCTGCTCCTTCTTCCTGATGTTACTGTCAGCTGGGATTGCCACATCTATCACTACTGCTGTTTTCTGCTTCTTATCAACCACCACTATGTCTGGTTGATCGGCCAGTCTGTCTGGAACTTGAAGTCCCACAGGATCTTAGCTCTGTTGTTCTCAACCACTTTTGGAGGTGCCTCCCATCGGGACTTGGTGACTTCTAGTTCATACTTGGCACAGATGTTTCTGTATACTATCCCCGCCTTTTAGTGTATGCTGCCCCAGCTTGTATTTTGCATATATAGCGTGGATAGTATACAGAAACATATGCAGTATTTGTTAGTTGTTATGTAGACACATATAAATATTGGGTTCCAAATAAGTTATCGGATGCTTTCATCATCACAAAGGCAAAAAAACAGCCGTGCAGGAAAAGCAATGAATAGTTATTACTTTCATTAACAAAGTTTTATTGTACTGAGAATATTCAATTTGGTACTAGAATGGCTGACTTGCTGCAACTGCTGGTTGCAGTCACAAGGCTCCCCTGGTTTAAAGAAAGTTTAATTCAATCACATCAGAAACTAAAAACTGCATATCCTTGGATAGTATATTATTCTTTTTTTGCTCTCTCTTAAATACATATGACAATATTATTCAGCGTTTCGTTGATTCGTAAGATTCATGTGGGGATTATGTTCAGACCCTTGACCTCCAGCAGTAGTGGTTTGTACTGACGTAGTAGACCTGGCCACAACGCTAAAATAAAACGACTGGGTCAGTGTGAGCATAGACTGAGCAACATCTACATTTCAGTTCTGAAATGTGAATTTCATGCGGATGAACAAATTCTATTATCTGGGGGGTGGTAATAAAAACTGTAGTCAAACATCAAATGTGGTGCTCAGTGTGCTTTCCTCCTCTCGGGTCTGTGTCGAAGATGAGATGCACCACTTTATTAGTCCATTCGCTCGTTCTCTGAATCAAGTTCAGGTTCATGCACTCCGTCCACTGGATTGAACAAGGACGTAATATTTTACTTTCCATCTGTATTTCTTACTGTTCCTCTGCAGTCTGAGGTTCTGTGTACAGAAAGGTTTGACCCAACTGACATCCTAAAGCACTTTCAGCACTTTTTGCTGCACCAATATAATGGACAGCAAGAGAAGACCTAGAAGTGAAAGCAACATTAACAGGAGTTCTTTGAGGTGACCGCCATATCAGTGCTTTTTGATGATGGCGAACCCCTCTCGAGATGGTAATGGACACATTCTGCTCAGTCCAGGTGCTGTTTAAGAACCTTGCTGGCCTGTTTACAGACAAAAGCAGTGTCCATATCACCAGCATGAGGTGAACTGAGTAAAGCATGCAAGAAGGAAGGGTGGTATTTCTGACCACAAAAAAAACAACAAATAAATAGTTTGCCACACGAAGTGGGTTCAGCAAATGAAGGAGGCCGTCAAGCATCCTGCAATCAATTACACTTTATTGCCTCCTCGATTGGGTCTTTTCATGTCGAAGGCGTTGGATTGTTTGTCGAGGAATCGCGCCAGCATCAGAGCTGCGTTCTCTTCCTGCTGTGCCCCAGCATGTCCCAGCATGCCTTGCACAATGGGGTTTCCACTGCAGATCGTTTTCAGATCCACTGCAAACAAAAACCCCTACGCGAGATTTTTGGAGGGAGTCGGAAAAGGATCGGGCGTTGATGGAACTGCCAGACACCAGGGGTTGGGGCCATTGCCTTCCAGTAGAAGGACATTGGTTTGACCTCCCTTTTCCTTTGTATTAAGGTAAAGAGTAAAAATGCAGGGTTGTACAAATGGATATGTGGATGTACATAGTTTGGATGAACTGTAAATTGCCTTTGGATAAACTTAAATAAGGATAGTAGTCACATGAATGTGCACAAAGTTTGTGTTTAGTGTAGGACTTCTTACCCTGTGGCTCAAGAGCACCGGGATGGTCTATGAAGCCCAAGCTTGCTTTGAAAATAATCCAGACAAAACAAAAGACAAAGAATATCATGAAAATATTATGTTTTTGCTACCTATGACAGTTTTGCATGACAACAATTAAGCTTTAGTGATTTTATTTTACGATGTATTTTTGTTGCAGAGGCGATCCAATCTGAAAAACTGAGATCTTCCGATTTAGTGTGGACCAAGGTCCATATTTTTTAATTCATCAGCTACTTTTCATCCAAAGCCATCTGCAATTCACTGAAATCCTTTGCATATGTATTTGCCTCTAGCAGCAGTTTATTTGGTTCCACTATCATTAACTGAAACAGCTGACACCTTTCTCCAAGGAAACTTACTGTGATTTACCCATTTATACAGCAGGATAAATCATTGTGAGCTGTTTCACTCCATGGTAATTTTTACTAGAACAGTTCCAAGCATGTGTTTTGCTCATGGGTGCTGTAGCACGAGGTGGGGTTCAAACCTGCTGGTCCAGAGGCAGCTGTTCTAACCACTAGACCAGCTGCTGCCTCCTCTGTGAAGGAGGCACAGTGTTTTGAGGAGAAAGCACTTTGGCATCACAGTCAGCACGAAGAGTCGCTGCAACACGGGCTGCTGTTGAGCACATGACCCTATAGTCCACAGCAGATGTTCTGGGGGTGAGAAGGTTCCCGCCATTAAAAGAGAGGTGAATAACCACATTCACTGTCATCTTCACTAGGCTATAAATCTTCTGTTCTGTATAATTGTTTTAAGAGCAGATGCTTGAGATTTTATGCTGGTTTTTGTCCTTTGTCTTCTAAGGCAGCCAAAGACTGAAATGGATCAGCAACCAGACCGAGCAGATGAATGTCTCTGCACTGAGGAAGGTTATAAAAAGCACCTCCTCACCGTTACCATCTACTATCTGGATATCAAGACAACCGGCGAGTTAGACTGACACTACGGACTAAAAATGTACCGCCATGGCCCACATGCTGCTAAGTGTAAATTACTGCTAAAGAGCCGAGCTTAAAGCCACAGTCGGTTTATGATTATAATTTCACAGATTTTTTTTTCATTTTAACCAATGTCAGTCATAGCTAAAAACACATTTTCTTGTCCCCAAGTTTATGAATAAATCAAATGTTTCTCACAGGTTTGCTATGCCCTTCATCTGAATTCTTTAGGAATATTTTTGTAAATTAATTCAAATCTCAATATTCTCATTATGCTGTATTATGATAATGCAAATGAAATATTGTATTAATATGAGCTGTTTCAAATGTAATCATTTATTAATAATTTTGGCAGGTGTTGGATGGTTCATTTGGGTCTTAAAAGTGTTTCCTCAAAAGTCAGTGTGTAATTGTTCTGCATCTCAAACAAGTATCAATCTGATTTCAGTCTCTTTCACCACAGGTCAGACAGGCTGACTGTATACTCATCTTTTCACAATGAAGTAAATAAATTAAACAAATAAATGAATGAATAAATAAATAATCACCCCAAACCTTGCAGCGAATAGTTATACCTCAATGACTTTTCAGACTTGTACAGGCAGTCATTTAGGAAAGTTGGTAAAATCAGTCCGGTCATTAATCCTGCTTATCGTTCCATATCTTTTGCCTTTGTCATGGGGAAATGAATCAAAGCTTAATTTTCTTGTCTGTCTGTAACTGTTATTCTGGGACACAAACTTTTCTTGTGTTGTTTTGTAGTCCACTCAAGTCATGCATTGTATTCACCATTCCAAACACAACTTGGTAGCTGATCATTGACTGAGTGGTTTACATCATCAATAATCCATATACTGTGTGTGTGTGTGTGTGTGTGTGTGTGTGTGTGTGTGTGTGTAAAACATAATTCAGCAATAGCTATAATAAATCACAACCAAATTGGCAGATTTTTGTCAGCTGAAAAAACAAAGAACTTTTCTTCTTGGATGAGTCACAGAAGCAGAGCAGAGATTCTTCCCTTAGGGCTCTTCCTTAAAAAAATAAAATAAGAGTGCTGGAGAGACGGTTTTGATTTAATTTCTCTTTCGTCTCTTCTTCCCAGTCCTTACACATCCACTGACCCCATCACATCCCCCCAACTCCCTTTGGACTGAAGCAAGTAGTGATCTGCTGCGGAGACAGGGACAATATTGAGAAACACCAGACACAGCACAGAATGTATGGCAAGAAGCTGTAAGCTGTGACAGAAACATGACCTGGGTGTAAATATACGAGCATCACTTTTTGAGCACAAGGGTTCTTATTTAAAGTACGTGCATCGATGCCAATAAAATGTAAGAAGATGTTTGCATATTTAATTTTAAAATATTAATAAAACGTTTCAGCTTTTGGTAACTATTTGACAATTAACCCTGATGCCTGCATCCACCTGGGACTCAGCCTAGGGTTACATGCAAAACGTTTGCTTTCTCTACACTTAGATTGTATTGCCTGTTCTAGAGGTTTTTGTCTTGTAAGAGTAGATATAGGAAGTTTTTCACAGTACATTTACACCTTTTCAGTTCTGGGAAATAGTACTCTAAAACACAAAATATATGGTAAAAGTATAGGATCAATTACATTAAACTGACATGTTTTCAGCACATTTTCTCTGACTTGCTCCTTGTCATCATGTAAAGCAAAGTACTCAGTTTGGTCAAAAGTATGTGGACACTTGAGCATCACCCCCATATGCGCTTGTTGAACCTCCCATTCCAAACCCATGAGCATTTAATATAGAGTTTATCCCCCCTTTGATGCTATAAAAACCCCCAATCTTCTTGGAAGGCTTTCCACCAGATTTTGGGAATCTGTGCCCATTTAGCCACAAGAGAATTAGTAAGGTCGGCCACCAATGTCAGGCAAGAAGGCCTGGCTTGCAGTTGGCATTCCAACTCATCCCAAAGGTGTTGAATGGGATTGAGGTCAGAGCCCAGTGCAGCCATTCAAGTTGTTCCACACCAACCTGGGCAAACCCTGTGTTTATGGAGCTCGCTTTGTGGAAAGGAACTTCTTTTTCCCCAAACTGTGTTCACAAAGCTGGAAGCTCACAGTTGTCTAAAATGTATTTGTATGCTGCGTGGGAGTGGCTGAAACAGCTTAGCTCAGTCATTAGAAGATGAGGGTTTACATACTTTTGGCCACATGGTGTAGAAGCTTATTTATAGCCCATAGCTTAAAAGTAACATTAACTTGTAATCTTCTAGCATGTCACAGTCCAGGCCAGTTAGACACAAATTCTCGGAAATTTTGCTCACAAATGTTCAGTTTGACTATATTTGTGGGTGATAAGTTCTGTCAGATGCTCAAACATAAAAAAAAAAAAAAAAAAAACCTAAACGGTTGTAATAAAACTAAACAGTTATAGAGAATATAGCTTCTCGGTAGAAACCTTTTACAATAAGAGCAAAATTCCCAATTCTGATCTCCATAAAAATAGGTTATTATACCACGTAACATCCTGTGAAACATTTTTCTTCTTCTGACCAAAAATGATTTTTAAGATGTGGTATTTCTCAAGGCAATTTCACATCTTGTTCAATACAGTCGATACCTGACACCTAATCTTCGCAAATATTTAATCGCTCCATTCAAATGCGTGCCTTGTTAAACCAAGAGAGCACTTGGAGAGGAAGCCGACACAAAGGATAAAAAATGAGCCTTTTCCCTTTTTCTGGGGCATCAAATCACTTAGGACCGCTGCCGCTGGGAAATTCGCAGCGAATGAAGGTGCGCTGAGCTTTAGTGATTTATTGCTATGGGTGCCATTCATTTCGAGGCATTGATTTCAGCTGCGTTGGATACAGCATTTCCCCCGGTGTAACACATCATAGCGGAAGACCTGGCGAGGAGGTGACAAATATGAACTGAACACATATACGGGGGGAGACTTTATTTTAAACTTTTTAATATTAAAAAAAAACATGGTACAATAAATGTTAAGGCAAGATTAAAATGAAAGCTGTCGTCTGGATGTATTGTTTCTTAACATAAAGATGGGGGTTGATGCTGGACCAGCACGTCGAGTAGCAGTTCAAGCCACAAAGTGGTGAGATTTTTGAGTTTGTATTCCAGGAGGGTCCTGCGCATGGACCTTTTTATTTTGGTATCTCACTTGACTGGCTTTCAGTTTCCCTCTGTTGAGAATGCACTCTGGGAGCATAATGATGTGCATCCATAATAACACAAAGGTATGAAGAAGGGGAGAAAGCAGATACGATCCTCAAAGTGTGTCACTTTCATTGTCTTTTTACAGCGTTGAGAACGTAATGAGGAAACCGACACCAAAGCTCACAGCTGGAACTCAACTCTGGTGAAGAAGAACAGCAGCAGCTCAGAGTACATTTACACATTCGCCATCCAGCTGGGTTAGGAGGAACTAAAACCTCTTGTTTCCCGCCTCACAGCAGAACAGTGCGGGCAGTGAATGCGTCAGATCTGCTCCCCGCTCAGAACCGGGCATCTGTGCTCTGAAAAAATGTTGGAAAACAGATTTTTTTTTTGTTTTGTTTCCCTAAATCTGCACCGGAAAATCTTTCTGGCAAGATATGGATTCGGATTATTTTCCAGGATTTGATTATGGACTGTGCAAGAATGTGTTATGTCGCTCAGTGTGTTACTGGAATCTGCAAAATGTAGAATTGTCAAAAATATACACCAAAGCCTGAAATAATATTGTACTATATATACTGTACCACACAGCTGCTAGTACTTTCAGTCAAAGGACGAGTTGAGCGCATATTAAGACACATAGCAGAAGTGGGAATTCTGGATTTAATTCACATAAAAGGATTTTGGAAAAACGCTCATAGATGAAAAAAAAATTGACTTTGTTTTTAATTCACCTTCTTTACAATGATATTTAGTGTTTGCATGATTCGCTACAGTTACAGATACACACCTAGAAGTGTTCGTGCAGTTGTTGCTGCCCATGCTACACTCCTCTAATGGATCCTACACAGCATTTGGAATTGTTCTGCAGAGGGAATGCCTGTCCTCCCCATGCTTTGGTCACACCTGCTGCTTATTACTATGGAAGAGTTGACAAAAAGCCTCGCATTCCTGAAATGTAGACGGAAGGCAGTGCTGCATGTTTACCCTTGAACAAGTACTGTGTTAGATCAGGGAACCCATCCTATGTTTATATTTCCACCTAGCAGTAGGCAGCCCAGAAAGTTTCATTTGTCACAGCAATGCAAAAGTGAGTGGGAAAAAAACAGATGGTTCCTTATTTGAGTTCTGATCTTTATTTTTTCATTTATTTCCCTTATTCATAAAACAGCTTGCCGTGAAGGCACTATTAGGACTAAAGGAAGCCCTTACCAATTTGGCTGGGAATGGCAGGACCTGCTGAGAAGAGGTTATTGTTAGCAAAGAAGATAGAGTGACAGCATTAAAGCACGACTGTGTGCCATGTCTACCTAAACCACGACGACAGATGGAAACCCTCCCAAGTCCGGTTTCTGCCGGTACCCACATCCTACACCGGGTCGAATATAACACAAGGTAAGTGGAGAGAACCACACAGGAAAGAACCATCCAGAACCTCCAGACAGCACAAACAGGTTTGAACTTTTTCTTTTATTAGAAAAGGCCCTCAAAGCCATTTCTCCGGGGGGGAACGGAGCCAAGAACACCAAAATACCCTTCCCCTTTCTGTGCTCAGAAACAATTTAAACCAACAAATACAAATCAAAGCTCAAGTACGTTCCACCCTGGCTGGGTAACTAAAGTAAAAACCAAGGGAAAACTTGTACAGAAGCAAATGGGACTTTTCTGGTGCTTGGTTGGCCTTCACATATCTTTCACAAAAGGCATTTGAGAGACTACACACACTCTTTACAAATTGTCCACATCCTTTTTGCTGGAAGCAAGTACAAACCAAATACCAAAACCAGAAATTTAGGAACTACTTTTTTGTCTTATTTTTTTTTTTATTTCAGTGCATCTAATTTTGTTACCCATCACAATGTCCGGTCTGAAAGCACTTTTCCTACAGCAAAGGACAGTGGAGGCAAATTTTGGTGCTCTGGCTAGTTTCTCCGCAGCAGGTGCTGAGGCTCTTTGTGAGCTGATCCAACCTGGATGTAGCAGAATAAGACACATGGGCAGTAAGAAAAGCAGTCGCCTGCAAGGAAGCGGAAGCAGGACTTTTCCCATAACAGCCCAGAAGCACAGCCAGAATAACAACAGAGCGGCTCAAGAACACAAAGCAGAATGTCCTTAAGATGCTTGCTCACTAAAACAAAACGTGCTTTATGGAATGATGTGCGGATTGCAGCCATTTCTTTGAGATCTGACTGTGCTGAAAGCATCCTGTGAGCAGGGAGGTCCACACTACTGAAGATCTGTGTGTGTGATAGACTGTCAGCCCAGACACAAACACAGTTAGGGCTTTTAGACAAAGATAATGTTTCCACTACATAGTAAGTGTGTAGACACGTACAAGCTTTTCCAGCCCATTGCTTGACCATTCATTTTTCACTTTGAAGCCGCCACTAACAAAGATAAATACCGACTTAATTTGCCCTTGCTATTAAGATTAACTGCTTTTAATCTGATGCCTTTGTCAGAGGGGTTTACAGTGTTAAGGCTGTGCCCTGAGCTTCTTGGAATGGTTTGCTCATTTGTACACTGAGTACCTTGGTCAAGCAGAATGATGGGTTTAAAAACGTAACCCTCAAGATCCAAGGCAGCGGTCTGAAGCACTTTATAAACTGAAATCCTAAAAGGTAATCCCTCATACACAGTGGTGTACCAAGGGGGCGAGGGGTACCAGGCATATAAAGAAATGATAAACAATAAAACAATGTAATTGTTCAGTCTTTATCCACATTGGAACCTCTCCTGTCAATGTTTTTTTTAAAAAAAATTTTAATTACCGTAAACCACAATGCTGAGGACTCAGGAGACAGAACACTGTCATTTCACCCCAGCATTTATGAACTCAGAGTGGAAGGACACTCCTGGCAGCATTGTCAAATGCAAACACACGTAAGGTCCACATTCCCCCCCCCCCCCCCCAATATTTAACACACAATATTATTCAAACACATGCAGCAGCAGCAATGCATTATGGGAAAGCCATGACTCCACCTGCCACCACTACACTACAATAAAAGAAATAAATTTAAACAAAATGCAGCCTAATTTGTTTATAGATTCTGTTATTAACAATAACAATAATAATTATTAAAATAATATTTTTGCTGTATTGTGCATTGGGGGGGTGGAGGCAGGCAAAAAAAAAGGCTGCACCCCAGGTGGTTAACGCAATGCCACTGCTCATACTGTACAGATCTGCTGGATTTTGACATATGGGACCTCATTCTTCATTGATACGGACGGCCACTTAGCAACATGTTCTGAAGTTTACAAAGACAGTTCACCATCAGCAGTGCTTCATATTTCCTGCATAATCCGATACGGCATTGGGAATATTATAAGATGCTAATGAATAGTTGTTAAGGGTGTTAAGGAACTCTTAAGTGCCAAGGATTCTCATTTAGTAGGAAAAAGCATCAGCTCTTTCAGCAACATAGACTGTACTAAAAATGAATTTGCATACTTATTTTAATGAGAGACTTTTTGGACGTAAGAGCCACTCGATGGTTCTGTTTTACTGCATTGCTGATTTGCAGTATATTAAGGAATGAGCAATATATTAAGTGGTACAGTCTGGCAAGAAATGCCTGCATCCCATGCACTCTGGTTATATAAAGTAGCACCATTAATTCAAGAGTTCACAACTGGAACCAATGCCTGTTTGTCTGAAGTTTTACAGGTTTTATTGGAAAATATGAAATAAATAAATGCAGCAGGTGAAATGTATAATGCCAGGCTCCTGTTTAGATTTTAGAGCTCCATTCTTATAATGCCAATAAAAGACTGGTTTCCCAGGAGACAAGATTTTTGCTTTTTTTTTTTCCTTTCCTAAGAGATCCACGTAATGGCAATGAACATTAAAAAATGTTCCACATCATGTGGCGTCCTCAGGGATATAACAGTAGCCCTCATTTGTCTTAATTTATTGCAAGTTTGTCCTTCATGTACCTCTTAAAGCCCACAATGACCAAAGCAAGCTGCCTCTTACTTTCTGGTATTTCCTTATTTGCATAAGTGTAATTATCAGTTCCAAAATACAGAGAAATATGTCTTAGGTATAGCAACTCTAATAAAGGTTTTCTGAAATGGGGAAAAAAAAAAAAAAATATATATAATATATATATATATATATATATATATATATATATATGATTATGAATTAGCACCTAATGCCTACAAATATAAACCCAGTTCTGGTGAATGAACTGCAATATAAACCATACATTTTTTTAAATAATCTATTAAATTACCCTTTATAGGGCACTAACTGAAATACTTGCAAATTCAAAATTTCAACCCTTCACGGAGAGAAATAGAAATAGAAAAGTATGAATGCAGGCCAAACCGTTTGCGGAGAAAGGTAAACCTAACTCCATTTGCTGTTAAATTACAGAGAAATATATGCAATTTTTTGACAATGACACAGGTGAAAATATTAAAAGTTTAAATTGTTTTAAGTTTTACATTGTTGTTTTGCATCTAATATCAGATTTGAATACCCTTCAGGCTATTTTACATGTGATGTGTCTACATTTATCTGGAAATGTGCAATATACACAGAAATATGCACGTGCAAACATGCCAGACTGGTGCACACTAATGGTGAATGAGATATTAACTCACTCCCTCGCTCACTCACTCATCCTCCTCAACTGCTTTTCCTTGTCATGGTTGCAACACTCCAGTCCACCCTAGAATCACTGGGTACTGGGCTATGAGGACCCTGGACAGGAAGCCATTGCACCGCAGTGTAGCCACACAGACACACACTAGGGATTATTTCACAGTGAACAAATAACCCAAAATGCGTGTCTTTGGACTGTGAGAGGAAACTCGCACAGCCATGGGGAGAACATGCAAACTCCATAAAGACTACAGCTGGGTTCTAACTCATGCCCAAACATCCTGGGTTCTGTGAGGCAGCGGTGCTGCTCACTGCACCACCATCTACCAAGATTGTTGAGTGCAGCTGCTGTAATCTGTCCAGGTGTAATGCAGCAGAATGTAAGTGCAGCATCAGCTACACTTTCTTCAGTGTGGACAGCTTGTACAGTGTCTATTTTACGCATTGTTCACACTAAAAAAAGTAACATATCCATCACCTTCTGTCATTGCTAGTGTGCACTGGTCCATCTTGACAGTCAATAAATGAATTATTAAGGATGTAGAACACCTAGCAAGAATGCCAACATAAATACACCATAAGGACCCACTGTACCTTTGCCAATGGCGAACTCCAAACATAAGAAATATATATTGGTATATTGATGGAATTCTGGCTGCGATTATCCTCCTCAAAATACTGGCCTGACTCCAGAACCTACGAGGGGATTTGAACAAACAGTACCTTCTCCGCTTATTCATCTTTTCACCATAGACACACTGAGGCTGTCATTCCTTTATGCTATGCTTCTGTTCGCTCACGGCCTTCAGCCGCGAAGCTAGCAGATTTCCGCTGTCTCCTGTAACCTAAATAAATGAATGCAGAGTTCTCTTACATGCAACCTAAGTGGAGGCTCGCATGAGGCTATTTGGTCCAACAAATTATTTAAACCCGATCTCCAAGCATTATCCTTAGATTCAAGCTCAATATCTGCGGCATTCTTGTTGATGACAACACCAACTTAAGATGTCAGCACTTAAATGCTGATTTTCATGTCAAAACAATATTTTTCCCCTGCTCAGAACATCCAAGTGACAATTCGGGAACTAAAGAGTCAGTTCACAACCTTCAACCTCCCCTTCTTCACTCCAACAATACATCTTGTCTGTCCTTTAGCGAATGTGATCATTCAACACCACGTACTCCAAAGACACTCGATATCCAGAACGAGTGCTTCTTGATGCCTGCCTGACAATGACATGCATCTTCTCGGCCCAAGCCCAGAACTTGACAAAGTTCTCACGGACAAAGAGATGCACGATGCTCATACTACTGTCCGCCAGCAGAAACCTTCTAAGCATTGGACAACTTAGGAAAGCATTAAATTCCTAAATGCTTAACATTAAAGCTTCATTCATGCTAAAGTGCATTTACGGGGCCACCAGCAAAGCACAGGTCATAAAAAAAAAAATAAAATAAAAAAAACACAAAATTAAATATTAGTTATTGCAGTGCTGTGGGGGACTGAGAATGCTGTTAAATAAATAAATAACAAAATAAAATAAATGCACAGCTGCCATTTCTTGTTGGCGAACAGCATAGCAATCTTCTGTAACTGACTGATTTCTCCGCACAATGCTTGGACCTACAGCTATGCTCTGGTGCCACTATCAGCACCTCGAAAAAGCATTGTTTATCGGTAATTGTTGTGACAGATTTCGGAGTCGAAATAGCCCGACCGAGCAGCGGTGGACTCATCAGTTAGCCGCATTAATGAGCGCGGTATCAATGACAGTCGAGGCCGATCGCATCGGATAACTTCGCCCTTGTGTGGGCTTTGGCAAGCATCTCCAAATGCGTTTTGTGCAAATGACTGCACTGCTAATTTCACAAGCCAGCCGCCTGTAAATGCCCCAAACAGGGGGAGATTAGAAAGGATCGGCCTCGCCGATTGTGACATCACTTCCCGGCATCCTGGCAGTAAGTAACACGCTCGGTTATCGCTCGGTTAATACTCGGCTCCTTCTTTTTAAACAGGCACGTTGCAATATGCGTCGAAAAATATTTGGGGATTTAAAGAATATGACCGCACGAAATCATCATGGTGACTATCATAATGAAAATCTGTCAAAGTCAAAAAACTCTGATAATTTTTCCTCCGCAAGGGAAGCCACCTGCATGATGGACCATCACCTTAGACGCCATAACGGTAAATATCAATCATTCTCACGAAATGCACGTGAGCGGCTCGGGAAGGAGCGTGGTCAGCATACGCCGGTGAGACAGCCACGACTCACGGCGATGCGGAGAGGTCTCATTCGCAGATGAGCTGTGTCCAAATGCATAGAAAAGTGAATTCAGATGACAAGCAAAGATGACGCCGGACGCGAAGCGCGCGCGGTTACAGAGGCAGCACTTCAAACCCATGCGGTTAGCCTTCGTCGCCGTACGATCATTCTCATTCCGCCAGAGTCTCTAATGACCCTCACAGAGGAGCTCAAACGCCCAGACTAATAGAATATCTGATAAATACATCTCTGGAGCAGCGCTTTGGAAAAAATTAAAGAGCGCCATTCTTTAGTTGGACTATTGTAGCTATATCCTCATCGTGGAAACTGACATTTCGTATTTGCTTTGTGGCATCATAAAAGTAATGTACCAGTTAATCTCTGCTCCATTTAAAATGTCTCTGTTGCCTGTTTTTTTTCCATTTCTCATGTTGTTTTTTTTTTTTGTTTTATCATTTTATGGAGGGGGGGAAAAACAACACCCTGGCATTTAATGAGGGGAACTTACAGCCCCCGCATACGACAAACACTGGCACACCGGGACCTGCCTTCCCTTCCCACCCCCCTTAAATAAGCCGGTAAAGGTCACATCCACCCCCATACAGAGTCTTAATTAAAGCCGGAGAACTCCGGGTTCTGCTTGCTCTTCCGGGGGTGGGGGGGTTCCGTTCTCACCTCGCCTGCGTCCCACAGTTGTTTGCAGAATTAGCAGAGAAGGCTGAGTGGGTGGCGCGGTACAACATGCACAGCCATGCTGTATTCACATGCCTCCCTGCAAGGAAATAAAATGAATCACCAACCTATTAGTTACTGCTATTATCATAAGCTTTATTTAAATATTTTTGCCTGTTTTTATCAAATATTGTCATTGCCTATAATGTTTTTTTTTTTTTTTGACTTGTCTCATAGATATTTTTACAGGATTAAAGCCTCCTTTTAAAATGCTATACTTTTGATTTGTATTATTCTAGTCCTTACACAGTTACTGTAATGATCAGCATGAAGACATACACCGATCAGCCACAACATTGAAAGAAGTGCCTAATATTCTGTGGGTCCCCATCATGCCGCCAAAACAGCTCTGATTCATCAAGGCATGGACTCCACGAGACCTCTGAAAGTGTCCTGTGCTATGTGACACCAATGCATTAACAGCAGATCCTTTAAATCCTGTAAGTTACGAAGGGGGTCTCCATGGATCGGACATGCTTTACCAGCACATCCCACAGATGCTCGGTCGGGTAGAGATCTGGGGAATATGGAGGCCAAGACAACACCTTGAACTCTTTGTCAGGTTCCTCAAACCATTTCTGAACAATTTTTGCTGTGTGGTAGGGCCACCGCCATCAAGGAATACCATTGCCATGAAGGGGTGGATGCAGTCTCCAACAGTGTTTAGGTAGCAGGTACGAATCAAAGTAACATCCACGTGGAAGCCAGGACCTAAGGTTTCCCAGGTGAAAATTGCACAGAGCATCACACTGACTTCTTCCCATAATGCATCCTGCTACCATATCTTCCCCAAGTAAATGACGCGCATGCACCAGGCCATCCACATGATCTAAAGGAATACCTAATTCTTCAGACCAGGCCACCTTCTTCCATTACTCCGTGGTGCAGTTCTGACTCTCACATGCCCATTGTAGGCGATTTTGGTGGTGAAAAGGGGGTCAGGATCGGCACTTTCACCAGTCAGTCTGCAGCAATGCAGCCCCATATACAGCAGAGTTGTGATGCCTTTGTGTTCTGACACCTTTCTATCATGGCCAACTTTAAGGTTTTCAGCAATTTCTGCTACAGTAGCTGTTGTGTGGAATCGGACCAGACGGCCATTAATGAGCCTTGGGCACACATGATCCTGTCAGCAGCTCAGCGGTTGTCCTTCCATGGACCACTTTTGGTACTCTAGGTACTAACCACCACATACCAGAAATACCCCACAAGACCTGGCAGTTTGGAGATGCTCTGACCCAGCCATCTAGCCATCGCAATTCGGGCCTTGTCAAAGTGGCTCAGATCCTTACGCTTGCCCATTTTTCCTGCTTCCAACACATCAACTTCAAGAACCGACTGTCCAGTTGCTGCCTAATATATCCCCCCACCCTTGACAGCTGCCATTGTAACAAGAATCAATGTTATTCACTTCACCTGTCAGTGCATCCTTTTAAGGTTGCGGCTGATCGTCTGTGTATTCCGCCATCTGTGGAGGTTTTCATTTTGAAGATGTAAAACAACGTCAGTAGCTGAAAAATATATGCACCTTACTGATGTGAGTTATGGTAAAGCATAATGCGCTGCTTCGAATCTTCCATCATGAATTACATTATGTTGTTCTTAGCTAAATCTGCCCAACATAAAGACGATCCGAGGACCGGAGCGGAGCACTGGCGGAGTTTTAGTTAAATGCATTGATCGTGAATTGAATTTACAGTGGCAGCTGTTTGGTAACATTGCCTCATAACATATGATCCTCCACCTGCATATCTCTGTCTAACCCGAGATGGAGATGCCAGAGGAGCTCATATGTGCTCTTGGCCTGGTGTCCCCAGATCACCTGCCCATAAGCTGCTTCATCAGTGTGGCTGCTGTTCACATCTGCTACCATCCCACCAAGGGGATAAACTCAGCACTCCATCAGACAGCACTGTTGACTTTGCTTGCGTGTGCCCTTCTGCTACGAGCTGTCCCTTCCCCAGAAGCTACAACCGTTTCTTGAGTCAGGTCTGCTGAATGCAGCAGAATAATAGACTTGAAACAGTATCGTGTCTCTGCTGACAGCTTCCGGGCAGTTACAAAGATGGATAGGAAAAGATTAATGAAAGGAGGTGCTCTTACTGTAGGTTACTGGACAGACGAATTCAGCACAAGTGTCACTGTAAAAATCGTTCCCGTCTCCAGAGATGTCCTACCAAATCTCCTGACAATACGTTAAAGAAACTTGACTTAGAACTCTTGTAAAGAGGAAAACTTTTTAAAACCCTTAACCTCTTTGAGTAGACAACTGATTCCATTTCGCTCTCAAAATAAAAAAGAAAAATAAACTATTTTGCCTTCTGTCTGCAATTCTTATTTTAGCATTTATGTACAGCATCGTTTTAAATAACCAGTTCCAATTTAATAAATTTAATGCCATTTCACTGAAAGTCTTATAAATCTGCGATGCTTTTTGGCTGCAGCTGTGGTTTTGTTCATGCTTTTGCTCTGCTTTTGCTCGATTTATTGATTTCTTCAAATGAATGCTTTGTTATTTTCTGCTTAGTCCATGCTCTGTGCAATTTGAAAGGCTGCTCTGCATAGCCCAGGAAAATGCTGCCCCGAAAGACCTTTTGCTGCCCAGCTGGCCTGCGTAAATCCGTCCTCCCTCAATGGACACATCTGACATTCGATGCCATTTCTTGCAGCACACCAAACTGTAAGCTTTAAACACTTCATCTGAATCATGTAGAAGAAAATCACTTTACTTTGCCCCAATCTCAGGTCCTTGGCTTTTTTTTTTTTTTTTTTGCCATCTTACAGGCTCACAGTCCGATGTATGACATATCTAAACATCACAGTGACAGTACTGTTGAAAAACTATAATAATCTAAATAATATCCTTATATCCTCATATCCACAGGAAACCCATTTGAAGACTTACCATAGTTACGTGAAACCGGGGATAATACTGAACACTAGAAATAACGTGATATTCATGTAACATACATAAATACGATAAAGTTTCATTGATAAATTATGCACAGTAAGATATTACGAACATTAAATAAAGTAACAATAAAGGTATAAAGTGCTTTCTGAACACAAACGCTAGGCTAATACGGCAACTAATGCGAACAGCAAGAACACTAGAAGCAGAATGGAGACGAGTTCTGCTGGGAAGTGTGGGTACGGTGATAAAGGAAGATGAGTCAAGTACTGGGCACATTTGGGCTTCTGGATTTCACTTTGTTATGGCTCGTTCTCACTTGGCGCACATTTTGAAACTTATGAACCATTTAGTCCTTTAATTTTCCAATTTTTTTTTTTTTTTTTTTCAGGCTGTGGTAAACCAATATCCGAAACCGCGGATACTGAATCAGCGGATATGGGGGCACGACTGTAATTTAAATTAATTCTTAAAGTTTCTCTTGACACAGCATTTCTGAGTTCACTCCAAATTGTTCCTTAGTTTTTCTCTGTCTTATTCTTGTAAGATTTCTCTTAAAATCAGCATTACCTCTTCACTTGGGTTTTTTAATGCAAATGCAAAAATGTTTTAGTGCAAACTGTATCTATGGCTCTGTGAAATGGCTTTGCTGAAATATAAATATATATTGCTATCGTCTGTTTGCTCTTTGTCCGTTAACCTCCCGGACACTTTGTCTCTTCCTGGAACTTCTTCAGTGAAATATGTTGAGGCGGCAGGGCCTGGGATGAGCTGGACTGAAGCTTCACGATGAGAGGCAACATTGGAAACACCACCCACTCACGAAGAGACTTAAAACTGAATGACAAGGAGTCTCCTTCTCCCACTGGCATTCCAGACATCGTTGTTGAACCATAGTTTTTCCCTCGGGGCATGACGGCTGTGCCTGGAGCAAACTGTTAGCTCTCATCACAGAGCAAAACCAGAAACCCCTTTGCTCTCAAGCCCAATACATACAGAAACTCAAAAGGTAACTTTTAACATCTATACATTTAGGATTTTTTTTCTCCCTCCTAAGTGCTTGGAGAACAGTTTTTAACCACACTTCTACTTAAAATAACATATATATATATATGGACCCCACACTGAGGATGACTTTAAGAGCAGATATCTAACAAGAGCCAAAATTTTTTAAAAGAACTACGGATTTGGCGCCGATTTAAAATAAAAAACGATTATGGCTCCCATTACTGAAGTATTCACCACCGAGTGAAAAGGAGCATTTTAACACAGTTCGGGTTTATTATGAAACACGACACCTCTCACCTTACCATGGTACCACAGGACCCCAATTGACCACGAGCGGGGAAATCATTTACATATGTCAACCATGCCAAGCTTATTGCTAACATCAGCAGGAACATACCATAGAAAACATGAATTATACAATATAAGAAGAAAGCACCTAACTTTTTTACAGGTTGATTTTACCAAAACCATCAATATGTTGTGAAATGAACATGTTAAAAATGAAGATTTTAGTTCTTCACAGCTACATCACAGCTCCTCTCAGGTACACATTTAGCAAGCTAATGTACGTGTGTTTTCCACAACACAGCCTATGTACACTTTCCCAAACGCCGTCCCCTCTTGTCTGTCATCCTACCGGGACTGCCGGACCCTTCCAGTCCCAGATCATCCCTGATCGGCACTGTTATTCCACCTCTGCATTTAACATTTTTTCCTCAAAGGGTCCTTTGCTTCTTGGACCATGTCTCCCAACTACCTAAGGGGATGCACACACACTTGGTGCCTAACTAAAAGCTTCTCTCACTCCATCCTCTCCAAAATATTTTATCTGCTAATAATGATAATGAACTGAACTCTTCATGCAACTAAGTTAGAGATGCTTCTTGTGCTGTGTTTTGGCACACATTACAGGGCATTTCGTCAGCGGTTTCACAGCACTATATGCAGTATTTATGCAGCACAATTTGCTTTGTTATAAAAATGAGCCCAGGAAACAGGAAAATGAGGAACACTGCAAAGTGGTGCTAGTTGGTGTGACAAAGTTAGACCATGTCTGACGCATTTTGCGCTTGAGGCCATGCTGTAAGGTGGGAGAATTGTAGAGTCTGTTCTCCACCTGTGGGACACCTTGCTCTTTTCCGGCGAAGACAACTCAGCCGATTACAGGATCCTGCTTCACGGCAAAGGCTGGACCGGCACCTTTACAGCCCCTTTGTCCTTGCCTTATCAAAGGGTAACTTTTGGCACAGCGCTGCATATCACACACAGGAGTGAATCCACCTGTGATAAAGTGGCCGCCGAATGTGACGTGCTCAACAAAAGCCAACAATTTGCGCCAAAAGTGCAGCGCATTATAAATGAGGGCGAACGGAGCCCGTGTACCGGAGGACCAAATGTGTGAGGAGCAGATACACAGGCAAGCGAGTTGACGGATGATCGATTACATTTCCCATCAGTCAGCAGGCGCCTTGTTGCTGATCAACACAAGCGGAGCAGTTGTTTGAACGGGGAGGTGGCTGCTCTTCTCTTTGCCAGTCAGTTACCAACCTTATTTATGCACCTGTCATTGACCAGGCAGGTAGTAAAATGGAACCTGTGCTGATGTCTCATGTTTGAGGAGGGGGGCAGTGATTTAGGAGGAGCAGAGATTCCCTGGCTGGAGTGACAGCATATTTTTCTCCAGGACCCGGTGGAGGAGGGAGGCTTGTTGGAGCTGGTTGCTGAGCCTAGTAGCGATCATGTCTATTTTTGTCGAAGCTGTTACTTAGCAGCTTGACTTCGATGTCAGGTTTTGGCATGCACCCGTACTTCAGAGTAACACACAATATAATAAATAGCTGCATTTACTAAAGCAAGAACCCATCCAATAAACATACGATTGCTCTTGCTGGGTTCACGTAAAGACAGATGTTCAACATTGGTCAACAGACAACTTCGAGGCACTGATTTTTAATTCGTGCTGGTGAGCTGATCTGCTATGAAGAAAGAGTTAAGGACATAAAAGACATTTCAGAAAATACAAAAATATTTCAAAATGCCTTTGTTTCATGCTTATACAGGTTGATTTTTTTTTTTTTTTTTTTTTTTTTTTGGAGGGGGGTAGAGACATTTAAATAAGAAAATGGAGGCGTTTTTCATCCACGCTTGTACTGATGGCTCCTTCTGAGTTTTATTTTCCTTCTAGTGTGATGCCTCATTATATTGTCAACTAGAGAAGACCTCTGCTGGGGATCAGATTGTTTCAGCTACTTAGATGTTAATATCTTCTGTGATGTGCCGGTCTGAGCCAAACAAATACCAAATGAAACTGCTGTGCCTTTGCAGAATGATCAATACTCGTGGTGGCCAGAGAACAGCAGCTTTAAAGAAGTCTTGATGAAATACTGTAAATGCTTGTTTAGCTTCCCACTTCAGCTGCTCTCGAAATGAGCAATGGTGTCACAGCGCAGAGGATGCGACAGGGAATTATAACCTTCAGCTGGTGTCAGCTCAACCAATTTCAGATGAGTTATACTTTCAAGTGTGCGTGTGTTTAAAAGTTGTTATGGGTTCTTCCTCTTGTTAACAACTTGCAGCAGCATAATGCAAAACCGTGGTGGAAAAGATCCTCCGGTCACAAGCGTCACGCTCGCGTAAAGGAGACGCGGTGAGGCAGATCGGAGCGATTTATCAGCAAGGGATAGGCACGTGATGACTGGGATACGACTGGGAGGGCATCAGCTGGGACCTGGGGCTGAGGTGCTTCACTGCTGGGCAGTCGGTCACTTCTCGCTTAGTCAAAAACAGAAATTAGCAAAGTAAAAAGGGAAAGGGGCTTGGTTGAAATTCGCACAGGCAAGACACAAAATACCACAATCGAGAATGAAAAGATGGAGAAAAGGGAGAAAGGCAGTTAGTTTGTACGCTAAAGCCAATTACAAAAGTCCTCAGGAAGTCACCAGACATAAGAGCGAGACTTCACCAAGTAACTGGGCAAGAGCGAGGTTTAAAAAGCAGTGGCGGGTGACCGAATACTTGGTTAACAACTGGGAGAGTTTCACCTGGCCAGGTGGAGGACTGGTGAGGATTCGTCAGTTTCCATCCGAAATGACAAATCTGCCTGTGAGGTGGGACAAGTTGGCAGATTAGACCGAGTGGAATTGCCCGACCTCACAACAAGACCCGCTAGGCTTTGCCAAAATGTGTCCTGCGGTACCGTCGCATATTTCCGAAAAAACTTTAGTCAGTGAATGCAGAAACAAAATGGGCAGCACTTCAAGCATTTAAAGACGATGCATAAATGAATGAGGGGATGCCAGCGATGGATAATAGCTGATAAAGTGTTGGATTTTCTTTTTTTCTGCAGCAATAAATGGATTTTCCGCAGAAGGCCGGAGCTGCAGGCGGGCTTTTACCTTGCAATCAAAGCAACTGAGTTTGAATTCCTGCTGTGGTTAAGGCACTCCAGAATTGCAACATTAAAAAACACTCAGTGGCACACGATCCCTGAAAGTACCATATTACAAAACCGCAATATTACAAGCTGTTAAATGCATATATTACAATAAATTGACTTTTACCCATTTTTGCACAAGAGTTTTGTAACCAACAAAAATAAATTTGTGTGCCTTGCTCAAGGGTACAGCGAATGGGCCCTTCTTGGGGATCTGAAATCACAGTCCGTTGCGCTGTTTTTCCTGTCTGAGTACTTAGTTACGTGCTGTTCCGGTGCCTTTTTATAATAATGAATTATATCCCCGCAATACATGTGCAGGCTGATTCCTCTTGTCTGCAACTGCATATGCAGAAATCCCTCCGAGCCTACAGATACATGCATTTATATGTCTCGCTAGTTTGTTTTTCCTTTTGATTTGCATTGAACAGCATAGGTACGTCGGTTCATCAACTTGGCCTGTCGACTGGAACCAAAAGTCCATTCTCAATTCTCAGTCTAATTTACAATCAATAAAAGCACAAGAACAGAGACATCCCTACATTTACGGACCGGTTTGGTTACGTGAAAATGGAAGATAAACTTGTAATAAAAAAAAATAGCTTTTAACATCAAACATTAATATTACTGCACCCAACTATTATCGCTAGCTGCTTAATCCTGGGAAAAACACTTTTTTGTTAGATGTTTAATTTTAATACAAATTGCTACATTTACAGGCGATTTTTCTGAACTGATATTTACAAGATGTTTATTTTAGAATTAATTTACTCGATTTATTTAAGTTGTTGTCTTGTTATTTCAATCTATAACTTGAAGAGCAAAGGGAATGCAGCATTCGCACTGATTTCTTCCCCCTAGATGGGCTGAAATTGCATGCTGCTTCCAGGCCTCAGCAATGCCCACATTCCCACAGAAAAGACAGCTTCCCTTCAGAAATAAATCTGTGTCAAACACAGAAAAATCTGAGTAACTTCTGAGCACACAGTGGTTTATTTAAAGGGAATTTTTGAGGCCCCTGGAGTCCTCCTCTACTTCCCTATTAGGGAGCAGCTATTTCCATATGCCACTCTTTTGTACCAATAAAGGCTCAGACTATTTGGAATTTAAAGAGGGAAATTCAGATGCAGCACCGGCTATCCTATTTTGCTGGATCCTGGGAAACAAGAAAATAAAGCAACAAAAATGTGTTACAAAAAAGAGCTTCGCTGAGTTGCTTTGTAGGTTTCTTGGTCAAAAAAAGAAGACTTCTGATTCAAAATGACATTGAACACCCAAGTAAAGTCACTTTAAAACGTCTCCCAGCAGCAACAGGACTGAACCTTTTATTTAGCTGTTCTTTGAAAGTGTTAAGAACTGTAATTGCCAAAAAATGCAGCTAGCATGCATAAATATCTGTACTTCTGCATCAAATGAAAATATAGCTTTAATTAGAGGCAAACTGCAAAAGGATAAATGAAACGTTTCATAGTTCACTTAAAACATACCACATAAAAGTACAGCAAGACATTAATATTTGCTTTAAACTAGCTTATAATTGAACAGCGTAGTTTCTGTAATTGCTGTAATATTTTTGACAAATTTGTCGCTGCATACTTAATGAAACATGAACTTTTCATTATAAAAATGAAATTAAAGCTACCTTGTGTAGTGTGAAGCTCCAAATGACTGATAAACCGGACCAGCAGCCATGAGCCTGGAGACAGGTGGCGTCTACCCAGTCCGAAGGTCCATGATGGTAGATAAAACAGACGCTATAAATAAGAATACCATGGAGTGTTCAGGAAGGGCGGGAAGCCACTGGCACTTGGATTCCAAGCGGTTTCGTTTTCTTCTCATCCTACTGTTGCAAGTTTTTTTTTTTTTTTTTTTTTCCTCCCCTCAGTTGCCAGTCAGTTTATTTTGTTAACTCTCTGCATGATTTATAACCAGGTTTCCCTTTTTGTTAAAGCATTGATCTTGCACAGTGCTCTGATTCACCTGTTGGAAAGGCTGCCCCAGAAAAACAAACTGAACTGAACTGATCAAATGTTCTTGGTCCATATAAACTCCAGCATTTGCAGGGCAAGACATGGCCTCGTCGCCTGAACACGACTACTTGTAGCCGTTCTCTCGATGTTATAATTCTCTTGACCGAGGCAATTGCACTGAACAGCTCCAGTAAACAGTCAGGCGTACAATGCAACTGGGCTAAATGCTTTAAATTGCTTTGGTGGGAAAAAAAAACAAGTTAACAAGATCTAACATTTACTGTCATCCTATGAACAATGTTGTCTTGAAACTCTGGGTAGATTAGCTCTGCTTCTGTTTTTCAGTGGCCTAATATTTCTATCTCTATTATAAACAAATAAATAATAGTACTAATGATTAAAAAAATGAAATGGTCCAAAAATAAATGATTTCCAGGAATTCTGATCAACAAATAAGTATTTTATTGCCAATTAAAATGTGCATACGTGGACATCTTGTACCGTACACATGCTACACCGTAGCGTAACAACAGCATCTGCCGATAGCCAAAAAACATGTCCGGTACTACCACACAAGTGAACATTTATAGTTTATACAGTTGGGTGAAAAATGCTAAGAAAATGGTATAAAAATGCATCAGAAGATGGCATACGCGTACCTGCACAGTGTCCACATTTGACTTAGGGTTGAATAAGGCGAATGCCACGCAAGACTCTGCGCTACAACACGAAGGCAGTGCCTGCACACAGCCAGCACTCATCTTCTCATGCGAGCTCCACCGCAAAAAATCGTGCAACACACAATGTTAGTTGTTCTCACTGTTCCACCGCAAGGCGCAGATACAACAGGTAAGCTCAGAAAACGCCTTCCCTTCACTCAGCATCTCTCAGAACTGAACCACAACTGAACTCATCGCATTTTGCTGTCGATACCGAAGCTTTTAAAAAATATCATGAACACACCCTACCTTTCAAAAAGAAACTTTGGTAAAGAACACAGCGGTGAATTATTTAATGATGGAATGGAAAATATGCTATGTCATGGCAAGTTATATGATGAAAATAGATGGAAAACATCAACAAATGTGTTACCATACAGTAGATTACACACTTAGAAATAATCCCTCTGTTATGAGTACCATAAGATTTCTGACAAATGCAACCTGGGCGTCGAACCCTAACCTGATGGTAAGTAAAGGATAGTCTGTACACAGTTTGCATCATACTGGATATCAACAAATAAGGTAAATAATAAAGTAGTTGTAAAAGTATCTTGTTTTCATCCAAAAAAACTGCATCTGGCTCAGCAATGGTTCTGATAGCTGCTACATATCCTTTGCCAGCAATGAACTCCACATACAGTACAGCTGGACTGAACAGATCAGCAGTTTCAGTTTATCTGATGCAAACATAACTGCATTCTGGTTGCCACATTTTAGAATCGTCTTTGCGTAGACTTCATGCATGTGACTGTTTGCTTGTTTCTTTCTTTGTATTTTTAAGGTATGGGTTAAGGCTAACTCTACTCCTAACCTTAAGGAATAGTTTTTTTCCTGTTACAAACAATAGATTCTGTACACATTTCTCTAAACTAGTGAGTGGTTGGCTTATTATTCAACTGAAGCATTTAACACATATTTCTCTTTTTTTTCATTTTTAGTTTCAATGTTTCAGAAACTACATACTGCATAGATGACTTCACATTTACAAATTCTGCAAATATCACAGATTACGGTGTAACATATTTTTCTGTATTTATACACATCATTCCAGTTCAGGCGATGTTTAACAGAATGACACTGAAAGTGACCTCAACTATTAAAGCTAAATAAATCATTACATCTTTCACATTCCTCTTGCCTGCCTTCTGTATTACATAAAACCCTGTTTCATCTAGGAAGTCAGCTGCGTGAGCAAGGACAGTTTGTACAGTAGCTAACATTTTTGTTGAACAACTTAAAGTACGCTTTGCTCCTGAAAGTGACTCCTGCGAGAAAGAAATACCAGCGGCTCGCAAGCTCTGGAGATATGAGCGGCCGATACAAATCTGCGTGAGCGTGCGTGCCCTCTGCAACGTGTGCAGAAGTGCCTTTAATGAGAGCTTCGCAAAGTTGAAATTCACTTCCACCTTCAAAAAAAGCGTACAGCTTTATGTAAGTTCACGGAAGAGTAACTGGAAGATGGGGGGGGGGTCAGTCAAGTGGCGCACAGGGACATCAATCCATTCACTGCAAACTGAGGAGGAAGTAATTATACCCCGAAATATATTCACAGTGTAAAGCTGGATACCAGCAGGCATTTTCATGCCGTTCCCTTACATTAATATTTAATGGCTCCCATTTCAGTTTTGCTTTGATTGCACAAAGCTTTGGTAAATATGAAGCTTACGCATGTGGCAGGCGTTGTTACAAAACAATTTTTATGCCATTTGAGAGCAGCAATTTTTCATCGTCTCCTGACCTGCCGTGTACATCAGAATGAAGAAAAATGCAAGGAAACAGTGGTAATAAACCAAAAAAGATGTCAATATTATTAAAAAAGTATGGCCCTCCTGGTTTGAGCTTAAAGCTTAAAAAGTACCTTTTTGTCTCATAAGCATTTTTTTTTGTTTGTTTCTTCTGTTTTTTTCTTTGTCTCTCCCTGTAATTGATCTGGTGCAGTTCATACCTGAAATTCAATATTTGTCATAATCCATAACAAAGCTAAAATATATGGAATGCCTAACTGTGTGCCGGCTTGACTTTGAAATTCAAATATTGTGCAGTTTCCCCTTTTGTGCCATTGGCAAGAGTACCGGCACAGAGATGATTTATCAAGAGTCTTGGGTTTCATACTGACAGAATCAGTGTGCCTGAGGGACTTGTCATTTTCATCATTTTTTCCCAACTTTACATCCAAAAGAACCTTTAAAAAAACTGGTGAAATTGATCAGATTTACAATTCATAAACAGCAATAAATTCTGATTTATGAATCATTAAAAATGATAATAATGGATTTCTCTGAAATGTGTTCCTAGCTGTGGCTTCATGGAATCCTTCCATCTGATTATTATCATTATCTATTCCTTCTCAACTTCTTTTTTCCTCAAGCTCAGGGACTTGTAAATAGTGGGGAGGTTTAAACGCTGGAATTATTCAGAAGGCTTAAATTCACGTAGTAACTGAGCAAAGAAGTTATAGGACTTAAAGCTATATGAAATGGCTGACATAAGATTGTATCGTTCATGTTTTCTTTGGGTCATTAAGGAAATGAACAATAGGTTTTATTAGGAAATAAAGTGGGCTGTAAAACACACGCACACGCACACACACACACACACACACACACACACACACACACACACACACACACAGTGGGGGTTTCTGCATCTTGTAATTTTTGCCACCTTGAAAGCAGCTAAACTTTACTAACTTTTCAAACCATAAGTTTATGTAACTGTACTGTGAAATTTAGTGCAAGTAACACAGTGCACTTGAAGTCCGAATGCATGAGAAAGTTTCAATCTATTAGTCACTTGCACAGAAATTATGTAAACCTTTCAATGTAAATACAGCCCACGAGACAATGCATTAAGCTGTAAAGACCCGAGTTTAAATGGGTGGATAAATGAATTTCTCCAGCCGTGATGTGTTAAGGGGTTGTTCCTCCTTCTTTAAATATCAAATCCATCCCCAGAAAACAACTACTGATCTGTCAGCCCAGAAATCAGATTGTTCAACCTTTATGTCATTTTATGAAATATATTTGTCTGTAAATTTCTGCACCAAAGTTCACTTTACCCAAAGAATCTTCTGTAAACAAATATAAAAGACAATTTTGGCCCCCATGAGAGCCCATGGGTCAACTCACAACAAAAGTGTCAGGTTTGGGTAGAACAAAATATACTTGCATGCCTTTTTTTATGCATTTTTCCCCATTTCCCAAAACAGGCCTCAAACTAATGTGTCCTTTTGCTCCAAGTCAGATTTCTATCAAAAAGATCCAGGAAATTAGACCTCCTTGCTGCTTGTTGCTTCTTCTTGGATTCAAGTGCAATAGTTGTACGGTATACACAGTGAGAGTTTATAAAAACACTCTGGAAGATGAAGACTGGAGGACCTGGGGACTTGGAAGATGTGGTGAACAGAGGGTCTGGGGGACAAGGAGGCAGGAGTAACACACAGCAAGCGTAGGGCTGATGCCGGGAACAAATGCAGAATAGCTGATCACACTGGAAGTAGGCAGGCTAGGATAACCGTAAGCAATGTTGAGCTTCTGTGCTAATGGTTCGTGAGTTGCTGTGTTCTGCAATTGCATTGACAGCTTATGGGACATCAGCACAGTCTTGACCCCTGCATGAGGTTTGAATGTCCTGCAGCTGATGCTCATTTCCATTTAATAATCCTTCCAAGGTGAGTCCATCAGCTCAGAAGACTGGAGATACAGCCAAGGTTAACTGCTGCCCAAAGGGAACGCACCTTAAATATCCCACAAAGTAAAGATAAGCTGGAGCTCAGCAAAGGATAATTCCTGAAAGAAGCTATGAAGACTATAACACTTCCTTCAGTTTTGAAATGCTTACATCCCATGGCGTACGGTGAAGCATCAAAACGCAACTCCTTCATTACGCAGTGAGCTATAAGTACACATTTCATGTGCTCATTTGTCCAGGAGCTTCACAGTTATTCCGCATGTATTTCGATTATTCTTTGCAACCATCATCTTGAATATTTCAGCTGGCCATTCTATACTCAATACACATGCATGCCCTTACAGTTGGAACTTGTATTGGTGTTTTAGGAAAAAAATCTGTCATATCATTGCTCAGATAGATGTGCCTCATTTCCCACGCCATGATGTGGCACTTTATATTGCTGACAACATTTGTCATCGCGACGTTGTTATCTTAAAAAGACGCTGCTCACACACACTTTTTTGCAAGTGCAAACCCAGAGGTATAAAAAATAGCATCTTTTTTCACTCAGGTCACATGCTTTTGCAGCAGCTACTTCAAGCTCTTTGCTAAAATTGGGCTCAGAATGGAGCAACCAGATTAGCTTCAGCGAGACAAAGACAAATTGAGTCAAGTTTTTATGATATAAAACTGAGCTTTGAATTAACAGTGCTTTCAGAATAAAATTGTCTTTTTTATCCGTTCCTCATGTTCGCAACAGCCTCATTGCAGCAGTAAGACAAGTATGTTGCATGTACAGTTATTCTTTACACTTTTGGATATTTAAAATAATTTATTTGCGGCACAGATGTAGACTAACTTAGACTGGAAGATTAACCTGTTTTATATTTGTCAAAATCAAATAAGTTTCAATAATATTTAAGTAACTAAAATATACTGTATATGAAATCTATCTCTACGAACCAAGTGTAGACCACAAGTGCAATTGCTGTGTATTCTGACACTTGGTTAAAGAGCACTCGGTAAAACAAGACATCGCAGAAGCCAATGTAGACGCAATGTTCTCACCGGAGAAATTGGATTTAAAAGTCTTCAGAGGGGTCAGCAAGTTGTGAGTCGGATGAAGGAAAAATGTGTCAAACGTTGAACTGACACTGGAGAAAAAATAGCATTTTCCTGTCTGATGTGCAAATACAGTGTTGGAAAGAACAAGGCAGGAATCATTAAAATGTGTTTAATAATTTATTTTCTGACAGTGCTTCTCCCTCTGTAATATATGCTAGTAAACACTGTCATAACATTGCAGATTATGAAACCAGCAGGTGTGCCTTAGTTGGATTGCGGCATTCTGTATGACTCAGGGTGTTGCTTTCTGCAGGCAGGGTAATACAGTGTAATTCAAAACCTACTGAACACTTTCTTATTTTTTTTAACCAGCAACTAACATAACTAACTAACATGGAGCTGGTTCATTACAAGGCTGCTGTGTTATGGAGATCAGCGTGATGTCCTCATTCCCTCCATCTGAGCCCAGACCGGTGCTCATTACAGTATTAATGGTAAAATAAATGATGATGAGTTCTACATACAGGATTCTGATCCAGGATCTTTGCATTACAAGGCAACGGTTCTGACCACTACATTACAAACTGCCCCACTATGGTGATGCTATTAGTTTCTATTACGTACTGATTGGAGAAGGGAAAATGTCAACTTAAAATGACTTTTTAGAGTGTTTTACTTTGTTAGATCCTGTTCACATTCTTTCAAGGATTAACTAATTTATGACACACAAAAAGAGTTTTGACTCTTGTTTAATGATGGATGGTATAACTTATTGCTTACACACAGCAGCACAAAACATTTGGAATATTTTAAGGGCGAATATACAGTTTGCCAAGATGAGGAAGTGCCAGCAGGAAGGGGCAAAAATGTTCCCACCAAAGAAGTCAGGGACACCAAGAAAGGACCCAAGCTGATAGATCTCCTGAAATGTGAAAGGCTGCAGGGCCAGGTACAAGCAGGTGATCTGGGCATTAGTGTCCTTCGTAGATGCAGCTAGCGGGAGGGGGGGTCTTCCCTAGAGAGCCAGAACTCACATCCTAGGAGGTGGTACTGGAGGGGTAGGATGGCCCATCTGACAGCTAAGTATTTCTTTTCTATGGTGCTGAGCTGAGATCTCTTGAGTACAGTTTCTGGCATCAGTTTTCAACAAAAAAAGGGAGTGAGAGGTCTGAGTAGGTCAAAGCAAAGATATTCTTTATGGTCAGGAAAATAGTCGGAAACTGCTCCATCCACCGGATTGGATCGGGGGCATCCCTTGGAAGTGAGATCCAAGAGGGGTGAAAAGTTTAGGATGAAATAGTAGTGACCGTGAAACAGACTTGGAATGGATCTCACTTGCTTCTTGGTTTTGAAAGGGGGAGTCTTTTCTTTGTGACAGTCATTCTATTCGGGACTGAACCTGACCCCCTACTCTCAAGGAAGCCCAGATATCATACCTTACTCCAGCCAATGGCTCATTTTGCTGGGATCATCACAAGTCCTGCGAGGTGTGTGAAATCTCTTGTGTGAGGAGTCTTGCGTGTCAGTCATTACTGAGAACGATAATGTTGTCTAGGTAAACGACTGCATGCAACGTATGATGTCATAAGATTTTGTCCAGGAGCCTCTAGAATGTGGCTGGGGCCCCATGCAGCACAAACATTACAGCAACAAACTGGTTTAGGCCAAAAAAAGGTTGAAACGGTAAAGCTCTCTGGACTTTGAGGAGAGGGTGATTTGCCAGACCAATTCTTAGGTCTAATGGCAAGTAGTAGCAAACTCTTCCTGGCAATCTAGGAGTTTGTCAATGGGGCATTGGGGATGCTTCAAACTCAGTGACAGTGCTAACCTTCCAGAAATATGCACAAAGCTGTATTGAGACATTGGTTCAAGTACAAGAACAATAGGGCAGCTCTTTTCCCTTTCTATTCCTCTATTACTCCCATCATTACCATTTTGTCTACCGCTTCCATTACGAGTGCCTGTTTATCCACAGGTAATCCATGCCAGGGGTTCTGAATGGCCACCCCTAATTGAGGTTCTTCATGGAGTTCAATGAGGTTAGCGCAACAAAGCTGGCTTGCAATTTCTTTGTCTTTGTGATATAGCTGAATGGAAGCTGCCTCTGTCTGAGTAGAGAACTTCATAGTTAACATCCCCAGGTCTTCAATGTGACCATTAACTTGGAATGAAATAATGGAAAGAAACCAAGGTTGTTATCTCTTGGTTCAAGTTCTCTGAAGGGTATTTTTATTATATTCTTATTTTTTTCTTTGATGGCACAAATGGCAGATTTAGACAAGGCTTAACAAGGCTTATACAAGCAAATACAGATTGCTTTCCATATTTGTTTCTAAACTCAGAATATTTGTGGTACATGAGCCTTACAGATTTTTCACTACTAGGTCAACAGGTTACTCGAAAGTATTTCCTGCACGAACATTATTTTATTAAACAAAAATTAAATTTTTCATGTATGCACAGTTTCTGCTCTGACGGCTTCTGCTTTTGTTTGCGCACCTACTCTACCTGAAAACTATGTAACCTGCAAATCACATCTGATAAAATTGTCCTTCAAATGAATAAACTTAAAACGTTCATCTGTACAATGAATTGATCTCATGAAAGAAGGCAACCGCAATGCCAGTAAAATGTTGAACAGAAAGAGTCTGATGCAGCAGTACTGACCGTCTTGCCTGATAGCTACGTGCCGAAATGGACTGGAGGTGCCTGCAGTTCAGCGAGAGGAAGGAGCAAGAGAGACTGCCCATTTTCTCCTTATTTTTTTCCCATTGAGCCAGGAGGCAAATGAAATTTAAATGGAAAATTTAATGCAAGAACACACCTGGCATTAGGGAAATGTGACAATTTTCATCAGACAATTTGTGAAGTCAAGAAAGGTCAGTGCTGTGTATGGAAAACAAATGTAGATGGCAATTGTTATTCATCAAGCTCTTCATGGAAAAAATGCCTTGTTTCATAATAAAGCAAATCATCTAAAGGGAAGTAGCAAACAAAACAAAATGTGCCATTTGATATGTTGCATTTTACCTAATAACACCTATTATTTGAAGCAGCACAGACTCATAAATCCTTGGTCTTTCCTTGGTGGTGTATGTTTTTGCAGTTTGATGCATCTGCCGTTCATCAGTAGGGGATGGGGTCCCAGTCTAAAGCATGGATCTGTGTTTCTGCCCTAGACTTTGGTCATCCTAAATAACCCTTAAAATGCACATCTGCCTCTCTCAGCTGATAGAAATCCCTCAGAAAGAGTCCTTAGGGATCAGGTATTGCCAAGGGAGAAGATTTGTCATTGCATTCAGAAGGTTGCTGCTACCACTGAGGAAGGCCATAAACTTGAATTTCTGTAGCTCAGTACGCAACTTGATGACTTGGGTCAAGTGGCCCCTAAACTACTGTGTGAGAGAAATGGGTCTACAAACTATTGCATGAAATTGGTGGTAAAAACAAACAAACAAGCAATAAACATGCCTGTGGTAGACTGAAGGCAGGCATTCGGGTCAATAAGTAATAGTCAAAGCACAGATCCTGACCAAAGTTAACTGCATTAATAATAGAAGTACAGCTGTTCTTAATTAAGTTTACGCTCTATATTAGTTTAACCAAATATCAATAAATTGTCTGAAACCATATTATGAACAGGTATACCTGGCAAAGGAGAGAACTGTGGGCTTTTAATGTTTCTTTGAGAAATTTCACTTTCTGCTACCATTTAAAAGCTGTTTTGATCAAAAGCTGTTTGTTTACTCAGCTATGAAATCGGCCTTGCACTGAAACCGAGTGAGAAGCACGAAAAGCACAAGCGGGGAATGTTTCATGATTATATAATTCTCCCGAAAAGAATCAGACATCCAGACATTTCATTTGCATTCAAACAGTGGGAATGGGTTGCTTTTTTTTTGCAGGGCTTTGTGAGATCTGATAACCACATGACAAGGCTGCTCATCATCGCCTCTCTGAGACTTGTTCTACACCTGAAGGTCACCCCACCATGAGCGAGCCAAATGAAGGCGCTAATGGACGTCGCTGTATTGTTATGAACGTCCTGATGAAGTGGTAAAGCACAGGTCAGTAGCAGCTTCAGCCGTGGCGCTCTCCCAAATAATGTGGGCAAATTTCATGGCTGATTTAAGGATCTTTGTAGCCCAGATCTCTCAGCAAGGCGTATAGAAGGTATTGGGGTAGATCATAGGACTGCCGCACTGAAGCTTTTTTTGGATTGTTTTTTTTTTTTTTTTTTTTTTTTTTGGGAACCAGTGCCACACGTAGATTTTACCAGGGTAGACGTGCTCAACCATAGCCTTCAAATCACAGCCAAAGCCCAATGAAGTAAAATTAATAAATGTAAAACTGAAAAAGTAAATCAGCTCAGTAATTTCTAGTCCAAATGGTGCAGCACAAGGCTTCCCAACTTCATTTCTATGTCTGCCGCCCACAAAGCGAAAAGTAAACATAAACACGATGGCGCCGTTTCGGAGGGCTGCAACGGCCTCTCCCACGTCACTCCCACTTTGACTTATTTCTCCATCTATACATGGAAGTCCCTTCCGGTCCGTGGCTATCAGTCACGACCGCTTTCTAATTGCAGACAACCGCGGTTAATTACTCCATCCGACCTTCTTCCCAGGATTCCGCAGCAATATTTCCATATCAGCCTCTGACACCCACCGTGAACAAGATGAAGCTTCTGTTGATTTCAAAAGAAGTGGACCATTCTGCACATACCTACCATAAAAATGGATCAAGAAACATGAAGACTTTTTTTTATCGTTTGTAGTAATAGTGCGAATCTTCTGAAAACTTCAAATGTGAACTTTATCGTTGCCCTAAGGCAGGGCTTATTTATTTATTTATTTATTTAGTAAATGGAAAGGTAGCTTTGAACTCTCAAGATCCAAAACACTCAATCATTTTCTTATCACAGGCGTATGAGCCATTCTACCTAAGTGCCCTTGGAGGAACAGAGGAACAAAAGGGACAAGAATTATTTCTAATTTCTTGTTTTTTTTTTCCATTTCTTTTTTCCTTCGTCTGCTTTGTCTTACTGTAAAACATTTTTTCCTTGCACACATACAGGTGTATACGGGGCCATAATGTGGTAAGCGCTATAATCTGTCTGTTGCATCTTACATTGCTTTTGGAATGAATTCAGCGCTAAAGGATCTTATTGAAACAGCCTTGCAGCAGAATGAAATTAGTTTTGCTAAACTGAAAATGTTTACAAAGACTCTCAGACATTAAAACACAAGCAGGCACCTCAGTAGGCCAGGGGGGCCTTGACTGTCACCTGAAGAAGAATACAAGAATCTCTCCTATTCCTCTAGATAAATGCATTGAATGCTTCTGTGTAAAAGATCCATATTCTTTTCTCATTACAGTATTAGTACAGCTATTAGTTACTGTACTAATACAGAAGTTGCCATACCATTAAATCTATTAGTTACCGTGCTATCACAGCAATTAGTTACCATAGTATTACAGCAATCTGATTGTACAGTAGATGGATTGTGGTAGAATCAGATGCAGAACCTTTCAAAGGTGATATCACATTTACTTTACTGCAGCATCCTCCTTTATCTGCAAAGTGAAGAAATCAAACCAATGCAATTCTTGAAGGAACACTTGACTAAGTGAACTGGTGCGACATTTCAAAATCTATCCTACATCAGTTGGTTGAAATTTAACCAGCAGACCCACCCAGAGTGTCAGCTCATTCTGCAGAATTTATTTCAATGGAATAATTCCTTACATTTTTTCAAAAGGCATATGGTGAATTGTATGAGAGGTTGGACACTAAGGAAGGAGAAAAGAACCTGTACCGATTGGCTAGGCAGAGGGACCGAGCTGGGAAAGATGTGCAGCAGGTTAGGGTGATAAAGGATAGCGATGGAAACATAATCACGAGTGAGGAGAGTGTGTTGAGCAGATGGAAAGAGTACTTTGAGGGGTTGATGAATGAAGAGAACGAGAGAGAGAGAAGACTGGATGATGTAGGGACTACGAATAGGGGAGTGCAATGGATTAGCAAGGAGGAAGTTAGGACAGCTATGAAGAGGATGAAGAATGGAAAGGCTGTTGGCCCAGATGACATACCTGTGGAAGCATGGAAGTGTTTAGCAGAGACGGCAGTGGAGTTTTTAACCAGATTGTTTAATGTAATCTTGGAAAGTGAGACGATGCCTGAGGAGCGGAGAAGAAATGTACTGGTACCAATTTTTAAGAATAAGGGTGACGTGCAGAGCTGTAGTAACTACAGAGGGATAAAATTGATCAGCCACAGCATGAAGTTATGGGAAAGAGTAGTGGAAGCTATGTTAAGAAGGGAGGTGACGATTAGTGAGCAGCAGTATGGCTTCATGCCGAGAAGGAGTACTACAGATGCGTTGTTTGCTCTGAGGGTGTTGATGGAGAAGTACCGAGAAGGTAAGAAGGAGTTGCATTGTGTCTTCGTGGACTTAGAGAAAGCATATGACAGGGTACCTAGAGAGGAGCTGTGGTATTGTATGAGGAAGTCGGGGGTGCCAGAAAAATATGTAAGAGTGGTACAGGATATGTACAAGGACAGTGTGACAGTGGTGAGGTCTGTAGTAGGAGTGACGGATGCTTTCAAGGTGGGGGTAGGATTACATCAAGGATCAGCTTTGAGTCCTTTCTTATTTGCAATGGTGATGGACAGGTTAACAAATGAGATCAGACAGGAGTCACTGTGGACTATGATGTTTGCAGATGACATTGTGATCTGTAGTGAGAGTAGGGAGCAGGTTGAGGAGACCTTGGAGAGGTAGAGATATGCTCTAGAGAGAAGAGGAATGAAGGTCAGTAGGACTAAGACAGAGTGTCAGGAGTGATTTGTGATAGAAGGGTACCAGCACAGAGTGAAAGGGAAGGTCTACAAGATGGTAATGAGACCAGCTATGCTTTATGGGTTGGAGACGGTGGCACCGACCAAAAGACAGGAGGCAGAGCTAGAGGTGGCAGAGTTTAAGATGTTAAGATTTGCATTGGGTGTGACGAGGATGGACAGGATTAGGAATGAGTATATTAGAGGGTCAGCACAGGTTAGACGGTTTGGAGACAAAGTCAGAGAAGCGAGATTGTGTTGGTTTGGACATGTGCAGAGGAGAGATTCGGGATATATCGGGAGAAGGATGCTAGGGATGGAGCTGCCAGGCAAGAGGAAGAGAGGAAAGCCTAAGAGGAGATTTATGGATGTGGTGAAGGAGGACATGCAGGTGGTGGGTGTGACGGAGAAAGATGCAGAGGACAGGAAGAAGTGGAAACAATTGATCCGCTGTGGCGACCCCTAACGGGAGCAACCGAAAGAAGAAGAAGAAGAAGAAGAAGAAGAAGAAGAATTCCTTACATTTTTTCAGGCCAGCCAATGATTTTTTGAGTTTCTTTTCTGAAACAGAACTTGAGTTGTGGCTTAACAGGAATGTACAGGGGGACAAATCAAGTGTTTGTTAAAGATCTTTTGAAAGATTGGAAATAGCTTATGAAGATATCCTCTGGGGAGGTAGTCTGAGCATAGAAAGAACACTGCTATTGCAATGAGCTGTGAAACAGGTGCATTTTCTCTTGTTCATATACACCGAACAGCCACAATATTAAAACCAGCTGCCTAATATTCTGTGGATCCCCATTGTGCTGCCAAAACAGGTCTGGCCCATCGAGGGATGAGCGTGACTGCCATGAAGGGATGAACATGGTCTGCAACAATGTTTAGGCAGGTGGAACCCAGGAAGTAACATCCACATCAATGCCAGGACCCAAGGTTTCCCAGCAGAGCTTTGTACAGAGTATCACACTGTCTTCTTCCCATAGTGCATCCTGCTGCCATCTCTTCCGCAGGTAAACAAATGCACCTGGCCATCCACACAATCTAAAGAAAAATGTCATTTGCCAGACCAGGCCACCTTCTTTCATTGCGCCAAGTTCCAGTTCTGGTGCTCACGTGCCCATTGTAGGTGCTTTCAGGGATGGACAGGGGTCAGCACGGGCACTCTGACTGATGAATGGCAACGCAGCCCCATAGGCAGCAAAGCTGCGATGTACTGTGTGTTCTGACACCTTTCTATCATGCCCACCATAGAGGTTTCAGCAGTTTGTGCTACAGTAGCTTTTCTTTGGGTCAGACCAGACAGGCATCAGTAAGCCTGGGCACCCATGACCCTGTCGCTGGATCCCGGGTCATCCTTCCTTGGACCACTTTTGGTACTGTAGACACTAACCACCGCATACTGGGAAGCCTCCACAAGGCCTGACCTTTTGGAGATGCTCTGACCCAGTCGTGTAGCCATCGTAATTTGGCACTCAGATCCTTACTCTTGGCCATTTTTCCTGCTTCCAACACAGCAACTTCAGCAACTAACTTTCTCTTGCTGTCTAATACCCCCCCTTGACAGGTGCTATTGTAACAAGAAAATTAATGTTATTCACTTCACCTGTCAGTGGTTTTAATGTCGTAGCTGATCTGTGTATTTGAGCCTGGATGAATAGGTGAATCGGTAGTAAATGTTCTGCTAGTTTAAAGCCTTGGACATAGTACTAAATTCACAGAAAAAGTATTTAAAAAAATAGATAAATAAATAAATACATTTCAATAACAGGGAAACTTCATATGCTTTTTTTGCATATTAAACAAGTAGAAATTCAGATGCGGAAAAAATTAAATTTATGGCTGCCCTAAAAGATAAATAGAGTAAACAGATAAATTGTTCGGTGTGGTTTTAATGTCCTCGTATTATCACATCAGTCACAGCTCAGTGGTTTTAACTGATTATGGCAGACCTCATAATTCTGAAAACTTTTAAAACCCGATCTACAGATAAGAGATACGTCTTTTTACAAATGAGAAAATCTAAAATGTACTACATCTCCGTTTAATTACAACGTGTGACATGATTTTATGACATTAACATGTTTTTGATATACAAGTCAAGTAATATATAACAAATTATATTGTAATTTAATGTATAATATTTTAGTAGTGTTTTTTTTATTTATTTTTTTTATTAGTATTCCAAATGTATTAATGATATTTAAGGATATAGAGCTTTTTTATTTGCGACAGAGTGTAGTTTCAATTGTTCCTTGACTTGTCAGTAGGATTTTTGTGTGATTTTTCATGTTTTATATAAACTACATCGCCAAAAGTACATGGACCCGCCCTTCTATTGATTGAGCTGAGCTGTTTCAGCTGCACCCACACAGCACACAAACACATTCTAGACAACTGTTTGCTTTCAGCTTTGTGGCCACACTTTGGGGAAGAAGCTCCTTTCCTGCTTTAGCATAGCTGTGTCTCCCTGTCCACAAACACATGGTTTGCCCAGGTTAGTGTGGAAGAACTTGAGTGGCTGCACAGAGCCCTGACCTCAACCCCACTGAACATATTTGGGATGAACTGGAATGCCAACCGTGAGCCAGACCTTCTCATCCAACCTCACTCATGCTCTTGTGGCCAAATGGGCCAGATTCCCACAATCTGGTGGAAAGCCTTCCAAGAAGAATGGGGGCTGTTACGGCAGGAAAGAGGGAAACAACTCAATATGAATACCCATGGGTTTGAAAGGGGAAGTTCAACCAGCACTTATGGGTGTGATGCTCAGGTGTCGACAAAGGGTTAAAGGCAGCATACAATGCTGGCTGACAATGCACAAAGGTAATTCAAGATTTTGGTATGCAAAGTGTACTGTAAAGGCCAGTATAATGCACACCTTGCTTATAGTAACACAAATTAACCCTATAATACCTCCAAAAACTATTTGTTAATACAAAGAGTAAAACTGTAGAGTAAAATTTAAAGCGGAACACATGAAAACTGTCTACTTTGCAGTGCTTTATTTAGCATTACGTAGACCTCTGGCTTGTGATATACATATAATGCCGCTTTGGATAAATAAGATATATTTGTATACATTTGTACTACGTTATGTTAATAACTATTGGTATTGTTGTAATTTTTTGGAAATGTGTATTAGAGGTATGCTACAAAAAAGACTAGACACACCATTCACTTTCAGTTCAAGTACAACCAGAAAATCGGCTCAGCATGCATCCAGGAGATGAACTCGCTGACTCCTCATCAGAAAGCTCTCTCACTAATCCATGCTTTGTGTGATCTCTTAGAATTGTGGTGAGGAATGACAAATGAGAAACGCTGGGAAATTCTGACCATTTGTGAGAAAATACCTGTACAAAGCTACTGTTAGAAATACTCTTGCAAACAGAGGGCTCGGATTAAGGCTGAATCCTGCAAACTGCATCAAGTCTTGCGCAGCAGCTTAAAACAGATTATAGATAAAATGCGTTTTAATAATAAAGCGTCATTAATTAATGACTGAAGACTGAAAAGTTTGGAAAAACAAAGTTTCTAATTTTTAAAGCTTTGTACTGAGGGTACACCTGCTGGAATCTACACATCTCAGTCTGTCAACCCATTGGCCTACTGACAGCACACACACAACACATATGCATGCATCGTATGTGTATGGAATCAATAGACACTGGGCCATGAACCTACACCTTGGATGTGACACAAGTCCGCAGTCGAGTCCCAAAACACACACAGGGATGTACTAAGGTCAAATTAGAGTGACCAGTTATCTGAAATGCATGGCTTTGCACCGTGGGAGGAAACCAGAGTACCTGGAGGAAGTCCTCTCGGACATTAAGAGAACCTGCAAACTCCACACACGCTGAGCTCAGTATCATCCTAAACCCAAAGAGTTCAAGCACTATGAGGCATTAGCACTACTCACTGCCTTTTATTTGTTTGTTTGTTTGTTTGTTTGTTTGTTTGTTTGTTTATCCTAGTGTGTTCAGCTGCTGCATTTCAAGTTTCCCTGCATGGATTAATAAAGTTCTCTCCTATTCAATCCTATCCAGTCCAACCCTATCCTCTTCTGCATGTGAAAATTTAAAAAGTGTTTCAAGAAAATCTCATACCCTTGCTCTGTTTATTTATTTTTGCTGCTGTCTCGCACGTTCAGGACTTACAAGATCAAGTACAACAAATTTTGTTGCTCCACTTACTGGTGTGATGGTGTGTGTGCATCAATCAGTTATCACCTATTAAACTATTACATTTTCAATTTCTGCTTTGCATTTAAAGTACTAGTAGACATTTGCTGATGTTCACAAAATATATTTCCTGCCAAAGGGACATAAATTTTGCATGAATTGCATACAACTTAGTGCACCCTGTGTATTGAAATGTAGCTACGAGGCTGTTGTGAATAATGGCCGTGAACTGCGGTTTCAGTCTCTTTACTCTTCAGGACTCCGATGACTAAATCACAGGACTGTAGCAGTGCAGTACTGCTGAGTACTGGCCCACTTGAAGTGCTGTTAAAATGCCGGGTTATGGCAATCGAAAAATCCACTTTACAATGTGTACAGGGCCTGAGCTTTTCCCAGAGTCCAGCAAGACGGCTGAATTTCTCCATCTCCAAATGCTTGGTGGTTCAACTGACAAGAAGGTCCAAAATTCAGTGTCTCCGTTCTCAGTTTTGACTTCAGTGATGAGGAGCTCCCTCTCTCCCTCAGACTGCTGAATTCTGTATTCAAAAAGGATCTCAAAACCCAGTTCTTCCTGACACTTTTTTTAGCTCTCCTACATGCTGTGTACTTTTGTACAAAATGCTCTGAAACATTCATGTTTGTATTTCCTATCTGACCCTCAGTTCTGCTGAGCAGTGAGCACCAACAGAAACAGCTGTATCGGAGCAACAAGCTGAGCTTCGACAGTCTTCTTATTTCTTCTCTTTTGCAGTCCACTTTCATGTACAATGAACTGATATGGCCGGCCTTAGGTTTCACGAAGTCAAGTGCAAAAACACCATCTTTCACCCCTTCATCTAAAAAAAAAAATAGAGGTTCAGTTTTATTACTGGAAAAGAAATAAATCTCAAGTAAAGTTAACTACATGTTAAAAATCATCCGTTTAGAACATAATTTGAAATGAAGTGTATATCAATTGTTTAAACTTAAATATTATTTTGTGGAACAGGGAACCAGGATTTTTTTTTTTCTTTTTTATTCACTGCAGCAACAAACCCTCAGGTCTCCCCACAAAATGCACCCAAGCACACCAGATGGGGGGTGGGAAACAAAATACTGGAAATATACAATAACCCACCCCACTGAACCATAACCATAACTGTAGCTGTTACTAAACTTTAACAAAAGCACATTTAACATAAAAGAGGAGTGAAATGACTCACAAAACACACAGATGCTACACAGCAAGGAATGATGGGAAGGGGTCTTTTAAATATTTTGCTCTCTGTTGTGGAGGCAGCAGTTGGGCAAATGCAGGGGCTTCCCAAAAGCACCAGGAAGACGCTGGAGGGTGAAACATCCACCGAGAGGGAGGTCGGAAGGGGGTAAACTGGTGTTGCCCGAATGCACAATGACGGAAAGGAAAATATACAAATGACAACATTATTAACATTTTCAAATATGGGCTCGTGGTGCGATGTGATGGATTTCACTTAATATTGATCTGTTATTAAAAATAAAGGCCTTTGCTGATTTGGAGGTCAGCTGCTTTGTGCAGTAACGTCTTTGCCTTTCTGGAAGCTGTACAGTGAAAGAGATATAACTTACGATTTTTTTTTTTTTTTTTTTGAGAAAAACAGAGAAAATTGTGGCTGTTCCGGCACAGCCTATGCATTTCAAACACCGTGTATTTCAGCATAATAAATGGCAGCATTTTCAGATCTCACACATTGCCATCCAGCAACTGAGTGGGGGTTGTGGCGCAAAAAGCTTGGGAGTGAAATGTAATACTTAAGGGCACAGTAAGTAATACAGCAACACACAGTGGGTGTGTTATATGGCCGTGTTTAAATCCTGCTCATACCTTATAATGATTTGAGTGCCATCCAGTGGAGGACATTCCCACACCAGAATCTGTCGATTTCGGAATATCTTGCAGTTAACTGAATGGGGAAAAATGAACCCAGCCTCAAAGATGAGTTGGATTGCAGAATCATATTTATAATTGCATTTACATATTATTATAATTCAATATCACAAAAACCATTTGGTACATTTAACACAGCAAGCGCTGTTAGAAATGAACGTTGCTGGCATTTAATTTAAAAGCAGAGCTGTTGAACAAATAACTTTACTGGAAATTATACCACCAGCTACAGTAACCTTAGCGCATTTGTGCAAATACTTAGGTATGGAGAGTGGGATTCAAACCAAGAAACTTGAGCTTCCAGGCCAGCAGCCTTAACCACTACACCGAGCACTGATTTAATGAAGGTGAACGACTGTGTTAAGAAGCTGTATTTGTAATAAAAAAAGGTGCTCTTACAAGTCTTTACAAAAAAACATTTTGCTGTGAACCGTCTCTGCATATATTTGATTTGTAACAGCCAAATAAAAACAAACTGGCGCTGTCAGTGTTCACAAGACCAGCAAATTAGTATATAAGAATTAAGATTGTGAGGCTTTCCTGCGCGCTGTAAAGATTAAATGGAACCGCTCTGACACATTTACAACGTTTTTCAAGGCACGTCCGGAGGCTGTCGATGTGGCCGGTGCTGGATCAATGCTGCCCCCATCTGGTGCGCCCTGTGTGTGAGGACATCACAAGGAGATGAGGTTAGGTCTGCTAAATAATATTTACATGGCGATGAGATGCCTTCCGCTTTTTTCCTTCCTTCAACGAATGCCACACGGAAGATGAATTAAGGCGGCACCCCGAGCATCTCGCTTTGTACGTCTGGGTTCGCGTCCGGTTGGGATGCGAGAGCTCATTGAGACGTGCAGGGTGTGAGCGGGCTCTTGAAACAGCCAGCTGGGAGTCTGACGCATGTGAACGCAGTGAAGAGACTCGGGGATTAGACACTGACATACAGATGGAGATCATTTTATTGGATCGATGTTTAACAGAAACTGCGCTGTCTGGTCCAAGAAATGCTACTTTCAGGAAGATCATCTGTGCCAATGACCGTTAGGGCCTATAATGAGTTTTCTTTCTGGCAAGGTGGTAGCAGGCTCATTTTTTCAGTGGTGCTGAGCCTTGTGTCCTGTTCCGTCCTGCTCCGTCATGTGTGCATGTATGCGCATTGCACCTCTTATCCCTCCATCTCTGCAGCTTGTTTTCCCATAAGGCTTCTGTAGCGCTATAGTGATTTATTGAGCGATTCCTTTACGGAGAGGCTCAGTGGATAGCGCTGGTGCCTTGAAGCACACGAGGTGTGGGTTGTGTCCTACGGTGGAAGGATGTCCTCCCTCAGAGAGACCCTGCCTCAAGCCCTATGCTTCTGGAATGGCGTCAGAAACGGCGACTCCCCGACAATGAAACTGAAGATGCGAAGTCTTTCACTATGGAAAGGCATGATTCTCAGCTTCTGAGAGCTTCTTGTTGCAACTGAGCTGAACTTTGGGACTGACAGGTGGATCGGATTTTGTTCAGCCCAACATCAAGCTTGGTTTTCGGTAACTGGCATCTGTCTGCATTTATGCTTGTTTGCATGTGGTCCACAGCCCATTTTGTCAGGCAATGACAGGGACAGGGTTGACAATGGGTCCAGTGTGTAGAACTGCTGCGGAAGACAGACACCCATGATGCAATGCGCTTGCAACATACGCAGCTGAAAACAGGTGCTTTTGTAGGGTTCTGTACCGAACCGCCACCAGGCAGTGACAGCATGGTCTTCAATAACGCCGGTGGCTGAAACGATAGATGATGACAAATTATTAAATTAGACTGTGGCATCTGTTCTGCGTTCCGGTTTTTATTGAAGCATTATAAAATTACCCAGGAGGCAGCGGGTGATTTATTACGGCAAAAAAATGATAACACTTCATAGGTCATTTTGCCAGACATGGGAACGGGGGGTGGTGGGGGGGGTGTACAGAATTTTTAGACCCTTTGGAAATGTACAAATTCAACCTGAAAGAAAAAAGTCTGAAAATGCCTGGGTCTTCTCAACACATAAACATACAGAAAAGCAGCCAGAAATGGGATTTTTTTAAAACACATTTGGAGAAATCAGAAGTGAGCATGGCATCAAGGCAGAAAAGAAACAGAGCTCATTGCTTAGGTAACTGGAAAGGACAAAACTTCAGACTCTGCAAGAAATTTTTAACAGCAACTCACTGCAGTACATCTGACTTTATTTATTAACAGCGCTCCGTCTGAGAGCGGAATCTGCACAAAGACACCAAAAAGACGCAGCGGGACAAAAGAAAAAAGAAAATCGAGGACACGCGAAAGTGTTAAGAAGGCTTAAATTAGAGCGAACGCAAACTAAGGGACAAAAATGAGATCCTTAAGCAGAAAGTGTTGGGTCAGGAACTGCATGATGTCAATTTATGCAATGTTATGCGTCTTGGTCACAAAACAAACGCATTCTGGCAGAAAATGACAGTAGAGCCGTGAAGCCTTTGTATCAGCAGGTGTGAATGGCTGCTGGAAAAGTTTGGGGAAAGGTGCCTAACTCGGGGACAAGCAAAACACGTCACCCAGTAATGTAGCAGAAGCTGTAGGCAGAGCAAACTGCACCGCTCTGCTCCAAAAAGTTCAAGACAGTCCGAAGCAATTCATCACCACCTGACCGGGTTAACATAGATTACTACGGTAATTTGACTCGCGTCAACTTTTAATAGAGCATCATTCCAAGCAATGAACACCCGGAACTTCGAAGCCTCCGAATTGTCCTTCTTCAATTTCATTACCGCTGACACCAAATAGTCAGACGGGGGTTACGGGTCAAGGCGGAATTATTTTGATCCACTGCGGATGGGAGAATGAATATTGACTCAGCAAAGAAGAATAATGAAACAGCGCAGCCCGGGAAGGCGCTGGGAGGATTTTTCATACGGCGAAGGCGCTCCCTTTTCCTTTTTCGGTTTCCAGAAAAAAAAGAGCGACGCAGACCATTGTTTCGGATATTCATTCATCTTGACACAATTGATAAACACTTCAGCGCTGGAAACTCGCCCGGTAAAATGTAATGAATCACCGTCTCACTGTTATGAACAGGAGGACTGCACTGTCTCACAGCTAACAATACATTCAGGAGTCACTTTGCAGGGGAGAGGGACCTGGCAGATGGAACCATCAAACAGATTTATACTGTGTACAGCCAGGCTGAACTTAATGGTTGATTAATCCTAAGCACTTGACTTTTAGCCCCGCGTCTCGACAACGCGATTCCCGAAGCATCGCCGCAGCTCAGAAGGATGGCATCCCGAGTCACATTCGATGAAGGAACCTGGCTCCCATTGTGGGCCACTTTAACCTCCCCGCCACGTAGCTGTTTGTTTGATCATTTTTTTTAGAATTATTTACACAAAGCATGTCTGCTTTCTGAGACATAACTACAGTAAAAGTTATTGCTGCATGAAAAATGAGCACGCAGAACATGAACAGTTGCTTTTCTTGCACTTTCTGCAACACCCATTTGTGTCCTGGATGCCACGGACAAAGTCTGTCCACGAATAGGTGAACTCTTCAAGTTTTTTGCTGACAGCAAAGTCACACGATGCTTCCAGGATGATTTTTATGTTCGCGCTCCTCTCCTCGACACAAAAGCTAAAAAGACACGCGAGCGTAAGACAATTCTCTAGGCCCTTTAGAATGGCGCCGTGCTTAACTGACAGGGCAGTAATTTCCACTCGCAGTCAAACTGAGAAATAAATGTGCGCTAATGAAAAGCATAAATGACTTTTTCTTATTTATTTCAGCCCTGCGTCTGAGAGCTATTTGGTGGTGATGGAATGGGTTTGAGAAATGTCGTTCGGGTCCTGTACGCGCGGAGGACTCGCAGCCCTCGGTTCAATGGTGACTGCATCTCAGGCAGGAGGACCTGACCTGTGGTGACCAGAGACGCAACCGCTGCGGAACAAAACACGGATGACCGTCATTTTGTTATTTGTGTATTTTGGCAAATAAAAGCAAATTATAAGTAAAAAGTCATTTCTAAGAAGTTTTAAGATGTATTATTTGTACCAGTAAACAACCTTAGAATAAATTACCACACTCGGTAAAACTACAGATGTTACCGCCGGCAGCCACTGTTGTCGAAAATGGCTTGGAATAGAAAATGTCAGAGGAAAACTAATTGTTTGTCAGATGATGTGCCAGCCAAAACTTTGCATATGTCAGTTGAAAATAACAAACGTGAAAAATTGGGCGCAGTCACACTCAAGTTCTAAAGACAGCCTTTATGCTATAAACCAACACACAACTGTAGGTCCAGTGCAGGTTCCTACACTACAGAAAAATAAACATTCTTAACCATTTGGCAAATAGATTTACCTCACTAGCATATGCAAAGGTAAGGGTCAGGAGTTAGTGGCAGAGGACACGGAATTGAAGGTTTTAGTTTAGTTTTTCAAGGTTTGGTAAATATCACTCGCACACCTGCTTTCTTTGCAGATCCTTGTTTTTAAACTTTAACCTGAAGACAGGTTTTGCATCTCACAGACAGTAGTATTTCTTTAAACAGTCAAATAATGCACTTGTTAATGATAAAGTATTCATATATTTTCTTTCTGTGGGTACTGTCCTTTCTTCTTAAAAATGGTGAATCTGAGATAAAATACAGTGCATAGACATGTAAGGACCACGAAGGACACGATGCAGAAAGTCAGCCATAATCAAAAATCTGCAATACAACACAGACAGAGGTTATGTGCAAAGCTCAGTTGTGCTGCTCCTGATGAAGAACCAAGAGCCAAATGAAATCTGTGAACCCAGTACAGATTTTAAGAGCCCCATCCTTCAGAAAGGCAACATATTTTCTGGCTATAATATGACACCAGCTCAGAGCAAATGTGATTTTCCCCCCACAGTTCTTTGAAGAAATTAACGCATCTGAAAGCTAGGACTAATGTTTAATCCTTACCGTGACCTAGGAGACTTGACTGGTGAAGAGTGGTGACTGGGTAAGTGGAATGAGGAGGTTAGACAGTGTGAAAGGATAAGCACAAACATAAATTGCCAATATATAATGAACATTTTGTACACCATCAGGTACATTTGAATGGCAATTCTTTTTACATGATATACACTGTATGGCTAAAAGTTTACGGACACATCACCCCTGAGCGCGCTGGTTGAACCTCCCATCCCAAACCTGTGGGTGTTAGATAGCCTCCTCTTTCTGGGAAGGCTTTCTACTGGATTTTGGAGCATGGCTGTGGGGACTTTTGTCCATTTGGCCACAAGAGCATCGGTGAGATCGGTCAAGAAGGCCTGGCTTGTAAGTTAGCATTCCAGTTCCTCCCAGAGGTGTTCGGTGGAGTTGAGGTCAGGACTCTGTTCTGGTCATTCAAATTCTTCCTTGGCAAACTGTGTGTTTATGGAGTTCATTTTTTGCATGGGTCCACAGTCATGCTGGAGCAGAAAAGGAGCTTCTTTTCCCCCAAACTTTGGCCACAGAGCTGGAAACACACAGTTTTTTAGAATGTGTTTGTATGCTGCGTGGGTGCGGCTGAAACAATTCGGCTCAGTCAATAGAAGAGGGTCCATATATGTTTGACCGTATACGTAGCGTTATCTGTGGACAGAAATGATATGTTTGTGATACGCAAGTGAAAAAGAACTTTTATAATGCAGGGAAAGGGCATCTCCTTAAGAATCATGCAGCGTCTGCACAAGACAATAACAGATTCGTAGCAGATGGCTTTCATAAAAATCCTCCACAGGTAATAAACTGCCTGGTAAGGCCTCCACGCTCAAACGTAATATAATCAGCCTTGAGGAACTCCGGTGTGAACAGCACTGAGTACCTGGCCATAAGTATGCTGCCACACCAGAGTCGCCATTAAACAGTACATTATCCACATTTCATCATTCCTCATTTTGGGTGGTCTGTTTCCTGCACCGGAACAAAGAATAAACACCCAGCAGAAAGCCTGCTCTCCTATACCTCATTCCGGTGCGGGACCCAAAGAAGGTGGAAAGGGTTAGGGTACTGATGGGAATATCCAGCTTGCTCTGCTGTAAACCGGAGATGAACGAAAGCTTTACCTTTAGCTGAATGATGTTCATACAACAGGCCTGGCAGTCCCTTTAAACCAAAAATTTTGATCTAGTTTAATCATGACCTTGCGTCAAGTATCTCCCCAGGTTTGAAGGCAGCAGCTTGAGGGAAAAGATCTCCGCTCATGAAAGACGTGCCCTCTTGAGGCAAATTATGGCTGCAATTACATCGCCCGTTCTTCCGTGTAGTAACAAACTGCCCCAAGTCACTCTTACGCAGTTGCTGAGCTTATGATATTCTCTGTTGAACTGTACACAGGAGAAATCCCGAGCCATGAATGTATTCTGCTCTAAATGAATGAGAACAGATTACCAGGAAGTTGTCACTTTTATTATTATTATTATTATTATTATGTGGTTTTAAGCTGACATATTTGTCCATTGCAACTTAAAACACAAGGTTGTTAACTAGTGTACTGATACTTAATAGTGCATTCATATAGTACGGCCAATTGGGCAAGTGGCAAATTATGATCTTGGGAATATACCATCAGCATTTAGAGATTGCCCGCGAAATTGGACACAAATGACAAGGCACCAGAAAAACTATGGGGGAACATCAAGGCAGTCGTGCTGGAAGAAAATGAAAGATCCTTGCAAAGATGACAAAAACAAAAAAGGGCAAAATGGATGACTGACAAGACCTTGAATATTGCCCAGAGGCGTAGGAAAGCTAAAGTCAAAGGAAAAAGAAAAGGTTTTAATGAACTCGACCAGAGCTTCCAACGCGCTTCCAGAAAAGACAAGGAAAAGTATCGCAACAACATCCGCAAGGAAACAGAATCGGAAAATATCAAAGGCAGGACCAGATCAGCCTTCATGAAACTGCGCGAGTTAAGGAGGAACTTCAAACCTCGAACTGGAATGCTGAAAAATGCTCAAGAACTCATACTAAAAAATGCTGAGGATATCAAGAAAAGATGGAAGGAGTGCACTGCTTCACTGTACCAGGAAGACGAAGCAGATAAATTGCTGTTTTACCCATCAACTAGAAACTCTAGTGTTGAGGGAAGAAGCACAAGCGGCATTGAATGACCTATCAAAGATCAAAACATCTGGCACTGATGGCATTCACATCAATGTATTCCTGCAGTCAGACACAGTTGTTTCAAATGTCCAGGTTTCCACTGTCTTACTTTGGACAAATCATATGGAGAAAACAGTTGCTGGAAAAGGATATCACGCTCAGCAAAGAGAAAGGTCAATGCCAAAGAGGAAGACCATTGCATGCATTGGATGGGCACGGTCACCACAGCTATGGATGCCCCTTTGTCAAGTATTGGTGAAGACTGGGTGCATTTCAGGACGACGATCCACAGTCATCGCGAGCTGACATCGACTTAACGCCACTTAATAACACCATAGTAAGGCATTCTTACAAAAACGATTCGAGGTGAGCACATTGCATAGGACACGAAAGCAGGAGGGGGATTCAGACCAAAACCCTTCAGATTTCAAGGTGACGCCACCATGATGCTGGCTGCTCCGTGCATCTCTGATTTATTCCAACAAAATAAATTGATTTCTTATACATTTAAAAAAAATCTATTCTTCTATGACACACATGCTTGCTTGTGACAGATAAATAGCACCTTTGCTCCATTTCTAACACAGTTCATGAACTGCGCGTATTTAAACATTTAAAGATGACCTTTTTAGCATTTAAATCAATTCGTGCAAATTGCTTTTTTTCTTCTTTTTTTTAAATTTCACCCTTCACAGCTGAATTTATGAGACAAAAATTTTGTCAGATATTTCGCCTGAGAATTTCCCTCTTAAGTCGCGTACGTATGGATAAGACATTCTGATAACAAAGTACTGCTTTGTTCATTATACAGTGGGCCGCTCAATTTATTCCCAGACGTACATCCAAGAATGAATAAATCACGGAAAGATGCAGTGACATTGCTGTGTTTCCTAAATGAAACGCCAAAGAAGCTGCACATTATATTATTATGACTGGCTGCCTGCTGCAGGTCCATTAAACTGCATGTCACTGCCTCTCAATAGATACTGTAATTAGCACATTCATTAGCCTAGCCCCCCAAGTCCCTATTGCCATTTACAATGAGATGACACTATCTTGTCTTTATGCTAATAAAAACCTGTTACCCACAATTAAAACACAAAAGAGGAGCCATCGAGTCCGTCTGCCCGCTCGCTTAGACACGCTGCCGAAGGTCTGAATGGCTCCCGAATAACCCACGCCAGCACACAGATCCTGTGGACTGGCGTACGTAGGCCGAGGGTGGCCATAAGGATTTTGAAAGGGTCTGAACGCAAAGGTAAGACATCTAGAAGTCAAATGTAAAGAGCGTGTTAATTATTTTCTCCGGTTATTTGTTTATTCGTTCAGAAGATGGTTTTCTTCAAGGCTTTTTACAGTGTTGGGTGTAGATGCTAACATACTTACAATCATTTATGCATTTATATTTGAAAAATTCAAAGTAAGCACCCAGCTCAGTGGTAGCAGGACTGGGTTTTCAAACACAGGTCTTTTAACTACAAGAAAATTGTTTCAGCCACTACACTACTTGCAAACAGCCAGAAAAAACAGATAGATAGATAGATAGATAGATAGACAGACTATATGGCCAAAAGTGTGTTTACACATGAGCATCATAATGTGTTTGTTGAACCTCCCATTTCAAACCCATGAGTACTCATATAAAATTGTTCCTCTCTTTACTGCCATAACAGCCCCCACTCTTCTGGGAAGGCTTTGCACCAGATTTTTGGAATTTGTGCCCATTCAGGCACAAGAGCATCAGTGAGGTCAGGTGAGAAGGCCTGGCTTGCGGTCAGTATTCCAGTTCATCCCAAATGTGTTTAGTGGGGTTGAGGTTAGGGCTCTGTGCACCCACTCAAGTTCTTCTGCACCAACCTGGGCAAACCATGACTTTATGGCGCTTGCTTTGTGCACGCTGGAGCAGGAAAGGAGCTTCTTCTTCCCCAAACCTTGGCCACAAAGCTGGAAGCATACATTTGTCTACACTGTGTTTTTATGCTGTGTGGGTGCAACCGAAACAGCTCAGCTCAGTCATCGTAGGGGAATTTACATACTTTTGGCCATGTAGTGTAGATAGATACCCATATGCTAGCCAGAAGATTAATGAACAACAAATGAACAATGGAGTGCCCACCCAGTACTGTGCTATTTAATGATAAGTTAAAGCTCCGCTGCAGGAACCAACTTCGGCAAACACGCCACTTCCATCACCCTTTATCATGAGTTGAGAATAAAAATCTTTCACTTTCACAGAGAACGTTATGTCGCTAACTATATAAAGATGTGTACTGTGTCTCCTCCCCTGTAATGCTCATTCTTACACCCCAAAATGGCTTTAATTTTTCATTCCTGTGTAATGAATCTTTTCAAGCAAATCTACAATATCCTTTGACCGCTCCCCTCACTGTCACTGTCACTCTCCCTACAGTGCACCTTAAGGTTTTATTTACTGTTTGTTTATTTATTTATTTATTTATTTACTTACTTACTTATTTATCTATTTGCTGTTTGTTTCTTGTCTTCTTGATGTTTGGTTGTTTGTTTGTTTTACTCGTCAATTTTTCTGGAATGTAACCACGCAGTCTCCTGTTGACCCAGAGCACATTTTACTACATGGTACACTCAGTAACCATATACGTGACAAATGAACTCTTTTGACTTTGACTGTAAAAAAGTGCTTTGCTGACAATCACGGTGAAAAGACATAATGCACAAATATACACAAAATCAGCAGTGGGTGGTATGGTTTGAATATGTTTAAATGAAACGTTTTATTATCCTCAAAATATTAGTGTCCTTACCTCTTCGAGATGGCTTTGCTGGAACATTTTGAAAAAAAAAAAAAAAGCCATATTCTTTCCCAAAAATCTTAACAATAAAGATATTGTTTAGTCCGAATGCTTTTCAGACTTGGCTCACAGACATGACTCAGGCTGAAGAACAAACAGTGATGAATCTTAGATGGAAAAACTCCAATTCTCTGCTGTTATTGGAACTAATGGGTAAAGTCTGGGGTACCACTTTATCTCAGGAGGAACGATGGGAGGAAAGTTCCCCCCAAGCAAAATGCTCATCGGCTGGCTGGGATAGGCAGGCGACAGGGGGTTACAGGGGCACTGCTTCAGTGAACATGGCCTCTGAGCAGAACATTAGACACAGGTCCTGGAGATAAGTTCTTTAAGTCCATTAGTCTTCATGGCACTCCCCTGTGGGGATGCATGGGTGGACAGAATGAGAGGTGACACCTGAAGGACCTGTGCTGTTCTGAGATCTAAACGATGCCAAAAATAAAACATTAAGTAAAAAAAAAAAAAAAAAAAAAGCTGTAACTTTTTTTTTTAATAAATGGCAAAAGTCAGATGAAATAATACCAAACTGTGATGCTGTGACTATATCTAAAAACACATTTTAGTTTCAAAACCTGGAATAGTTTTGTTTTCCACAAGCTCTCACGAGTGTTCAAATTAAATTTCATCTCTAAAATGTATTCACTTGTGGAATGCTGTAAAATATGTAATTTCATTTCCTTATAGCGGTGAAATGTTGACAGGAAATTGTTTCCCAGAGTAGGTCAGTTACATGAATAACTTTTTGAGTTTTGTGCTTAACATTTCTCCACTGAGGGAGAACACTTAGAACAGCAGTTTCTCTGCTTAGATCCTAAAGGATTGAACAGCCACCTGCGTGCCTGGGTTCTCAGTTTTCTCACAGGCAGATCACAGGCGGTGAGAGTCAGCAGTTGCACTTCCAGTATCATCAGTCTTAACACAGGAGCTCCACAAGGTTGTGTACTTAGCCCTCTGCTCTATGCCCTCTACACTCACGACTGTGTGGCCACGCACGCCTCCAACTCCAGCATCAAATTTGCTGATGGGCCTCATCTCAAACAACGATGAGACAGCATACATGGAGGAGGTGGAGAACCTGGCATCATGGTGCCAGGAGAACTGCCTCCAACTGAATATCAGCAAACCTAAAGAGATAGCGGTGGACTTTGGTAGGAGACAGCAGCGGTCCTACACCTCTCTTAAAATCAACAGGACTGCAGTGGAGAGGGTGAGCAGCTTCAAATACCTGGGCGTTCATGTTACTGAGGACTTGACGTGGACTGTACACATTCGAACTCAAGCCAATAAAGCAAAGCAGCGTCTTCACCACCTCAGACAGCTGAGGAAGCTTCAGGTTTTGACATCAAAGCACTGCAGAGAGTGATCTGGGCGGTGGAACGCTGCACCAGATCTGATCTGCCATCCCTACAAGACATCTACACCAGGAGATGCAGGACCAGAGCGACTAGGATCATCGGTGACCTGTCACATCCCAGCAACCATCTGTTCGACCTGCTGAAATCAGGCAAACGTTTCAGAAGCATTATGGCCAGAATGGAGAGGCTCAGGAGGAGCTTCTATCCACAGGCCATAAGACTTCTGAACCCAGTCATGCCATCACAATCCTCGAAAACCAGAGTCTACAATACCCATTGACTGCTCCCCTCACTGTGACAGTCCCCATAATGCAATTTCAGGTTTAATTCATTTGTTTTATTTATTTATTTACCAACCACTTATTTATCTATTTGTGTTTGTTTGACTTCTTGATGTTTGGTTGTTTTTGTTGTTGTGTTACCTGTGGAGTGGAACCACACACAGTCTCCTGAATCAGGGCACATTTCACTACACGGTATACTTGGTAACCATGTATGTGACAAATAAAATCTTTTGAATCTTTGAATCTTTGAAATCAAACACTCCTGTTCAGAGTGAAAAAAGAAATTTATGGTATTTCTGGGTGTAGGCAAAATTGGGAGCGATTACTGGCATGAAAAATGGAAATAGCAGTGCAGGATACCATTACAGCAGTTCATATAAAAGCATAATAACATTGTTATATTACCCTGCCTGGCCAAAAAAAAGTCACACACTCCAATATTTTGTTGGACTGCCTTTAGTTTTGAATATGACACAAATTCGCTGTGGCATCATTTCGATAAGCTTATGCAATGTGATCACATTTATCTTCATCCAGAGTCACATCAATTTTTTGCCAAGATCCTGTATCGATGACGGGAGAGCCAGACCGCTGCGTAAAGTCTTCTCCAGTACAAGATCCCAAAGATTCTCAATGGGGTTAAGGTCTGAACTCTGTGGTGGCCAATCCATGCGTGAAAATGATGTCTTTCTCAAGCTCCCTGAAGCACTCCTTCACTATTTGATCCCAATGAATCCTGGCATTGTCATCTTGGAAGAAAAATCCATTGATGGAAAAACCTGGTCATTCAGTATATTCAGGTAGTCAGCTGAGCTCATTTGTTGGGCACATAACATTGCTGAACCTAGACCTGACTGAGGGAACCCCACATCATAACACTAAGTTAAATCCAAGCGGTAACTTTTTTGGCCAGGCAGTGTATAAAGCAACATAAATACAATATAAAAGCAGCAACAGCCACTAACTTTAAGCTGTATATGTTTTTCACTGTTACCATGGAGTAAAAGTAAAGCTTGAATATAAGATGGTATTTTTTCTGGGAATTACATCTAAAGAAATGTGGGGTCATCTTGTATACGAGGCCTGGACCTATAAAGGTCAGACCATATAACACCAGTAGGTGGCATCACTTCTCCACTAGCATCAATTATCCACAGAAACGATCGACTGCAGCTAGCGGGTGTGAAGGATGGAGAAACTGTGAGATGGTCTGGGGAAAAGCAGCTCAAAGTTAGGCCAAATTAACCAAGGAGTCATGATGCCAATTTTAAGATAACAGAGATCAGTGAGGCAGAGCTGTCACACAACTCTCAAGCAACCGGGAAATATGAAGGAGTGGAATGTCGTGCTTGAAGATGGCGAACCTGAAAAGATTGTCTAAAAACACAGATACGGTAAACATGAATAAATATGATTTTTCTGTCAAGGTTTTGACCATCACCATCTTTCACATTCATCTTTTAATAAAGATATAATGTCCCAAAAGCCTCTTTCCAAAAATGAGTGTGGATAAGGAGGGGGTTGTCTTATAATCAGGCCAATACGGTAAATACTGTATGTTCTATATGCAGGCATTTTGACCTTTAGATATCTGATGTCTGAGGTTTCAGCAACGTGTGGCAGAGTGTACAGAGCACAGGCCCGGAAGGTGTGGAAAGTCAAGAAGGTGGTAAATGGTGGTAAACAGCCAAAGGAACCCTGGAGAAGATGGCATCTTCACGTTAAAAGGATGATGACAACCAATAGGATGGCGGGAGTCCCAGTACCCCAGTACTGAAGTGAAGCATAATAGCAATGTTATTATGCTTTTTTTCCGGAGGCCTGGGTTCTTCTGCAGGAGCCCAAAAGTAACACACGGCGGGTACACAACTGCAACACTTTATATTCTTAAAAATCATTACAGGCATTCAGCTGCTTTGTTATCTTCGGTGTTCTTCCTCTTTGCAGTTGTCTTGTTCATGTTTATCTTGTTACTGCACTTTTAAGTGAAACCGAACAAAATGAAAAACAAACTTATAGAGGCACAGTGAGTTGCGCTACTGCCTCACAGCACCTTGGTTGAAGAAATATGGGTTTGAGTCCGACTCAGCCTGTCTGGGATTTATATATTTTCCTTGTGTGCGACACTCTAAACTGCTCATGTTGTGTGTGTGTGTGAGTGTGTGTGTAGCCACCTTGTGGCAGACTGCCATTCCATTTAGGGGAACTTTAGTAGCTTCATACCAAAACTTAACAAGCAATGAGTTGATGGTGAACACAAAACTAATAAAACAATAAAATTATAAAGTATATTACAAATTCTCTATTCTACATAACACTACGGTCTGCATTTTTAGTTATTAAAAGGGCATATTAAGGTGAAAAAGTTTAACCCTGTTGAGGAAGTGGTGAGAACCTCTCACCACGTCCTTAGATACTGCACCTCAGTTCAGTGGTTGCTGCACCTTCCTGCTCAGTTTGTTGTTGTCTGCAAGGAAATTTCTCAGCAGTGTGGAGAGCATCAGCCAGATGATGCCATCAAGAGTTTTTTTTTTTTCCTGTTTCTTCTATGCTGTAAGTGCACCTGCTTTTTTAAAAGTTTTTTCTTCCATTATGTTGGCTTTCACTAGGGAACAGCATGTAGTGCAGAGGGTGGATAGGTCACCTTGGAGCTGAAGGACCCAAGTTCAAATTCTACCTGCCATAGTACCCTTGAATAAAGTATTTACCCTGAGTTGATACAATAAAAATTATACAGCTGTTTATAGGTATAAGTCATAGTAAGTAGCTTAATGTAATAAGTTGCTCTAGAGGAAACCATTGGCCAGGTGTGCAAATGTACTTTTTTTTCCAGATTTTACAGGAAAGTCGCACCGGAGTAGAAGTACAGAGAAAATGTTTTTGGGTGCTCTAAATTGTATGCCAATTTTTTTGTTATTGAACATTGTACCAGAGTTTAAGTCGCACCAGGCCTTAAAGTGCGAAATAAACGTATAGTTAGTACGTGTATAGTTAGTACGGTGTCAGTGCTAAAAATGAGCGAAAGAGAGTGCACTTGTTTGTTGATATATCAACTTGTTCAGCTTTGTTATCAGCTGGACCAAGACAGATTGACAGTAGTCAGCAACCTGGGTTTCAGCTTGGCCGCGCTGTGAAGCATCCAGACAGCCACCCTCCTGTTTTCAGCAACTGCTTATCCAGCCAGGATCAATTCTGGAACCACAGGGCAACACATTCATTCACTCACCTAATGTGGGCAGTTTAGAGTTGCCAGTTTATCTGAATGTCATCAGTCTGCAGGAGCAAACTGGAGTACCTGGGTGGAAAGCTGCAAATGAATAGAGAGGCAGTACAAAACTCCTCACAACAAAAATCGAACCCATGGTCCCGGAGTTTTGAAACCTTAATGATTGCCAGCTGGGCTTCCATGCCATCACAAATGTATAGGATTAAAGGAACAGGTGAAAGGGAATTGAAAATGGATGACCATGGCCCATGTCACCATTTGCAGGTTCTTGATCCAGCTGCACAGACGTCGGCATCTCAAAATAATCTCCCCTGTCCAACGGGAGAGTTTAAAGAGTGAAGAGCAGATGAAAGGAAACACTGAGAGAATATTAAGAAATGTCTGTGGAGCTGGTGTGATTAGTCAGTGTCGGAGCTGGAAAGGCCTGCATTCTTAAGACTCCTTTCGCAAAATGCCATGCTGAAAAGTATCAAAAATTTACACAGATGCTATTTGGAGGGCCTTCAGTGTCCTGAGTCTTGGACTGGGACTTTTGGCCACACTGCTGGCCATTCTGTGCATTGCAGGGCCATGGGCTCCTGTTTACTCCTGTGTGCTCCTTGCCTCACGTCCCCCACCTGATCACCATACGTACCTTCATTATTACTCTCATTATTACCTCTTGTGTGTTCCTCCAATGGCCCATCTCTATTGTTTAGTGTGATAGGCATTTCAGTCCTGTGATTGTACTGGCTTTTTGTTAGATTGTGACTGTGTTTTCCTGTGTTTGGTCTGTGATAGTGGTCTCTGTTTGTCCTGACCTGCTTTTGCCTGCCAAATTGGATTGTTTGCTGATTACTTCTCTGTTTTTTTACCGTTCTTCTTGACCTGTTTTTGCCAACAAATTGGATTCCCCTGAAATAAATCTCAGTCCCTTGAATCTGCGATTAGGTCCTGACCTGAAAACCCTGACACTTCAGTATATTTTACCCTCAATATGCTGTGACAAACTTGGTCAGGTTGTGTTGCAGTGAGAGCTTTGGCTTCCATCTCCTGGCTCACCACTTTCCACTTTAGTCCACTATACAGTATATTCTAACCAGTGCTTGAAAGGGGAGAAAGATCAGTGCAGCATTCACCTTACTGGCATACTGAAATGGCTGTCGGTCAGTGTCAGCAAAAGTGTCAGCAAAATATTAGAAAGTTTTGAACTGCCGCATTGAATAAAACAGACACAGTGGAAAACAATTTTTAATTTCTTCAACAAACAGGACATCAATTTCAAATTTACGGTAGGAAATCAATGCACAAGCTGACTTGCAGTGCAACTTAGTGCACCCTGAAATGTAGTGAGGCTGTGATGAATAAGGGTCATGCACTGCGGTATTTATCTGAAGGGAGAGCGGCTCATCAAAGAACATGACGGTGACTGTAAAATGTCGCAGAAAAAGACTCCGAATTGTAAAAGTAACGGTATTGCATCCGGCTGGATGGCACTGAGAACCGGATTACTCCAAACACTGGTTCTTCCCTGTTTTTGTTGGAAGAGCCAAGATGCAGCACATTAGGGTTTTGGGAAACAAATACTTTATCGTGGGAGTTAAAATACGTACGAGCAGCCGCTTCTCATCCTTACGTTCACCGTCATCTTTTATCTTCCACCTCTGTCCCACAAAGGTGCACTCAGTATCACGTCACTCCCCCACCTAGAAAGCGAATATCCTTTTTTTGCAGTGAAACCTCTACAACTTGGCCCACCTGACCTCACCTAGTATGATTTAACTAATGGGGAAGTGGGTATAGCTTATCTGAAGGGGACGGGATCTGGACAAAAAACAAAGTTTTGATTCTTTTGCTGCTGATAAATAAAGATGTCTCTGCAGACTGACAACCACATGTCTCCGAGAAATCTGCGATTTCTTGCTTCATGCACACGGAAGCTGTTTATTCCAAGCTCAGCATTGGCATGACATCAGTGACAACCATCTTCTAATGACAGAAGCCAGCAAACCAACGAAATCAAGGTGGTTTCTAGTATTGGTGGATACATTTGATTCTGAGAACTGCTGCGGAAGAAGTAGCAGGAGAGAAAACATCTCTTTCCACGGCTAAATTGGAAAGGTGAAAAGCGTTTACAAGCGCTGTTGAGAATATAATGGTCTGTACAAGAGGCCAGGAGGTGAGAGATAAGCGCGAAGATTGATGTCCCCCAGGGATTCGGTGCTAGAGTCTCTCATTGCTGTCTGTGGTTACCAGATGCTTCCTCTGAAAGCTGCTCACGTGGTTGTGTTCTTGTACAGCAGGACATTTTCAAGGAGCCATTCGGGATTGAGCACCACCATCAAAGAGGATGGATCTGACTCTCGATACCTCTCAGCCTCAGTTCTTTCATCACAGCACCACCTGCCGCCATTCTGTTGTTGCTGCAAGGAGACTGACTTGTGCAAATTCCCTGCAGGCTGTCAGCTCCATCTTGTCATATCTCCCAAAACCCAGCACCAACTGCAGATATTTGTCATTCATATCTAAGCTCTGGAAAGATTTCAAATGGCTTATTTGAAATACACCACAGGTGTTTAAAAACCATGCACTTTAGCGTAGGCGTTATTTTAGCAATAAGCTGGATGTCACCATGAGTCCCTGCAGTCTGTCAGACGTGGATTAACGGTCATGGAGCTCTCTTTCAGGGATCATCACCACTTCTGGGGGTTTCTTCTGCCTGCATGCATCAATCTGAGAAGTTTCCTCAGAGCTGACAGGTGTGATTTTCAAGAATTTTTTACACCCCAAGGAGAACATTTAGAACATAAAATTCAAAAAATGTTATTTACAAAATTAAACACACACACACACACACACACACACACAGAATACAACTCAAAAGTTTTAGAACACTTCCATTTTTCCAATTGTTGTGGAAATTGGCAGTTTAATGTTTTTTGTATTCTGGAATTAAATCATAGAACAAAGAAACAATTTAAGGTGAAAAGGAAGTCGTGTAATTGTTTTGTTTAACAAAATTTAATCTAAATTTTTGACTCTTCAAAATAGCCACCTTTTGCTGATATAACAGTCAAACACACTCATGGCATTCTTTCTACAGCGGAAACCAAAGTGTTTGGAAGGTTCTTCTCAACACTGTTGTACGAGTTCCTATAAATGTGCTGCACTGTAGGTTACTTTGCTTTCCTCCTTCTGTCCAGTTAATCCCAAACCAGCTCATTGGGGTTTAAGTCTGGGGACTGTCCTGAGTATTCCATGATTTGAAGCCTGCAGTCTTGTTCTTTTCTTTTAAGGTTGTTCTGACATAGTCTGGAGGTTTTTTTAGGTTATTATCTTGCCGTAGGATTAACCCCTGACCAACTAGGTGTAGACCAGAGGGTATTGCATAGCACTGCAAAATGCTGTGGTAGCCCTTTGGTTCAGCATGCCAGTCACTCTATATATACCATGATATGTACCATATATACTCACATATATATTCCCAGTTTTATACTCCTAATTTAGTCCGAATACGCATTTTATAGGCATGCCGACCTGGTTCAAATTTTTGTCAGCACAGGTCAGCAGCCTTTTGGTTTAATGATAGTTAAATATTTGCTGTTCTTATACATTCACACGTATGAAATTGCGTTGAAGAAACAGATTCGGGAGAAAAATATAAGCGGAGCCGAAGGCCTTTGGAGTCGCAGCCCAACGCGGGAAATTATTGTGCCACCGGAGGGCGCTGTTGCAACGTACACGAAACGTGTGGGACGCAGCGATAATATTTCTTTCGGTATATATAAACATTGGCATTATTTGTGCTTTGCTCGCTTCCGTCACAAGACCGCGGTTATTTTTTAGAGCAGTTTCCCATACAATTTTAACTGAAACTCGTAAGTGTATCCTTACCTGCAATTTGACGCGAAGCGCCGCGTCGGAGACGCGCAGTTACAAAGCACCGCCGCTAGATGCCGTGGTTCCGCGTCGACGAGCCTGTTTATGTGACAACGCGGCGGAGCGGCTGGATCGGCCGGATCGGCCGCGCTCACACACACTCGCACGCCCTCACACACGCTCTCTGCGCCCGGTTTCTCCGCGGCACGGAGTGCGTGACGTCTGCGCCCGACCGCGGTAGAAAGCGCCGCGAACGCGATGTAAAACACGGTAAGGAACGGGCATTCGTTTGCGGGCCAAGTGTCACATGGTGCGCGGCGTGCGTGCAGTTCACCGCACGGAGGACTGGTGTTGTTTTTCGCCGCCGAGCTTCTGGCAGTCGCAACGAACCGACAGAAGCGCCGAAAACCCCTCCGGGAAATGGAAGCCGAAACCGGGCTCCGGTGTTCCGTTGGCAGCCGAATGAATGCGCGCCTCGGAGAAACAAAACGTCGCGCCGAGGTGCAGTGAGAGAGAGAGTTGACGACGGCGGGAACGTGCATGCGAATATGAATATTAATAAGAATAATAAGAATGATGGCTAAGTCGTGTGAGCGAAGGGCAAGCGCTGGAGGCGGCCGAAGCGAACCGGGTCAGTGCGCCGCCATCCCGCCCGCAGGTTCCTCCGCGCCTCTGACTCGAAGCGGTACCGTGGTACTTTACACTGTTTTACTCGTTGAGCTCGGCCTCTGCCGTTGGGTGCGTGCAGGTCCAACGCACACGTATCCTAAAAGTTTGACAGCAGACCTCCTTCCGAATGAGAGGAAGTAACGCATCTGAGGAAAAAGTGGGGATTTTATAAGAGCTCAATAATAATTATTATTATTATTATTTATTATTATTAACCACCTCACTCCTTTGCCAGAGCGGTGCAGTTTTAGTCTCCGTCACACTTGCGCTCCACTTCTGCGTTCAAACCGTATCGGTTCAGGGATCCAGGACTAGAATAGAGCAAGAGCGGGATTTGAACCCACAACCTGCTAAGACTCACACAGCCTGTTAAGGGGCAGGTGCAGTGGCCGAGGAGCTGGGATGGGGACTTCAGGAGTCCATTTATGGGGATTTCAGGAAAAACGCGTTCGACTTTGGACAGCGTGCAGAAATAATAACAACAAGAATGCTTGCTATTATTTCTCGTGTTTTGTGGTGGGCTGTCTGGTGTTTCTGTCCAAAAAAACGACTGGGAACATACATTCCAACATTAAAAATGAGCAGCTTTGGTACGGAGAGGCGAACTGTTGCACCCTTGAGAAAAAGCAGGCTGTCTGCTTACTTCAGCCAAACATTGCACTTTACGCTATAAATATGTGACGCTTATAACCGTGAAGTACAGGCACCCCTTTTCATAAATACAGTATGTCGGTTAAGTGATGTAAGACTGGCAAAGTTGGAAAATACAAGTTAAACACCCCTGTCAATCCGAATCGTACTTTTTGTGCTTGATGTCATAAAGACCGTAATAAAATATTAGGAATATAACCCTGCCTTAGACTTTCTGCAGCATTAATTTTGAAAGAAATCTCGATTGTAAAACTTATGAATGCTCTGTCTTGGAGGGGCGTCTACTTCTCTTCCAGCTCTTGGAATTATTCCCCAAGATGGAGAGGTTGGGAATATAAACTAACTGATGACCAACATGGCCAAAAACACACTTTAGTCGGGTCAGTAAAGTAAAGGCCAAGCCATTCTGGAAGTGTTTGTGCACTCGTGCTCATTGTTCTGTAAACTCTCAAGGTTTGAAATGTCATCTGTCAGAGTGATTCGGTAATCCTCGTGCATTTGCTTTCCTGCATAATATATATATATATATATATATATATATATCTCGCATGTGAGCTCAGATGACATAATATTTCATTCTGGGAAGGAAATCCAGAAATCAAGGTATTTTTTTGTTGGGTTATTGTTCAGTACACGTGGAGAACGAGAGCAGAACTGCACAGATTTCAACATTTTCAGATGTGTCAGACATCAAAAATTCATCGGCTGAGTCAAGTAAATCCTTCGATAGATTAATTATTCAGATGAACCGTTCACTTATTTGGAGCAAAGTGTAAACCTGTGGGGGGAATTAAAATGACGAAATAGCCCAATAGCTGAAAAATAATCTCTCTCTCACACATACACACAGAGTATACGGCAAGTGGCGAAGCCCTCCATGGCAAAGCATCTTAGAGGGATGTTGGTGTTTGTCTCGGTGCATCAGCTCCCCTTGCTTGTGCTCATGTGCTGAACAGACACTCAGGACTCAAGTGTACTGTAGAGAATCCCTGCACATTTCTTGCTAGACCTGAATGCTTTAGTGCTCCTTGGAGATGCCTCTTCAGAACAGAAGCTTCCCCTTCTCTTCCTGCCAGTTCCTGCATGTTTGGGTTACATGGATGTGCATGCGTTTAATTCAGTAGTTTATCTGGTATCCTAATACATTGAGGTGCTGTTAGTGGGGTGGTTGAGGATGTGTACTTATAATCTGAAAATTATCGGTTTGAGTCCCAGCACCCATTATTGCTGTTGTACCCTTGAAAAAGGTTCTCACCTCGAGTTAAGTTCCTTCTCATCTGAGAGACACAGAGTGCTGAATAAAATTCCAGTGAGCGACAGAAAGCTGTAGTTACAGTAAGAGTACAATAAGTCAGCCGGCAACGGAGGAGAGGAAAACAAACAAAAAAACAAAAAAATTCCCAACAACAGAACACGAAAGAAAAATAAGCTTTGGAGGTTCGTAAGCCACCATTTCTGGGCATTATTATAATATGGGGATATGGAACCTATGTAGCCATGTACAACTGTTAAAACTGAGCAGTAGTCTCTGGAAACTAAAATTTGGTTCTAGGCCCATTGGCTGTGACTTGCAGTCATTGGTTTCCAGTATCATGGCATGTTGGTGCCACTGTGTGTGAACTACTCTGGTAAAAATGCTTAACTGTATAAATAATTAAACTCCTGTAAACCGCCAGCACCAAAAGCTTTTAAGAGTGCTGCACACAATCTGGAGGAGGAAGGAGTACATTTGGGGATAGAAAGTTCTTTACCCATAGGTAAACGAAATAGAGAAAAACCGAGTAAGCAAATGCTAAGGTATTTGTCTGACAAATTGGTTTTTATTGAACTGAGACTCCTTTGTAAGGGTCAGTGTTAGAACAGGAAAATTGGTCCTCATATTGCGGCCTATCTTGAGCAACAAACTTCGAACAACAGAGAACCACCATTTTTGCTAGTTGAATTCTGTGGATTTTTTCTTGTTTATTGTTGTATAGATGGGTGCCTTCTTTCCCTATAAATGATTTTCTTCTGCACAGTTTTAAGCAACTGGACTTTGTTTGCAGTGCATACATTTGTTCTGTCATCATTCCTCAACCTACTTGTTTTGTGAGATTGCCAGTTTGTTCCTCTGCCACGTTCACGTTTCACACCTCCGAGGGCACTGTTGTCGGTTTCAGCTGAATGCACCGTTGGAGCAACTGTTGAAGCCCAAAGTACCACCTGTCAGAACCCCAGACAGCGCATGAAGTTATGTACAGGAATTGTACAGGTTGTGGTTGTCAGAAATTACAGTGTTAAAATATTAAAGCATATTTAATGGGCCACTAAACTGAGGAGGATGGGGCCAGGATTTTATTTATTTTTTTTGTGCAATCCTTTCTGAATCTTTCAGACTTTACAGGGTGCTGCTTTTCTCTGTGTGAGGAGGCAACAGCTGAGCTGGTGTGCAGGTCACATAAGAGGCAAACCTCTCCGTGGCTGTCTTCCAAATTTAATAAGAGTGAAGTATCAAGGAATTACTGCTGTAAACCAGAGATGCTGGTGGCCACATCAGTTAAAACTGCATTACATCCTAGAACCAAGGCTTTTAACAGCAGTTTTACTTATGGAAGCCCACCCAGTCTTGCTCAGATTTAGTTCCTGTTTCATGCTTTTGAAGTTGAAAGTAAATCAGAACAAAAATAAAATGTGAGAAATAAGACGCAAAAAATGGAGAAACGACACTGCCGACACAGCGTTCAGCAGTCTTTGGAGAAATAAGACGTTTTTCGCGTACAGTACGGTGTGGTTGTTCGACGTTCAGTGTCTGTGCACTTCCTGAGTCGTGCAAAGAATCTAGACTGTCATCTTTGCTGTCTAGAACTGAGAAACCCTGCAATGCAGTGTAAAACTAGTTGCAAATCCAGAAAATGCCAAGTTTGACTCTGCTCATTTTTACAGCTACGCTGTTAGCAGAGTTGTCTAATGTGTATTTATGAAGATTTATGTAGACCCATGTTGTGCTTCCTGTGCCGTTTCAAATTCCTGACGCCAGTTCAGAATAAGTGTGACTGGAGCTGCCACACAATTTCAAACTTACATTCTTACTTTGGTTTCAGTGAATTTTAGGCTTAATACAGCAGAAGGTGTCCTCCTGTCCATTAACCCAGTAAGAAAAGTGTATATACGACTTTGTGAGCCTTTTCAAAAATAGGATGACCTAAGGAATACATCTGGTACGCAGTCCGACGTAATTTTTGACCACTTTTGGGGTATGAATGTATTGTACTGCTTCACGTATGGATATTTTCTTTCGTGAATTGAACGTTTCAGATCGCTTGTACAGCGGGCGGCACAGAATGGTTAAAAATGCTGACCTTTCGTGGTTTTCATTTAGTCGCTTCGCATTTTTTTCCATCTTGCGCCATACATAAAGAATTGACGGAAAGGTGAGAAAAAACTGGTCGAGTGTGCCGGCTTGAGGTACAACCTTCGTTTCAAGTTGTTGTACAGATTCGTATACTTTTTCCATTTTTCCAAATTAGTCTTTTAGACCATCGGTTCAATAAAGATGTGCCTCCCAGTTTAACATTTCATTTGTTAAGTATGCACCTTGCAGTGAAGGCTCTCAGAGTTTGTTTTCTTGGAGGAAAGTCCCATACCTGCAGATTGGGTTTAGATCAGTGGTCTTGTGTTGTGTAGGCTGTGAATTTATGAATGGACCACTGACCCTGGATCTGATGGAATGGAGGAACAAGCCCAGATGGTTGGTCAAGGGAGGGGGAAATAAAAGGCAGCAGGTCTCAGAAGAGCCGGTGTCAGAGTCGGGTCAAACTGGCAGTTTGTGCTGCAGGAGCTGAGTGGGAATTGGCTGAGGGAGGCTGCAGGTGTCAAGAGGGCATTGGCCGTTTCTGCCAGTTCTGGTTTTGCTGAGCTGTGCGTCCGAAGCACGGGATGTGCATGTCTGTATTTAATCTGAGCGCGCAGCAGCCAAGCTAGCATCCCTCTTTACCGAGGCTCCTAACCTGTTATTCAGCATGCGTATTGGTGGGTGTCAGCAAACTATTAAGCGATATCAGCCTGGTCCGACTTTTCGTTGAACATTTTCTAAATTCAGCATTTCCTAAAAAAAAAAAAAAAAAAAACAGTTTCATCACAGAATACTTATGGAATTTCTTCTTGGAAAATGATGCTCTTTGTCGTCTTAACGTGGGCGCACAAAGAGGTCCCTGCTGGTATGCACTCTAAAGCAAGCTCCATAGAGCTGGCACTGTGAGAAGCAGCTGGATCGCAGTGAACGTCTGCAACCTTCAGCGTGTCCCTCTGACTTGTTAATACTCATCGCCAAACATACCCTGACAGGGAATTACAGGCACTTTAATTCGAAAGGCTAAAACAAAAAATCATTAGTATGCCTTTCACCCCCCAGAGCAACATATTCTAGCAGTGCATACGCTCTATGTTTGTGTGTATTTATATGTATATCATGAACAGTGGTCATATCTAAAGAAGGTTGAACAGTAGGAGGACCCTGAGACTTGCGATCACACATTCATCTCCTTAACTACCGTGCTGCTTGCTGACTTGATCCGTTGCGTTCAAGCAACGCATGAACTACCGTGAAGAAATCGTGTCGAGAGAACCGGATGGATGCCAGTCAGTTGCAGTCTTAATATCCGAAATTCTGACGGAGGCCTCCAGCGATTAATGATTAATGGAGAATATTATTAATCCGTGATTGGAATAATTCATCCCAAATGCATTGCAATTCTGTCAGTAAAATTTGTGTACGTAGCTGGAATAGAGGCGATGAAAAGAAGCCAAAATGCACGCTACTTGCTGTCTTTCCTGGTGGCTTATCTTTATGTGGTGGAATTTAACATACCTTGCTTTGTCTTACTTTGCACAGAAAGTGGCCTTCATGAATTTGTATATATTTAAGAACATCGCACATTTTAGATATGTTATCATTATGCCATCTTTAAAGTTGCAGGCTATCGTGCTCTCGAAATATATATGCACTTCCTTTTTTTTATAAGATATGCCATGAGCATTGGCTATATTTAAACCTGAATTTAAAGTCATTTTAGTTTCCACTGCTGCATTTCGTTCAGGCTTTCAGCCACATATATAAAACAGCCAACTTCTTGTTTAGTGTGCAGGTTTTAATTTGTGGAAGGGCTTGGTCCGAGGCCATGCATGACAGAGCTGCAAATATCAAGTAAGCTGGAAGCCACAATGCAGAACTGAGCCGGTGAGCATGATCTTCAGCATGTTCACACAGATAGGATAAATGTCAGAATTCATCATGCTGAGATGAGCTAGAGAATAAGGGTTTAAAGCAAGTCTTTTACTACTGGTCTTTTAGGCTAAAGTAATTTCTATTCTTCTCTGGAAGGCTTTAGACAATGATAAATACAAGCATGGTGGTAGTAAATCAGTCATTTCAGAAGTAGGGTGACAATGTGTATCATCACAACATCTTGATGTGTCTTAACTTTTCCTTTTTTAAATAAAAAAGCAGGCCCAGTCGCAAAAATGTGGCAGTATGTCTAAAGAGGCAACTGTTAGACTGTTTCACTGGCTAAATCCTATCACAGGAAATGGTGTTTTCATAACAGTGATACGGGGCATGTTGGGGAGTCAGCGATGAAGAATGAAATGAAAGCTGTTTATAGGTCAGTGGTATGAATTTCAGTGGCAAAACCAAACTTAAGAGGCCAGAAAGAGTCACATCTAATGGTCCGAGTCTCAGGGTGCAGCCAGAAAAACAGCACAGGGGCTAGCAAGCACAATGAAAACATACGGTCTAAGGCAAAGGACCTCTTTAAGTAAGGTGAGTCTAGCAGAAGAGGGTATAAAGTATGGGCAGGACTTTGGTTGTGGTCAAAGCAGCTGTACCCTGATACCTAACCATCTGTAACACCATACACCTTAGCAGGAGCACTACACTCCTCCATCTCTTGCTCCTTGGTGGTCTTACTCAGGAGAGTTCCAACCTCTTTCAAATGAGCTTAATGTTGTAATAATAATAAAAATAATAATATTAATAATAATAATCACCACCATAATTATTTCAATGTTCTCCTCTTGTCTGTGTGTGGCCTACTCCAGTTTCTTCCCATAAATGTGTTTCTTGTTTATTGGTTGCTATACATTTATATATAAATTCACTGGACAACAGATTTTTTCAAAAGTTTTGCTTCCTGAAGAAAAAAAAAAGAGATTATGATAGACAATGTCAAGCTGAACACAAAAATAGTTTCAGATTTGCTGTATCACGTAGGACTTTGGAGAAACGTTAAAATAAATGTATTGAATTTAATCGCATTAAATCACATATTGGATAATGGTGCTGACACATTGTGTTAGTTCAGCTGGGCTTAAAATGTTTTGCAGGTGATTTTTGCTTATACTCAGCATCTGGTGCCTCTTGTATTCGTGTCCAACGGTAGTCGGCCAACATTGATGGATTCCGATTGCCCTCATACCGTTTTTCCATGTTTGCAGTGTCCTGGTGAAACCTTTCACCATGTTCGCCACCGAATGCACCAAGATCAGCAGGGAAGAAGTCCAGGTGTGAATGCAGAAAATGAATTTTCAATGCCGTGTCGCACTTCACGGTTTTGTATGCTTTAAGCGTGTTGTCAATGTTGTCAGCTCAATGTGGTTTGGTGCCCTGTAGTTGCCAAGAAAATTCTCAACAACATTCTTAAATGCCTTCCACACTATTTTCTCTGGCCAAACAGATCTTCAAACTCCCTGTCCATGACCTGTCTGATTTGTGGACCAACAAAAATGCCTTCCTTAATTTTGGCATCAGTTATTCTTGGAATCATCTGTCTCACATACTAAAATCCATCATCTTCTTTGTTCATTGCTTTCACAAAATTTTTCGTCAATCCGAGTTTTATATGAAGAGGAGGCAGAAATATCGTTGTGGGTCAACAAGTGGTTTATGCGCCACAATTTTCTGCCCTGGAACAAAATGCTTACAGAGCGGTCAGTTCTTTTAAATGTAAAGTAACTCTTTAGCATGGCTATCCCATTCATAAAGGAAACGATAGTATATTTTCAGATCACCGCAGATATTCCAGTCGCAATGGGTGTACTGTATGTGTTTCAGCAACAGTTCCATGTTATTGTAGGTTTCCTTCATGTGTACTACATAGCCAATGGGTGCTGAAGGGTGGACGTTGCCATTGTGTAACAGGACAGCTTTCAGCCTTAACTTTGATGAATTGATAAAAAGATGCCATTTTTGGGGGTTATGCACATAACCCAAAACCATGAACAATCCATCAATATCAGTGCAGAAACAAAGGTTGTCAAATGTTCCTGAAGGTTCTGAAAGATAGACATTTTTGTGCCTGGTGACAGCAAACCCCATCCTTGCAATGTTGAACCAAGTAGTTCTGCTTTAGCTTTTGACAAATCTAAGTTCCTGACCAGGTCATTTAATTCTGACTGTGTTATCAGATGAGGATAAGCAGGCATAAAGGGTTCAACGTATGGATCAGTGTTGTTTGTCACATTTGGTTCATGCGTTGTGGTAGCTTCATCTACCTCATCTAGGCTCCATGTCTGTGGTGGCTTCAGTACTGGCAAACTGTCATCGTGTGGCACTGGTGTCACTGGTGTCATTGGTGTCATGGCTGAAGAGTGATTGGGCTATTCAATAGATTTTTTTATTTTCAGTAGAGAAGCCAGATACATTGGTCAGACAGAAGTAACTGTCCGTCACGCAATCCTTCTGTTCTTGCCATATCATTTGGACTGCAAATGGCATTGACTGATAGGAAATCACAAAATAGAATATATCTACAAAATAGTACATGATAGCAAAAATGTAAGGTGATTTTCATGATCAGCAGCTGAAAATCCACAAAATACACCCAAAAATGTTCAGGAAACAAAATCTTTGTTGTCCAGTGAAATTAGCCATAGTGTGTGTGAGTGACTGTGTATGTGTGGCTACGCTGCAATAGACTGGCATCCTGTCCCAAGCTGTACTTTCATAGCCTGGTGCCTACTGATTCCAGAATAGGCTCTGGACTGCTGTGTCCCTCAGCACTACAAGCAGTTAAGGAAAAGGAATGGATGGATGGATGGATGATAAGAGAGTGATTCAAGTGACTCAAAACACAAGATGCAGATTTATCTTACAGAGTTGGTAACACTCCTGGAAATGGTATGCAGTTCTTCATAAAATAGACACAGCGACAGCTGAAGAAGTACAGTGGAACATTTATGGCAGCAATACTCTAACTCTCACACACACTGTACTTATGTGCTTTTTCATGTTCTTAGTAATGTTTTGCTGTTCAGCACTTGGAAAGTGCTATTGCAGTCCAGGGCACAGTAAGGTTTCTTAGGGCAAATCATAGATGCAATACATGGCTCTTTTGTGGCTTCGATCATGGACAGATTAATGTGCATGGATGTACAAGTTATCCATCTATCCATCCTGTATTTATATTCCTACCAATTTTGTTTGTATGTGAAAACACTCTTATTCAGCTTTCTATCTGCTCTGGCTTGGGATCCCTGTGCAGCTTGTGGCTGCCACTCTGCTTTCGAGGTGATGTATGTCCTCAAGCAGTTTTGCAGATATTTGAAAAATGACATTCAAGCAAAAATTTTTTTGTTTTAAAGTGATATCACAAGGCAGAAACAGTCACGTAGAAGAAAGTGAATTATAAGGAGTCACTGCTGCCTGGATGTTGAATCAAATGGAATTAAATAAGATTTGCATCCCTTTCATACACATTTTAAGAAGATCTGACCCCTTTATTGGTACCATTTCTGTTCAGTTTTGTGGATGACGTATTGTTCTGTCAGATGTTAGTATAGTCAATACATTTCAAACAAACAATTTGTTGACACCTTTGTTGAAAAATCTGTAAAACATCTGTCTTTAGGCAGCTAGCTATATGATGTGTTTGCGCATGAAATTTAGAAAACGGATTTATAAGGGCCGCTGGTGGCAACTGCCGTGGGTGAAGTATCACCGGTCTGGTCCTCTGCTTGTCTCCCCTGTAGGAGGGGGGGGAAAAAAAGCCCAATTCCTTTTTTATGGTAAAAAAAATGCATAGAAAAATGTTTCCTGGTTTCGGTTTCTCCTCTCCAAAACATAGAGGGATTCAGGGCTTGCCAGAAAGCGGGGGGGGGGGGTTTGCACAATGATTTGAATAGTATTTGCATTTTGAAGGCTCCAGTAAGCTTCCACCATCCTAAATTGTAGGCTATAGGAAAATGTAAAGAAGCCAGGGATAAACAACATGAAATAAAGTGGCATTTAGCTGTAGAGTAGCTTTCAGCTGCCCAGTTATGACCCACACCTCCCTCCATACTGGACCAGCTAACACGTCAGTTATGGACAAAGTGCTTCCATCAGTACAAGTAAGGAAATGAATTGAGAATTGTTTTAACAAATCCATGACTGCATTAAAATGTCTGTTTACCGGAGGGTTGAACCATATACAATGGCTTGAAAATAACTGGAAAACATGTATTAAGTCTGTGTTTTATACCAAACAGACAGTTTTGTGTTCATAAGTAGATAAGCTTCTGGAATGAAGTGTTGTCTAATCCTTTCAGTTCATCTAAATGAGCCAGTGCCCTTTCTTTAAAAGGCTGCATCTATTTTGCGAGTCAAACGCTTGTATAACATCGAAACATGGCTTAGTGTTAAAGACTGAAGGGATTTGTTATGTCCTTCACGCAAAGCAGAAAATGTCAGGTCATGTAAAGATTTGACAGGATGTGTATTAAACTTTCAGTATCTAACTGGTTGCTAGCATTGCTCTCCAATGCATTCTGAGTGTGGATCCTGGCAGTTACAGAGTCTATGGGAACTGAAGCAGAGAAATATATTCGAACCTTTACCTTTTAATGAATATATTTGAATGCATGGCTGATAATGAATTTTTTGTGTTTTGCCTTTAGTGAGCTGATGTGGATTAATGTTTGTGGGCTGACTGATGCTTTTGTCTTACAGTCACTATTTGGTTGCAGAATTCTACATGTATGTATGAATTTTTGTTTATTTGTATGTTTATTTGGGCGTCTGAGGGTACAGTACAATGTTTTTGCTGTTCCTAGGATGGTGAGACTGATGTTGTCATGCCTGGGGTTTGATGAATCTGCTCTTGCAACTGCTCATATCGGCAATGGGACCACCTTTGTTTTCACCATCCACATTCTCTCCATTTCTTTTCTTAATTCCTGTTATTTCTCCAGCTTCTCGTGTTCTTTTGTCCTAATATTTCTATCGCTTGGAGTCCCCACATCTTGGATTCACCACTGCTGGTTTCTCCTCCTTTATTGCCACTGTATCTGAATGGTTGGCTAATACCTTTTGTATCTCTCTGGATGTGGAAGTCCCTCAGAATCTTGGCTCTGTTGTTCTCCACCCCTCTCTGTGGTACCCTCATTTAGACTTGGGAGTCCAGATCACATTCCTTCCAGATGTTCTTGTATGTGATCCCTGCATCTTGGTTCTGCCTCTCAGTGTCTTCTGTCCCTGCCTGCTTCTTGCAGCCCCCTACTAGGTGCTGGATTGTCTCAGGGGCATTTTACACAGTCTGAACCATGGTCTTGGCTGATATGGTGGCTCTCTTTCTGCAGACCTGGTGCTGAGTCCTGGTTCTTGTGCTTCCATGATTAGTGCCTCTGTACTGTCCTTCAGTCTTCCATTTCTGAGCCATTGGGAGGGTTCCCTTTTATATACTGTGTGTATTGTTTCCTTTTTCATGAAACACCCCTGAGGGCATTCTGTAAAGTATGTCACTGAAGAATGTCTATTGAGGTTTATTTTTCTCCAGCAAATCTGCTGAGAACCGTACTGTAACTGTTATACTTAGTTGTATGCAAATGATTTGAATGATTAAATGTATTCAGACAGTTTACTGTAGCAAGCTTTGTTTTTTTTTTTTTACTTTTGTTTGCTAATTCAGTAATACATATGCAAGTTTAATTACTTCTACTTTACATTTTTTTCTTAAATGATCTGCCTGTCAGAAGGAATTAAATGTACTGTAAGCTATGAATCTGTTCTTAAGATTTATTATCATTTGTATAAATGGAAGGAATTAATTTTAATTCTGTGCCTGGCCTGTAACAACGACTCCCTGTGTGTCCACCTGTGGGCTGTGGAATTCTGGGAGTGTGTGGGGTCTCGGAAGCATACTTTCTCCTCCATCAGGCAATACAATGCAGTCCTTGTCCAGCTCAAATGAATGGATGCAAGAGTTGATGATCTGAACAGCAGGAGAAAAGAGCACTTCTTAAAAATGCACAGAACATTTCTATCATATTATTTAGCCAGGGCTGAAAGCAACCAGAATACAGGAATATTGCTCTAATATGCAGTATGTATGTTGTAAGTGATTACGAAAAGGCCTAGGAGTGGGAGAACTGTAAGACGTGGACAGTGATTTATTAACTGTACTACAGAACCTAAAGAAGAGCTAAGCTATAAATAAACAAATTTAACATCTGCTCAGGCTGAAATGTCCTTGATTTCTGTAATTTTGTGCAAGTTGTATGTCCACTACATACAAAATAATAAAGAACATGAAGTACAATGCAGCTAAATCAATGTCAGAAAAGGGTTAAAAAAAGTTTTGATCACAGTACTGAAGTTTATCTGCATTGCTTGTAATACTGTATATCAACTTACTGTTCTATATACAGTGGTATTGTGGTAAAAATAGCTTTTATCATAACATTATATACTTTAGCAGTTCCCAGCAAAGGAACAATTAACAGAATATGCAGCTTAGTATCACTGAGCAGTTTGCCATCATATCTTAATTTACCTGAAGGCATTTGTGAAAATAAATACGTAAAAATATTTTGGGAGATTTTGATAGAAATGTAAGTATGAATCTGGTTAATGAATAATATGTTTTACTGATACAGCAAACACAAATATGTCGGCCGCCATTGTTGTTTTTCTGCCAGAACGGGGCTAAACACACTGACTTGGCACCTTGTAACATAGTGTTGAATAGGAAGCTGTATATTCATCTGTTAAAAAATGCAGTAAATGGCTTTGTTTTACTGTTTTTGCTTTCCAAATGGAGATGTGAACAGAGATCCTTCCGGTAATTTCTCTGTGTTGGGGCTTGGGTCCATTTGAGCAAATGTGATTTCCAATTTTTCTACACTACATATTAAGTAGTACATATTCTTTCTGTAGAACCAGAAAGCTACAGCAGGGCTTAGTGTGGAAGGTTTCCACAGAGATTTACAGAGGCAGTAAGCAACAAAGGACCCTTAAATGTTTTCAGTCTCATAAACCTAAATGCCATGAATCCTAACAGAGACGTGAGACACCCATTGCAGTGGAGTCAGAAACTCCCTCATCTTCCATAACCAAGTGTAGCTCAACTGCAGGATGCAATTGCCCTGGTAATCCTTCTCTGTGGATGAACTGTGTGTTCAGACGGAACTTTCAATGGTAACCACACATGCAAGTCTTTAGTCACTGGTCAAGAATAATAAATGCAGGCTCACACTCTACCTTTTTTTGGAAATACTGTACATACTGTATTTAAGTGTGTGTGTTTGTGCGAGCGAGTGAGTGAGTGAGTGAGTGTGCATGGATGCAGAAAACAGATAAAAGACTACTTTGGTATAAAAAAGAGACCAAGACATCACTTTAATGTGCGCTTTCCTTGTTAACTGGTGCATCAACGTCGGTTGGCCGAGCCCCTCAAACCGTGGAAGGTTGTTATGTCCTATTAGTACGCTGTTCTGTGTACTAACACACACCAGATAATGTACTCACTTTGCTTTTTTTTTTTACAAGGTATTCTCTTCACAAGCCACAGAGACCACACAAGCTCAGTTTATTGCTAACAAGACTCCATCTCCCATCCCCATGATGACAAACCATGAACTGAGCATTTCCACACCCAAGCATTCAGTCCTGTCTATATTTTAAGGCTTGAAAGACTCTATTCCCTACATGCTGTGTAAGTAGAGGAGTTGTTTAAAGGATGCTCTTAAAAAAGATTCAGATTTTAGCGTAATTTCTTTAAGTTAATTTCTGTTGCCAGGTTGCTGTTGAGATGTTAAACCATCACAATGTGTTCATGTTCATTAAGTTTTACACTTGTATCATTCTTTCCAGACTTTATAGAGTGTTTACTGTTAACATGCATAAAACCAGGTGCTTTAGGTTTCAATTGAATGTGCAGAATTTCTTTATTGTAGAATCATGCAGTAACCTGTGATTTAAATCTCCACCTCCCTCGGTTTTTGTAAACCATGCTTTCTCTGTTAATGTGTTGCTGTAAACTTTATGAAGCTACAAGTTAATTATTATTACAAAAAATTATTACTTAATTCCAGAATTAAACATTGTAAGACACAGCATGATCTCATATCATTGGGTGAGAGGAAGTTGCTGTTTATAGGATTGTGCACTTTAAGACTGGGATCTCAATTTGTCATTCCGGGGATCTGGTGTGCCGCTCCTCCAGCTTAGGGGTCATGGTCCCAAGTGGAGCTATAACTAATGTGCCCACCTTCTTTTTCACCTTCCACATTCTTCCCACTTCCTTTCTGAATCCCTGGTATTTCTCCAGCTTTTCACAGTTCTTCTTCATCCGGTGGGTCAGGCATCGTCTGCTTGTATGTTAAGGTCCAGTGGGATCTCAGCTGTGTTCTCCACCCCTGTCCGGATTTACCCTCCATTTAGACTTGGGAGTGCCTAGGCCATATTCCTTCTAAATGTTTCTGTATATGATCCCTGCTACCTGGCTGTGCCCCCCTAGATCTCCTATTTCTGCATGAATTCTTCAGTCCCCTACTAGGTGTTGAATTGTCTCATAGGCATCTTTGAACAGTCTGCACCTGGGGTCTTGTCATACATACAAATGTGCATATAGTTGATAGAAAAATCAAATGTTTTTCCCCACATCTCTTTGAAAGTGAGTCTACATCCAAAGATGGTATTTATATCCATAGCTGGACATTCAGTTTATTTTGACCCATTTAGTATAATCCTTTAAAAAAATAATTGTATGGAGGAGGGGAGTCGCTTTTGTGTTTTATCTATACCCATCTTTGATCCTTTTCCTATTTTTTTTTTATCTTTTGAGAACACCATGTATTCAGCTACAAGGTGCTGGGCACACTCTCACATTCAAAGTTCCTCATCCATGCTGGTTTGATGGATTCACAGAGTTTCTGCAGATTTTTTGGTGCCCAATCGTTCTGCTAACAATGTGTTCCACCTCATTCCAAAGATGCTGTATTGGTGCGAACAGAAGTGGCTGCACAAACCATTACAATAAAGAAGCAGCATTGTTGAGCTTTTAGGACCCCTCTGGGATGATCTGTACTTTGTGATGTGCATTGTCCTGCTCAAAGTGTCAATTTGAGAAATGCCCAAGTGCCCATAAAGGGATGTGCCTGCTTAGTAATAATGTTTGTGGTGTTCTATGGCATTCAGTTGGCTATGTGTGCCAAAAAACACTCAACACCTCATTACACCACCGCCTGTCTATAATGGCTATCTGGGCCTAATAAGGTGGACCTAATAAGTGAATGTATGTAGTATGAGGAAACGTTTCACTATTGAGATGTCTGTCTTACATTAAAGTTACGTTTCCATGTCTCACACACACACGTGCATGCACACCAGGGCTCGCAAAATTTCAAAATCCCTGGTAGCCCTTTGGGCAGGCACTTTTTAGATTTTGGTAGCCCGAAAAGAATTTAAATAGCCCAAATAAAAAAGACAATTTCTTAATGTAGAATGTTAGATATAGTCAAAAAATCTATCAAAAAACATTTATTTTCCAAACACAAATAGCAGCAATGAACATAAATATGCATTCGGTTCTAAGTGAATTGAAGGTTGTATGAACAATATGATGACTTTAAGCATGAATCAGTCTGTGTCTTGGTGTCCACTGCCTCATAAATAGCTTCTGAAACACCTGCAGCATTTGCGCTCTTCACTGGCTTACATTTACTCATGTAAGTGGATATGTCGCCATTATCTTTTACATACCTGACATGAAACAACACCTGTTCTATGATGCCAGTGTCCGTGCTGCCATCTGCAAGAACTGATACAACTTTGCTTTCTTGTATTGCTCCAGTAAATTCTCTGTATGCATGATCAATGTGAGAAGTAGAACCAAGATCTAGGCCATTTGCTGCTTGAAGTTTGCAAAGGCTGTTAAAGTTTGCTAATGGTAGTTCACTTTTGGCAGCGTAGTATGCGGTTCTGAAAAGTTTTGTCAGGACTTTGTGTTGTGCTTTGTTCATTTTTATTATGTTCTTTGCTATTGGCGTTTGTTCAGGGAAAGAAGCTGCAGACTGGGCACCCACACACTTTACAGGCTTTCTGATAGGGTCTTTCCTAAAATGTCTGCTTCCAGTAACAAAAACGCTCTTCGAGTCAACTGACGACAACAGAACATTGTGTCTTTTACCTTATCTTGTTCCAGCCGCGGAAGTTCTTTTGTCCGTGAAACCAAAAAGCTACGCTTTCTTCTTACCTCATAGTCAGATATTTCTGAATTCTTTCGCTTTGTGGCGCCCTGCTCTTCTTCCTCCGCTCCCTGTCCTTCATTCTGACCTGTCTGCTTTGGCCGTGTAGAGCTGAAATATCGGCATAAATCCATGCACCACCTCCTTCTCAAATTTTCACACACGCGCACACGTGTCAGCGATTTCGCAGGCTATAATTTAATTCGCTTCACGGCCCATGCAAACTCTTTGGAGCCCCTGAAGGGACATTGAGCGAACAAAAAAAAAATCCTTTTAAACTTTAGCGTGAACACCAGAAAGCTCCTGAAATGAGAGTAACAGAGAGAGGACATCCTGACGGCTCTTTTTCTGGCAATCAAACCCATCACCTGTCGGGGGGGTGCAGGTGAGTTTTTGCAAGGCGGGATGTCCGAAATCATCATAGTTAAAAACCTGTTTGTTCCATGGTCTTTTTTTTTGTCCACTCAAATAGCAATGGGAAAAGTTTATAGCCCCGGGACGTTGGGCTACTGATTTTGCGAGCCCTGCACACACACACACACACATGCACGCACGCACGCACTATAAGCTAGACCTCTTGTACATATTCAGCATAATATTTGTTCCTTTTTCTCACTTTTTGCTAATTTAATAATTTTGACATAAACTGTGGCCTACCAGCAAATGAAGACAAACAATGGACAACCTGGAAGCAAAGTATGAAACTAGGTCACCTGCACTTGCGTAGAGTGGTGTTGAATCCAGTTTGGATGGATAAACCACATTTTACCTTTTGAAAGCCAAACCACAAACAGTGTGAACATCACCCTTTGATAGCTGCTTTAGGTTTCTGTGTGACGTTTGTGTAAATGTAGAAGTTTATGAATTTATTGTACGTCCCGCCAAAGGACAGGTCCCTGAATGACAGATGTGGGGAAATAGTCATAGCACAGTATAAATATTAATATTTTTTGAATTGCGTTAGTTTCGCGCACGTGGCTGAATACCAAGAACCTTCTGTTTTCAGATCCCAGAACATGTTTAAAGGACGCTGTGATGTTGCGCCTTCAAAATCTGTCTCGTCCCAATTCACCTCAGTAGAATACCTGCTTAGCAACAGTTGACAGGAAACTCAAATGTTTTTCTGTTTTTTTTCTTACTTGTCCTTGAAGGTGAGTCTAGATCCACGCAAGATGGTATCTATATAGAATGCTGGATATTCAGTTCATTTTGATCCACTTAGAATAAATCTTCCAACAGACTTGAATATGTCAGTGGGGACAGGAGTTTTTATTTAAACCTGTGTATTGCACAGGCACTGCAGTAACCTTCTTTTTTTTTTTACTCATCCATAACACAAATAACAGAACTTTGTCATTTTATGAACTGCTTACATTCTTTAAAAGAATGTCCATCTTCACCTCTGAATTCCTTACTGTTGGCTATGAATTTCACTTCCAGCCTTCTAGACCTTTGTAGGAATTTAGCAAGTGAAACACTTTATGAGCGTTATTGCTCATTTTATGTCATCCATGAAGGAAACAAAGGAACTTGCATGTGCGCTGCGCACGTAAGTTCGCTTCAGAGTGATGTTGCGAGCTCTGCCAATTCAGATTCGGCTGAATTGTCGGCAGTTAGCAGACTCTGGCAGCCATTTTAGACGTGAGATGTGTTTGTTTGTGCGGAAATGCTTATTTTCATTCATCCGTTTCAATTGTCACTTTCCTTGCTGTTCTGGTTTGACTTGCTCCTTTGTGATGGCAGCTTATGAGATTCTGCGAAGATTATCTGGCCTGGGTTCAGGGTCGGCATATGACAGATGGATGAAGGTAATGAAAGCACTGGCGCGTCTGCTCTAAAGTTTGGTGAAGTTACAGTAATGGTCAAAAGTTTGAGTACACCCTGGCAATGCTAGCCAGACAGATTTAAAAAAAAAAAAAAAAAAAAAAAAAAAAAAAAGGCAACCCACAAATGTCCTACATATCTGGGAGTTGCTACAGAAGAGCTGGGAAGACATGTTGGGTTCCTACTCAAACTCATTAACCACATTTTTTGTGAAGAAAAGAAAAATTCACACTTTTACTCCGCCGGGCTTCACAATATTGCAAAAATTTGTTGTTAATGTCAACATTGTCACCCTCTTCGGAAGCTGGGCAGGTGATTTCTAGGGTTTGGTGGATTTGCTACTGTGTCTCGTATTTTTGATGAATAATGTATCTGGTTGTGACCTCCCAGTGGGCAGCGAGCGTGCATTCACTTTGGTCCCATAGTCCCCACAGGCCTTTACAGCACCCACTCTTAGCAAATGTCCTTTTGCCACCAGGGCCATCAAATAGTGACTAATGCCCATCTGGAGCAAACTGTGCAGTTGTGCTTCCAGACTGCACTATAAAGCCCTTAATGCCTGCTTATATGTCAGCCAAAGAATCGGGGAGAAGGACTGAATTACGGTAATACCGCGATTGACATTTAAAGTAGTTATTTCTTCTTATTTTGCCTTCTTTTCACTCTTGCAGCACTCAAGCAGTAAATGTCTTTTTCTTGCCTAAATGATGACCAGCATAACTACGAAGCAACTGTTACACGTGCACTGCGACCACATTTCCACAGTTAAAAATCCAGAGAATGAATTCAGATTGAATGGGATCCCTAACTCAATCCTGTCCCTAACTTACTTAAACCATACAGCAAGTTTCAACAAATGAACGAAACCACAACTTTATTTTTATGGTTTATATACAGAGTACCTTAAATGCACTACTGGCTTTAAATAAAGCTTGAATAAACACTAAACTAACATGTACAGCGCATCTCATAACCTCATATGTTTTTGAGTGCTTTTCCAGATATATACTGTATCTTTACTGTGCACGATTGTTCAGAAAGTAAAATCTCATGAGCTCACAGATGTGAACTGGTGCAGTAAAAGCCACTGCATGCCTGTTGCAGCCATGCTCAACCATCGCTATAGCAACTGTCTGGAATGTGCGCGAGCCCACAGTTGTTTTGCTGAAGAATATCCCAGGTCGACGGACGGTACCTCACGTCAGCGGCCACTCCGCACCGAAAAGAGGTCCGAGAAATGTTACAGTCGCGTCGCAATGTCCGAATTTTATACACGAGACAAATTGAATGCAAACTGGGGCCAATTCTTGTTTGCTCTGGCATCCCAAAGCAGTTTGGGTGAAGAAAAATGAATGTGTTTAATATACTAGTTTGATCATTTTTTCCCTGCTGAACAGCTTTCTTTTGTAATGGTGTGACAATGTCATGTGACTGAAGGATTTTCAAAGCATTAGCACTTCATTTAAAGGGGTAGACAAGCGTGCTCTGCTTAAACCTTCCCGTCGCTCCTTGACAGGAGCGGTAAATTGTCTTAGGACGGAGAAGAAGATTAGCACATTTCTGAATAGTTTCCCATTGGTCCCTTCAGGTCTACAGTATTTCTCCTTCCCCCAGCCTTCAGGTTATCGCTGCCAGACACTATGTCTCCGTAGAGTATTGCTAGTTCATCCCTCTGCACTGCTGGAATGGCTACTAACTGCCAGATTAACTAAATGCTCTTTTTCACCCTTATTTAAGCAGATGCTGGAAGGTCCTTCCTGAGGGGAAGATGCTGAGCTGAAACTCCAGGGTGGGCTCTTCATTAAACTGTCTGCCAAATCCTCTTGGTTTGCACAAGGAAGATCAGGCATTCTGGGAATCAGCAGTGTGAACACACAAGGCACCGGGATTTTTACTGGACTATAAAGAAGACGTCTGCCGGATCCAGCCAGGCAGGGCCGGTGTCGCAAGGTGCAATGGACCTGAGAGCTTTTTCCACTGCGAATCCCAGCCTGTAAGACTGTAAGTGTCCCCTAAAGTCAAATAAGAACTAATTCTACTTATTACGTTTCTAACTGTAACCTGGTGTTTTTGGCGAGTGTAATGAAGTCAGTTTTCCATTAAATTTCATTAGTTGAATGCTTCCACACATTAAGTGTGGTTGCAGACCAATATTTTCGTATGCAAAAATTAAGGTTTAGATCAAAAAAGCCAGATAAGCCAAGTGAAGGGCATTTATGTACATTTTAAGGTATCCTATTTACTAAGGATGTGGGAAATATTTGGAATGAGGAAAAACATCTTTGTAAAAATCCACCAAAGTTATTAAAAAAAAAAAAAAAAAAAAAAAAAGGAAGAGGAGAAACTGGGTGGTACTTCAATATGGGTAATACAGTAGGACAAGAGTGGGCGTTTGATGACGGACGTTCAAAAAACCTGAGAGGGAAAGAGTGGTGAAAGGGAAATTTTGAACAGTGTTGCAGGATATGTGGGCAAAGGAAAAAAGGCTTGGATGTATCTTGAAGCAATGCAGAAGTAATGGGTCTCCAATATTGTATTGGTGAGTGGAAGTCATTTTCAGGGCACTTACTTTTCTGGTAAAGAGGAATGAAGGGATATGAAGCAGCAGTACAGTAGAAGGAACTCAAGGCTTCAGTCTTCTGTTTAGCAGTCTTTGACAGGTTGTTGGGAGGAGACTGCAGGAACATCTGGAATGGTGTGTTTACATGTGTGTGAATGGTTCTTGGAGTCTTTCCTTGGGTTCACCTCAAACCCTCATAAGAAAACTGCTGGATTTGTTGGACAAGTAAGAGGTCCTAGCCCGTATGCCTAAATATGTATAAATATGGGAATGGAAAAAATAAATAAATAGCTATAAATAAATAGCTATATATATATATATCTGTGTGTGTGTGTGTGTGTATGCATGCTAGATTACAGGATTGGGGACCAGTCTCATGTTGGACTCTGTGTAGAGTGACTCTTTTAAAGCAGGGGGGAGACTTTGAAAAAAAGACATAGTACTAATACTGTATGTAGGACCTGACTGAAAGTCAAACCCCACTGGAGCTTTAGTATTAATCACCAGCAGTGGATGAGGCTTAGGTTTGCTCTTTTTGTAATCCTTCTTGACCATGCACCTTTGGAATGGCAGCCATTAAAAAGTCACCCAGCATGCTTTTGGAGAGTTTGTAAAGTGTCCTTAGTTCAGGGCTGATAGAAATGATAAATTCTTCATCGTCCTATCGTGCAAAGATCCAAGGGCACTCATGGTAAATTGGGCTCCAAGCATATAGTGTCTTTAGAACCCATTTAAGAAATGTAACACGAGTTGCAGTATTTATTAATAAAAAATGCTGCGGTTCCTGTCTAAAACAGCTGGGCTGTCATCGCATTATTTTGCCCTTTGAGTAAAGATGCCGTCCCACAGTTCCCAGTTAGTGAATCAGACTGAAGGTAGTTGAGCCTATGACCAGCAGTCCGAAAAGTAGTCTGAGCTTGAAACAAACGCAGATGCTTTTTTAACCCAATGTAAAGCATGTGCAGCCCCCCCAGGGGTGTAGGGGTGAGGTGTGATCATTATTATACACACGTGACAGTGTCCCCCTTAAAAATGTTCTCTCCCTTCACATTTGCTGCCTCAATCTGCCCTACTTGCCTCTGAACTGTGGTTTTTTTTCCCTTGCTTGTTAACATATGTATTTTTGCACTTATTTCTGCTCCAGCCTGAAGGGTGGATGCTGTCTGTCAAGATTAGTGATCGCACAAAGGAATGACTTACAATAGATGAGCTCTCTGATGTGGGCCCTTGTGGGCAAAATGTATTGTAGTTTTTCCACACACTTAATATTTACTTAACACCACTAATAAATACAGTCCTTCCTGGGATTATGTTGAATGCTACAAATTCAGACCTAACCACCTGCTGGCCCACTCATGTCCCTGTTGTCTATTGGTAATGCTTGTCTCTGTTTCTATGTGTGATCTGTGTTTACAGTCTGAAGTGGCATGAAGCTCATTTGTTACACCTGAACCTGCACAGACCCGATTTTGTTTCTGCTGTACACCTGTGTATAGTGAAACAACTGTAAATGTAGTGTAAAATAATAGCCCTGGTGTGATCCTGTACAGTCGTTCTCTACACACAACCTACATAAAACACAGATTTTCCGAATGATGCGACTTGGCTCACCATCTCGGGATCCGGTCGTGGACTTTGACAGCTTTTTCGCTTTGCCCTTCTCAGCACTCAAGGCTACGCACCGCAACCAAGTCAAAAACATTGTTCTCCCATTTACATCCTCGAGGTAATCGAGCTGTTCTCAATAATATAGCCCTTAAGATGCTGTCCCCTGATGTTTCTCATTCCCAGCATCAAAGACACGAGAAAAAAGGCTACACTGCAGGTCCAAAGACAAAACGTGCTTCAGATGTGTTGCTGTAAAAATAATCCTTTTAGCTCCATTACATGTTGATCGAATGGACGCAGATTCTACGGTGCCATGCGGCCATTTTCATTTAGTAGGTAGTGCTTGTGGTCATACGAAGCAAGTAGGCAGCCCATGCTGAATTTTTGAAAGCATTGTGTATTTTGAATTAGTGGTTTGAACTTTGAATTTTGAATAATAATCTGTTTGTGGACATTTGTAGGTTTTTCATAGGAAAACGTGGTACACATGCAGTGCTGACTGGCTGACGATCCATTCCTCTTACAGTTGGTGACCCTGCCACCGATTCTCAGTCCTGCCTATGTTGAGACCACACAGCAGCTCCCGCATCTTTTTATTGTGCAGCTCTTTTCCGTACCACATCGCCAGGATACGGAATGCATCTGTTCTACCCTGCTTGGCAGTAGACACCATAATGTTAGCCCCTTCACCCTCCAAGTGAGGAAGCTGGGGTTTAAACCCAGCTCCTGCTGTATTACACTGGAACATAGTACTTAGTCAAGTGTGAGCCTTGTTCACACGGTCAGAATTATCGTGCCGAAAGGCAGAGCTTCCTCTTTTGGTTTCAACTGGGTTGGACTTTGTACCTTTGAACCCCAAGCCTGACCCCACACCAACAGTCAGTCCCTTTAGCAGTGTCTGTGGATAGACACCTGGCTCACATGCTGTGTATACATCTTTTAATTTACGTGCAAAAACGTACAGTATACTGTATCTTATTCAAGCAATTGAATTTATATTAATAAGGATAAAGCGGCCCAGGATGGTGGTGTCTCCAAGACTCCTTTCCTGTGACCTAGGACAACAGCAAGGTGGTGTTTTTGACACGCAGTGTTGGGAGCACTGTACCTAATAATGGCTGCCAGGGTTTACCCACCCACTCACGTTGTGACTAAGAGTCCTTGTGTTTCCACATTCTGCTGCTGTATACTCCCTTGTTTTTGTTGCGCCGCCGGATAATTTAGGCAGAATATGACATATTCCTTGAAATGAAACCCATGCACAAATCCAGCGCCCACTCAACAGGCTTGTGTGCTGCAAAACCACATTTTTTTATTAATAGTAGTGACTGCGATAATGAAAAGCCATTGTGTTTGTGTTTGGAGGCAAAACGGCTCAGAAGGTGGAACGTACGGATTCCGTGCGGTTTAGAAGGAGCTGTAAATGGGTTTGTGGTATTTTTTTTTGTTTTTATTTGTCAGGCTGAGAGTTAAACAGAGTTATAAATCCGTCAGCAGGATCCCTGTTTTGGGTGACTTGATGTTCAATATGAATAAATGTCCGCTACAGTAGGCCATCCTGTGTGCTTCTGTCATTTTCCATGCTTTATTTGTGTTAGTTGTTTGCCCAGTTAGCTGTAGGTTGTATTCAATCTGCCCCGTCCTTAAAATGTTCCCCATTCAGATTGGATTTTTCTTGTCTTAATTCTCCATAGCCTAAAAGGAGTTGCAGCGATAAGCAGTCCGCTGTTACGTTTTCACTCTGCATCCCAACAGATCTATAGGTTTGCGTAACCAAACAAACTAAACATTTTCTCCTGTGTTAAAACTCCTATCATACAGTAAGCATTTCAAAATGGAGCAGCAGGTCAGGAAGTGAAGCATCACCTTGTCATTTGAAGGTCGTTGGTTTGCATCCCTTTCCGTAGTTTTTGAAGTGCGTTTGTACTGACGTCTTCTTGCGTGCGCAAACATCTCATCTGCCTGAGAGTGCAAAAGGTGGCTGTAATTCATGGCCATTGTTCGTAATATTCCTTACAGTTATATTTCATTACCCAGGATGCGCTCTTACACTTGAAATGGGATGTCAAACTGCTTTCCTACCATTTGTGAGAAATTTGTCTCCTAAATTAAATAACTGTATCTTGAGAACATCAGCAATACCTCATAGTATTTTTATGCACTGTAGAAATTAAAATTGTTAATGCTTAGCAGTATTACTTTGCTGACTGTGACCCATACGCATGCGAAAAAGATACTGGAAAAGTACCGGTCGCTTACCTCTTCCCCACTTAAAGCACTGCTGCTCTGGCTCCAGTACCCCTGATGAAAGTGCTTTGTTAAAAACCTAGTACTGGGTATAGTAAAAATACCCTGCTGTGTAACTGTAAGTTACCTTGGGCCAAAGGTCATGTAAATAAAGGTTCACTGAAAGAAATTTTTATGAACTGTCCTACCCTTTTTCTCCATAGCCCCACTTTGCAAGCACAAGGCAGACTGTCTGTTCACCCCCCCCCCCCCAACTTCAACAAAGCTACCTTATTGTGTACGGTGTCAAATTATTTCTTTTTAGTGAGCTTCACTTCCCATTCAATGCAAAATGTGAAATTCATACTCAGTTTTCTGTTTCTCGTGACTGAGTTAGAATTTCCCTGTGTCAAGGTGTTATGTGCCTTTTGTTAGCTTTAGCAAATTTCACACCCTTCCCTGACATTATCGCATACTAAAAGCATACATATATGCTTATGGGTCACAGTCAGCATACTTTATATTTATGTTATATATGTGTGTGTGTGTGTGTGTGTGTGTGTATGTGTGTGCGCGCACGCTTCAAATATAGCTTTTACTGTCACCTCAAAGACAGGTTCATAAAAGGTTACGAGATCACCAGCATGCCGGTGACCCACATCTTGTCCTGCTGTCACCACTGCAGCTCATCATGTTAGGAAGTGGGACACCGGGGCAACGGCTCAGACTGCCCGCACTTCCTCACGCTGCTTTCCTTTCCCTTTCTGTAAAAGCGCTAAAAAAGAAATCTCTATGTTATCAACCCAAAGGGCATTCTTTAGATTTGCTCTTTGCATCTCGAGATGGAAAGTTGGGATTTCCTTAAAACTTGAAGGACTGTGACTCCACGGCTTTGTTGCACTTTGCGCTGTATTTGTTACTGTTATTGGCTGCATGATCTTAGCTGCGTTGAGTTTAACATCATCGCTTACTGTTGCTGTTTGCGATGCCTTGTTCCCAAATGCTTGCTATTTTGAATTTGAAAATGCATGATTACAGATGATTCTGATCCATAGCATCATTTAAATCAGTGTCATATTTATGTCTGAATATGGATCCTATTTTTTTATTTTATTTACTGCTGGTATTACAAAATTTCTGGGGTACGAGTGCCCTCTAGCGGCAGTGTTTTTTCTTGCATTCTGGAAAACATCCATTAGTTCATAATTGTTATTTTGTGAAAACTGTGAAGCAATCCCTCCTGTGCCCGAACTCACTATATCTATTTAAAAATTTTAAAAAAAGCGCTTAAAAAATGAATGCCAAATAAAAACTTTTGCTATAAGAAATTTTTATCTGAAGCTTATTCATAACAGAAAAAATACAATGTGAATAAAAATCAAAATACATGTTAAAAGATCGACAAATGAATATCGTTCGGTACTCTACGGTGTGCTGCGATAAAATAATACCGTACGTACTGTACTAAACTATCGTACGCGGCTGTGAATTTATCCAAAGCGAGATGTCCGTGCTGCTGTCGTACCTGCTGTTTCCACCGGAATACTTTTGCACAAAATCATTTACTGTGCATTTCATTTTTTAAGTTATCCATTTATTTAAATGTCAGTTGTTTTGTGATACGGCAGGTTACTTTGACACACGTCTTCCCTTTATTTGGCATCTCTACTGTACTGCAGCACTGCGCATGCTGTACTGCGCATTGCAAACATGTACATTAATGGCGTTCGAGTGTTTTATTGGGCTTAAATGACGGACTCACGGTTATGCAGGTCTTTTCCCGATGGAACTGGGGGGTTATTATTTACTTATCCCCCTCCCCAACTTCAAATATTGGGAAATAGGCCTTTGGTCTCTGAAATATCAGTATCCAGCACATTTTCCCTAGCGAATTAGATTCAGATTGTCACGTAAGTTCAGTGTTCTTCAGAAAATGTTTATTTCTGATAAAGATTCGCACATATGAGGTCACTTGACTGTTTCTTTTTTGTTATTTTTTTTCCAGCAATGATGGTGCCAGTGTTGTTTTTGGTAGCAACTACAACAGGGAACAGTTCGCTCAGCGGAAATCAGACAGGCGGTAAGTTCACCAACTCAGCAGGAAGGCTGCACTTTTCTGTTTTTGCCCAGGATGCCCATGTGCATGATCAAATGTTAGTAGAAATATTAAAGCTAAGTAACTAAAACTAAAATGGGCAGTGGGTGGTATAGTGTTAAACACGCACACATCAAAAATACGTAAAATATTTTTATGCTGTTTCATCTGCTAACAGAAAGACAAAAACTATGTTTGCATTTTATTCATTTATCAAATGTATACAAATTTTTACAGCCGGATATGCAATGATTTACCCATAAACAATACTAGGGGTGATGGGAACAAATTCTGAGAATTTTTTTCAGTTCTGAGAAGGGAGTAATATTTTCAGTATTTTTTGATCGTCTTTCATATGTTTATAAAACTGTTTTTTTTTTTTTTTTTTTTTTGGTAAGAGCCTTGATCAGAGGTGTGGGACTTGAACCTGAGTCATTCTTAGATGCTGGATTATTAATAATGTTTATGTCAGCAGATAAAATAGCATGAAAATATCTAACTTTAATTCCTTAATTTATTATTTGTGTGTGTGTGTGTGTGTGTTATATATATATTAAAATTATTTAAGTAAATGTGTAGTCTTTGGTACCGTGTCACACCCTGCAGGCCAGGACCAGTGACAAAACACTGCTGCGTTTCCTCATTTCTGCAGCTCTTTTTGTCTGTCTTCCCGCAGACCCTCAGACCTTCCCAAGCCCCTCCATCGTCTTGTCGGTGTCGGTGGTCTTCCTTCTGCTCGCCGTCCTCATCCTCCTGGCAGTCTACTTTCTCAGGTGAGGGGGCGGGGCTGCAGCACCTGTGACATCATCACGCGTGGGTGAAGCCAGTCCCCGGAACAGCTGCGTGCAGCTAAAACTGAAAGCAACTTTAGCAGGCAGCCAGAGCGCCTGTGTCTGTCTCAGCAGTCCTGTGAACGCCGCCCCGGGGGTCTCCTAGTCTAATGCGAAAAAACAGCTTTCACAACTTCAAATGGTAGGTTTCCCCTTCCTGCTCAAGGAACTGGACTCCTTCTGGATGCCTGGAGATAGATTCTTCATTCTCTGGCTTTCCGCTGTTCACCTGCCTCTCTTGTCATCTGTTAGGTTTAGAAACCAGAGGAAGGCCGTTGTCACCACCACGGACATGAAGGTGCCAAATGGCTTTTTGGAAGAACAAGGTAAGCGTTTACATAAAACAGTTACAGAATATGTTTTTCATACTAGCAGTAAGAGAAAACTCCAATCATAATGTATCGGAAATATTTTTATTCCTGTCCTCAAATATCATCCAGCATTTGAATTTGCCGATGTTCCGCTTTTATTTCAAGACAGAAAAAGTCCAAACTGTACATTTGTTAGCGCACACCTTATGTGAAGCTATGGTGATTTCAGTTTTTCTTTCAAACAGCTCAACTTTAATGTGAGGTGTTAAAGCCTTACTTCCTGTGGTTAATTCTAAGCGCTTTGTGTGAGGAAAAAAAAAGAAGAAAGTTCTCAAGAGCGTTGGTTGCCTCACCATTTGCGGTGTGCTTTAAAAATGCAAAAAGTTCATCTCGGCATGCTTGCGATGAGTGTTCGTGGAGCACCGTGCCACCGGGTGCCTTAGTCTCGGTCAGATCGGTGTCGATCGAGGTTACTGATCGTCTGAGCAGTTTGCACGGGAAGAATAGGTTCCGTCCACAGTTTTATTCATATGGTTCCCAAAAAAAAATAGGGTTAAAAATTCTGGGCTTTAAGATGTTCTGTGCACACAGTACTGTAACAGGCCAGATGTGCATGGGTCACTTTTCTCAAGTTGTACTAAAATAGATAAATTTCCTGTTTAGAAAAGCCAGCTCTGTTTTCGAGCATCCAGGGTTGTGTAGAGCCCATGGGAGTAAATCTGGAGATTTTTCATTAACATAAACACCAGTGGACAACAAGTTTTTTCCAAAAGTTTTGCTTCCTGACAAATTGTAGGCGGTTGCGATAGACAGCTTAGCGCTGAACTCAAATACAATTTCAGATTGACTGTCTTACGTAGGAATTTGGAGAAACGTGGAATTAACTTTTGTTGAACGTAGCATTTAATCGTGCAGTCATGCTGCCGCATTGCATTCATTCAACTGAAATAAAAATGTTTCGCCTCGGATTTTCGTTTGTACGCAGCATCCTGTGCTTCTCATTGTGTCCAACAACAGTTGGCCAACATTGATGGTTTCCGGTGTCCCTGACACCGCTTTTCCATCATCACGACGTCCCGGTGAAACTTCCACCAAGTTCGTCACCTGTCGCACCGAGGTTCGGAGGGAAGAAGTCCAAGTGTGAAGCAGAAAATGAATTTTGAGCGCCTGGTTCCACTTCATGGTTTTGTATGCTTGAAGCATGCGGTCCACCAGCAGGACGTAGTTTGGTGCTCTGTAGCTACCGAGAAAATTTTCAGCAACATCCTCGAGCGCCTTCCATGCGATCTTCTCTGGCTCCACCAGCAGAATTTTGAACCTCTTGTCATTGTTGAAATGTCTGTTTGTGGGCCAACAAAATAAGTCTTTCTTAAATTTGACCACAGTTATTTTCGGAAACATTTGTCAAAATCATTCGCCTTCCTTCTTCATCGCTTTCACGCTATTTTTTATCGGTGTGACGGGCAAAAATATCTTTCGTGCGTTGTGAGTGGTCTGTGTGTCACACTTTTCTGCCCTTGAGCCAGACCCTTACGGAGCAGCCAGATCTTTGTAATGCAATGAGACTCTTTCGCACAGCTGGCTGTCTCTTTTGCAAGTGAAACAACGGTGCTCGGTAAAGCCGAGCTGCATTCCCAGTGGCGGTGCCACTACTTTAGATCTCCACAGACATTCCCGCTGTAGATGTTCTACTGCATATGCTTCTGTGGTCCATGTGTTTATTTAAGGGTGGACATTGCCTCCTACGGAGTTGTTTCACAATAACAGCAATTCCAGTAATACAGTACGCGATAGGAACATTTTACGGTAATGAAATTTTGTGTTCAGGAAGCAAAATATTTGCTCTCCAGTGTATTTATTTCCTATGCTAGACACTTCTTGCTTTGCTTCTGAAGCAAAAATGGTATAAATTATGTTCATATTTTTACGCACACGTGTGTATGTACGCAACTGTGCTACGTGCCTTTACACATTTCCCCCGGTCGACTGTTCGCATCTTAGGTGTTCTGGAAGTTTCTGCTCGTGTTTGAATCTGCGATCTTCCGCGCGGAGATTTCACTGTGGCTCTTGCCTGGTGTGCATTCATCGCTCTCCTGCATCTCGTGCAAATTCCTGTAGCAAAGGACAGAGGTGATGCAGATTCAGACGGCTGAGGTGCCGCAGCAGGAGTGCACCAACTGTGGCGATCCTCTCAATCCTCAGACCTCTGGTTGACCTTCTCAAGCTGGGTGAAGGTCACGCTACATGTTAACATTGTGGAAAAGAGACACAACTGCATAACCAAGGAGTCTTTAGCGTCAATGAGTTGCAGCCCCTCTATTGAGGACAACAGGTGGCATAGTTGTTAGATCTGCCACCTTGCACCCGAGTCTATGTTTGAATCCCCTCTGGCTGTAACACACTTGAGTTAACTAGTTTTCTAAATTTATTAATTTAGTTGGCTTCTTTTTACAAGGTGATTTAAAGGGTTAGGTTTATATACTACTATTCACCCACTGTCTACAAATGGAGCAGGGAAAATGTATTTATTTTTGTTTTAAACCAGGGCTTTTCAGGGTAGCACATTGCATCCTGAATCCCTTTAAGTATGAGGCCACTATGGTGGCTGATTTTTTTATTTTTTATTTTATTTAACTACCTTTTCTGCCCACAGATTTTGATTTGTCAACCGTTCCAGCAAGTCATTCGTGGTGGGTTTAGCGCTAAATGTTTCCTCCGATGACTCGGTTAACCTTGTGCTGCGATAACCTTGCAGAACAGCAGACAGTGGTGCTGCTGCCGCCACAGTCCTCTACTGCTGCTGCCCCCAGGAAGTACTCTGCCATCCCTCTGGAACACCTGGAGGAGAAGTTCCGTCTCCATTCGGCCGATGACGGCAAGCTCTTCCGCGAGGAGTACAATGTAATGATCCCAGAGACCAGCATAGTCTGCTAAGTGGGCAGCCATGCCAGAGCTAAGAGAAACTAAGAGAAAACAGATTTTCTTATCTCATGTTCAGCTTTAACATATGGCTTTGCTGTGTATAAACACATAAAAATGGGTACCTTTTTGTTACTCTGTTTAATAATTTTCTGCTTTATTTAATTTGAAGCTGATGCATGACTGACTTACGTTCGGGGAATTTTGCTTTTTTTTTTTTTTATTTTTTTTAAAGAAAGCAGTGGCATGACTACCTGTACTTAAATATTTGTTGATCTGGTATTTTTCATCAGATGAGCTATGATGCACATTTTCTTCCAGGCTTTGCCCAGCCGCTACAGCCAGGGCACGTGTGAAGAGGCTAACAAAGAGCACAACCGAGAGAAGAACCGATATCCCAACATCCTTCCATGTGAGTAATGAACTACAGCCTCACCTGGTCCCTTTGACCGGGAACACAAGTATAAAATATTTTTGAGGTAAAGGGTGGATGTCAGTCACCAGCTATCCATCCATTTTGAACTTTTTTTCAACTTGAGGTCATGGTGTGTTAACATGTTTTGTCAGTAGAAAGTGTAGATGTAAGGTCTCGTTCAGTGAAGGCTATTGGTTCAAGTCCATCGAGCAACTTAGTCAGCCTGAATCGCCTGAGAGAAAGAGTTGCTGTATAAATGTACGACATTCTAAACCACTGTAGATGCAACCTTGACCTCAGAAATGACTGAGGTGTCAGTTACAGTTCTACCAGTTACACTGATTTGCCCAAATTTTCCAGAACAGAATGGAGGAATGTACTTTCTTGTTATGGCATCTAGTACAAAGATGGATCTTTGGCATACACAGCAGTGTGGAGGGTCAGCGACATCAACGCAGGCCCCGCCAGTAGTTATCAAGGAGCGAGTAGGTCATCTCACCAACAAGTACACAGAAAATCTCGAGTGCTAGTGTTTTTGAGGAAGATGGTGATTGACACTTTTAAACAAGCTTCCTAACAGAAACCTGGAAGTTGTACTTGTCCTTGGCAATGTTTCATTTTTTTTGAAAGTGTGGTCAGCGCTGCTCTGTTCCTCTTTCTGCTGGGCCATGATTTTGCACAAACCAGCATGAGGCATTAGATCCAGACTTTCTTGCTCATGTTTAGCATTAAACCCTTTGCTCTGAACACTCTAATAAATTCTGTCTTTTCACCAGATGACCACTCCCGCATCATCTTGGAGCAAACAGATGGGCTTCCTGGCTCAGACTACATAAATGCCTCCTACATTGACGTGAGTCCCTTGTTACTGACTGTTATACATTCACTAGTGGTACTGCGAAGGGCAGCGGGTTGTGCAGTGACTTGCCAGCAAAGGAGCTGCATTCAAACCCTGGGTCCATAAAATTCTTGAGCAGGAAAGGACAATGAATTGTCCACTAAAAGAAATCCAGCTTTGTATGTCACATTAATTCCAGTTTGAATGCAATGATGTCCTTTAGTAACTCTGGAATTTATTTGGCAGGGTTACAAAGACAAGGACAAATTCATTGCAGCACAAGGTAAGGACAGTTTACCCTCTTTTTCATGGCGTTACTATAATTTTATTGCTTGTCTTTTGTCTTTCTTCAGTCCAGTACTAAATTTCTTACCAACTGTATGTCGCCTTCTTATTAGCAAAGCTGTATTTATTTATGATTTATTTATTTTTTTATTTTAGACATACAATTTTAGTTCTAATGTCTCAGAATGGTAGCGAGTAAGACTTTGTTACCATTGCAGGTCCAAAACAGGACACGGTGGCAGACTTCTGGAGGATGATATGGGAGCAGAAGACCGCAACCATTGTGATGCTAACTAATATAAAAGAAAGAAAAGAGGTGAGCACCATTGTGTCTTCCCATCTCTCGCTTGGCTTCATGACTTAAACTAACTTGCTTTTACTGTGACGTCCAGTTATTCCACACATACTTTAACGCGTAGCTCAGTTTTGCCCAGTTAAACTCATAAATATTTTTATTCAAGCAATTTAAATGTAATCCATTTTTGAAACTCAAGCCTACTGAATGGACTCCTTAACCAGCGCACATCTTGCAGGCTTACAGCCAGTTTTTAAGTTGTTGTTATTATTATTATTATTATTATTATTATTATTATTATTATTTAGTGTAAATGGGTAATTTGCTTTAGGTAGGTTAAATAAATTCATGTGCCATTATGATACCAACACACTGAGTCTGTAGCTCGGGGTTATGCACAGACCTGTGCCTGTCTACCTTCTTTCAGGAAAAGTGTTGTCAGTACTGGCCCGACCAAGGCTGTTGGACCTATGGGAACATCCGAGTGGCCGTGGAGGACATCACCATTCTGGTAGACTACACCATCCGCAAGTTCTGTGTGCAAAATGTAAGTTGCATGTCAGTGATATTAAAGGGGAATTTTTATTTATATATATATATATATATATATATATATATATATATATATATATGTGTGTGTGCGTGTGTGTGTGAGAAATGTATGAACCTGACTTGATGCTTGAACAGAATGGGAAGGAGACTGCAGTAGTTTAAGAATAGTTTAGATAAAAGTTTCCGTTTAACTAAGTAAATAAGTCCATTATCTCATCACCTCAAAAATATTTTGCTAGAAGCGACAATTGCCTCACAGGCTGCAGTTATGTTGCTTGGGCGTTTCGCTGAAGGCCGACCCCTCTGCGCTCTCTAGCAGGCAGGAGACGGCTCCAAGGCCCCGCGCCTCGTCACTCAGCTGCACTTCACCAGCTGGCCCGACTTTGGCGTGCCCTTCTCACCCATCGGTATGCTCAAGTTCCTCAAGAAGGTGAAAGTGGTGAACCCATCGCACGCCGGCCCAATCGCCGTGCACTGCAGGTGGGCTGCACCGCCACCAGTAGACGTTTCCCTGCCGGAGCTACTCTGGCTGATGCGATCCAATTCCGCCCACATTTTCAAACTAATATTTTCGTTAAATCAGCAACTTAAGTTTCTCCACATAAAATAAGAATTAATACCTTTGCAGAAACGTTACGTTTTCGGTTACATTTTAGTCTGATGGATGTCCTAAAGGCTCTCTTCACTTCTTTCTTTTCTTTCCACGGTTGTCCTGTATTGTGGCTAAACCTTAAGAGGCCAAATCCATGTGTCTTTTAAGCAGCATCTGTTTTAAGCCAGCAGTCAACTAAGTACTAAATGATGCATTCTGAGATACTTTTTGAACACGTGAACCACACCCTTGCAGGGAAGCAGCAAAGTACACACATATCTGCTGGAAAATATGGGAAGGTACCGACATATGAATTTTGCCCGTATAGTCGGAAGCCTTTAAATTGAGCAAATTGTTCTTCATTCATCCATCCATCCTCCCCTTTATTGGCCCGTTTTGTGTCACAGCAGTGTGATAGTGGAAATGGTGGATCCCAGCTGACAGTGGTTATCACTAACATTAAGTCATTTGAACAACTGCTGCAGCAGGGAGTTCTGTTCAACTCCCGCTTCTCAAACAGAGCTCTCAGATCAGTACTTGACCCCCATGAGTCCCCCTGCTGTGCCCGAGCCCAGAATCATCTGAATGGCCCCATTCAGATCGCTTAGGGTGTGTTTGGAGGGTCATCTGGTGGCCTCGCACGTGTTCTTCTCGGTTTGCGGGAACAAAACAGGAGGCCAAAAATCGCGCGCGCACTCGTGTTTTCTTGAGGCCGATTCTTCACTGATGCTCACTGGTAGACGCCATTAACGTGGCCACCTTTAGAGCCATTTTCGACAGTTTGATGAAGTTCATGGTTGCACGTGAAGGCTGCGCCGTCTTTCTGCAGCGCTGGAGTGGGCCGGACGGGGACCTTCATCGTCATCGATGCCATGATTGACATGATGAACGAGGAGCAGAAGATCGACGTCTTTGGCTTTATGTCCAAAATCCGAGATCAGCGTTCGCAGCTTGTGCAAACAGACGTGAGTTCACTCTTTACCTTGACAAAGTCCCACAGGGGGTCTTTGTGGCTGTCCTATACTGATTAATATGGGCGCGGGCGTGGGGGGGGGCTTAAGACTCACTTTTGAAACACATTAATGCCTTTAACCCATTAGTACAGCGGAACTTTTTTATGGAAGCACCTTAGATTGCATTCAAAAATGCCTGAGCTTGCAGTCTTCAGGCCCATGTCCTTAACCACTATGCGCCTTGATCCCTGCTGCGTACTATTTGATTTCGGAAGGATATTTTTCACTTTTTATATTTTTATCTGTGCTTAACTTGCACTAATTTCCCCTTTTGTCTCCGGCTACCAGATGCAGTACTCATTCATATACCAGGCCCTGCTGGAGTACCACCTGTACGGCGACACGGAGCTCGATGTCTGCTCTCTTGAGGGTCACCTGCAGAAGCTCCACAACACAAGCGCGCCACTCGACAGGGTCGGTCTGGAGGAGGAGTTCAAAGTAAGACATGGCAATTATTGCATCCTGTAGCTCCAAAATAACTACTTCCGCACCCTCGGTAAACCCCAGTGTGTCACGAATGTACATCTGAAACTGAAGAGAAATGTATTTGAGCTAAATATATGGCTGTCTTCATCTTTTGTTTGGCTGAGCACACTTTCATTGTATAGCTAAGCAAAACCATGACAACCAGTTTCTTCACACGCTTAAGTTGATTTAAGATTCTAAAGTGAGGTTTTTTTTTTTTTTTGTTTTCCAAGTTGAATAAAGTCACTTAAAAATATTTCGTTCTAAGAAACTGACCAATGTTCGGATAATGAAAGAGGACATGAGAACAGGGAACCTTCCAGCGAACATGAAGAAGAACCGCGTTCTTCAGATCATTCCGTGTAAGTGCAGGCATCTCATGGCCAGATGGACCCCCCCACCCCCCACCCCCACTGATGTGAATAACATTTGTTGCTTTGATGAAAGGGCTCGGTTCTGCCTTTGGGTGGACGTTGGGGCTTTTAATCCCATGATGTTACAGCAGATGATAGAGCTCCTTCATTGCAGCGCTCCCCAGAGAGCGAAAAAGCGGCTTCTGAAGACAGTTCTCTTGTCCTCATTGCAATTGGCATAATGTGCTTTACACACCACAGCACATAAGTATTTATTTTACTTTGAACTTTCAGGGTGAAATCATCCCACAATGTCAAACACGCAAGATTAGAATAGATACCCTGTCATATTCAAGTTATTATGTGAAAGTGAGTGGTTTTGATATTTCACACAGTATTTTGGTAAAAGTTGATATTTTAGCTGCATTGTTGCACACGGTGAACCATAACCTTTAAGCAATGTTGGAAGGAAGTAAATGAAATTACGAGCGACTGGTCAGTAGAAATTCTGCCAGCATGACCCATTGACCTTTAAACGTTTGTCTTGTCTCATTCAGTAGAGCAAAGCTTTGATGTAGCCTTTACTTTTTATTTTTCCTATTTGAAGATGACTCCAACAGAGTTATCCTGTCCATGAAAAGAGGGCAGGAGTTTACAGATTACATAAATGCATCCTTCATAGATGTAAGTACACCGTGCGTTTTTTTTTTTTTTTTTCTTTTTGTTTATTGAATTTTAAAAGCAGAATTGTGGGATCTGTCAGTGTGATAATGTACATAAGCATGTGAGGAAGTGCACAGTTCACCTAAAACCACCAAACTCTTCCTACCAGGAAAGCCCCTTGCCTCAGCTGTATGTGCTGAAAAAAGTTAAATTTTTGTTGGGCTAAAATGGATATCATATAAATAATGCAGTATGTGTTTTATAATCCATACTGAAATAAATATGTATATTTTATGGGGTAACAAGTAGTAAAGGAGGGTTGCCTTGTACTTTGAAGGTTCCGGGTTTAAATCCACCTCATTCTGTTGTGCCCTTGATCAAAATGCAGCTCCGGATCCTGAATTTCAAACAGAACCTGAATTTATTTGGTGTAAATAAACAGCTGTATAAATCAATGAATAATCTTAAATAGCTTGTCGTACCGCGCCTGCATGTTTCGAATGGTTTTTTTCTGCCATGTTTTACGTGAATGTTTTTGTGCTGTGCATGCTGTTTGAAACCCACTTTTGGCTGTGGCACCTTTAAGTAAGGAAGTTTCCAGTAAAAATTATCCAGTTATACGGAGCGAATAGGTTTTAGTGTCCGAACATTGTAAGTTGCTGTGGATAAATGTGAGAGCAAAATAAATAAAGAAATGCGAATGTCACAGTTCTCCGAAGGCAGTGTCCGCTTTGTGCCCGTTTCGCATTCCACTGTGCCTTCTGTAGGTGCTCAGCTGTTTGAGCGGAGACAGTGAAGGCGGCCAAAGTGCCAGCGAGGCAGTGTGCGAAACTGCGTGCATTGTTGGCTCCGCTGGGGGGTGGTGACTGGAAGATTTAGGGGGTGTAAGAAGAGTTTGCCCTGGTATACTTTACCAAAATACGTTCAGAAGAACCTTATTGTGGGAAGCAACACTGAACCAAACAACAGCATAAAACTGAATCAAAGTAAACATGATGACGGCTATTATTGTGTTTCATATTGTATTATAACAATTGTATCGATCAGTTAAACCCAATAGTCTGCATAATTATTTATACTGCATATAATAGTATAATAATGATGGTGTTGACATGGTGGTGCCACTGTGTGTCTTCCTGCACAGGGTTACAGGCAGAAGGACTATTTCATCGCCACCCAAGGTCCCCTGGACAACACAGTGGAGGACTTCTGGAGGATGGTGTGGGAGTGGAAGTGCCACTCTGTGGTCATGCTGACTGAGCTGCAGGAGAGGGAGCAGGTACTGCAGGATCAGGCCCTGTCACGTCACATGTCAGCCACCAGTCACCGTCACCTTATACGTGTCAGCGTTTGGTCGCAAATGGGCTGAGTTTTTGTGTGTGTGTGTGTGTGTGTGTGTGTGTGTGTGTGTGTGTGTGTGTGTGTTTACTCCTTATTTTCCCATGTCCACACATATTTGTGCATGATATTTGATGTTGCCAAATTCCTCTTTAAACACAATGATTGCATTTTCAGAGTACAGTTGTAGCTTTAATATATTCACAGGAGAAGTGCTTCCAGTACTGGCCAACAGAGGGCAGTGCAGCACACGGGGATTATACTGTGGAAGTTAAGGCCGACACCTTGTGTGACACCTTCAACCTGCGGGACATGATTCTTAAAAATGAGCCAGTGAGTAGCGCTGCTGAATGCCACCATCACCAAATAACAGCAGTGCCAATGCTAAAGGCAAAAGCTGCTGGCTGCACTGTGTTTCCTCACATAGCCAATATCAACTTCAAATCGCTGAAGAACATGGGTCATCAATAGAAACATTAACATATTATTAAAGTATTGGTCACCTGCCTTATAAATATATAAATAAATGTATTCATTAAAATTTTACTACTATTTGTGTATTATTATTACTGTTATTTATCATTTGTGTATGTGTTACTTTGATTTATAGTTTGCATTAGTACTTCCCCCATCTAAACTCACATTTAGTCTACTTGGATATGTGTATGCATATTCCGGTAATTGTGATATTTGTAGGATTTCTTTTATACATTCTTCAAAACATTTCTTTTTCCTTATGCCTTCACTTTAGTGCTGTTCTATGTTAAACGTTTGAAAGAACAGCCAATATTTTTATTTAATGTGAACTGCAGTATTGGACATATTTATTCAGCGGCATGTTTATGCAATAACTGTTGCCTACGCAAAAATATGTTTGCACCAAGAAAAGTACTTGCATCCATGGTTTATTATCCCTGAAATGCTGACTAAACATATATTAAATATCGTTGTTTCTCTGAGATTGCGTAGATGTTTGTATTGTGCATTAAGTACGAATAGTGAAAGATATGTAAAGGTGATGCTGCTGCGTCCATGAACAGGAGAAGGAGACGCGCTTCATTCGGCATTTCCACTTTCACGGCTGGCCGGAGATCGGCATCCCGGCCGATGGTAAGGGGATGATCGACCTCATCGCCGCGGTGCAGAAGCAGCAGCAGCAGTCGGGGAACCACCCCATCGTTGTACACTGCAGGTACGGCACGCAGAACGCTTCTGTCCCCCGGCTGTCACTCCCAGGGCCACGGTCGGGTCGCCGCACTAACACTCACGAAACATTAGGGGGTGCTGTTACACAGCGCAATACTGCTCATGAAATTTCTTCATTTTTCTGATGTTCCGCAGCGTGGCGGGTAAACACAGGTAAACACAGCACCGCGGGCACAGAAGCGCTAAGCAACTTTGCGGAAATGACTTATAATGTCTAAAATTTCTTTCCAGCTTAATCGTACGTGTCACCCCTGTCTGACGCTGTGCATTAAAAGTAATGATTCCCTCTCGGAAAAACCTGTAAGATCAGAAAGTCGCTCTAGGTGAAGTACCTGAGAAGCAGCCGGGTCCCACGGGGTCGATTTGCTCCTGTGATTCAGAGTCAATTAACATTAAATAAATGTGAAATCCTTCCTGACACCGACTTCATTTAATCTGATGAACCAGAAGCAAATGGTGCCATTATCCTACTCGGGCGGTTTATTGCCGCTCACTGGGGGAACTGTGGCTCTCCGCTGTGGCACAGGAACAGACTCACTCGATTCAGTCCTCTATCCCTGCACGCAGCCTAAAGATGGTGGTCCAACCAGAAGAACAGCATAAGCTTTGCGTGAAGTTCACTGTTTCCTAATACAAATTTAGTTGCCAAAATCATATCTGCCTTTATTCATTTTTTTACTTTTTTCCACACACCTTTATGCCAGATGATTCGCGCTGCCTTATGCGGCGCAGCACCCTTTTATAGTCGACCACCGGTCTGTGCAGCGGGTCAGTGTAACACACAGACGCGGTGTAACAGCGGTCTAGGATCCCCAGCTCAGCCGAAACACACGTCTGTGGACTGCGAGAGGGATCCCGCAAGAAAAAGAGAACATGCCAGTTCCACAAAGACTGAGCACGATTCCAATACAAGTCTGCACCCGCAGCCCAGCAGCTCTCAGGCCCCAGTGCTACCTGCTGCACCACTGTGCCACCAAAGAAATTTAACCATTTACGCTACTGCTGTACTGCATACTTTAGCATGTAGCAGTATGCTAAATTTGACATTTTCTTTTCTGCAGACTGACTTATGCTGTTAGGCTTCTTACAAAGATTATTTTGTTTATACTTTTGGTAAGTTTTGCCGGAGCAATTCAGAGTAAGGAGGGTTCTGCAGCAGGAGCAGGGATTCGAAGCTGGATCTTTTACGCAGCATCTCTAACCGCTGGGTTTCATGTTTACGCCATTTACAGGGCTTGATATAAAAGTCTGCGTAACATTTGTACAACTTAGTTTGCCCATTTATGAAGTTGGGTAATTTAGGGTAAGTTTGTCGCTTTGCCGCTTTGGTGTTCTGCGCGGCGGCAGCCAGTGGTGGTGCCGAACCCTGTGAGAACTTCTACATGCGTTGCGCTTGTGGCTGCATGAATGACATTGGCCCGGTGTGTCCTCAGTGCTGGAGCCGGCCGGACGGGCACCTTCATAGCCCTCAGCAACATCCTGGAGCGAGTGAAGGCCGAGGGCCTGCTGGACGTGTTCCAGACGGTGAAGAGCCTGCGAATGCAGAGGCCACACATGGTGCAAACCCTGGTAGGTGCTTACGCAGAAGCTGACACGCAGGAGACATTCAGAATCACGCAGTGTTCGAGGCAGCAACAGCAGGGAACCCGGGAACTGGACCTGCGGCCAGGTCCTAGCACACCTTGACAAATTTTCTGGTTCAGTATAATGGACCCTGCAAAGAAATACAAATTGAACCTGCGTCACTGCAATAAAATAGTCCGAAATAAAGCAGATGTTGCGCAAAAAGTGTTTGCCGATCAAATAAAAGGTTTCTTTTCTTTTTGTCTTCTCAGGAGCAGTATGACTTCTGCTATAGAGTTGTCCAAGACTTTGTTGACATTTTCTCTGACTACGCCAATTTCAAATGAAGAAATCTCCGTTAACATGAAATAATTTGAATGTCCCTTGGTCGGGATGTGCTGTTTCTTTTTCGCTGGATTCGATTCGGTATTATATTTTGCTAGGAACATCATCCCTGAAGATGCTACAATTTTATTGATGTGCATCAGTGTAATATACTAAACTCATGAAGAAAATGTAAAATGTCTTTCTATTGTGAAAATGTTTCTACCGTGGCTGAATTATTTTCTGATGGATTCTCACAGTATTGTTTCTATTTCTATTCTTACATAATGAACCCACCAGTTCCTTTCATATTTACCTTTTGGATTATTTATGAGGAAAACGGATCACGCATTTGCTATACTTAACAAAGCATTTCTGTACATATTAACTATTTATAATAGTTTATTCAAGTAATGTACTGTTGCTGCCAGCAGTTTTTTTTTTTTCTTATAATCCCTTATTGTGTAAATATAGATATATTTTTCCCTTTTATTTAAATACAAGTAAGCTGCAATTAATGTTATTCTTGCAAGAATAACAAATAACTATGAGGAAATGGTTGCACTGTTGTTCTGGGCTCCAACCACCAGCTTCAAGCCAAAATACTAGAATTTTTATATAAATTTGATATTTAAATATTATAAAAAATTCTGGCATTTAAGTGGCTTTTTCTTTCCAGCAGTTTTGCACCAGCACTGCCAGCGTAAACAGTAAATGAAGAATAATGCTGGCATTCCTCTGTTTTTATACATGCACCTGGAAACCAGGTGTTTTTATTCCTTTGCACTATGATGACTGAGACTTTAATCTGGGGCGCGTAGAACCACGAAAGGTGTGTCGTGCAGTGACATGAAGGTGTGAGTTTATTGTGAGTGCGGCTAAATTCTGTGTTCAAGCAGTCATCTGGATGCCAGAAGGTTTTCCTTCTCAAATGAAAAAAAAAATATGCAGGCAATTTCAAATTTTTTGATGTCAGTAATGTTTTTTACCTGTGAATGTTGTTTGCATGTTTGTCTGCTCCCGATCAGGTTTCATATAAAATATAGATTAGACCCTGGCACACACACCCATTGTCCATAACTGATTGTCCAAAGCGGGGTCATGGACGTCCAGAACCTATTCTGGAAGCACAGGGCATGGGGCAGGGCACACCCTGGGCGTAATGGCAGTCCATCCTGCGCACACACGCACACAGGCAACTTTTCACCTGAAACACATCTTTTAAGTGTGGGAGGAAACCAGAGCACCTGGAGGAAACCCACAGGAACACAAAGAGAACTTGCTGATTCTGCACAGATTGGACTGGACTGCACACACAGCCATACAGAGGACCTCTGAGATACCAGTGGGCAGGACACAACACCACATTTCACAAATATGGAAGATGAAATGCTGTTTATACAGCTGGGTCTGACTTTTTTACGGTGTCTTCTTTTTCCTGCTTAGGGAATTGCAGCAGTTGAATTATAAGATTTGACTTAACTCTGCACATAATATAAGCACAATTCTTAACCTAGACAGCTATTAACCATATTACATGGAAATATTCACATGGACAATTTCTGCAAAGATATTTTAACCATGTTTTTCAGTGTTGCAGTTCATCCTGTACTGTTGGTGCATTTGTTAATAAGAAGGCCTGTATATATTTGCATGGTGCGATGGCACAGTAAGATTTTCTTTCTGTCTGATCCGACATCCAGAGTCGTTTCCCATTCACCAGGCGCAGTTCCGTTTCTTTAGCAGTTGCTGGAAAATTATTATTTTATCAGAAATTAAAGTAAGGGTTTCCGTATTGTGTTGCAATGCACGGTCACAAGAAACATTTCTTTCAAACGCTTTGTTAAGCAGACGTTAAAATTCCAATTGACCAAAGAATTAATAAATAAAGGGCTTGCAAGAAAAATGCTGTGAAAGGATTTCCAAGCTGATGTATGCGACATCTTTAATGTGAAAACTTTAAAACAAGAAATGTATATTTTTAATGACTAGTCACGGCACAAATTCAACCAAAGGTGTCACCGTCTGGGGTGGGGGTTGTGAACGTCTGGCAGACTTTACAGGATCAGTCGCTGCGATAACTCATCTTGTTAACTGTGTATGAATTATGTCTCATAACTGTTGCCTGCAGCAATGTAAATGCATCCTGATGTTATTTGTCTCTTTGAGAACTGATTTTTCTTTATACGTAACAACTCCAACATTAAAACAAAATTGCAAACAAAAGTCTCATTGTTATTTAATGCTCAATATCCCGCAGTGTTTCGGAAGTGGAAAAGCATGGTCCGCTACATATGTACAGTATACGTATACTACACTGTGCATGTCTATATATAAATATGTAGAGCCGCATAAAGCAGAGGTTTTAGTGTTTCATTCTTTTGTGTTTGTCTTTAAGGACTTTGCCTTAATGCCATGTGACCTCTGCAGCCTCCGCAGTCCCATTAAGCAAATACTAAAGCAATCCCTCTGAGCATCAGTGCAGGTCACCTTCTGGTTTTAATTCTGCCTCTCATTTTGTTTGTGTCCAAGTTGATTCTTCGCCGGCCATTAAAACATGAAGTGCATTTGTCAGGAGACTTTGTCACCTTTCAGGCAGGGATTATCTTTATGAGTCATGGACGACAGTTTCCCATCGGATTAAATGGGATTTCGTATAAAAGCACGAGCGCGCCGCGGATCGCGTGTCAGACGGACGCACGTAAACAGTATGTGGCTTCCCGCATTCACCTTTTGCGAAATACACAAAATGTCTGTCACTGAGATGTCTTTTTTTTTGTTGTTTTCTTTTCATTGAGCTTGCGTCTATTTACTTATTGCACTGTACTTTAATGGCTTTACATCTCCCTTTTCAGTTTCCATGGAGCTCACAGGAAAATGTGTTCTGCATCTGGTGTTCCTGGCCGTCGTCGCTCAGATAGGTTTCTCCCAGCATTGGTCGTACGGCTGGCTGCCAGGCGGCAAGAGAAGCGCCGGTGACATCGAGGCAAAGCTGAAGGTACCAAGCGATGTAGGCCTCCGCTTCGGCGTGTCTGAAATTGTCACTTTGGCCTATAAAGAGTGAAAAAGTGGGCGATCGAAGCTCTACAGTAAATCTTCACTCCTGACTCTAATGCAGCTGGATATTGAAGTTTAGTGTAACGGATATTGCTGAAACGTTCCGCAAAACCCATCTGTTTCCTCCAGACGATGGATAGCGGAGACCTGGTGAATTTCTTTGAAGAACCCAGTCCCTTTGTGCTGGAGAGTTTGGGTGCAAACCAGTTAGTAAGTGCATAATGCGGAGTAAATACCCAGTCACAAACATAAATGATGTTGGGCAGAAGCTGTTTGACGTTTGTCTGTACACATAAACGGGTGATGCTTCATCCACGAACTTTACAAGTCGTTGTTTCCGCAGGTAAGGGAAGGCGGTGGCGATTTGACCAGAAAGCGAAAGTGGATGCACCAAAAAACAGTCGTCTGATGCGGAATATTCGCCGTGTTAAAAACTTCTGGAGGGAACCGTATACGTTATTGCAGCAATTTTAGTTACAAGGACAGAACAGGCACCAAGGTGCTAATACTGTGTGCTTTCTCCAGGATGCCAGTAACCGGCTTGAGATGTGTCATCGCCCTTGTCCTCACTTTGCTTCTGTAAAATTGTAATAAAATTGAGTTCAGAAATTCCTTAATGGGTCTGCCCGGTTCTTCCACAATGAAGGCAGCAATTCGGCAAGCTTTGCGATAAAGCTAACTGCACGGTTACAAGCGCGGAGGGCTGATGCGTCTCGGCGAACTCTAGCAAAGCGCTGAGGGTTGAGCGAATTGAGCGTAGGTGCTGACTCCATCATTATGCCCATAGCTGAGCATCCCATAATATTACGCTTCAGCCAGTAATTGCTTGAATCTGCTGTAATTCCACACTGCGGTCGACTGTATAACTGAGTGCTTATGTTTTGACAGTTACATGCCTGAAAGCTATTTATCTTTTATTAGCCTGGCTGTTTACACGTTTTTCTTTTTTTTTTTTCCCTCGCAATAACAGCATTTTTCATTGACACCACGGGGGTAGCTGCGTAAATTGGTTATTTGGACTGTCGTGCAAAGTAATACCAACTTTGTGCCGCTCGAACACTCTGCGTGCTTAATGTCGCGAGGCTGCGCGTGAAAAGGAGGACAAATTTGTATGTTATAAATTGTGAAAAAAGGTGCATTAAAGTTGTGGCACAAACATGCATCGAACCTCTGTCGGATCAGCTCAAGGTGAAACGGTCAAGTCTGCGTTGAGGATGTTATTTTTCGAAGCCTGGCGGCGGAACCCAACTCATAGCAACTGCTGTGGTGGTTTCCAGGGCAAGAGAGGAACAGAAGTAATGTTCCATATCTTACCCTAATAATACATAATGCACCACCTTACCCTACTACACCACTGCACCCTCCTCCATATTGTGCAGCGTGTATGTTTTGAGGGGCACAGGTGTCTAACACCTCTCTGGTTCAGGCTGTTGCCCCCAGATGCGTCAAATCCACCATCATCACCCTGGTCCCCAGGGAAGTCACAGGCATCCTGAAACAGGAGCGACTGTCCCGTCACGCTCGCCTCGGTCATCGTGAAGTGCTTCTAGACTCTGCTCGTGGGCCGTATCTCATTCTCCACACTAGGCCCGCACCAGCATGCCTACTGCTGCCACAGATCTACGGATGGGTCAGGGCTGCAGTGCACCAGGCTCTGAACCACTAACTGTCAGATGTGGCCATGACATTAACTATCATGTTAATAGTTGCTGCCCCACATGTGGAATTCTGCTGCTTAGCTTTGGGTTAGTCCTGCCTGTAAAACTATGCATTCATTCATAGTCTGTAGTTTTAGTGTCCTGAACACCTGAAATAAATGAACAAAATGCACACGTACAGTAGCAGCAAATTTCTTAGAATCTCTGGCACGTTCTCGCTTTGTACAGATTGCCATTCGGAGTAGCAGAGATGGGGCAAATGTGCCAGACAAAAAACATTCAAAGCAACAGAATGAATTTTAAAAAATCCAGCCAACTTTACCCACAACTCTTCCTTCTTGCATTAAGCGAAAAGCACAGTAATTCAACAAAGATGTAACTCCTGTTGGTTTATCGTCCGTGTTCACATGGCAACTGGACCCATTTTTAATGTCACTTACTTTTTAAAAAATTAACTCCGTTGTATACATTCTGCTGAGATTAAATGTGTCGCTAGCACCCTTGCTTAGTTTAAGCGACTCATAGACAGGTGCCAAGTCAACAAACTTGGGGGCAGAACAACCGTTGTGCCGCACCCGACCTGCGGACGTGGACCTCCAAGTAACGCTCTAATTAGACCTTCGAAGTTCAGCTTTCATTTCACTTCGTGTCTTTTGTAAATTATGGCGAAGATTAAAAAAAAATTAAAAACTGCAGGGGGCCGACTCAAAAATGTGAATTAATTTCAGGCAAAGCCCCGTAGACAAAACTCTCCCTAATAGAATTGCGCATTAGGGCTCGTGGATCGCGAGTTGTGCTCACACAAGGGGACGGCGGCATTGTTGGAGTGCAGTTTTGTGTACATTCTTGAAGCCATCAGCAGGCACTTTGGGGACCGTGTGAACATTATCAAAGAATATTGAATTAGCAAGAAATGAACGCATTCACCCCTGCATTTTCAGCACAAAGGGTTCCTCCATTAAACACTTTAATCGGAAAATTAATATGCACAGCGATACAGATGCGTTTCCGCACCGGAATTTTTTCGAGCTAATGAAAGACGACTACGTTTTTTTTTTTTTTTTATTGTGAGTTCTTGCTACTTTTATTGTATGCAGTAAAACATCTATGAAAGTAGATGTTGCTGAAGTTTTTGTCTGTAAATATGATTCAAAATGCCATTTGGGACACTTAGTAAGGTGAATACTGTATGACTGTAGGACAGGGAGAAGCTCATACTGTATTTATCTTCCATGACCAACACCAGTCCAGCACCTAGTAGGGGGCTTCAAGAAGCAGGCAGGGACAGAAGATGCTGAGATGCACAACCAAGTGGCAGTGACCACATGCAGGAACATCTGGAAGGAATCTGACCTGCTCTCCCAGGTCTAAATGAGGGTACCACAGAGATGGGTGGAGAACAACAGAGCCAAGATTCTGAGGGACTTCCACATCCAGAGAGATACAAAAGGTATTAGCCAACCATTCAGATACAGTGGCAATAAAGGAGGAGAGACCAGCAGTGGTGAATCCAAGATGTGGGGACTCCAAGCGATAGAAATATTAGGACAAAAGAACACGAGAAGCTGGAGAAATAACAGGAATTAAGAAAAGAAATGGAGAGAATGTGGATGGTGAAAACAAAGGTGGTCCCATTGCCGATATGAGCAGTTGCAAGAGCAGATTCATCAAACCCCAGGCATGACAACATCAGTCTCACCATCCTAGGAACAGCAAAAACACTGCACTGTGCTCTCAAACTCATGGCGAAGCCTGATAATAGCCCGATAACATCCCATCGCTCGTATTTGTTTCATTGTAAAACTCCAGGAATATATTTGCCGTTTCGCTGTTAACAGCTCCTCTAATTGCCCGACTTTGCACACGAACAGCCCTCGTATGCACTTTGCGTCTTAATTCATTCCTTCGCTTCGCATCCGGAGAGCCTCGGTGCATCTTTGCTTTGTTTTTTCACACAAATTAAGCCTCGACTTATTGTTTACCAGGCCCTTAGTCCCAGCACATTTATAGCTAGGGTTTTTTTTATTTATTTATTTTGTAATTGCAGAGGTGGGATTTCCAGGCAAGTGGCCCTAATCTGCATGAAAATTATACAATAAACTTTTTTATTAACTAGCTTATTAAGTTTGTTTCATATGCTCATGATAGCATAATATGGGCTGAATGTTTAATGCGTACCACTGGAGCGATGGTGGACTTCCATTTAGAGCCCTGGGCTCAGCAAGGGCAAACGGTCATGGGCAGGAAAAGGGGAGCCATCTTTATGCACAAGACAGATGAAAGTGTCCAGGTTGAGGCTTGGAGGATGAGTGTCTGAGGCCAAAGGTCAAATCCTAGCCGCCTCGGTCCCGCGTGCACCCTACCTGGCCTGGTTGCTCATAGAGGCTCAGAGACCAAATGTTCTTTATCATTCTTCTCCTGTACTTTGAGGTGTACTTTGAGGTGATACAGTTACCAATAAAAACTATTTCTTTGAGTTACTGCGTAGCAAAGTTAATGTTTCGAGCGCTCAGAGTTTGAGAGTAATGAAAGAGATTTATTTGCATAGGTAGGTTAATGTTTACTGTTAAATTTTGGTTTTGTCTACATAAGGCTGAGAGCGGCACAATCTTTGTTGGGACGGTACGGGAATATTACAGTGAAAATTGATGTGACTGTACTGCTTTTAATAAAATAAGCAATGTTGTGGCTAAGCACCAGCACAAATTATTCAGGAAGGCACTGCTATGGACCCTTTGAGAAGGGAGCCTAGACTGAAGTGTTCAAGAAAAAACATCAAATTCTGAAACTTTCTTTCTTACGCAAAAGAGCTGATGAAGCAGCAGAATGCCATGAAGAAAACATGTTTTTACATATTTATATTTTTTTCTCTCAATATGATTTAAAATGGCATTTGGGACACTATCAGACTGAGTTGATATATGCAATATATTTACGACTGTAGTATTAAAAAAAAATGTGTCCTATCCAGCATGTAGTTTCAAAGCCTAGACAGCAGTAATTATGGGATGGACTCCAGTGCACCACAGCCCTGACTGGGATACAGCAGTTAACTCTACTGGAGGGACGGATGGACAGTTGTTCCACTTGGTAAAATGTAACATTAATACATAGTTACCCGTACGTGTGTGTATGCTGTGTATAATTTTTGTCTTTTTCCAGAAATACATTGTCCTAGCACCCTCATGTACCCCTTCTTTTTGATGCTGATGACATTTCCTGATTTCCCTTCTTCTTGCATATTTGCCAAACTGAGTGGTTTCACATCTTTAAATGAAATGTGAAAAACAAGGAGAATCTGAATAAACAATTACACTTGAGCTTCAGTTCATGGACAGAAGACCTTAAGAATTGTTTGGCTCAGTGGAGAATTCATGAGTTGTCCAGGTCCTGAGGCAGCAAACCATCCCCACACCATCACACTGCCACCGCCATGTCTGACTGCTGCTATGACGTTCCTACTGTGGTTTGGCTGCATTTACTTTACACCACACATAATGGGACCCGTGCTGCCGACAGAACTCCACTTTTCACTCACTTATCTGTCCATAGAACTTCATCCCAAAAGGTATGGGGATCATCCAGGTTTTTTGACAAATGTGAGATGAGCATTGATGTTACTCTAGGACAGCAGTGGGTTCACCCTTGCTGCTCTCCCATGAATCCTATGTCAGCACAGTGTCCCTTTCTGACGGTGGAGACACAAACACTGACTTTCCGCTGAGGCTAAAGAGGCCTGCGCTTCTCTGGATGTTCTTCTGGGACTTTTTGTGACTTCCTGGATGAGTTGCTGCACCCTTCCAGTAATTTTGGCAGGTTAAAGACTCAGTGGGAAGATTCACTACCGTTCCAAGTCTTCTCCATTTTGAGATAATGGTTCTCACTCTGCTGCAGTGGAGTCCCAGAGCACTGGAAATGGTGCTGGAAATGATGATCAATTAAATTTGCCCAATTGGCTGACTCAGCGACTTTAGCTCCAAACATGATCTGTACTGTAAATTAAAAAAGAAGTCGACTGCAGTGTGACCTACATTTTTTGGCTGTACGGTAGCTTATAAACTTAAAGATCCAATTATGAAACTATAAGTGCTTTCATTATCTGCCTTTATCAAGGGAATTTGTGCCCATGTGCACGAGGTGAGCGACCCATCCCAGTAAGCCTGCCTGCTGTTATACATTAAATGCATATTAGAGACTAAGATAGAGCAAATCTTTTTAAAGTAGCATTATGATCATGATGTACAAAAGAGAGTGTTATGAATTTTAAAATCTTTCAACATATATTAAGACATAGCGCTGTTTCTTCAGCACCGCCCACTTCAGCAGGTGTGGCTTGTGAGTCGGCTGCGTGCTGTGTGTGTGTGTAGCAGTCTCCACACACGCATAAATGGAACCTATAGAACTACCTTTCTTTTCCCGAATGTGTGGACTGGAAGGTTATCAATATCATTGATCAATTCATCTGATAGATTAACTTTCTTGGCTAATTCGCTAAAGGAATGTATCTATATTTATTCATGTACCAGACACTTTTCTCAGCAACTTAAGAGCGCTAGACACACATTACACAACTTAACATCAATCCCCCACCTCATTTATGGGTTTTAATCTTCTGTGTGTTTAATACTTTGTGAGAAGGCAAGCGTCACACTGGCTGGTTATGGCAGGTGGTTCTTCAGCAGTTTGGATACTGGGTTAAACTTGCAGTAAATAAACCATTCCCCCCAGTTGCCCAAATACAAGGACATGCAATATATTCAGATATGAAAAAGGCACCATAAGTGGTCATGACTGAGGGCAAAATCAGCGATGTTGAGGTGTAGGTGAGCTCCATATGTCTACACAGGTTAGCTTGTAAACTGCTTATGCGGTCAGTTCTCAGAGTATCCCACATCTGTGACATTTTAGCCTTAAAGATGAATTTTGCCTCCGATTGCATTGGCTGTAAAACCTCAGTTTGCATTGCCTCCTACCACATTCTTTTACACATGCTTTATCCTTTTGAACCGCATGTAGTAAAAATTTGCTGTTTTCAAAAAATTCAAGAACTATTTTGAAGCCAATTGTTCAGATTTATATTTGTTATCAATAAAATGAAGTTTTCTGTGTTTATTTGTACTTGCGTATTTCTTAATATATTACCCCTATGCACTTTCATGGGCCGCTTATGCAACATATTAGTGTGTGTGTGTGTGTGTGTGTGTGTGTGTGTGTGTGTGTGTGTGTGTGTGTGTGTGTGTGTGTGGTTTCCTGGGGCTGAACTAGAAGTTTCTGCAAATGCATAGATTAACTATAGAAGGCGCTACTGTAATTGGCCACATGGTGGCGCTCGTAAGCTTTAGTAATTTTTATGCGTTCAGGAAGTCGTTGTTCTTTGCAATATATTTTCCACAGCCTGTTAAAAAAATTATGACGACAATGCTAAAATGACGAGACAGTAATGGTGAATGAAAACCTGATCTTTTTCATTGCTTCATTTGTTTAGGGAATGTTTAACTGAAGTGGATCAGAAATATTTTATTGAAGAGGAGGTTGTTTCATCGCCTGGTACCCAGGGATGCTGAGGTTGGCTTCTGAACCCTGACCGGGACAAAGCGATTAATGACAGCGTACAGAAGGATGCAAAATGAAGTAAATCTAAAGTGTTTTATGTGCAGAATTACAGAAATGGGCATAAAATAAGCTAAAATGGCCACTTGAAGTTGCACGAATAGGAGTCCCAGAAAATTGGAGCATCTTTCTCCTGGGCAGCTACGTCCAGGCTGCCCGGTGAGCGCTGTTTCCCGTGAGCAAATATATTCGTGCGAATGTTAAAATAGCAAATAGAAACAGGTTTGAAAAGTGTGAAGCGGAAGCAAGCCTTCGATTTCTCCCGAACTATTTCCCAAACACGGAGCTGCAGTTCAAAGCCTCTTATTTACACTCATTACAGATCTGGAGCACGTTTGGCCTCACCCTTCGTGCCGTACCAGAGGAATTCAACAGATGTCTCCAACATCTGCATAAGACAAACCAACGTGTCTTCGCTCCATAATAACGCACAAGCGCTTCTGTCTCAGATATTCAAACACGCAAGGTGATAACAAGTGCTCGCGCCCGCTGATTCCAGTTTTGGAAGCCAGGACCGTTTCCTTCTCCGTGCGCAAGAATTTTGGCTGTTCTAACTTCTAACACCGCTACATTCTTCAGGCCTAGGGTTTATTATTAGCAGCCAAAGAACACAGCTGATATGACTGTGTGTTGTCTTCATTGAAGCCCCAGCACTCTTATTAGCTGCTGAGATGCCGCCTCCTGCCTGACCTTGACAGCACACAGACATGTTGAGTGAAGGTGATGGAAAAGTTTCAAAGTGGCTTTATGTAATGAAAAGAAATGCAGGGAATGCTTCTTTGGTGCCTTGATTCATTCCCCTGCAGAATCGGCCCGTGTTTCTGCATTAAACAATGAAACAGTCTGTGAGAACCTAAACCGGCGGTTGGGGCTTTGACGTACAAATAACGGAGCTCGAGAGGGGTGGCGTTCCAGAACGGGCGGCGCCCTCCAGTGGTGATCTGAAAGGTAAACTGAGACGCTGTTCGCCCAGTGGAATAGAGCGAGTGCAACCTTGGGCTCTGATCGCCAGGTGTTGAGTGACATAGCTGAGTTTGGGGTAAACCTTACTGTGCCTTCAAGCAGGGCACAAGGGTATGTTTCTCCCTTGGCCCTGTGGAATCATGGTAGCGGGGAGGGGGACGGGGGGTGGTTGGCGTGGAACCTCAGTCGTCTTGCCCTTTTCCCCTTGGCCATCTCCGCTCTGCTTGTGCTGTTGGGGATCTGCTTCTGCTGTCAGATCCCAGCCGCTTCTGCCTGAAGGCAGGGTTCGAAAGCCCCTGAGATGCACCCCCCCCTCCACACCCGGGGCAAAATCGGTAAATCTGTGCATCCTGCACTGTCACAAACAGGTTTCCTCTTGCATTAATAAAAGTGCAGTGGGTTGCTTGTTTCATCACACCTGTAAAGTAACAACACTCGCATTATTATTATTATTATTATTATTATTATTATTATTATTATTATTATTATTATTATTATTATTATCTTCTGTTACTATTATCTATCTATTACTACTTCTATCTGTTACCAATTACCACTCTAGTACATGTTTTGATGGTCTCAAGGCTGTCCTAGAAGGTGAGAGGGTGACACAGGGTCCACCTCGGTGGTCTGCCAGTCTGTCGCAGGGCCGTCACACAGTCACTCACTCACACGTATGTTATTTTGGTTATTTTAGAGATTTTCATATGATTTTTCCATTTATGGAGGATCACGCGTGCTGCATACACACTTTGCCAGCACGCTCTTTTAACGTGGCGATGTCACTAGACAGTTGGTAGCACTGGTGCAAGTGTGCACGGGGGCCGGAATCAGGCTCGGGTTACTGCCTTTGCACGTTCAAGCCATGGGTTTTCTCCCGTAGTTCCCAAACCTGTGTTCCAGCTGAAGACTAAATCGCCTGTGTTCCGCGGAAATATGTGAATGAATGTGTGCAGTCCTCTGCCGCTCACCTGATGCTTCCAGAAGATTCTCTGGGCCGCCGTGTCCATGATTTAGACAAATGCGGCAGCTACAAACGATGGGCAGATGAAATCAAAGTAAATTCCAATACGAAAAACCTCGAAGGATCGAAAACAGTTGACAGACGTCTTCTTCGGGAGGAAGTTTGCGTGTGGGCCCAAGGAGGACTAAACTGTTCGGCTGACTTCCTTTTGTATTGCAAAGTCAAATGCGAGGGCATCTTCAGCACGGGGAGCTGGGCTCAGCGGGGGGCCGCCAACTGCTTTGAGTGAAGGCATCAAAAACCGCAGGGACTGGTGGCCCGCACTGAGCAGACACCGGCGCCCTGGTGCTGGATTGCACCTCAGCAGTCCTCCCCACCACGTCCTCTCTCCCTATCTGCTCCTCTCCTCCACGACGGCTGCTTTGGATCACGCCCAGTTGGAGGCGTTTAAAATTAGGAGCAGGTCTGAGCGGAGAGAGCAGCGCACCTCCACTGTGGGAAGGTCCATTCCGCAGCAAGAGGAACCGGCCTCCCCGGTTCAATTAGAGGCAACTATGGTAATAGCGCCCGGAGAACAAAGGACCTCTGCTGGGCAACGGGCAGCGGGAAGGGGGTAGGGTGGCGCAAACACCCGCGGCATAAGAGCCTAGAAAGAAATAATATTATTAAAAGTTTTCCTGATGAAATATTGCATTTTACATACAATTATTGATGCGTTTCATCTCCGCACCAGCTGGGTGTTTCTCGTGCATGAAACTGACCCTCCCAGCAATCCCGGGTTGTCACACGAGCACTCACATCTTATTTCCAGAGTGAAGCAAGCTGGAAGTAGCTCACGCCGCTCTGGCTGCTGAGAAGAAAGGGCGGCCTGCTGAAGTCCTTCCAGCTTGATGTTGGAATACTAATGAATGTCTTTGGTCTTCCAATGATGAGCTTTTCCATTTTAATGGAAACATACAAAGCGCATCATGAAGTCTTTTTTCTCCCAAATTATCCTTTGTAGGGGAAAAAATGTTGGCTGCATTATTTGGTGCGTTTTTTTGGGCCTAAGATCACTTGCTGAATTTTCCATTTATCTTCCAACCGGAGTGTCTTTCAGAAGTGCCTGATTATTGCGTTCCTTTTCTTGTAACCACAAATGTGTTAAATAAACGGACGTGCAGATCTTAGAGACGAAATTCTCTTTTGGTTGCTTGTACCTTTGCCGACTGACATCACAACGGTAGGCCGAACGCTTGGCCGGCCAAAGACCTTTTCGGTCGCTCCTCAAAACAAAGAGCACGACACCATTCGATCCTAATTTATCGTCCGCACCTTGCAGTGGAGAGCCATGCCATCCAAGGACTTCCCTGCCTAGCCCAAGTGCCCTGTGCTCGCGGGCCAGGTTCTGGCCCTACGAATGGGCATCCGGCGACACTAAAACTGGACCGCAGTCCTGTTAAGGGTACCGCTGAACAGTCAGCACCCAAACTTTTGTCAGAATGACTGAAAACTCGCAAATTCAATTTAATTCAATTTAATTTATTTATTTATTTTTTTTTATTTTCATGCAGCCCTCTTCTCGGCAGGGGACCCGCAGCACCGAATAAAAGTCGAAAGGTCAAAGCAGGAAGGGAATGACCCAGCACAGATTATCTGATGTTAAGTTAGCTGTGGAGACCGAGGAAGACTCCAGTCGTATGCAGGTCCATGGATGGTATTAGTAGGCAGTCACAGGCTACAGGCCACGTGGACCTGTGGCTGTTGGTGCACTAACAGCAGGCTTGTCCAGGGGCAGCAGAGTGGGGGTCTTGTGTATCAGGAAGAGAGAATATAAATGAGAAATTGTGAAAAGGTCAGCTAGGGTCCGCTACTGACATGCAAGACAAATTTTAAAGACTGCAAAAGAAGGGGCCCAACAAATGCCCCACTAACTTGTCCTTTGTCTTGGGATTAAAAATAATAATCGTGTAACTGCAAGCAGCAGCAGGGTGAACAATAGGTGCTCCAGAAGTAACTGCCCAGGTACTGGGATGGACAGTGTGAAGGTGCCCGTCAGTCTATGCTCCAAATCTCCAAATCTCAGCCACTCCTTCTGCCAAACATCACTCAACCTGCATCTCGGGAGGCAGCCCAGTTTTATAGCAAAAGGCACAAGGCCTGATTTTGGCTGCGGTTAAGGTCTAAACCCTGGTCTTTCTGGGAGTGCTTGGATGATCACGCTTTCAGATAAGTTCAAGCATGTTTTAAATCTTCTCTCCAGGGACAGGTGAGCTCTCCGGTTTATTATAAATGCAGGGCAGAACAATGGCAGACAGAGGTAGAGCAGCCTTGCTGCGGCTACTGAGCTGCTTATGGGTGAAATTGCTCTTAAAGTGGAAATCATTTGCTAGCCCTATTCAAACTGTAAAACGTTCCTTCTTTTGGCTGTGAACGTCAGCCAAGTTATGCTCCTCACATTTACACTAACCCGTAAAACATGACTTAGAGTTGTGTCTGAATTTTGTGCCCCTGTGCCCGCATTTGAGCAAATAAGTAAAAATATGCACGTTTTTTGCCTCCCGTATTTGCATAGCATTTCCTATGACCACTTGTATTTGCGTTTGTCATCTAAAATTTTTCTTTCTCTGTGAGGTCTACACCTGGTCATTTTAAGGTGCGTTGGGAACCTCCACGGCTGGTTGAACGCAAGCATCTCCTCCCACACGTGGGCTTTATACAGGATATTGTGCTAGTTGTTGTGCAAAAGGGTTTTCCCCCGAGCAGGTGCAACTTCATCCCAGCTCCCGTAACACTGCAATATTCTGTTTATTCTTTGTGCATTTTACTTTGTTGGAGTGAACCTCCAGAGGTGTTCAATCTGAGTGCTGGGACAGGTGTGCTAATTCACTCCTATGGCTGGGGAGCTCAGGGGCTTCAGGTGTGAAGAAAGTGGCATCCTCAGAAGCAGAAAAGTACATTAATTCTTTATTGGTCCACCCCGAAAAAAATGTTTGCAACTCGGTCTTACAGAGAAGCGATGCATTTTAAATAGATAAAAAAGTTCGATATTTTTCTTTCTCTTCTCCCACATTGTGATGTGTACGTGCAGTTATACCACGTTTAGTGCATTGTTTATGAAAGCCCTCCAGCAACTGAAGAGTAAAACATACTTTTAGGGTTTTTTCCCCTTGTATCATCATTGTAATACCAGTCTCATAGGTCTTAGCTCTTTTTCTTATAAGTTACACAATTTTCACTTATTCTAATAATAACTATTCTGAAGAAAAGCTGTGTCAAATATCAGCAATGTTTCAACTTGTGTTTTTTTGTTAATATTCTAATTTGTTTCAAGTTTCATTTTTTATTATTATTATTATTATTATTATTATTATTATTATTATTATTATTACTACGACGGCCTTCAGGGAAACACTTTACAGTTTGCAATATGCTGAACCACTTGCACTAATGTTTATGTTTATACAACGCAAGAATGTCATTTTATCTATCAGTTAGTAAATTTCGGGTAACTCCTTGAACGGCTATAGTTATTGCATTTTTAATACATATTAGCCGGTTTCGTATTATTATTTTATATTTCTTATTAGTAAATATCTGGTGTTAAGTGTTGAATGAAAGAACCGTGGCATTATAAAACATGATATTTACAGTATAAACGGTATAAGTATTTCTATGTTAGGGTTTAAAAACCGCTACCCTGCACCTCCTCGCTGTTAAGTTTGTGGATTTGTTTCTAGCATCTGACTTCCACCTCACCAGACTCAGTGCACTGGGTATCTCTGTGACACAGGGCAGCTTCTCTGTTTCTGCTGCACAGTTTACTCCCTACTGCCTTTCTCCCAGAGTAATTCTGGCCTGAGTGCTGGTCAGCCAAGTACTTTACTCTCCTGAGGAGACCAAAAGAAATCACTTAAAAATAACTGAGGGGGAATCTTAACTCCACATGGACTTTCCAAAGAGGCAGTTTCAAGGTCAGCAAAGTGCTAAATGCTGTTCCCGACCCTCGCTCTCCAGTCCCCGGACACTTCCGGTCCCGTGCCCCTTCTGACTGGAGATAAGCAAAAGTGGGACCCCCGCGTGAGCTTTGGCCTCATAGAAAACGTACACATAGAGCAGAGTGAGAGTTTGTTTCTCTACTGTAAACAAGATGAACAATACCCCCCCCCCGCCCCGCCCTCCTGTTATGCTTAAACACTTAAGATTGTAAAATGAACCTGAGCAGAAAATTCCTCCTCCCAAAGGCCTGTGCTGCCCAACGCAGCATTTTCACCACCAAATCAGGGGTCTGTCAATGCCTGAAGATGCACATACCTCCGTGTCGCTGTTGTACTTTACAGTTTGGGAATTTTATGGCTTCACTTAAAGGATATTGACATACAGGCGTGAAGTTCACTGATGTCAGTCTGAGGAAGGGCTCACCTTGGCTCAGACAAGCACTCACGCTTTATACAGTACAGCTCTTTTATATTCTAACTATTGGTAGACACATTGTGCAGTACTACACATTCTAATGGAGGCGTGAATACCAGGATCTTAAATTCTGACGCAGCTGTTCCAAATGAAGCAACCTAACCCTAACCCTAAGACGCACATGTATATGGGATATAAAATATGAAAAATTTAAATTTTTGTACAGTAAGTTTAGATCTTTTGTAGCTGAAAACTGACCGCAGCAATAGCAAGCAAAGACAGCAAAGGATTGCAGTATTTATTGTTGGCAAAAAAAAAAAAAATCCTTCAGGAAAAAATAAAACATCGTGTCCAGTGGCACGGACAGGATTGTGAATTTTACCTCATTGTTTGAACATAAATAAACAGACAAATAAATAAACTAGTTTGGCAATTCACGAAATTATTTGTGCTGTTGCACCAAGGCATTTTGGGATGATTTCCAGGAACCAGGAAATTATTTCAATTTAACTGGTGCATTCAAAGCCAAATGCATGTTCAGCATTCGCCGAGTGAAACAAAAATGTACATTTCGCATAGCTGCTACATCACAGATATTTTGCTTTTGACATTATTCTACACTCCATGCCTTTACTTAAAGGCTTTTCACTTGGGCGTTACTGCACGGTGTGATGGAACATTTTGGCAGCCGTGACTCCAGGCAAAATGGTCACAAAACGTCATTTGATTCAAAACAAGCAGGCGTAAATAAACCGTGGTCTGCATGCCATTAGCCATCAAATCCTTAGTAAAACAGCTGTATCAGCATCTCACCTGGTCCCACATGGGCTGCCTACTGTATTTGTCCAACCTTCCTAATCCAATAAATCTTATTTTCTGTGAAAAGATTTGTTTAGGCTTTGATCTCATGGAGCCACCCTATGATACCTTCAGTGTGTTCTGCTGCTCCTCTGTGCGGTCCAGATGTCTTTGAACTCAACATTTCATTAAAGCAGTCTCTGGAGTATTGAGAAGAAGACATTTAAAAAAGAAAAAGAAAAAAGGAAAAAATTCATGCAACTAAAGAAAACAATTAAAACAACTGTGATCTGCTCGACACCATGTTTTCAAAGCTGTAATGTATAATAGTTGTTCATTTCAAATTAAATATATATTTACTTTAATATAATAGAATCAAGGCTCCATATGAATAGGTGGGAAACTGACTTCTTTATTCAGACTGAAGCAACATAAATCTAATGAGGAAACTTATTGATCAAAATTGTGGTTGCAAAGGACTGCCGTCCGGTTTTGGCCCCGGGGTTGCATATTTCTGTCAGCGTTCCAGACGAATTTTCAAAATATTACACTCAGACTGAATCGTAGGCCGAGGCGGGTTGTGTTCTGCGCTTTCATAACCAGTCAACAGTTTCTATTATCTGCAGTACATAGAGTACACCGAGTTTCCATGTTATTAGGCAGGCATCCCACTGTCATGCAGACTGTATGAGGATTGGGTGTCAACCTAATAAACAAGTCATGTGTTACATAAATGAGATACAAATAATCGAGTTATACATAATAATCTTCGGCTTTGTTTGTGGTCTGTTGTTATGAGAAGATGAAACTGAATAGAATGCGATGAGAACATAACAACACTCATTTCTTAATGCACTGAGTTGCCAGCGTATTAGGTAAACACCCCACCTTCACACAAGTTAAGACTTGCTAACCAGCCATACACTACGGCCAAAAGTACGTGGACATCTGACCTATGCATCCATACGTGCACGTTGAACATCCCGTTTCAAACCCATGGGCATTAATAGGGAGTCGTTCCCCCTTTACTTCTAGAACAGTCTCCACTCTTCTGGGAAGGCTTTCCACCAGATTTTGGGAATTTTTGCCCATTCGTCCGAAAGAACATCAGTGAGGTCGGGCAGCGATGTCCTGGCTCGCAATTGGCACTCCAGTTCATCCCAAAAATGTTGAGCGGGGCTGAGGTCAGGGCTCTGTGCAGCCACCGAACTTCTTCCACACCAACCTGGGAAAACCGTGTGTTTATGGAGTTCGCTTTGTGCGGAGGGGCACAGTCATGCTGGAGCAGGAAAGGAACTTCTTCCTCAAACCGTGGCCGCAGAGCTGGATGCACACTCTTGTCTACACTGTGCTTTTTATGCACTTTCTGAAAATCATAATTATTTTGGATGGGAAGAGTTTTTTTATAAGCTCAGGCGTACAGATTTGGTGATGTCACCATTCATGCTTAAGGGTAAGTCCATCGTAGTTCGATTTGAGCTTCAGAAGGTTCTTCCAAACAAGCTGTCCCCAGACGTCTTACTGCTCTCTGTTGGGCTGAAATGGATCCAATCTTTTAAATTTCTCAGACCTCGTGATTTTTTTATGTGCCATGACATTTTGCATTGTCGAAGGCCTCTGTAAGATTGATGTTACATTCCCGTGAATTCCTATTCTCACTCTTTGTGTCCATAAAACTGTACTAAGTGCATCAGTTTACTTACCCTATTAAAATGAACATTCACCATCTTTGCTGTGACTTCCTGTCCTCACATTATGTTTGGTAGATGTTCCAAGTGTGTTTTATTAAAGTGTTGTATTCCCTTGGTGAAATGTCAAAGTGTAAAAAAAGCAATTTACTTCTTTCCAAAATTCTGCCCTTATTGGTTGTCTCTATTATCATTTCAGTTGATCATCAATTCCAGCATTAATGTCTTATGCAGAGGGACCGGTTTTGGTTTTATTCTGTGACTGATGCTACACAACATTTTTCTCATGACACCCCATCTGAGTTATTCTTATTCTTAAAATCTACCTATTTCGTCAAAATTAATGAAATCAAATGTCGCCGGTCATGTCGATTCTGTAAAAAAAAGCGCAAAATGGATTGTGCAGCCGCATTATAAATCGACATCATGACCGCCGCTTCCCTGAGTGTCGGACAGCACACATCTGTGTTTACATAGCATTGAAGCGTCATAACAATTCAGTCAGTAGTCTGGCTTCCCGGAGAGACGAGAAGAGGAAGCTTTGAAAGACCACCCGTTCTTTCAAGCATTTTCACATAGCGCCCATAATTTTTCCCCCCTTTTTTTAATGCGTGCCAGAAACATAACTTGCAAAAAGTTTGTGCTGGCCTGGTGGATTTTCATTTCAGATGTTGTCAACTCAAGGGCATTTGGACTAATCAATATCCGTCTGTCTTCTGGCTCACTCAAAGTTGGCTATTAGAAAAGAGCTTCTTATAGCAGGCTCAGCCAATACCATTAGCCCTAGCCTAAGGGCAGTTCCATCCATGAGACATGCTAGGCACCTGCAACCCCCCAGCTCCCCTCTCCTCCCCCACCATTAAGCACATCTCAGGGGATGTCATTTGGACATATCGGGCAAAGAGCACTTCTTTATTCTTTCTCTCTTCTACACCCAGACTCCACCAAAAAAAGAGAGAAAAATCAATAAATCCGTTCTTTGCTTATTTTCAGAACTTTGCTACAAGCTCATGCAACACCAAGTTGTGTGTGTGTGTGTGTTTTATTTCTTTTAATTCATTCAGATTTTTATTCCAAGATCCATCTTAAATGAAATTATTTTAGAAACTCATCACAATTTTATTCTGCGCAGAAGAGAAAATGTGCTTACATCACCAAAGTATGCAATGCCCTTGTCTGTTTCCCTTTCTCTGCATCTGTGTTGTCTTAGCAATCAGCATCCGAAACACTCGAGTTTCACAGTTGTGAAGAAAATCTGTCAGCTTGTGAAAAAGGCCATATGTGGCTATATGAGCACCACCCACATTCTGTTGCTCGACATACACTTCTCATCTGCCTAACACGTTTTCTTTAATGTCTTAACTTCAACTATCTATCTATCTATCTATCTATCTATCTATCTATCTATCTATCTATCTATCTGTCCCTCCGTCCGTCTGTCCATCCGTCTGTTTGTCTATTTCACGGATCTGAAAACAATGTGTGATAAACTCTTGCGACATCACCTGTTATTAAACATGAAAAAAATTGTTCATCATCTATCAAAAATTGTGATAACTACATAGATAGATCGCCATATAGATAGATAGCTGACAAACAAAGAAGAAAATAAATAAATAAATAAATAAATAAATAAATAAATAAATAAATAATAGCAAAACTGTATTAACTGATATTAACTGAAATGAACTGAAGCCTCTTGGATATCTAAAGGCTGATGGTAGTCTGCGTGCGCATGTGTACAGGCCGGGCCAGTAAGTAAGCTGCCCCTTAGTGCATGCAGAGGCTTCCCTTCAAAAAAGTAAAAAAAGTGGGCTCTAAAATTGATGCAAGCACAAGCTTTCGTATTGAAGGGCTTCTTATATAATAAGGGGAAGAATAAGGGCAGAAGGGGCAGCAAGGCCAGTTGCTTTAGTAGCCTTGTATTGATCAGTGCTAATGAGCACCCGTGGAGCTGTGGCTAATGGCGCCGTGTCTGGAGTCCAGCGGCGAGAGCAGGGGGTCGGGGATTACGAACCCAGGGGGTTTGGTTGTGGCCAGAGTCAGGCCTCAGCCCCTCAGGGCAGTGATGCACTTCAGCGTTCACTGTATCAGAACGAAGGGAGACCGTTCTGCCCTCGGCTATTTAAAGATAGGAAGAAAGACAAAAAGAATCATCCGCGCACCCCCAACCCTCAGTACTTTTAAGTAGCACCAATTCATTGTAGTTCAATGTATGTGCATAGTGGGTATCAGATAACTATACGTAACAGCCAGCTAAAAAAAAAAAAAAAATCTGCAAATATGGTTTAAACTGTTCAAAATAGTCTGATCACAAGTTCCATCTGTTTCCCTCCCCAACGCTCCGGCTGCCGTTCTCCGCTAAAATCACAATTATTTTTGTTTATTCAGACAATGCAGCATCGCATTAGCATTAAGGTGTTGCACTTATATTATCCATTACTTGAAATTTCACTGAAATTTCAATAAAATAAGAATGCGTTTAACTTCAACGAGATCTTGCTTAGATGGCTGGACAGTCTGCAGTTATTTATGGTGCTGCAGCTTGAAGACGGATTGCATTTGTGTAATAGTGGAATAAAATCTGTATGCTTTCAAACATATTACAGCAAAGTCAAAGGGGATCTGAAAAATAGCCGTGTTCCTGCATATGCTTGCTTCGTGGCTGGTGTTTCCTACTATGTTCTGTGCCCCAATGGTTAGGGTTGTGTGTTTGTCTTTAATTCTACTTTGCACCATGTTAACTGAAACTGAGATCTCATTTATCCTCTCATTGTAGTGGTAGTAGAAGGCCTTGCCCTGTCTTCTGAGCTCCTGTCTGCTGAGGGATGATTTTGCTTCGGAGGGTTAAGCGTCCAACACGTGTGTGGGCAACCCCCCCCCCCTTCCCCCACTTTGCGCCCTCAAACCACTGGTTCCCCTACAGGCTACAGACCCCACACAATTAGGGAGGTCACAGCATCTCCCCCGGGACCCCCTTCCCCAACTTCTGTGGCCCACACCTCACTGCCCTGACATTGACAGGATCAGGTGCTCGGACGTGGTGTCCCAAGGCTGCTGTCTCATCACCATCTTTCTTCCTTTAAGTTGAAATAGCGAATCACCAAATTCTGGAGGAAGGAAAAAAATGTCACAGTATGAGATTTTCAGTCTATGATGGCCACTCTACCCAATATACCCATACACTGCATTACTCAAGCCGGAACGGTGAAGGCCCTGCCATGCGAGCATCTCACAGCTCTTAGTGACCTCAGTGAACTGCAATACTTTTATTAAGACTTCATGTGGGAGAAAAAAGAGAATGAGTAAAAACTGCACATCGGATGGGTAAAATGGAAAAATAATGAAAAATGTTGGTAGAAGCTGTTCATACGAGCAATCGAGTGTGCTTTAATTTTGTAGTTTCGACCCAAATTATTAGTAATAGTATTAGTATTAGTGTCACTGGAGGACCTAAATACCTTTTCAAAGCATTGCATTTAATGAAGTGTCATACAGTTAAGGAATTTCCATTTTTGGTGTTTCATTGCATGTCCCCAATGATAAAAAGCTAGTCATTTAAAATACGAAAGAATGGAGTCAAAATGTATTTATAATTTGTTTATAAATAAAGTAGCCAGAAGGTCGGTGGGAATTTAGCCCTTTGAATCTTTTCAACTCTGCAAAGGAGATAAAGCAGCACAAACTAGAGCAGGAGGAATGCTATCCTTCCGAAGAGTGGGAGACGCTGAAGTAGCGCCACCTCTGTAGCCTTGTGCAGATTGACTCATCACCCAGTTAAATGGGCTGTCAAGAGAAGATGGCAGAGCTTGGCAGGGTGAATTCAAATGCATGTAAATTTCCCCTGTGGCCAAGTAGCATGGCAGCGCTGTCAGCTGTTGACACACAAACGCGCATTAACATGGTTAAGATATCCTCCCGAACTGCAGCTTTATGTTTTAATAACATTTGTAAGGCAGCAACACAGCAGGGCAGACCTCAAAGAGTTGGCCTAATAATGCCTGTTATCTAAACAAGGAAAAGCACAATGGAAAGAGCATTGCGGAGGACCAGCACCTATAAGCCTGCATGTATGCAGATCAGTGACCAGTAGAGGGCGCACTGCACAATTAGCAACAGGACGTCGCAGGCGCAGCCCATTTGGGATCCCCGAAAGGATGGGCGAATGGCACTTTGGAGAGGCAGCGTTCCGATAGCCAAGCCTGTCGAGCTCACTTGAACTCGGGATCGCGATTATGACCATCACGGAGGAATTAAGCCTTCGGCTGGCTCTGGATTAGGAGCTGTCTGACTAATGCGGCCTAAATCAGGGTGGTTAAAACAGCTTGGCGGTTCAGTGCTCAGTTTGCAGATCAATAAGAAACACACATGCACATGCCACCTCTGCAATGGGATGTGCGTTTCCTGGCCTGTGAGCCGGTCACAAACTGACATTAAACAAAATGCTCTGTTACGTGGAAGCTATTGGTGGAACAAATAGCTATCAGATGAAGAGTGTACCTCACATCCATCCATCCATCCATCCATCCGTTTATCCCCCTTTCTCTTTAACCCCTTGTCCAACACGGAGACACGAAGGTCCAGAGCCATCCTGGAAACATGAGGTTGAGGCCAACATATATTTGCTGCCATGTTTGAAACTCTGAATTTTGCAATTTTGGCAAAAAGAAAGTCACTTTGCAGCAAAGTGGAAACTCTAAACACATTACCAGCACAAAACCTTCTTTTCAACTTTGATTTGTTAAGCATGCACGAGGAAGGAAAGGAAAGCCCTTCGTGCGAGGAGTAAGGGAGCAGCATTGCATTGTGGGGCTAGTTTGAAATGCAGGGACTCACCCCAGGGGCCAAGCGGAGCGACCTGCCTTTGGACCCTTGTTCCATGAACAGTCACTGCGGCAAACCATCCGCCTCACGGCCGTGCACTCGGAGGACGGCCACCTGAGCAAACAGTCTCCATCCAGATCACAGACCCCAGACCCCTGGACAAGTCATCTCATCTCCTGAATGTCAGGCTGCAGTCGAGCGTTCTGACCCGACCTGTAGGAGCAGAGCCGCCGCGAGCTGGGTGCCAGGTCGCATTTATGAGCGGCGAACCGGGGTGTCAGATGGCCGCGACACGGCTGGAGATGCGCCGCAGCCCGAGCGGGGTGAGCGCGGGGGCGCCCGACCCCAGCCCCTCCAGGGGATCCCGCCACTTCCCGTCACACCGCAAAGACTTCAATTACCCAAAGTTAAAGAAAATGAGGGGAAAGTTAATCGGTGACATTTTGACGCGCCAGGAACGCTCGGTCACATAACAATGGGGCCCAAAACAAACCGTAATTGAAATGCATAATGAGGCCCAGGAACTTAATTCTCAAGTTGCTTCCATCAGGAGCCGACGATTAAAGCGCTTTCTTAGAAACTCTAATGGAAGACAATAAGGAACGCGTGTCGTAAATGAAAAAAAGCCCTAAGCTTTGACCTCATGGAAGAAACTACAAGTCATCCATTATTTAAAAAAAAAAAAAAAAAAAAAAAAAATCTTAGTACACCAACGTTATCGCCGCACATTTCCAAATAATTAAATGACATATTTTTACCGCCCCATTTTCCATTTTAAGTGGAAGAATTAATCTCGAGTTATTGCGCGGCGCTCGGAAAACAGGTGCGTATTTCCCTGGGGGCTTTCGTTCTTGTCGGATGTTTAAAGTTTTAAAGTTGCCCGTGAGTCCATTTGAACAGGGAGGACGAATCCACTTTAAAAGTCAGGGGAGAGTGAAGAAACTTCTGCAGAAATAACTATAGTCTGTGACTACCTGGTTGCGCTAAAATAAATCAGATGGAAGATACAAACGCAGCTGACGGTTTGTTAAGAATTCTGTCATTGACCTGAGTTGCACTACGAAATGGTGGCTACATCCAACAATTCCACTAGTTTAGTAATTTTCTATAGAAATGACCCCTTCCATTCTGGTGCTTGTTTATACACATGAGCAGATATAAGGAGGATTAATAATACATGAGGAGAAACACAGCGTGTCCATTTTAATATTTGATTTATATGATGGCTGGTTAGTTGAGCAGGGGTGGGAGGGGAGATGGGGTGCAAATGGTAGGGGGCAGTGACAGGTCAGGGTGGCAGACGTGACAGCTGATGGACAGAAGGTGAGCAGGCCTTGGACCACAGAGTAAATGGACGGGATCGGATTGTCGAGGTGCATGACTGGCTAGCTGAGTGATGGACTTCAGACCGGGACGTTGGTCCACCTCTTTGTCAAGGCCGTGCCACTCAAGCTGACTGGACCTTGAGACAGGAGCACCGGTAAAATATGTTTCCTTTGAGCCGACACTTAACACCCATGGACTCTTAACCTTAAATTCGAATGTACTGATATCCCTCGCTAGTTTTCGGAAGCTCTTTCTTATTTCCTGTGGGTTTACGCTGCACGTCGCTTTGTTTTGGATCCTTTTGTTGCTTTTTAAATCTTTTGCCTGCCGTCAGCTGAATGGCCAAACTTATTATGATACCAGGGAGACATTTGTGCATGCTGTTACGTGCACAAACACAAGAAGAATAGTTTTGAAGGGTTTGGCTAAGTAGCCAAATTTATTTGCCGCGTAAGGTTTGATGCAGGTAATAAAAACATCAATAAACCTGCGCACCTGTCCTCTGAACGTACCAATTTTCCACATGATAACCTTTGGCCGTTTACTATTGTTAGCTTGCTTGACGTGTGGCCTTGCCTTCCACAAGCACTTACCTCCTGGCTTCCCCGTCTCTCCTCGGCAGCTGTCTCCGGAGCCTTCCGTGCAGAGCAGGAGGGGGGAAACGGAGGGGTCAGGGGTCCTAGGGCAGCGCTGCCTGAATTTTTGATTTTTTTTATTTTTTTATTTTTGGTTTATTTGCTTGGGAGTGCAGCTCTCCGACAGACTCCCAAAGGCGGGCAGCGGCCGAGAGGAGGACGTAGCCCAAGGCACGCCTCCCCTGCCTCCTTCACACTCTCGCGCTCCGTCAGCCCCGTGCCTGATAGGGCTCCATTGCGCTGCGTCTCCTGTGCCCGCGCTCGCTCTGGCAAACAAAACAGATGGAGTGGTGGAAAATGAATAATTAGCCCCCTGCACCAGCAAGTTCAAGCTAATGCTCTAAACCAGGTATGACATCAGATCTTCTCTGGAGGGGAAACTGCACGTGTCATGGCAGGAGATGGGAAGATTTTTTTCCTTTCCCAGACGCTTCTTGTCAGAAACAAACAAGAGAATGGTTTTAGCTCATCGTCTCATCTGCAAGCGAGTCCCAGATGTTCTGTTTGTTGGCTACCGAGCAGAAGTCCCCCTCTCCTTCATTGTCACGGTAATGGCTGCCACAACCATGTCCAAGACTCCCTCAAGGGACTCCCATTCCCCATCTAAATGCTGAAGAACCCCCCACCCCCCCGCGAAAAAAAAAAAAATGCACACCCTTCTCCTCCATTAGGTTCTGTCATTACCCATCCAAAGGACTTTGCATGCTGTGGGAGATTATATGCACACGTGCCTGAAAAAAAATGATCTGCTCAGTGGTCCAGAAATGGTGTTTCCCCTCTTTGTCTCAAAACTTTCCAATGCTGTCCTAAGATTCCCATAGCCATTTGTGACAAAGACAAAAGGTCTCATAAAAGACCAAAAAAAAGAAGCCGTCTGAGTTTATTACAGAGAGAAACAGCAGTAAACTGGCCTCCGTGCACAACCAGCGGTCCTCACCAGAAGTGGTCCAATTCCCCAAAGGCCTCTACAGTCTGAACCTGAGCTGGGAAAGTATTATTATTATTATTATTATTATTATTATTATTATTATTATTATTATTATTATTATTATTATCCTTCCTGCAATTGCTGTCTGAAACCAGTTTGATACCCAGATATTACTTCAGGTCAAGAACATTCTTTTTTACACAATGTTACATTTCTTCCATTACAGTGAAATTAGTCTGAGATTTGACTTTTGAACTTTGAAACTGAGATTTTTTGGGCATATCAGAAAAAAGCAGTCGAGGACACTGCAGGCAGTATTTTCCTTTCTTTGTTATTTCTTTTTTTTTATTTTTCTCCGGTGCAGGATAGCAAGGCAGACTTTGGTTTACCTTCCCGATATTAAATATGGTCTTCAGTGAAATTATATCATATGCATTCTGCATGTACTTATATTATATAGTTTTATATGATTTAATTAAATCAATTTTATTTAATTATTTATTGACTATCACATTCTTTGTATTGTGGCACTGAGCATATTGTTGGCATAAGAATTTCTCTAGAGATCAATAAAGTTTTTTCTTATCTATCTTATCTTATAGGTTTGTTAGTCGACCTGTATATAATAATCTTCTGCCTTGTTTATGGTCTGTTGTTATGAGAAGATGAAACTGAATAGAATGCGATGAGAACATAACAATACTCATTTCTTAATGCACTGAGTTGCCAGTGTATTAGGTAAACACCCCACCTTCACACAAGTTAGACTTTCCAACCAGTCGCATGTCTCATGAATGCAGCGTGCGGCATAAATCAGGTGTATGAGCTTCAGTTAGTGCTCAGCTGACTGCTGAAATGAGTGATCTTAGTGACTCTGCATGATAGTTGGTACTACCTGTGCTGCTTCTGTCATTTTTGAAATGCTGCTCTATCATCCTGGGGTTTTCCACACACAACCACTTCAGCGGTTAACTGAGAGTGTTGTGACAAGCAAAAGCATACGAGTGGTTAGCGATTTTGCTGAAGAAGCAGCTTTTGGGTGAGAGGGGTCAAAGGAGAAGGTAAGAATCATGCAAGCAAATGGGAGGAACAGGCTGGTGGTGGCAGTATGATGGTGTGGGGAGGCATACATTCGGGCTCTGGATTCCCGCTGAGCAACTTCATCTGAATGACTCAGCATGTCTGAAACTTGTTACTAAGTTCTTCCCTTCGTGGTTCCAGTTTATCCAGACGGACATTTCCAAAATGATAATGCACATTTAGTCAGCTAGCCCATAACTTCACTGAATGGATCCAGGAACATCACAATGACTTTTCCTTGCTTTAGTGGCCTACGCAGCCTCCTGATCTCAACCCTACCAGGCGTGTTTATTAGAGCAAAATACATCCAGCATCTTGCAGAATTCATGTATAGACAAATCCATGATGTTTACAAGGCCAAAGCAGGCCTGTTGCAGGTAGGTCAACTTAATATACTGCATACTGGATTATTTGAAATAGCATTACAAAATGAGGTTTGTCCGCTTTCAAATTTATGAAATAGATTTATACAGAGAAACAGATTAACTTATGAGGTAGGAGCTGTTGTAGTAAAGGGCAAAGCTGTAACCTGAAGACAAAATGCTTGCATAGCCTTTGAACTGGGAGTTGATAAAAAAATTTGGTAAAAATATTTAGCCGTATAAAACGAACGACATTGTTTTTCAGGGAATGTTGATGTGTTGTAGGTCTCACTGATGTAGGAAAACTAACCTTCTACCGGGTGTGAGACTGGCAACATTAAGGCGAAGAGAAGAAGTGTTCGCTCATTCACATGTCATTCTTAATGATGCATTTCCATAAACAGAGGAATCCGGCCTTGAGCAAATAATAATTTTCAATTTATTCTTGGCAATGTTGAGGTTTCGGCTGTTGAAAGCCTCCTTCTAAAAGTGTGTGATGATATCAAATCCTTAGCAAGGCCTCAAAAAACTGGATAGCTGAAGGAGACATACTTTCCACATTGCATTGCAGGTCATGTTCCTATTACCCCACAGTGTTCCTACAGGGACCACTTCCAGACAGAGAGGATTTATGGCCCTGTCACAGAAGCACACAATTATTTTTTAGATAATCTTAAAACAAGCAGTAATGGTCGGGAAGGTTATTTATGATATGAAATGTGGAGAATAAGGATCAAGACTGCTGGCAGTTACTCAGGCCCACACGTGTATCACAGATGACCTTGAGAAAATAAATAAATAAATAAATAAATACAAATAATAATAACAAATAATAAATGAGGAAAAAAATGTTTTTAATTTTAAATAGAAAGACTTTAGCCCTGTGTAAGGGTGACGTGAAATTTTAAACAGTTCTCAAATTATTACAACATTGTGGAGGATGGACTGAGTAGCATTTTAATTCATTTATATTTTTATTAATTGCATATATTGTTATATGACATCGAATAAATAATATATTATTGAATACTGATTTGACCATGCTTGGACTCATTCTCGATACGATGAATTTCCTAACAGAAATCGTAATAAATTTTGCTTGTTTCTCGTCGGGAAGTTTACGCGCGCACCCGCACACTTGCGTCCAAGGCTGGAGTTTCTGGCGAGGAGGAGCCGTGTCACTGTAATGGGCTTTGTAACAAATAGGGTGCAGCGAGTGTACGGTGTAATCCCAGGTAGCAGGGAGCAGGTAGACCCAAGACAGTCGCTGTCAGACAAATACAACACATCACGCCGAATATCGTTCTGTATGCAGAAAGCGCCTTGATATGTAACTCCGTGCAAAGGGTTCAGTGGAGCTGTCAGGACTGCGGAAGCAGAGTAGTTGGCCTACATTTCTTAAAATGGATTGGGTGCAATTTTACTTCCAGCTCCTCTGTGGAAAGCCGTGCAGCGGCAGCTCTCTGTAATGAAGCGCAGACCATCAGAGGAGAGGACAAAGGTTGCCTACTGGCTGTTTCTATTCTGCACAGATTGATATATGACCAAGCAGTGCACTTTTGGCTGCCTGTTGGACTCCTGTTGAGGAACACCTGGCAAAGGGAAGAAGCATGAAAAATAGCACTGAACATTAACATTAACCACGATATCAGCGCTGTCAAGTGTTATTTTGCTGACCCTTGAGATAACAAAAGCAATTACTAAAAGCATGTGGATGCTATTACTAGTATTGTTCATTCATTTGTAATAAATAAATAATTACTGCTTAAATATATAATAATAATGTATATACTTCTTTATCCCCACTGCACGGAGGAGTAGAGCACTCTACTCCAATGGTTTTTCAAAATAAGTGAATAAAATATGTCCTGCACGTATATTTTTTCCCTCAAAACCACTGACTCGGTCCCCTTAACAGTTAGTGTCGGTTCTACCGCAGATGGGAAGGTTAATAGGCCTCCATCCATTATCATTAGTTGTCCTGGATGGACAGGTATGAGGTGGGCCCAGACTTACATGTTTGCTTCGGCTTGGTACGTCCATGGCTGGTGGGGTGAGGGTGGGGCAGAAGGGGCGCTGGGGCTTGAGATGCCGCAGCTGTGGACAAGGAACACCTGCTCTTGGGGCTTCGAGATGGACACACAGCGCCATCCTTCACATCCCGTGCGACACGTGCTCCATCAGACTGTGGGTCGGCATCTCGACCCGGTCCCAGCACGCACTCCCCCCCCAACACCAGCGCACATCGCTGATCAGAGCTCCTCCTTTGCGACTTCCTTTGTTCATCCTACAGCGTGGGGGCACAAAGGGTCGGAAGAGGAGGCGAGGCTTTGGCTGACTAGAGATGGCGAAAGGCGTGAGGCACGTAGCGGCTCTCACTCCAGTGCTTGAACACCCCATCATTTAACGCACCATTTTGCCCAAGTTTCTCAAATATTTGCACACAACAGGAGAAAAGGCAACAGTCTTCCTCATGGCCTTGTCCATTGCCTAGCAACCTCCCCTTTTACGTTATTGTTTGGGTCAACTGACATTGGGTCAACTTTTTGGGTCACAACAGCAAGACGTGAATGGAATCCATTTTATTCCTTTAGAAGAAAAAAGGTATAAACCTGAAAGACAGAAGCTACCACAAAATGTATTTATTTAATATTCTATATACATTGGCAACGTTAAGCAAGGCAAGAGGTACCGTAAGGGTCAGAGTCACTGACTGTGTTCCCGGGTGTTGCAGGTCTGAATCCAACCTCCTGATCCTGCACCTTCGAGTAAGACGCTTCCCCCGAATTTGCTCGTGCAACTACCCAGCTGTATGGATGGGTGCATCATAGTAAGCAGATTAACACTGAGTTGTACTGGAGAGAAGCATCAGCTAAATGTACAGATGCAGCATATTCACACGTTTTACAGTCCACAATAAATCGGAATGCCTGGTTATCCAGGAGAGATTCTGCCAGAGCTGAGATCTCAGGGCTTCTCAGAAGTGGCACTCATCCTAATGAGGTTATATTGCCTGCAGACAGATTTTTCAAGAAGTTCTTTCCGGTTCTTCTCCGTGCTCGCTGGAAGACCAATTAGCACTGGAAGCCTCTTGAACAGCATATAAGCGCTCCACCCCGGTGGAACGAAAACGCGCCGGCTTTGCAATAAGAAGCTTATTTACCTCGTCTTCCCGCCCAAGCCAGCTGGCTCTGACATCCTGTCAAATCGGAGACTGGAGTGCGGAGCCGGTTTTTTCAAGGACAACATGAGCGACTGCACATAACTAGGTGCGCCATATGTATTTTTCCCACGTTTCTCAAAACTGCCACCGCCGTTTCCGCCAAAAGGCACCGGTGCAATATTTGGGCTGCGTATATTTACGCAACAAAAAACTGATTTTTGCAATTGCTACTTAAAGCAAGTGTCTGTTAGTGTGCTCTTTATTTGTCTGAATTACGTTTACAACAGCAGGTGGGGGCTAGAGAGGACTTAGGTTCAGATATTCTCTCCTTAACTGGAATTACTCAGGTAAAACTTATCCAAATGCATGGGCAAGCTGTAAATACCTCGGTGTAAAAAAAAAAGCACAAATTATAAACAAAGCTAAATAATAGCTAAAAATCCCTTATTATCAGACTTCTCAGCTAAATTCTTCTTCTCAGTGCGATTTGTGATTTGTTGTATTAATTTGTGTTGTATTATTTTATTTTTATAGTTTTATTTGTTGAGCATGTGCCACCTGAGGATACAGCAAGAAGCTTTGGCAAATTCCACATCTGGGCTGTGGCTTTAGAAGCATTTTTAAATTCGTTGCAGTCTCATGGCATCTCCCTGTATTTTACTGTGGGTTTCCTCCAGGTGCTTCAGTTTCCTTCCACAGTCCAAAGATATGTGTAGCAAAGGAACTGGTGGCTCTTAATTGTGCAGTCTGTGTATGCATTATATTGCCCTCTTGTGTGTACCTTAGTGTGTTCAATATTTTAAGGTGGCTCGGACAAAGGTGTCGGCTAAATTTAAATGAAGGTAGATCTTCTATGGTCCTGCAAACAGTCTTTCTGATAGCAACAAGTTTCATGTCATATGGCTGCTGGGGATGTTCTTGTAGGCATTGCAGAAGTTCTGTTTCTCCTCAGTGAATGAAAGTATTATTCGTCTTTCTTATTTTGTCTGATATAAGGTCTTGGATGGGAATTGTGGATGAATAACAGTCAAGGACGGTCTTTTCCAAATCCAGCACAGTAAACCCTGAAGATAAGCTTGCCTTGTAAAGGTGCTGAGAACCTTGTCCTGGGTGATCAGCGCTGCCCGCATAGGTTTTCCAGTCAATGGTTTCTACCATCCAAAAGGAATTTGTGAAGTTTAGCTAACATTTGATCAAATTATAAAAATTAAAAGACCATTTTGCAAATGACTAGGATTATGACACATCTAGGCAGAGATTTACCAAAGCAGATTTTTGACAGACTTGGCCAATATGCACAACCATCTGTAAATGAACTTAGCTCGGCATTTCCCTCGGGAGCTACCACACGGACTCTTTTACAGCAATGTGTGGCAATTTGTATTAAAATGCAATGTTTGGGCATCTTTCCAGCGATTAAAATCTGGTTCCAATAAATTCGGACCAAAGACCGCAAGCAAATGCGGGCCGCGTTTGCCCTCGGCTAATGGGAGCTCATACACTGGGATTGCACAGCTATTTTTGACAATACGCGATTGTCCAAACCCAATTTAGTCATGGACACCTTGTTCTAATCATAGACCAAAATGTGTTCTTTTAATAGGAAGTCCTTCAATGTGATCCAGATAAACAACCCAAGGTTGAATTTCAGGACCATCTTAAAGCACACAGCTTTAACAAATTTACAGTGCAAAATGTCTTTTTACAAAACTTTTTTTTTGTATGCTCATACACCAAATAACTCAGTTATTAAGTACATTAACAAGAAATATATATCTTAATGTATAACTCACAGTACATATTTTATATCGTATCTTATAATAGGCAAGGCAAGGAGGAACGGAAATGGTTTGCCCTTGCCTTTTTCCGGCATATTTTTTTTTCCTTAGAGGGGTGTAAACCCAGAGGAGAACCTGCAAACCCCACACACACCCCTGAGCTGAACTTGAACCCCACATCAGGCAAGCAGCCCAGGAGGTATGAGCCACCACATCCCCTGCTGTGTGTATATACAGTATATTATACACATATACATATAGGTATAGGGGCTTTAGGTATATACAACACATAAATACAAAAATACAAACATACATCAAGATTACAGAAATTACTGAAGTGTCTAGGTTTTTGGGTTATTTTTAATAGTTTGTTTCTTCGCAATGCAGAAGAACATTCCAAATGCAGTTGTGCTGTAATCCATGGTGGAAACATTCTGAGTGGGGTAAAATCAAGTTTTCAAACCCTCTTGTTGTGCAGGTCCTGTCCAGTGAGTCACTACATGATCTCTGGTAACTCCGTGTATGGGCGGACGGACAGGAGAACACCTGTGCAACCTTCCATTTCCATGGTGATAGAGGAAGAGATGCAGACATAGTTGGGCAGGTCCAAGCCCACCTTGGCAGCTTCGGTGTGAAGATTCACAGAGCCCAGGAGGTTTAAGCCCACCTGAGCCATCCCAGAGGACCCTGGTTGCCATAGCATTGTCACACCTGGGCAACCATCTCTGTGTATCTGAGCAAGAGGAGTCCTTTACTGAACTTTGTAATTACAGTAACCGATGTGTTTAAAGTCAAAACAACTTGAGTCTTGGACATTATTATTATTATTCAAGTGTTTCTATTTGATGAATTAAGATATACTTTATACAGCTTGCACTTTTATAGTTGTCCTATTTACGTAGAATAGCTGGATATTTAGCAGAAAAGCTAAAACTCAATTCCTAGGACTGGTATAAGAAGCTTAATGTCTTATACAGGTACACCAGCAAAGATTACAGTTTAATGTTGTCAGGAAAGTAGGATCTATTGTCACTGAGAACATTTTTGCAAAAAATTCTGCATTATCCACACAGTCTGAATTTCTGGGTGATCATAATAAATAATAAAGCCGTATTTCAAATACAGTATATTGGAGAACTGCAGATGTATGTTGCAGGGTATATTATGGGTGTTGTGAAACATGCATTTTCTTTTTGTTCAGTATGCTTTTATTCCTTAAATGACTAACAGTTCAGTCCTATATTTTTAATTGCATAAAACTGTAATGAAATGTAGACAGATGCCATCTGAAGATGCAGTTATTGTCAAGGGCTTATTTCTCCTCCTAACACCTGTTCAGACACAATCTGCTTGTTTATGGGCCTAATAAGAAGGTGATAATTTGCGCCAAGCTATTCCTCATTGTGGCTTCTGTTTTTCACACAACTGTGAAATAAAGGAAACCCGTTTTCTGCTGTTTTGCTCCAAAGGATGTTATGTGCTTAGGGATGAGACAAAGAGTGTCTTCATTTTACATTCCAGTACAACTTTTGCACAGAATATGTGCACAGAAGTACAGGAAACAGACAGGTGTATTTGTGCTGTTTGATTCTGAGAATCCGGGCTAAGTGTGTGGGGGCAGCATGTCATGGTAGAGCCGTGACTTCGTGCATATAAATAAATGCACTGAAGTGTAATATGGGTTCAAATTCCACCTAATGTTGTAGGACCCTTGTGCCAGGTACTTTCACGCCAATAAAAATGACCCAGCTGTGTACATGGGAGAAGCAGGCAGCTTAACACTGTAACATGCTTGAAATGTTTTAAAAACGCCTGTCCTGCTTTGGGTGTTGGTGCGTCGCAGGATAGCCGCGCACTGCGGGAAACTTACAGCGACCAACTTCAAGCACATCTTTTTGGATTGTGGGAGGAAACTTCAAGTTAGTAAGTAAAGTTAATCGTACTTCCATACAGTAATGGGTGTGGATCGTAGTGATCTTTATTTTATTCATTTATTTGTGTTTTTGCTTTTGCTGCTACCCCCACCACCACAGCTCCTTTCCCCATCCCTAAGAGCCATGCCAAATGTCATTTGTTTGTCATTTAAAGCAATTTAATTTTTTTGCCGACAAAAGTGGGTGTTTGAAGGGGACGGCGCTCAGCCCCAAACAATGTTGGGGGGCCATGCCTCATGGTGTGAGCCAACAATGGGGCGAGGTTCTTTCACGCTGCGCCGTGAGTCCTGGTGGTTTGTCAGCCCAGCGGGTATCATTGCTTACGGGTGACTTGGAACAACTTTTTGTATCCTCTTTCTGCACCTCTAGAGTGCAGCTCCATCTGCACTGTCTGCAGTGCTTTCATGGCCTGCAGAGTATTTAAGTAGAAAAAGAAGTCTCCCTTACAGTTACACACTGCCACTAGGCCATGCTTCTTCGCAGGTTGCTACCTGTCCTATTTCAATGTTTCAAGCTATCTAATGTTTATTAATATATCAATTTAGCCCACACTTTTGTGTAAAGCAAGTTATATAGCTCCAGTTAAACAGATGGGAAAGTTTAACTGTAATAATTTCAGGTGAACACATCGATCAAGGTTACCACCGAACAATGTAGAATTTGAACCTGCAGCTTTAGAGACAGCACCTGTAACCACTGCACCTCCCTCGCTGCCACTCTCTGGACCAGTTGCTCAGAAATCCATCGCATGGCTTAAACAGAAGTTTAAATAGCATTACACATCTCAAGAAAATGCTAAATGAAACAATAGTTGACACACAACACTCCAATACAAATAGCAAAGGAGTGGAGGCAACAGATTAATGGCAAGACATTTGAAGGGAACGATACAGACATTTGCTTTAGATCAAAGTATAAGTACACAATTTCGGTAGCTTAAAACTAATCGGCATCACATTTTTCATTATTACTGTCCCTATCTCAGTGTGCTTTCTATCAACAGTTAAAACTGTTAAAAATGTTCTTTGTGCTGCAGACATTTCTTTTAATGTATGTGCTTAATGCTGTGACTGCTAACAGTTGCTGATACATACGATCAGCTGTTTTTGCAGTAAATAAATGGTCGACGCAGAGAGCTGAGGATACAGGTGCCAGTGTGAGCCATGTGACCTTCCGTCGGCCTGGCAACACTCTACCTCGGGGACCGAACCCTGCGTGGTGCACCAGGTGCTGCCGAGTTGCCTCATTTGACATGGGCAGTGTGTGCTCTGGACGTATTCTAACCTGAGCAGCAGGAGACCACTCTCTAATGATGGAAAAACTGGCACAAGACACTCAAAATATCATTCAGGCCCTGCACTCCTCCACAAATGTGAGATCTGGCCACAGATATGAGAAATTACACTTAAATGTTGATTCCATAACATTTTTAAGGAAGTCATGAGAAATGTATAAATATTTATGAAGGTCACAATTTATTGAATGTCCCATAAAGCTTACAGAAAATCTTTTCAGAATTTAATGAAGCTTTACTGGAAAAAACATTTGAAATTACTCTAACAAAGGCTTCTTTTGGAAATACTTATAACAATAAGTTATAAGTATCTATTATATATATATATATATATATATATATATATATATATATATATTATATATATATATATATATTTTTTTTTTTTTTTTTTTTTTTTTCCTTCAGGGCTTGTAGCCCCAAGTGCTCCAGTCACTAGTGGGACTCGCTTGGCTTTCACCTTCCACATTCTCGATTTATTTTATTTTATTTTATTTTTGTAACTATGCTATAAATAGGCTAGATACTCCAGCCACTGCGCCACCTGCTGCTGAAAGTTACAAAGCGCTTTTTCTTTCTTCCCCAATAACTTTCTGGATTGAAATGGCTCCATTTTCGGTGAGGGTAAATTTAGCAGTGACTGAAAATAAAGAACAATGGGCCATCACTGTGCGTGGTTGTGGCCTGAAGTCTGCCGGAGACATTAGAGGCAATTTGTGGCGGATGCCTTAGTCCGCTCCATCTAGAACATTATCAATGAGCTTGTCAGTCTGAGGCCTAACCTCCTTTTGTTATTTTCGGCTGCGGTCTCCCCCGGTGCTTCTTGGCGCCACTTGCCCAGCTCCCACCAAGATCGGCAACAGGATGTCATACACCTGTTCTGCTGCAGGCTGGCAGTTGGAACCCCGGTGCGCCTCGGAGTCGCCGTTGGCACCCGGCGGCCGCCCGGCGCAACGCATTGTGTCAGGATGTCGGATGACGGTTGTTGTATCGGCAGCTGCTGCGCGAGAGCTGTGCCAGGGGCTGAATGGATCCCGCGGTGAGCTTTAATTTGCTCTCCTCTCCTCCCTGCATCCCTCTACCAACCCCCCCAAACCCCCCACCACTTCTCCCCCAAAGAGCTCCCATGTCACCTTGCTGATGCTGCTGCAGATGTAACGGGTTGCAGTCCCGCTCACAGATGAGTCCCAGCCGACTGCAGACGTGCGCCCGGGAAAGTAGGGGTTGGTGGGTGAAGTGAGGCGTGTGGTTTTAGGACAAAAGTTCCACTCTGGAGAGAAGTGCACAGAGCTGGACTGGAGAGGCTGGGTGAACACTTAACCTTTCACCTCTTGTGTGTGTGTGTGTGTGTGTGTGTGTGTGTGTGTGTGTGTGTGTGTGTGTGTGTGTGTGTGTGTGTGTGTGTGTTTTGGTAGGGCTCCTTTAGCTGGTCATGCAATAAATCCTATGTGCAATGCATTCACGTAAATACTGTATAAATAGTGCTTTATAACTTCTTTATTACTGAGATATTGCGTCTTTATAGTTAACGCATAAACATAAATAATCCCAAGTCCTCATGCCAGTGACCACCATGGCTACTGATAGAAAGGATGCAAATGTATGCATGGCCCTTAAAGAGAAACTGCCTTAACTTTTTTACACCATTCTTTCATATCTGTAATCTGCGCTGCACAATATTTAAGAACTATAAATTATCAAAATTTCACATCTGTATCAAATTTAAATATAATGTGAATAAAATGTAATTCCATTTTAAAAACTGATATACACTGTATATTAAACAAGTCAGTGCTTGTTAGTGTAGTAATGTATGGATTTCATTACAATAACATTGTATCATTTATATATTCTTATCATTTTTGAGAAATTGTGTGATGATGATGATGATGATCATGATGATGATTATTATTATTATTATTATTATTATTGCTCTTGTTATTGTTGTTACAGCATTAGTAGGGAGCACTGATTTTTATGTCAGGCTACTTTTGTGTTTACTGCAGACTGGCTTGATCTGACAGGTAGCTTAAATGTTAGCTTTGTAAAGCCACAAACCAAAAGTTACACAAAACCCCTTTGTTTAGTTGAGAACAAAAAAAGTGAAATGAACCCCAGAAAATGTGCCTGTGCCGCACTTTTTTGTGACATGTAAAGAGATTTTGACCTTCTTTTAGTCTGGTTTGTGGATTTTTTCTTTCTTTTTTTTTGTTTTTTTGTTTTTTCGTTAAACATTTTTATCACTACGTCAAGACAGCCGCCTTTGATGCTGGCAACCAATTCGCAGGAATAAAAAATGCTGTTTGCAGAGGAGCTGACAGATGAAACTGGGCGCGACACCAACACTCTCGAATTCTGCATAATCAGGGGAAACCTGAACACGCGGCAGGCTGGAGGCCGGCTGAATTACTCAGGGTCCTGTCTGAGGTGCATGCTTCTCCTTGACAGCCTTCCAGACGAACACAACGGATTTACATACCGGCTCCGCTCTGAAGTGTGGGGGAGCACCTTTGATGGAAATGTTACTTGGAAGTTCTCACCCCCCACCTCCCTGGAACAACAAAGAGCAGCGGTGAAGGGGATGCCATGTAGATTCATGGTGGATCTTCAAGCACACAAATCACTGAACAGAACACCACCTGCAGGGGGGGTCCTGGCCTTTGACAAATCAAAATGGAATGAACTGCGGGGAGGGACAATAGCTCATAAATTCAATGACATACAATTAATGCATAGCTACAGAGAGCAGCCCGCGCACACACACACACACTTTTCCACACGACGGACTCCTTTGGATCAAGCGGTCCCTGCCCCGGACAACCGGTTACTGATATTAAACGACTGAAATTTCTTGCACATTATTTAAAAAGTTTGGCTCTACGCTTAACTGTTGAACAGCTCACCCATTTTACACAGGCAGGCACAGCTTGAATGTCTGCGTTAAAATTCTTCCCTTTAAACAACTAATCGGGCGCTGGTTTTTTGGCAAAATTCACCGCGCGTGCATTGTCCCGGTTGCCGACTCCGAGACGTTCGCGACACGCCAGGCACAGAGCGGTAAAACCCCTCGGACAGGTCGGCACAGAGCGGCAGCCAAGAGCTAAACTGAAAAGGGGCTTTTAAAGGGCCGAACAGGTGCGTTTCACTGCAGGCGCTGGACAGCAACCAGGCAAAACGGCCAAAATGCTTTTTATTCACGTCGCAATTAGGCCACGGCTTCGATAGAACTTAACTCCGGCCATATGGGCCGGGGTAGTTGCGATACAGACCCCCTGCGCAAGTGACAGTCTGTCGGAGTGATAGCCTGTTAACACCAGACAGCGCCGAGGATGCCGCGCTCGTGCGCCTACATGGAAACGGACAGGTTTCTACCAACGCAGCCCTGTGTAAAACATGCAGTCAAATATTTGCCACAAATGGGTCTTCGCCCAGTGCGCTCTGGAATTCTGTTGTTATGGAAAATGCAGACTAGGGCTAAAAAAGGGAAGGCTAACTTTCTCCCCGCAGTGGCACACGGACAGTAGGAACACATCATAGGTCATTTAAGCGGGGGCAAAACGTCTCCGGATTCAAGTATGAATTTAAAAAAGAATTTCTTTCTGTTCCGCAGAGTTTATTATAGGTTAGAGGTCCCCTGGTCTACGGGGGCTTAGGCTATAGCGTCTCCAAAAGCCCAGTAGGTGTTATATCTGTAGATGTGGGAATGCATGTGTGGAGACGATTTCGTGCGCAAAACTGCCGGACTGACGCTCGGGTGAATCAGCTGAATTTCGCTTAAGCTTAGTGCTGCTAGGGGAAGACAGTTTTAAAAATAATAATAAAAACACAGCTCCCCATGGCTAAGAGAGCTCTCGTCGGCTCCGAACGGTGAAAGCGGCGAGCGAGAAGAGCGTCAAGGTGTTCCCCTTTCAGATAAACCGACTCCACGCGTACTCATTTGAACTGAAAAACCTGCAGACAAATACGCGTCAAACGGGTGAAAGCATCAAAGTGGCGAAGCCACCCAGTTGGCTGAGCAGCGCATGGACGCCGAAGGGATCGGGCCTTCGGTGCAACAGCGGCTCTCCCTTTCCTCCTCGCTAACGCTGGGCCGGGCTGAGCCGATCTACGGACTGCCTGTCAGAAGGAAAATCTGTTGTGTTGTTTCACAGTTTGCACAGCTCATGTCAATACGTTTTTGGAATTAAAGCCTTTTTATATGTGATAATTCATTCGGTGTCAAAGAGTGTGTTGATCATTATGGTTGCCAGGAAAATCCATGACTGGAATATTTATTAGATGTTTTGGTTGAGATGTCAGCTGCGTTGAATGAATTAATTCATTATAAACCAGCAACTGACAGCCAGACCGTTCGTCCGCAGTTCGGGATGCGCTTGAAAGCGATACGGAAAGGCGCGGAGTGCGATCGTTCTTGTTTTAAGAAGAAACACGCAGCTGAAAATGTGAAAAACGTGCCAAAAAAAAATCTAATTTCCTTCTGACCTCATAAAAGGAAGAAAGTTCCGGAATTATTGTCTCATTGGGATTTTACAAGTTAAATGTGAAGCTTTTCTGCATTTGAACACAGCCTTTGTGCAGTGCTCAGCAAAGCAAATCGCGGTGAAAATGTAAATCTTGGCTAATAATGTAAATATTGCTTAAAACAGGGAATATGCTAGCATTTACAACAACAATAATAATGCAGTTAAACAACTTTGAAGATCCAAATATTGTTCCTGGCTATCGGGCAAATGTACCACACATGTTGAACCATGTGCTTTCAGCTAGGAGGAAGCTGCGGAATATGAGGACAAGTGACATTTTTACAGCTGCAGATTTTCATTGTCATGTTTTAGGGTGGATAATGGGCTCTGACTCCTGAAAGACATTGCAGCTCCCCTTGCTTCCTTGACCTGTTCATTTGCCTTGCGATTTTTTTCCTTCTTATTCTTCTGCCGGCTGTCACGCGAGCCATCCAGGCAGACATTCGGCTCTGTCAGAAGAGTTCAACTTGTTCCACATCAAACTGCATGGCACTCAAAAGCATTAATGCTCTCTGTTGACGCTTCCTCTCAGTTTTTCGGAAAACGAATCCCTTCCCTTCTCCATAATTTATCCCTCCTTCTTCACCGTAGAGCCGTCTCCGCTCTCGCCGGTGTCTGTTTGCCGTCCGTGGGGTGTGCTATTGTTGAAGGTACTTTTTTAATTTCATTTACGTGCGGGACCACATTTGCATTTCCAAAACAACGGAGAAGAAGAAAAAAAAAAAAACATCTCATGCAAGGTCTTCTCCAGCTCCTCCAGCAGAAGTTAATGAAGAAAACCAAGTCCCACATTCTGACATTTGAAAAGGCTCTACACCTGGGACGGGAAGTCTGGATAGTCGACGCGAGTGAACGGAACGCTTTTGTAAATGATCCGCGCCGCTCTCATTTCAGCCAACAGCGGGTTCCTTGTCAGAAGTGCATTTTGTCTCCCGAAGAAGAGTTTACGGTGCTGCTGGTAACTTAGCAGATAAGCTGCACTGTGTCATCACTTTCGCTGCATTGTTCTGGCCCCTTTGCTTCTCCATTTTCACCGCAGTACCCAGCCAACGCGGCCCGCTCCGCAAAACCCGCGGAAGATTACAAAAGCAATAAAGAAATAAGAAAATGGGGCGCCGACAGATGCCGAATGTCTCTCGTAAGTTTTAGTCGGAAAATGTTGCTTAGCGACACACGACTTCCCAGCTGGTGCAAACTGTGGCACCAGAAAGGAGCTAATGGTGTGATAAGTGATTTGCCATAACTTATCAGAGGAGGATTTGTAACTGGGAAGCACTTGTTCCACCTGCAGGGATTTTGTTCCCCCTTCCCGGCAGCACCCGAGGGATGATCGAACCCAGTGCGGAGTTTAAGTGATCAGGGTGAGCATTTATGGCACTGGTGAGGGTGCCGGGCGAAATAAAATTCACGGGCACCTCTGGTGAGGTTCCGTGGCTGAGAGGTTTGTAGGTGTGCGTGTGTGAGGGCACGTGAGTTGGGGGGGGTCCTGGATTGCTATGTGGCATCACCGTGGGGTTTTCTGGTTGCGGAGAAATTAAGAGCATTTGTTCTCATTTTCGCACTCCTTGCAAATAAACTTTGCACAGGTTAAAAGCTTTAAATTCAGACCTCGTGGTAACAGATTAGTTCTGCTGTCTTGCGCTCCTGAAACCTGCGTTTGGATCCCACCTCCTGCTCTGCTCTTTGCTGTAAGGTAATAAAGTGTGAATCACACAGCTCCATGAACGGATAAATCAGTGCAATGAACTCCCGAGAAACCCATCGGCTAAACAAGCAACCGAACAAAAGAATTAAAAAATACATAAATGAATAAACAAACAAGCAAGAAGAGCAACAAGTTTTCGCCAAAAAGCCTGGAATCAGTTTGACTTGTGTTAATAAAAAAGTGAAGCTCGGTACTGTGCAAGTATGGGATGTGTCTGTTGAAAATGTGATGAGATTGCGCGAAAATGAATAAATGAGTGAGCGCTGGGACAAGCGGCTGGAAGCGACTCTCCAAGGTACGCCATCCCAGCCCCTGGCAGAGTGCCATTTATGTGGCAAGGTGGGCAAAAAAACGGTCAGAGGAGCGGTTGACACTGACTGGCACCGCTCTCCGGCCACCCCCCCCCCCCACACTCTTCCCTGCCAAACTGACTTAGTCGCATTTTTAAAACATCACTAGCTAATTGAAACCGAGCGCTCCTGCCGAAGGTTTGCATCTATTTTGCAGGCCCCGCATTTGATGCCAGCGCAGCGCCAGCTGGTACCAGCGTATCTCCAGTTCAGCCAGTGCCTCAATAGTTCACACGTTTCACTTAATTGGTTCCCAAGGCAAGAATTAAATATTTACTTTAAAGCCCTTTAAAATTCATTTTTTTTTTTTTTTTTTGATCTGACAGCTGCGTGCGTCTCGGGTGGGGAAAAATGCGGGCGGTCTGGGATGGTCCGGGTGCCGAAGCCCTCTGCACGGCACAAAGCGCGCCGCACACCGTTCACCTCTCACGCTCTTATTTTAAGCTCCTTCTGCATCCTCCCAAAGTAGATGCTCAATTACCCTCTGACCTCGCGGTCGCCCACCGCTACCAGGTCGATGCGGTCCAGAGCCGCGGGAAGTTCAGCTGCTAAGCATCGGTCTGGGCTCAGATTTTGAAGACGCAACCACGGCGCCTAAAAAATTAAATGTAGGTTAAGTTCCGCGATATCTGGATCGCACGAGTATGTGCGGTACGCGAGGAGATGAATGCAGCGCATGATGGTGCCACAGGCATATAAGGAATGCATATATATGTCAGATGTGCCTGCGCGAGGAGGTGACGGCAGAAAAAACGGGAGCGGCACGTCACCGAGAGCCATCCTCTGTGGCCCGTGTTCCAGGTACGTTGGGGTATGAATAAATCAAACGTGCGTCGGAGCGTCCCTCCACATGTACACGTGTCGCCTTGGAAATGGAGCCGCATCCATGGGAATTGGTGCCTTTTCTTTAAAACTTCTTTCCCCCGTCAGAAGCCTTGTGAGACTGGTGACAGCCTGAGGGGGGAGCAATCACAACAGACCCCTGGTTACATTAAAATGTCACATCTAATGGGAGCGCCCCTTTCGCTTAAGGACGCGACACAGACAAGCGTATATTTGTCATATTCTACATGTCTGCTGCCTGTTTTGCTGTTTGTAGTTCCACGAGATCATCATTGGAAAACAGTGCTGCTCCAGCGCGTGACAGAGGCACTGACAGCCGTGTAAATAATACACCTTCCTGACTTACAGCGAAGCTCCAAATAGAGTTGCATCAGGAATGGAAAACAAGAAAATAAAGCAACACAATGAAAAAGGAAACAAAAGGAACTATTATTATTATTATTATTATTATTATTATTAGTTACTTTGTTTTTTTTATTTAAATTTTGCCACACAAAACCTTCATGCTGTAACCGAGTTGCATTTCTGAGTAAATTCATTTTCAACCCCAGCCCATACCGAGGTGCAACCTTATCCACAGGGATGTCATGATTCATAACAGGTGACCAAAAGCTACAGCATGCAATAGTATTAAAAATTGATAATCAATGTTCAGCGCCTTCCATCAAGCAGCCATGGGGCAACTGATCTTTTAGACAAATTATTTGCCTTGTTTCTTCCCCCCCACCCCCTTTTTTTTTTTTTTTTTTTTTTTTGCTGGAAGTACCCATTTCCATGCCGGCTTGTAGTAAAACAACCAGGTACTGCATAAGCTTGGCTCTGGACAGTGTGAAATGCAAATGGAATATTAAAAATATCTGAATTCTTGTGTAAGGTACAAAAACAGCAACATATTGAACAAGAGAATAATAATAATAATAATAATAATAATAATAATAATAATAATAATAATAATAATAATAATAATAATAATGACAGAAATTGTGTGTAGACACTGGGGAAACTAGATTTAGAGCTTTCAAATGACAATACGTCAACTTCAAAACGAAGAAAAAATATTTAATGGATGACGTATCGGGGACGGGGACGAGCACAGAAATGAAGACTTCCCGCCTCTTTCTTTCACGCACTGTCTCTTAGCCTCTCCACCATCACTGCATTAACCCACCCATCCACACCCGCGCCCACCTCCGGAGGTTTAGAGCGGCGTATCTTCTGGCTCTCGGGCCTCTCCTCGGCTCGGACGCCTACCGGCCGATTTGGACTCCCGGGGCGGTCGGGGGAGCGGGCAGCGGCGGTGCAGGGCCGTCGCGGGTCAGCGGCCGAGCGGAGCCGAGCTCCTGCAAGGCCCGGCGTCGCCGTGCTGCGGGCGCTTTCCCCTTGTTTATATGCCCCGCTGAAGCCCGGGGTTCATTAGCACTTCAGTTAAATAAGAAAGGGAACGTTGCTGTCTCTGAATGTGACGCCAATTTGGCACCGGGCCCTGCGCAAACAAGGGCTCCCGTCTTTCCGTCACCCGGCTCATAAATGAACGTGACAGGACGCGTCCCGGCGCTGGAGCGGGCAGGAGCCTACCTGGCCGCCCAAGTTATACAGAGCGAGGCTCATCGTAATTAATGTCAGTTTTAATCTGCTTTTAAGCAGGCGCGATCCGCGTGCGCTGAGTGCAGGAAGAGCAGCCGCCATACTTATTCCCCCACCGAGTCACCCTCTAACTTTGACCTGAGCATTAATATTTCACGCGGATCCCAGGCGCACAGAGCAGGGCCGAATTACTTTGAATTAGGATGTCGTGCGCGTAACGTGCGCCATTTCCCTTTTATCGGCTTGCGTCTCGGCTCCTCGAGGTGCTACGTCTCGAGACGCCGCTGTTTCACTGTGGCACCGGCAGCCCCGGTCTAAGGGTTGTCATAGACTTTTTCTATGTGGCACTGATTTATACATTTTTAAATCATAGCCATTTATTTTACATAGGTGAGATGTGATTTTTTAAATTTTTTTTTTATTAATTTATGTGTGTATATTTTCTACAGCTTGGAATCTCCCTGTGTTTATTGGCTCTGCTTACATATGACATGTGCAGCCTGTCCTGGCGGATGGTCCTGTGCCACAGGACTACCCAGTCTCTCCTCCAGTTTCCTCCTTTTTCCCTTTTCTTCCTCCTCTCCAGGTCAGCACGAGACGCTGGGAGACGGGCTGAATGCACCGAGACTAAATCCACTCTTCTGCTGGCTTTTTGTGTCTGAATGCATCACAAAACTGCGAGAAAGTGAGAAAAAAAAAAAATCGAATTTAGGGTCACACACTTTAAGAGAAAACTACTGCACATTTTCAATATTACAAAATTGACTGACTAAGCTCAAGCAACAACTGAAAAAGAAGAGTTAAAAAACGTGAAAAACTTTTTAAAAAAATCACACAAAAAAAAGAAATTTGTGCCAGTGGGAGGTGTAGCGGTTACGGCCGTTGCCTTCCACCTTCATCTGAATTTGAGAGCCCCGCCACCCTTGTAGAAGCCTTGGGAAAGCTTTTTAACCTCACCTGGCAGAGTAAGACTAACCCAGCGGTATAATGGACTAAATCACTATAGCAGCTTAAGCATTTAAACGTACGTTTGTAAGTCAGGCAGAGGAGTCGGGCAATAAATATGCAATGATGTGAGGTTAACAGCATGGCGAGCGAGGCTTCTCATTTGTCTCATCTGATGTTTGTTGCTTGTTGACGGGTGTGCGGCTGTGTCTGTTCTTACCTTTATTTTAACTTCTTTTAACAGTAGACGATACATCTATCACAGCTAAACAAAGCCGTGTAAATTAAATGACAGAATTTTATTGTTCCACAAATGAATAGAGGAGCAAATTAAATTCCATTCTTCCCAATATATTGCGCACGGATAACTTTGGATCCCTCCCCTGTAGACCTACGGACAATCTACCTGCGATTTCCTGTAGATTTTTTGGCGGATTAAAGCGAAATGAAGTGCGGTAATTGGGTTTTGCAAATGAAAGCGATTCTCATCCCATAACTCAATAAGAAGAACGGCGGAAGCAGAGTCTCCAGGCTTTGCTTTCTGCCATTCCGTGACGTTAATTACATTTCAAAAAGAAGGCTACTATTTTGGTATTGTTCATTGGACCACAGAAGCACTTTTCAGTTTATCGAGAGCGCTGCATCGCAGGCTAATACCTTATGAACGAAAAGTCATCGGGGAGTCTCTGATCCCATTTAAGTACACTGGGCAGAATGTAATACTAATTAAAAGCATATTTTTACATTATTAATTTCTGAGTTTCACACTTAATAAATGTGAAATGACGGGGCTACTATTTTTATATACATGCTCTATAGCCCAGGGAGTAGAATTCATCAGGTCTCTGTAAAGGTCTCTGCAAAAGTACTGTTTTGATTATTAAAATAATGCCACTTGGAAATTACTTCTGAAAATGTGAAAGGCGGCGGCACGTTTTATCGCTCAAGCAGTGCAACTTTTATGTCTCAGCTAGTTTTGTGTCACAGTTATAATCCTTTGGCTTTAATGGCATTTATTAAACAAGACGCAAACTGGAAACTGGAAACTGGATGGCATCTCATGAAGGTTCACATACACGGTATATAAATATTATGATGTAGTTTGTATACACCTGCAGGGAAACCGGACTGGGAAAATGTCTCTATTTATCGTACGACTTAAACATTCATCTGTTGGAAACATGCATGTAAAAGTCACTGACTGCCAGCATGCATTACAAGACACCCATGTAGTACTAAACCCTTTGCCCCTCTTTTTAACATTATTATTGTTTTTATACTTTGTCTAAGATATGGCTAAACTTGTTGACTTACTACTATTTACTACTTGATGCAATTACACTGCATGGCCAAAAGTATGTGGACACCTGAGCATCACCCCCCATATATGCTTGTTGAAGCTCCCATTCCAAATCCACGGGCATTAATATGGAGTTTGCTGCAATAACAGCCCCAACTCTTCTGGGAAGGCTTTCCACCAGATTTTGGAACACGGCCGCGGGAATCTGTGCCTGTTTGGCCACAAGAGCATCGGTGAGGTCGGTCAACAAGGCCCAGCTCATGACTGGCATTCCAGTTCATCCCAAAGGTGTTTAGTGGGGCTGAGGTCAGGGCTCTGTGCAGCCACTCAGCTTCTTCCACACCAACCTGGGCAAACCGTGTGTTTATGGATAGGGGGGCACAGCCATACTGGAGCAAAAAAGAAGCTTCTTCTTCCAACAAAACTGGAAGCACACGGCTGTCTAGAATGTGTTTGTTTGCTGCGTGGGTGCAGCTGAAACTGCTCAGCTCGGTCATTTGGAGAGGCTCCACATACTTTCGGCCATCCAGTGTAGTTGTTACGCAGCTTGTTAAAACCTGGAAAACATGGTATCTGGCTTTTAAAATGTCATAATGCTTTGCCATTTTTTTTACATATATGGAAGTAGTTACAATTTGTCGGTGTCTGTACGGAAACAAACTGTGAAGCACTGCAGAGTTGAAGCTGCTTCATTTTAGCTTCTTGCCCAAGGGTTATTATGTAATCTATGTTCTTATAATGAATGTTGGTCAGTTTGTAGGTTTCCATGTGCATACCACGCAACCTTTGCTCGCTTATCTGTGGCTTGCGTGACACGTTTGGGGAAGCTGGAAGGAGATGCTACAACGTGGTCAAAGAGAGAACCAAAGAGAGAACATTTTCTTGAACTAAGGAAATATTTTATAGGGAAAAGCAACTTTTTGGGTCAGAAGAGGGGACAGTTTGTGTTTGAGGAACAGGTATTTTCATGCAGTGAGATTTCCTTAATCCACTTTTATAGATCTAATGCAATTCCCTGTGCCAGAAAGTTCCCTCGTGTAGTAAACTGAATGGTTTTGCACCTTCTAAATAGGTCTGAGTTTTTTTAAATATTTAACTGTTTAATGGCACTGGGACGGACGGACGGATGGATCAAGCTTCATTTTATTGCCATTCTACACTCGTACACAGATGTACAAGACAAAACGGGATGTAGGTTCTCCTAAACCATAGTGCACAAAACATTCAACAGACAACAGATAACTGAAAAAAGTATAACAAGCTGAAGTACACAGACAAATAGATAGAGTATGCAAGCGGGCAAATAAAAACATAAATATAAGTATAGATACATATAGACTGATAAATAGAAAGATAGGAGGACTGCACATAGATAAACAAATTAATGCAAAAGCGAACCAGTCAGTAGTGTGCAATACGGCAGTACATTTCAGTTTATTCTACTACACGGAGCTTTCTTTAAAAATCAACCAGACCCTCATGCATTTCTGATGGAAATGTGCATGCACATCCATCAAAGCATGCATGTAGATCATCTTTTCTAAAAACAATGGCCTTTATTTTATTTTTATTTCTCCTGTCACACACATCTTAAGTGCAAGTGATGGAGGTGTCTTAAAAGTATATTTCAGGAATTGCCTGTACATTCTTCACATTCTGCTGTTAAACGCACAATAGATTTCCTAATTGTTAGCAAATTCAGGGGGAACTTTTTCCTCTGTGGCAAGGCAGACGCGACAATAAATCAGCGCAGCCACTGACTGCCCGCAGAGTGAGCTCCATGCAGCTGTCACCGTCCCCGGTCTCTTTCGGTTCTAGCTGACACGGTTCGAGGTCCACCCTGAGCCAACCCGGAATCCTCCTTTTTTTTTTTTTTTTTTTACACGAACGGTCATATCTATCAAAGCGACGAGCAGCCGTCAACCTATTGCGGTGATTGATTTGCCGTGCACATATTCCCACGCGTGGCCCGCGCCCTGCGCTCTGGGTGAGGCTTGCGAGAAGGGCCTCATTTCAGGTCTTTAGCCTAGTGCTACCGCTGTGATTTTTTTCCCCCTGTTCTCCCAGTGGTCTTGGCTCACATTATTAAAGTTGCAGAATGATGGATACCAAGGAGGCCACAGTCTTCAGGGTATCCCTGCCAAAAAAAAAAAAAAAACAAAAAAGAATCCAGTCTTTCATTCCTCGCTAAAGAGTACAGGTGCTGGTTAAAGCCTATCGTCTGCTTGGCTGCGTAAATAAGTTCCGTTTTCTGCGCGTAACCTTATGTGTCTCGTGAAAGGTTAGCGTCCCATGGTTATGTGCCTCTGTGCCATATGGTGGTGCTCTAATTCCAGTGATTGCCTGTGCGTCTAAGCACAAAGAATAAGGCTCTCAGAGGCAGACAAAGAGGGATATACAGGAAGATACGGTCAGAAAGGATAAAAGACAATTAACCGACGGGATGTTATAAATGGCTTACATGACTTTGTTCCGGATCAATCTTGGCTCATCGTTGAAGAATGCGGCTCCTTTCTCAAGAAAGCATATTTAAAGATTCAAAATGAGCTAAATAAATGAATAAATTAATATCTCGAGCTTTTGTTTCAACACTTTCATTGTGCAATTCTTTAAATAATTGTATATGAGCAAAGACTTACATTTTTTACTTGTTCTTTAGTCAAGACGAGACAAAAAAAAGAACAGAAGTTTTTAGCTGAGCTGGTTGAAGAATAACGGACTGTAACTAAATTAGCTCAAATGGGCAAAATTGTGATCGCTCAGAAAAATATCAGCGAAATTATGAGAATCCCAGCTAGCTGCCGTGCTCCCTTTTACTTCTGTTCCTTCTTACTGAGTTTGGTTATAATAATTAAAAATTTATACAGCCCCTCATACTCTGATGCTCACCGGTACATTTCACATACTGTACACTGCATTTATAGACAAGTCGGCTGATTTTGCAGACTCTTTTGAAAACTTCAGGTTTGGTTCATTTTTTTTTTTTTTTTTAAAGGACGCAGCGCAAGCACAACACATGAGGGAAATAGACACTACTTGACATTTTACAACCTGGGGTGAAAAAAGAAGCTGAGATGCAATTCTGTACTGCATCTGTACTGGCATCTGTCTGCTCAAAGCCAAAGTCCATTGTTTAAAAGTCCTTTGCAGAGTATGCTAGGACAGTTTGCAAATTTCTCAAAATTGCATCAGTTATTGTTATTGACTTGAAAAAAAAATTTGAATTTTAACAAGAAACATCCTATCCGACATTTAGGTTGACCGGCTTAAGTAGTTGTCTATTTAATCGGTATTAATTCTCCTTTTCGGTGACGTCTTCCTATTTTATTTTTTAATATATATATTTTTGTAAAATAAATTTTGTTCGTTTGGTTAGAGCAGAATGGCAAATGGCAAACCGATGACAATTGCTGCAACTGATGTCACGTTGTTGTCTTTCCCACAAGCACTGACTTTTGCCCCAAGTATTTTTGTGTTATTTAGCAGTTTTTCAGCTTAAAATTATTTACTTTTACATTTGCTTTCAGTCTTACCTTTTCTGCCCACCCAAGTTTGCAAACAAACCAACATTTTGTGCCAAGGTGAACAGTTCACAGCCACCCGCTCTCTACTATCCCGGGTCTCAGATTTAAAGCACAAGCACACTTGACCGTGTCTTAAAATATTTTTTCCCGCCCTTTTTTAAAACGCGAGCCGTATGTGGCCTCCTGCGGCCTTGTTTATTTCGCCGAGAGCCCGGACTGCAGAGAGGGAAGGCTGTAATGATGGCGCAGGGTGGTGAAGTGAAGCAGCGCGGGGCTTCGGACGGAGAGCCAAACAGAAAAGTCCAGAGGCGTCTCGAACCCCGCGGCGCTGTTCTGCGCCGGGGCCCCATGACAGGGGCCGGGGGCAGAGAAGCACGGAGGCCTGTTAAGGAACTGCTGGCCTGTGCACTTCCACCAAGTCTGTCTTGATGACAAAAACAGCAGGACTGTTACGGCTGTTTGTTTCGCCGAAGCACCACAACAGAACCGAAGAATTCACCGGAACAAGTAACTTGCTGGTCACTTCGCTAGGCAAAAAAAAATGGCATTTTCCAGGCTTTTTTTGCACAGGATTCTCCAAGCCTTTATACATTAAAAGCATACATACTGTGTACTATAATATTACTGTATACATTTATTGTATTATTGTATTGTATTGTATTCATTGCATAACAAATGTCTGACTGAAAAAAGTTCTGATTAAGAAATCCTTTAATGGCAGTTATTGGAAATATTTTCATTTAATGTCATTTTGAGTATTTTTTGCAGTTTCCACTTCAGTTCTCTAAAATTAAATATCTAAAAAGCTAAAAAAAACAAGAACAATTTTTTTGTGCATTTTTTGCTTTCGATTTTTTGTCCCGATCATAAATAAACTATGATTCCTCCTAAAGCCGTTTCAGGTAAACCGTATTATGATGACGATAATAAAATAGTCGCTATGATCTCTGTGACACTGCTATTATGATAAAGCTTTCCACGGCGTAACGTCGCGCACAGTGTTAACATGACTGTATCTGTAAATGCTTAAACTGTGACATTGCAAAGCCGCGTTACAATGGAGGCAACACATTTCATTGTCATAGCACTGCTACGCTGTTATTATTGCGCAAATGAATGAACTTGAACTTGAAACCTTGAAACCTTAAAAACATGTGGTTTCTGCAATCTCTCAGTGTGAACAAGGTTTGGTTTGAAATGGTTTTGAAAGTAAGAAAATACATCACAGTTAAACAGCGTGTCGTCCAAAAACAAAAAAAACAAAAAAAAAAAAAAACAATTAGTGTTGAAATTGGCAGCGATGGAGAGGTGAAAACTTAAAGGTTTCATGAAACGGAGAAACCAGAAGGCGCCTAAATATTGTGACAAAACAAATATTTCCTTTTTCAAACTGCGGGGCTTTTTTTCCCAGTGTCTTCCTCTGCGGAAGACACCTGTCACATAAAAATCGTGCCTTTCGGGCCGTCTCCAGCTCTCCGCATCAAAGTTGCTCCGAGTCTCACAAGTGGCGGGCTGCTTTGAGGTAAAACAAAAAAACCTGTCAGCCATGCAGGTGACACGTTTTTTTCAGCTAACAAGAAAATCACAACTCCGGGAAGTGTTGCATTTTATGCCAGCTACAATATGACAGTTCAGCATGTAAAAAATTGTAGGAGTGGAAAGAGGGGGAAAAAAAAAAAACAACATGACACATTTCCAAACATCTGAAGGCGTGTCGGGCGCTCAAGGGATTTTGCTACTGTCACAGACCCGAAAGGTCACCGGCGAAGCTTTGAGATGCTGCGTTGGATCGGCAACGCACTGCAGGCTGTGGGTCTGGTAGGAGTCTTCGCCACTGTTCCTCGGAAGATGAACGAGATTTGACAGGCCGGCTCCGAGTTCAAAATGTCACGGCCTTATTAACTCCGAGATAAAATGACCTCCGTACGCCCGGCGTCCGAGATCCTTAGCTGGGGTTCGCACCACCTGGATTTCCACTTCAGAAGCCCGAACGTAGAGTCCTTCCTGGCACGCTTTCTGTCCCTCTCACTTCCTTAAGTTCACAGCTGATGGAATCCAGACGTGGGTGAAATTCAGCAGGGTCCCGCCGAGCTGTTTGGCGCGGCGCTATCGATAAGAGCAAACCGAAAACCTGGCTGCGGTTTCTCCAGTGGATGAAGTACGGGGGTCCGGGCAGGTGGGTGCGGATGGCGAGGCAGGGAGCAGCTGAGCGGTTCGTTCCTTTAAAGTCTGCCCCTGCGATCCATGGATCGGTGACCTGTCCCAGTATCTTGTAAACACCAAAGATGACACCTTTTTGTGAGCGGGAGAGAAGGAAATGTTTAAAACTTTCTTGCACTCCTGTCTTGAAATTGGCCCTGACCAGGCATTCAGTGTGAGCCAAAATCTGCCATGCAGCCTTCCTTCTACAGAACAAAATCTGCGCAGGTCTATAGTTTCTTCACCGTCTCCGGGTAACAGATTATTTTCAAACTGGATTGCGTGCTTTAAGCCAGTATTATATTTATTTATTTGTCTGTGTTGCACTTTTATTTACCTGACTGTATAATCTGCCCACGTGATGTTGACATTTCACAGGGCTTTACAGACTTGGCACGTGTGGCATGGCTCATCCATAAGCATTTGGGTCCAAGGACATTTTAGGCAATGTCAGGAACAGAAGCAGAGATTCTGAGCACGTTTGAAAGCATGTACACTGCAAAATCTTGAATCGTGTAATACGAGTAGGTTTTGCTCTAGTTGACGGGGCCATGTCCGCCTTCCCAATTCAGGGCCTTTCGATGTCTGTGAGTAAGAGGCAGGAAAAGATTAGACACAAGTTTTGCGTTCAACTCTATTTCAGACTGGAAGAAGTCACTCCTGTTAATGTAAAGTTAATGTGAGAAAAGTCCAACAGGAATTAATTATGATGGTTTATAATATTTCTTCTTCTTAAGGTATTTTCTTGTCTTCATGTTGCTTGTTACAGAGTTTATTATTGCCTATTGTGTATACTCTGTATTGCCATTTCAAGTTCTTTTTTACAGTTTCATCATCGCAGTGTAGACACTACAGCATCACTAGAACACCTTTCATTTGGCAAAGTGTTGTTTTTTTCTGCGAGGCAACTGACACGTCCAAATGATTTTATTATTATTTTCTTTTCCCAGAAACAAACAATGAAATGAAAGGACTGTGCAGATATTAACTGAAGTACATCCAAGCATAGAGCACAGGGCAGGGTACACCCCGAACGAGACGCCAGTTCACATTACAGCAATTTCACAAGCATTCACATGCATCCACGCACATACACACATTGTGAGTAATGTACAGTCATAAATCCACCTGAAACACACGTCTTTGGACTGTGGGAGGAAACCAGAGCAACCAGAGGAGTGGAGAACGTGCAGGCTCCGCACAGCAGCCAGAGCCAGATTCAAACCCAGTCTGTACCCACATCCCAGGAGAAGTTATAAAAAGCCCATGTTTGTTTAAAATAATGAGGTCTCTTACTTGAAAGTTGCACTTAAAGTCCCACTGTATAACAAGTCAGAGTTATGTGTGAACCCTTCTATGCTCTTCAGCGTTTTAATTTTCACTTCACCATAGCAGTTTTTAACCCATGAAGAATGTTATGCAAGAAAAGCAGGCATCAACATTTCAATGTTCAACAATTTTTTTCTTTTTTTCTGCTTTCTCGGTTATTCACCTCCGAGCAATTTTTCTACGCGCAGTGATGTTTGATAGATGGTTCCGTAGGTTTTGAATTTAAGTCGAAGCAGTACTGAAATCAGCGCTGTTATCTTGTCTAACAGTAGTTTACCATAATACAAGTGGTGCTTACAAAGAATATAAATGAAGTAATTTTGTTGCCCCCCCCCATCTGTCACAAGAAGAAGCATTCTTCTGACTGCCGTAGCTGGCACATCTTCAGCTGAGTAAACGGTCCATTGTGTATCTTGTCTGGGCAGTAGGGAATCTCTCTCCTCTCTCCAGCATGTGCTTCACCAAAAGGCTGTGGAATTACCCTTTTATCAGCCATCCCATACAGTATCACTGCCCCCCCCCCATCCCTCCCAAATCGCAGTCAAGCCAGCCTGATAGGGATTAGAGATGAGCAGAGCTCTCAATGTGCTTTTGGGCCAGTATCATAAAAGGATGAGTTTGCTGTGCCATTAAAATGAAATATGGATCAAAAGAAGGAAAAAGGGGGAAATGCCATGTTGTTCTATTCTACTCAGTAAGGGCCTCTTCTGGCTACCAGCAATAATAATTATGGCTGGACTGTGTATGAAGGCCTCTGAGCCGGTTGCACGCTGGCTGCTGCACTTCGAGGCCGGAATGTCGCGCACATTTCTAAGGAATTGCCGGGATTCCGGCCACGCGGTTAACGGCCTGGCCCGACCCGTTGTTTTTCCTTCCTTCCAGCCCGGATCAAACGCCTCCCATCCTCCCTGCCATTACGGCTAAGCGGAGTCCGGAAAGGGCTTCTTTTCAAACAGGAACGCGAGCGCGGCGCGGCTGAAGGGACGCCCGTTCCGGCAAATTCCGATCGCCGATGCAGTTGCTCGCAAAAAGTTGTTCTGTTAAATTCCATGAAAGCGCTCGTTGCTGAGGCAACACCGTGACGCAGGTTCCTCGGGAAAGCCGATCTGGTGCAGCTCACCGCTTTTTGGCACGCGGAACTTTTTTGATTTATTTGCTGGTTTTGTTTGCTTTCACATACAGCTACAGCTTTCTCCTGCCAGTACTGTATTTAATGGGAAAAGAGGGTAAATGAACAAGGTAAGCAAGTCAGAGCTGTCATTTTTGCAGACATGGTCAGGCTTTGATGATGTGACCTTTGGGCAAGCATGTTTCTGAGCCAGCAGCCAAGTGTCACCCTGTGTCATGTCTCAGCCCTGTGCTTTCTCCACTTCAAGCACGCTGGTTGTAAAGGGGGCCACCTGAGCATGAGCTGTAAGCAGGCAGGTGACATGTTAATAGCTGAAGAACATAATGTGGCCAATAATGCCACTCTGTCACCGTGTCTGTAGCACAATGTTTACAAGAGGAGCAAGTAATGCACGGTGACACGCACTTGAAAAAAAATGAATTCGATGCCACCGTCTCATTTGCTGTAAATTTTCACATCTTTCATGCACAACCGGTGCGCCGTGACCTGCCTCTCAGCTGCCCCCCCCCCCCCCCATGCGAGCGAACAAGTCTTTTGAAGCAGAAGGCAGCAGCGGAGAAACCTTTCACAGGCCCAAGGCTTCCAAAGCTCATTTCTGTCGTGCGAAGCGAAACACGAGCTAAAAAAGGGTAAAAAGGTTCATGCTGCGATTTCTGAAAGTCTCACTTCATTTTGCTCGGCGGAGGCAGATGTGGCATCGGCTCGACGGTTCAATTAATACGAGCCGGAGGTGCCGAGCGAAAAGCAGACGTGCGCTCATATGATTATGTATTTACAGTTTACAAAACGATTGTCATTAAAATGTGTCGGAGGTGGGAGTCTGCGTGGCATCCAGGGAGGAACTGGAGGTGTTTGACTCGGTGAAAGTTTGCCAGGTTGCCATAGAAACGAAACAACAGATTCAACTTTTGCGCGGCGCCGCGATGTTGAAGAATCAGCGCTGCGCACGTATTTGCCAGAGTTACATAAATTCTTACCCTGTGTTTATAGAGAATGGGGAATCGTGCTTCAGAACAAGTGTTATAAATGTGACAGTCAAGAAACAGAAAATCGGGGAACTCGAACACATCAGAACTTGTCAAAATGAGTCATCCCAGACTTGAACCGTTCAATAAAAATACGCGTAACTCGAAAGCTTATCAATCGGCGCAATATGTTTGAATTGGTACGTATGTAATCCATGAATTTAAATAAAGATGGACCGCAGCTATGTCCGCACAGTTTTACAGCAGTAAAATTCACCGTGTGCGTTAGCTGTTTTTGATAGCTGCGTATTTTGCTAACTTAGACATCTTACGTACGCTGACATATGCGATGCGGACATTATAAACTGTAGGTGCTTAGAAAAGTAAACATCCGATCAATACCGAACAAATGTAAGCAAGTAGGCACATTTCACTCATTCTTTAACAAAAGCAATATTCTTTCAGCAGTTTCAATGACGCTGCAGGATGAACACAGGGGTCTTGGTTTACAGTTTTGCACCGAGAATTGTTTGACTTAGCATATTGTGTAAGTCCACTATTTGTGTGAGCTTTTTCCTGCGCTTTGCCTCTGGGCTATGATGAGCCGCAGGAATTTCTTGTGCACTTCCCCTCCGCTCTGCAAGTCCTACCTCTGCCTCCCTCACACACACACACAAGGGTCTCAGAGCAAAGACCAAACACTAAAATGAGAAATGTGCTCCCTAATTCTGGAACATTCTCAGTCTCCTTCGGCCTATATTTAGTTTGGCAATACAGGTCAAATCCCATTACAAGAAATTCCGAGGGGGCACCCTAATAATTTTGCTTTACTAAAAAGTCTGCGGAATATTATAGCGTTGCTTGAAAACAGATTTCGTCTTAGTGAGATTAGTAATGGAATTTATAGTAACAAGATTTGCCCTTTATTGCGTCTGAGCTGTTTTTAAATTAGCACGGTGGCTCAGATGCGAGGGGGATCATTGGGGAAATGAACGCACATGGCGGAATATGAATTCGGACGCCCGTGACTGAAATGGATGCGGACGGCCGAATGCGAATTTGAATGTCGACGAGGCCGGCGTCCTAAGGACGCAGCAGCTCTCCGCTTTGGCCACACCGGCAGCTGCTTGCCGGCGGCTCACATTTTACTCAGGGACCACCGTTCATTGCTATGCGCTCTAGTTTCATAATCTTCAGTTAACAAAACTGTCATGAAAGGAAGTCACTTCTGAAAAATGTGCTATCTGGTTTATGAACGATGGGAAAAGTTACTGCTGGAATTTGTTTTTCTGTCCTTTAGACAGCAGTTAACACTTATTTTCTTACACTTAGTCTTCACACAAGTGTCCAAACCATTTATATGTTTTTACCCAAGGGCTGCTGTGAAACACGGCATCAATTACTGTGACTAACATTTTCAAATGAATTTTTAACACCATAAATAGCCCTTGTTCTTCCTTCACTGGGGCAGCCCATAGGCTGTTTTTGAGTTAGATCTGAATGTCTCTTGTAAAGGCTTTCTTAAGCTCGGTCTAACATTACCACCCACCTGTGGTGCACTAGGGCAAACATTTTGCAGGCGTACTATGTGAATTTTCATAAATATTCATCGAAATATTACAATACCATTGATCATTGTCAAGTTGGGACTCCCGTGCTTGTGAACAGGAGCTGGCGCATAACTTTTTTTTTGAAAAACAATTTTTTGCTAACCTACAACCTAACATTTTCTTCATATTTGCTTAGTTTTCTCAAATCACTGGTAAATGTGTAAAAGTTGTTTGCTTTGGCTGGTGGTTTGGATTCGGGGGTAAGTGTGCAATGGGCCCGAAAAGCAAGATGTGCCTCTCCTGTCTGAGGATGACATAAGGGCGGACGCACTCCTTTGGCTGCAGTTTCCAAGGCATTGTTGCAAAGAAACAGAAGAGGTCATTTTTCCACAGCCTTGACATAACGGCGAAGGTAGGGATCCTCCGGCCACCGGTTGCCGCCCATGGGAGTTCACCTGGAAATGGTGAAATGGTGGCGAACTGGGATTCATGGGCAGATGTGGGGATTTAATCACTGCAGTCTCTCCAGCCTCCAACGTGAGTATTATTTCGCTGCCAACAGATCTGGTAGAGGGGGAAAAACAGATGCCAGGCTCAGAAAGCCTCAAGCCCTACTTTTTTTACACATTATTTCAGCTTGCTTACAAGCAACTTGTAAGATTTTTCAAACAAGGCAGCTGGCAATTCATAAATACAAAGGAAGGAGGTGCTCCTATGTGCTTTCAGAAGTATATTATTATTATTATTATTATTATTATTATTATTATTATTATTATTATTATCATCGTTGTTCTTGTTGTTTGTCTCTTTATTCTTTACACTGCTTTAGCAACTCTTTGCCCTACATGACTTGTACCGATATAAATTATAATAATAAAAATGGTGAATGCAGCTGGAGTTTGAGGTAAACGTCAAGTATCTGTCTCAACAGTACAACAGTATTTCATTCGGCATATCCAAGTGACACCTCAATGTCTCATCGGAAACAAATTTTATTCTGGAGGAATTTCAAGACTGAAACAGCTCGGCACTGCGCCGATTCCCAGCAGCGTGACACTGCAGACCTTTTGCGGTGAACCCTCAGTCACCGGAGTCATCTTCAGCTCCCAAATTGTTCTGGAAGGAGAATAGCATTGGATTTGTCTTGGGCTGTTTTGTCCAAACTGAAGCACAGATGGGATAATGACTTTACAAACAGCATTCTGATGAGAGGAGGGGAGAAGGAATCGTATGTAAAATGCACAAAGGCTGCATAAACACATTGAGGCCCGCAGCTGGAACAAACTAAAAAGATGTTTAATAATTTAGAACCAAGCAGGCAGGGCCTGTGCAGCTGTTGTGTGCAGGGGACCATGAAAGGCTTCTATTAGACAGCTGGCTCCGTCTTTTCCCCCCGGTCGCCGCGTGGCGAGGAGACGGGCGGATTCAGCACAGGCCAATCCCAGCCACCCTCGGCGCCATCTGCCGCCTACGCCTCAGCTCCCGACTCTCTGGGAGAGGGAGTAAGGGAGAAAGATGGGTAAGGAGGAGACGAGAGGATGAAGAAGGGGGCCAAGCAGGAATGTACCCGGCAAAAAAAAAAAAAAAAAAACGGAAAATGTACGCTCACGTAAACATATGTCTACAGGAGACTGGCGCTGCTGGCCAGCCCCTCGTACGTCTGGTGACGAACTGCCAGTAAGCGGATCCTGTCACATCCTTGCCGGAGGGTGCGTTTTGCACTTGACACATTTTGCGGGAGCACACGGTGCAGCAGGGCACAAAGCGGCACTCGCGCGTAATTGGCCGAATTAGCGGGGCCTTGTTTTTGTTGTGTCCCCCCTCCCATCCCGATTAGCATACAACACTACCGGGGGGCGAGAAGGGTTTGGAGGGATGAAAGAAGGAGGGCTGAAAGGAAGCCATCGGGGACTTTGAGTGGGCAGGTGAAGCCATGTTTGTCCATCAAAGAGGAAGGATGCACCATCCCAGCTGAGCTGGCTGCCATGCAGATAATCGCCAGCAGTTGGGGTTGGGGGGGTTTGCACTGGTGAATAGTTTTGCTCTCACAGTGCTCACATTTTAAAGCCTCATTTAGCGGCTAATAGCCCTTATTCCACATGCATGTGAACCTTTGCGAGCTTCCAAGGTGTTATTTTTAATTAAAATTCTACACTATTTCTAACATGGTTTCAGAAATCGGTGCTGGATTATTCAGTTGTCACTTGGGTGGTGATAAAATACTTGCACCAAAAGATGACCAGTATTATATATGAGGAAAAAAAACTGTGGAAAACTGTGTTATCTGCACTTGAAAAGAGTTTGCTATATCTACAAATTATATTTTATAATATAAATATAGAAATATAAGGATTCTGATTTTTAAATGCAATGATATAACCATTTAGTCACTCATCCACATCAGTTATCAGTTGTTTGTATCAGTCAGGATCATACATTTAATCACAAAAAATATTTCTTTGTCAGTTGAGCTTAATCTTTTAGTTAAACTTTTTGGATGAACTGTTGTAGTATGTACTGTAAGTTAACTCCCAATGTGAATAAATAAATAAATAAATAAATAAATAAATAAATAAATAGTGTGCATGTGACTATATGTACTGTAGCGGTATAGTAAGAGTACTATGGTAGGAGTGGGATTTAAACTAGAGCCGTAAGATCGCAAGTGGAAAGGCCGAAGCAGTGCGCTGTATGCAAAAGGTGCAAGTCCAAAGAGTGCAAGAAGTTTCCCTTTTCCTTGCTTTCCACAGGCTGCACACCCAGAGTCCGACAGCCAGGGAGGATTTTGAAAAGGGGAAAAAAGTTCTGCGCCAGTAGTTAATATTTCAGTAGCCAGGGGCTATCAGATGGTTTGGCATAAAACAGAGGACCCTTTTGTTGCTATTAAGATGCACTTTTACACTTAGGCTCTGTGTCTTCATCATTAATTATATTTTATTTAATTCCCAAGCTCTCTCTTCTTTTCTTTTCATTTCTTTGGATTTCCATGACTGCCGTTCTGGGACTGTCCAATGGTGTCCTACTTAACTTTTCATCTTCTTTCCTGGGATCTTCCGCTGTGATGTCTTATTACTGATCATTCAGAACCAGCACACCCTGTACCTCCACGCTTTCCAAGGTAACCACTTGCCACAGAAGTAAAAAGTAATTGTATCCCCCAAAGACACAAATGGTATGTAATTTGAATGTGAAATAAGTAAAATTTCCCCCAACACTTTTTCACATTTTCTTTTACCTGCATATTAATTTTTAATTTGGCCACAAGACACATTCTTTTTTCTTTATTAACTTACTTTACAAAGAAAGTTTTATAAACCTGCAAGTTTTGTTTACCTCATGTACAAAGTTGAATCAAAACTTGAGAATTTATACATTGCAGCGTCCTTCTGAGAATATCACGGAAGAATATAGCACATTTGCTTGAGAGAAAAAAAAATCTGCCGGAAACATTATAAATTGTTCCACTGAAAGAGGGGCTATGCACCTCTCTTCATCCTTGAGGTTGCAAAGTTGAAAGTGTAGGAGAGGTCTTTGACAAAAGCTAACCTTCAACCAAGGTTATCGACTGACCTCTGGTCACAAACATCTAAAATAGTTTAGGCTATTTTCTGCAGCCTTCATTCAAAACATTTGACAGAATACTTAGAATTGAAAAAAATGTTAAATATTTTTCAGGTATGCAATGCATTTTTTCCCCTTTTCCCTGCTAGGTAACATGTTTAAGCACCTTGGTCACATGAGATTGCTGCTATTGGCACCATGAACTTCTCAAAGTGGCCATTCCACTCTATCTGCAACTCCAGGGATCAATACTTTACCAAACAGAGGCCGATGTGTCTCCAGGGTGATCGCTCACAGCTACCGGTTCGGGAGGGGTTCAGATACCGCAGTCTCCCAAAATCAAGAAACAGGAGCGCAGTGGTGGGATTGCGAAGTAGAAAAAAAAAAACGAGAGAATTTCCCTCTTGAAACAGCTTAACCCTGGCATCAGTAGTATGAGTTTGGCTTTTATTTAAAATTATTCCCATGTTTTATGGTATTTGTTTACTTAAACACAAAATTGTATGTGCATGTAAAATGTTTGTTTATCATAGTATAGCACTTTAGTGAGGCCTCCATGGCAACAGAAGCAGTTGCTCAAATACAAAAAAGAAAAATCGAGACCCTAAAAGAGCGCCATGATTCCAGTATTTGCAGGTGTTTTGGGTGATGGTCAACTGGTAACCACTCCCACCCCTGGTGCTGACACCCAGACACAAAAAAATGGGTTCCTTATGGTTATGCTTATGCTATGGTTGCTAAATGGTTGCTTCCCTTAGGTCCCTTTTCCAAGTAGAGCAAACTTTTATGAAACCTTTCACTAAAAACAAGGATGCGGCATAATTTAAAGGTCCTTGTTTAAAAAAATCACTTGGGCATTGTGCAATACCAGATTCCTCATTCGAATTGAGCAGAGTGTTTTGGGTCATTTTGCTGCTGGGTATGAGGCTTTTTATCTCTGCCAGGTGCGCACGTGTACAGCGCAAGCAGATCTTTCAGGCCGGTGGTCTCACATCTCCTCCTCCACTCAGTCTCATGGCCTGGAACCAAGGCCATTGAATCTGCCTCTCCTGGGTTCCTGTCTTGGTCCCAGGGGAAAAAGCCCCTCGGCCGCCGGGGGGAGGGTGGGGAGGGGACAGTTACTGTTTCAGCCCCTGCCCTCTAGTATGGCTGTTTATTGTTACTACGAGAAGGTCCTATTTCATTCTTCTCAGAGTTTCTGGTAGATCAGCCATTAGGTCTGTTTGTCCTTTTGGTGCCTGGCATGTGAAAAAATAAGCCCCGTGAATGTTTAAGTCAGTCAATGTATGTGCTTATGTGCCTTTCTGTATAGATTGGCTAAATCATAACCCCAATTTCTCAATAATTCCATCAGCGATGTCTCATTCGGTGAAAACCGAGAGCCAATACGCACGTGCATGCTTTTATTTCAATCCACATTGTATAGAACTCCGAATACCGGTATGCAGTCATGTAAAGAGTGGGTCGATGCTCTTGGGTTTTGGGGGTGGGGAAACGTGTCTGTGTCGAAAAGAGGAAGCACACTAATGGAAAACAAATGGGAAACAAGGAAAAACCATTTGACCACCCATCAGGCTGTGTCCCACCGTAGCAGATAATTTCCCCCAGAGTTGTTTAATTTCACATTCATATTTGTTGTGCCAATTTATTTCTGGTGTTACAAACAGGACTGTAGGACAGCCATTGAAAGTAATGACTTTCTCTACCCTTGCTTAGTTCTTCTATAATACTACAGTTTTTATTTTTTTTAAATCTGCAGACGCTTGAGGAACAACCATCATTTTAATTTTTTATACATCACTGTCTAAAACGAAGTACAAAAGTATGTACTAAGTAGGTAAAAAAAAGTCTCCATGCTCTCAAGAAATGTGTCTTAAAATGACCATTTACTTAAACTACATTATACATATATACAACATAGCAAAAAGTATGTGAACCCACCCCAATGACTGAGCTATTTCAGCCACACTCACGCAGCAAATGAACACGTTCTAGATAACCGTGTGCTTCCAGCTTCATGGCTACAGTTTGGGGAAGAAGAAGGTTCTTTCTTGCTCCAGCATGGCTGTGTCCCCCTATCCATAAACACACGGTTTGCCCAGGTTGGTGTGGAAGAAGTTGAGTGGATGCACAGAGCCCTGACTTCAGCCCCACTGAACACCTCTGGGATGAACTGGAATGCCAACCATGAGCCAGGCCTTGTTGACCAACCTTACCGATGCTCTTGTGGCTGAATGGATACAAATCCCCACAGCCATGCTCCAAAATCTGGAGAAAAGCCTTCCCAGAAGAGGGGGGACTGTTATGACAGCAAAGGGGGGGGCAACTCCATGTTAATACCCATGGGTCTGGAATGGGTGGTTCAACAAGAACATGAGGGTAATGCTGAGGTGCCCACATACCTTTGTGCATATTTTGTTTTATTTTTGCATTTTGTATATTTATTTTTGCTATGAATTAATTATATTTTATTTATTTTTATTACATAAAAATACATACACATACATACAGTGTGTAGGGTACTGAGAAGATTAGATGAGGAATAAGAAGGGAAAGTTACGTAAACTCTTGAGGGTATTCCTATCCAGTGCCTAGGTTTTTCCTCATTTCAAATACCTTTATTATCTAAAACTTTTTTCAACCTCATTGCCATGCAAAAATGCATAAATTTTTTTTCTTTGTTTTGTTTTTGTCCTTTTCTAAACCGTGTTGCAGGTGCCTGTGAGGGGTTTGGGAATATCTGTCACTTCCTTCCAGGGTGAATTAAAATCCCCAGCAAAGGAACGTCCTTTTATTTTATAGTCTTTAATCCTTTGGCATTCAAATGCATCACTTTGATTGTTTCTCCCCAAATAACTTGAGGTTTTAAAAGTGCTCTAATCACAGTTGTCTTTGAGAAGAATGAAACATCTGAGATTGCGGAAAGTGGAAAGAAAGATGGAGAGCAAAATTTTTCTCTTAGGCGTGTGATTTATGCCCTAAAAATAGTTGTTTTAAGCATAAACAAAATTTTATAGATCGTCATACATCACGCACAAAAAAAATTTTCCCTGATATTTTTCAGCTTGATCACACCGCACTGTCCCCTATGCTTGCTGAAAGCCTGAGCACAGGCTTTTCGCACTGCAACCTTTAAGACACGAGAGGCAATGAAATTTTGCTTTTTTGGGAGCGAGTCCTACCTTCTGGTCACATTTTCAATTTGCGCATCATTTCAGGTCGATGCCAGTGTTTCACATGAAGAGCAAAGGAAGAGATCTAAGAGACCAGGGGAGATTAAGATTAATTTTTGTTCTCATAATACTTTAAATGCTGTACAGCACATGAGAACTGGGTCAGCGCTTTCATGTAAAACTTAAAGAACGCAAAGAAGCATCTCCACCGGTTTATGCACACGAATGCATAAAATTTCATCTTTTTAAGTTCTGAAAAGATGCTTCCATTATGTTTGTCTCATTCCAACATAATGAAATAAAACAATTTGAACTACTAGCCCTTTAAATAGCTGAATATTGTACTGGAAGCACTGTGCTAAATGACGGTAGCACAGTTGTCCTTGGGACTTATTTAGCTAACATTTATCTTTAAATTTGGCTCTTTCCTCCTACCTGCTATCCATTAGCCCCTAAATGGAAAACATGCAGTGTATTAATTGCTGGCCACCAGTTTACAACAAAATCCAACAAAGGTATTCAGGTATTCATTACTAAATGTGATGGTATGTATTGAACACAAAATCTATGTTAAAACAATTCTATAATAATTCATTCAATTACGAACACATTGGTTTCATCGGCGGACAAAGATGTTTCTGCACAGACTCATGTGTGGCTGAGGACAGTGATGGCTTTTGTCCTGCGGTCTAAGGAGAACACGATGGCACATCTGTGAATTCAAAGAAGGATACGGGGCCGCGTGCCCCTGGTCATCGTTGACAAGCGCTCAAGGGATGTCAAACACTGCACTTTGATTTCAGACTTTTGCTCAAAGGCAGACATGAGGCCTTTTGGAAGCTGCTCAACGATAGGGTTAACATCTTCACTTTATTCTGCGTAATGGGTAGTAGTTATTTGACAAGCGTTGAGGGGTGAGGGGGTGAAGGATTGTTGTCCAAGGGTCCATATGATGATTTAACACCAGGGCTGGGGAGAGAGGATAACTGAGAACCCCCTGCAGCAGTAGGGATTAAGCCTTGAATTGCTAATGTTGCCCTTAATGCTAATACCCGCAGAAGACCTTAGGTTGCCTCACAGGGCTGTAGCAACACCTGAGCAATAAAAAAAGATGGGCATACAGGCCTCCAGATCTTTTCTGGGTAGTTTTGAGCAAAGGAGAAAAATACACATTCGCTCAACTGAATTATCTGTGTATCCTTGTAAGAGTGGAGTTATTTAATGTTTAAAATACGATGAATTAAATGAATATTTATGAAAATTCACACAGCATGGTACAGTCTAACTTCTCTGTGGTCTGCAGTGCTAATTCCACTTTATTTTTTATCACATAAAAAAGAGGAGGCAATGTCATGACAATGTTTTTTTCCAGAAATTCAAGTCCAAGAGTTTTAATAGACATGGACTTCTAAGCTAAAGGTGGCCAACACAGTATTCCACTTACTTTTGGATAAACCGTGTCAGCTAGATGACAAAATAACTTTTAGAGGTTCAAAATGCAATCGCTATCCAAAATTTTCTGTTCCATTACATGTGTTATAAGTTTATTCATGGAAAATAAATGCAATGTGGATGAAATAAGTTGACACTGCAGACAATCTACAATCTTTGTATCTACCCATGTGAAGTATGTACAAGTACTCATATAACTTCAGTACCACAATCTTGTATATAGATATAGATATAGATATAGATATAGATATAGATATAGATATAGATATAAAGCTACACATTGCTGGCAAGAGAAAAGATATAATCCTTGCACGTAAGATGAAATGTATTAGGTCTTCTTAGTATCATTGCTGCTTACTAATGTAAATGGCAGTTATCTCCAGAGTAACTTAGCATGTAAGATTGGGAAACTTGTACACAAGTTTCTTGAGTTTTTTTTTTTTTTTTTTTACCCATCCATTCTAAAGAATACTCCAAGTACAGCAGTAGCTCAGCTTTCAGTGTAGCATATGGCAATAAAATAAATTTGTTATACCCAATTTCAATTATGAAATTTGACCTACGTCTATATTCTGGAGACTAAAAATGTGTCACACCTTGTGTTTTGGTGGGGGGGGTGAAAGTGCTTCTTCTAGGGTTTTCCTTTAAGCATCAAGTCAAGGCAGCTCTGAAAACTCTGTCAAAGATGTTTATTTGGCAACAGTGAGGAAAAAGGAAACAGCACCATATATTTACAGAGGGACTGAGTGCTTCACACAACTAATCTTCAAATATCACCACTAAGTATTTCCAGAACATCAGCCTCTCACAAAAGGCCACTGAACCACAGTAAAAAGGAGGTATTACAGACTTGCACCATGTAAGTATGGGCCACAGTATAACATGTAGTAAATCATACAGCAATATGTTGTTACATTTACCTTTAAGTTACCATCAAGTCTTATAAAAATGATCAGTCCAAACCTGGTACATGCAGAGGTCCTCTACAGGGAGTCAACTCCAGCTGAGCACAGGCACCATAGAGACAGACAAAGAAGCCTCCTAAAAATCCAGCAAATCGGTTGAGTGCCATGCAAGTAGTGCTGAAGCCTCAAACACATTACACATACGAGAGGGGAAAGTTCTGCATTTCTGTGTGACTTGGAAATGTGGCCAAGAAAGCGTGCAAACTCTAAGTTAGCTTGACAGTTTGGAACGCATGAGTGAGACGCTTGACTGTGGCTGGGCTGCGCGGGACGACTGAAGATAAAACTTAATTTGGCACAATTCGTGGCGTTTGATGCAAGCGAGCACAGAGAAAGCAAAGTCAAAGACTGAACCAATGAGTGTTTTTCTGCAGACGTTCTGTAAATGTTATAATTTAAAAGTAAATGTTCCAGGCCATTGCACAGCCCTGATGCACTTTGCTGACAGATCTCATCATTTAGTCGCCAGCTGCTTCTCTCTCCCTCTGTGCCATTTGTACTATTACTGTCTATTGTGCTTGTTCAGGTTTACTCATTGTTTCACTCTTCCTGTCTTTTTTGCATTTTGAATTCAATGCATTATTAAAATCATTAATATTCCAAAACATAATTAGCATTTTTAATCAAAAACAATTACGAGCAAACACTGCTTTGCTTTTTAGGCCATTAAATATTTACAGCTGGGTTGAAGGAATGGGAACTGAAAGTTGAACCTTTCCTGCAACCATTTGTTAAAGTTCCAATGTTTTACATACCGTGTGTTTGCCAGTATAACATATTGACGCGCTGTCGTCCTCTTATGACGTACTTGGCATACAACCCTCACTAATAATGGCTAATAATAGCAATGGATACATAAATAAATGACAGTAACAAACGTTTTAAAAAAGGGAAAGGGTGAAAATTGTAAATGAAATGCATTTCTAACAGTTTCCAAGAAATCAGGTATGTGGATGAGCATCTTATAGCTAATAAAATTGTATACATGAACATTTTTTTATGTACATTGTATTGTACCTGTACAATACATGTACGACAATCGTGCAAAAACATATACAGTTCTTTGACACAATTGAATGCTTACAGCTTATACTGTAGATGAAATTGTTTTGAAAAGTCATGCATACATCTGTGACACTGCATAAGGTGAACTTAGTATGAGACTGTGTACTAAGACACAATGGCAGCACCCTGCCAGCAGCCATCTTCTTGTGCCTCAGACAGTGTTCGTTGCCGTCACAAGCATTAAACATATCCTCAGTGTCATGGCTCTGTGCAACACCAGTTGTTTTGTGATGCTATTGTTCTGCATTACTCTGCGTTGTGGTATGAATGAGAGATGCTCTTGTGTGGGGTTTTGGGTGTGAGTTCAGTTCTGTGAGATGCACAATAAAGGGAAGGTGAGAGTCACTTAACCCGCTGCATCTCTGTGTGATACAACACCCACCACCGCTGCTTCTGCACAAGTTACACCAGTGACCGATAACCTGCCATCAGCTCCGCAGCATTACTGACTTAACAGTCACAAGGGATCATGTTGGTTCTGCTTATAGCATCTAGTATACTGAGTTTACATTCCTAATATGTTCCTAAAAACAGGCTTGTGTATTTTAGCAAAACAAAAATAGGGATCCATTTGCCATTAAAAGGAAAAAAAAAAGATTGTCTGTAATTTAACAAAAACTTATTTAATAAGCTGTACCTGCTTCACTTTTCTGGATGACAGGCTTCACATTTCTATAAATTTAACAAACAAAGTGAATGAAGCTCAGTTATATCAAATGCTCTGCTTAAGTTAGGGTCTCACATTTTGAAGAGGAATTTGGTAACATGCTGAACCCCATAAACATCAGTTTCACATTTCAAACCTTTCACATTATGGATGTCACAATAAAATGTGCTTCAGCAGTTGTTAGAACTAAGAGCTGTGAAATCATATTTACAAAAATTTTAGTGTTTGACCTTAGCTGATCAGAGTCAGGGATGGGTAGTGAAACACAGCACATATGTACCTCAATTTTATGAACTTGACTAAAACTTAAAGTCAGCGCTTAACCCCGAAGTCTTGTTATGTCCACTTAGGGCATCATAATCTATGTTGGTAGCACAGCTTAATCCCTTGGTTTATTGTCAGGTTGAAATATAACATGAACCTGAAACAAACCAAAAATTTCCTATAAGAGATTTATTCTATTTTCAAAACAGCTAATTCAAAGCAAGGTTTCAGTGACCCATGGTGGTGCATAGGGTGACAGAACCCAGTGTGAACTGGATCTCAGGTCATCGCCTTCATTTAATATGAAAGATCATTAAAGTCCACTTTAAGATCACGGAAAAGCCACGTCCACCACATTGAAGTACTGAGTTCTGCTTCATGGACAAACGACAGTGCCCTCTTCCTCCTGCACATCAGGCGAAACAAGAGAATGAAACCAAGGTAGCCGCTCCATGATGAAGGTTTACGTGAGAGGAAATCATTCCCTTTCACCTTAAAGTCCTTCCATATTTCTCATGGTGATACAACTGACCACGAAGAGGAGACCAATGTATTACAAAGATGTTTGTCAGCAGCAAATTGCAGTCAAAAGTCAGCCCCTAAATTTAATCTGTGAAAGTCATGGATGCAATAATAACAATTTAACCTTCTTCACCTTCTCCCACAGTGACTTTCTATTCTCTTCTATTCATACAACAATAAATAAACGGACAGAAACATTTGCGTATTTGAAAATACCTAAGTTGGATGTTTGTAGGGCGAGGTGCAAGCGTATCGATTTCCAAAAGAGGGCGAAACCGCCAATTATGGATTTTTGCAGAAGGAATTTTTTAAGTTATGTGCAAGGAATATAATTTCTCATGATAATTGCTTCTTCGAAGAAGTAAGACGTTAAAACCTTAAAAGTCCCACAAATGAGTAGTGAAATCACTTTTTGTGCTGCAAGACCTTGGTCTTTGGGCAGGCTTGCTTAGTATAGCCATGGTAACATACAGTATAACCTCTGTTTCCTGGGACCTGCAATTCCTGAGGCATGGATAAGTAAGTAGAAAATCAAAATGATAATCAATGTTATCTCCATCGAATATTAAACTGCGCACGCCCTGCACAAGGAAGGTAGCAAAAGCTTCAAGCACATTTATTACCCCACACATCCCCTGCAGTCAAAATGCTAACTTTGCATGCCATTGACATGCTAATGAATTCATTGTCCAGACAGGCCTTTAGCTCCTTCCTACCTGAAATTCACTCCTCGGATTGTGCATCACCTCTTCCGCGTTACATCTCTGAATCAAATACGTGACCTCTTCACCACTCCGAGCTCTCGGCTGGATAGAAGTGGCATAACATTAGGTTATTAATAATTTTATCTCAAATTTATACAAAATAAAGCGCATTTACGTTCATTAATAATTTATTATATTTGCATTTTTTTTTTTAAATTGCAGTATTTCTGCTTTTCTTAAAATCGCAGTGAAATCAGAAATTAGAAGCCACAAAGATCAAATATAAATATCTCCTACTCATGTTCTCTTTAGAAAACAGAGCTCTTTGAACCCATCTATTCCTAAACCCCCAAAAGCCACCACTTGCTATGTAGTGTGGTAACATTTCTCCTTTTATAGCTCTATCAGTCATTTCTGACATATTAAGTTATTTATTAGTGTAGCTTCTGTGCTCGTCCAAATAAAAAAGTGAAAGTGTAACGGAGTGAGAAATAAAAATTCTAATTTGCTGCAAGCTGGAAAATGGTTATATATAAATATAATAATATACAAACACCTCAAAAAAGCGAAACTTTTCAGGAGGACATTCAAAACAGAGTCTAGTAATATTTAATTCATTTTCTTCACTTGGGAACAAGGCTTTTAGTAGCAACAACAATAAAAAAACATATCATGGTAATATTTTGTCCAAAACACAGCAGAATAGGTATTTTTTTAATAAACCATAATGCTGAATGGCTTGTACGGTATATTTTTGCTTTATTTAATTTTTTAAATGCGCAGTTAATCCAACTGATGAATCTGTTAGCATTTATACATATACAAATGAACAAATATCTATATATTGCTTATATTCACCAGGATCTATATATGCAATAGTTCACACCTATATGTAATTGGAAATAATTTAATAGGTGAGGCTGTTTTCATGCCTCATTTTGTCATAATGATGTCATGATCTGATTTTAAAATGTAGTCGCCCCTGCAATCCCAGTCCTCGGCCCTCCTCCAGCTGTGCAAAATCCCACTAGAAGAGTTAAATTTTCAATGACAGTTGGGATCACTGGACCTGGGGCCTCATCATAGTATTAGTGAACGCTTTCCATGCGAACTCTGAGAATCGCACAAAAAAGCAAATCATTCACAGTCATGTTGTATTTTTACTGATACATGGAACAGAAATGACCATGACTTGATTTCCCTTGGTGTTCAAGTAGTGGAGTTAGATGCTGCCGCTCAGGTCAAAAAACGTGCATTTGTGTAAAGGTAAAATGTAATAAAATCATTATAAAATCCCCAAAGTTTTACTATTGAAGTGGTTGCATTTAGTACATAAGCACTGTTAGTGCTGCAGCACAGGCAGACAGGACAAAGAGTGCCATGCGCTGGCCATAGTCAAGTGGAAAAGAATATATTTTTGGATGTTCTGTAAATAGCTAGAGATGTGTTGGATAGCATAGCGGGTAACACCACTCTCTAACAGGTTCAGTTCCTGGGCCAGGACTACCACTACAATTTAGTAAGAGTCCTTGGGCAAGACTGCCTTCCTGGTAGTGTGAGAGTGACAGTAACACTGGTTTAAACAACACAGACCTGAACAATGCTCTTACAACTGTGAGCCCAATGAGAGATACCGCATACACGAATGAGAAAATTACAACCAGGAAAAAGGACATCAGCTATACTCACGGAAGAACTGCTCATCACCCAATGCTCAAGCATAATCACTCTGCTGACACAAGGTACGTACGCTCTGTGTGACACTACTATGAACCATGCGTGGCGTCACAATTCCCACTTCTCCAAGACTGAATTTATACTTTCAAAATACAGTAATCGCTCAGAATGCAAATCAAATGGATCCCTGAAAATGATATTCAGATTTTGGATATCAGATGTCTGTTTTCTGTTATCTTAAATGAAAAAAAAAAAAAATGTATTGCCACTCCATCAACCTACAGTATATAATTATTAACCAATGACTTCAGCATGGTAAAACACTGTAAGTTTTAAATACACCAGTAACCTAATTATAAAACATGTATTGTTTTCATAAATTTGCATGTTTATCACACATGGTGTAGTATAAACAGCACAGGACAGTTTACAGGTTAGCGTTGCACCAGCATTTTTCAGTTTTTTAAAAAAATGTACGCTTGTCAGATAACAATTTAAACAAACAAGGCTAACAACTTTTACTGGGTTCTCACAGAATAAAGCAAAGAAGAGAGGTTTGCTGTGTATGTAGGCGGCCGCAAAGTATTTTTTTTTTACTGGACCATGGAGGAGGCACAGGTGCCAAACAAACAAAAAAAAATAAAAAAACAAAACTCATGGAACTTTGTTTGCCTTCATACGATTTTCAGTTATGCAACAATCCTTCTTCCTCCTTCTCTTCCTCCTCTGAGGACCAGCAGGTGTCCAGTTGAACTACCCAGTCTAAACTGCAATCAATGTGATGGTGCACAAATGTGGGCAGAGACAAGCAAGCACAGGACTTGCAAGGATTTGTGGAAACAGCTGATAGGACATCAGCGTGGGTGCACACATTTTGAATGGATGAATTCATTAGACTACACAACACAGTTTGGCACAAAATACACAGCATAATTTTTCCATTACATTGCACTCTCTGGTATTGCGTGGTATTTATGTGCTTTTTTATTTTGATTTGAATTCACATTTTGTTTTGTTATTATGCTTAAGCTCTGGATTAAACAAAAAAAACACAAAAAAAACCAGAAGTTTCAGTTCAGATACCGATACTGTATAAACAGTAGGTATATAACTTGTAACTTTCAATAACCTTTATGCTAAAAATACGGACACAGAGTTCAGATACTGAGGGATTGCTGTAGTAAGTGCCGTGTGAAGCCTAATGAACTTTGCACAGAAATCTTGTATAAGAGGAACCTGTGTGGCTCGAAGAACAAAGTCACGCATAAAAGACAAACAAGTTAACAAACATGATTTTAAGCCTACAGGATGTCCAAAGGGTGGTACCAAGGCACAGCTGGTAGTTGCTTCTTTACAACAGTTGTGTTGCTCTTGTGTATGTTTGAATCTAACTCGGTCTGTCTGGGGTTCATCTTTTCCCGCATTCATGTGGGTTTCCACCAGGAGATCTGGTTTACTCCAGGAGTCGAAAGACGTGTTTCAGGATTATTGGCGCGACCGTGTAACATACACTTATGTGGTGCAACATAAGTGTAATTGGTGTGTGTAGCTACCCTGCAGCGGGCTGCTGCCACCTCGAGGGTTTACCCTCCTACTCCAGTTATACCAGGATAGGTTCTGGATTCCTGCATCCCAGACTAAAATAATAAAAAATGAATAAATAAAGTGAATAAAATCTTGAAAATTATTTCCGCTTGCCTTTCTTCATCATTAACTTTTTGTTTAATGCCGAGAATTCTTTTTAAGTGCCATAACCAACGTCATATTTTTTTATTAATAAGCAAATTAAGCAGCAAGTGATATTTTTATATTTATTGCTGCTGCACTTATTTTAAAATTTATTTCGGTAACAATAGAAAGCTTGGCTAGTTCTCTCTTCTCCAGTCGGATTTACGGTTCACTCAGTAGACGCATTTTCTCAAATTTAAGAGCCAGTGTATAAATAGATTTGCATCTCATTAATAAGTAAATGAGGAAAACGGCTTTCAAGTAGAGACAAGTACATAAGCGTAACCTCCATATTAAAAGCAGTTGCCTTTGATAAACCGCAGAGGAATAGTGACATTCAAATATGAGTCGTGCAGCTCTTGTCAGAGCCTCACATGTTCGTCTCTTTAATTACTGTGAATTTTCATTACACCCTGAGAATCTTACTATGTTGGCAGTACAAATGAGCAGCGTTCCTGGGCCACTCAGGCCTTCTTCTACATTTCATGGAAAAGGGAGTAGCACTTAAGAGGAACAAATTAACGTCTTCGGTTCTCTTTTCCTACTTTGCCCAGTCTCCTGTGTTAACGTTAAAATATTAATTCCGGCAAAGTTCAAAAAAGACAATTAAGGATATCATTTTAAATTTATTCAAAACAAATAAAAGTGCTGGGGGCGCTAGCCAAATCCCAGCACAGATCATCTGCTGTTAAGCCCAGTAAAAAGGCTTGTGTCTGAGTTAAAAAAGAAAAGTTGGTTGGTTGCTCGCTTGCTTCGTTCGTTCGTTCATTCATCCGTTCGTTCATTCATTCGTTCATTCATTCATTTGTTCATTCGTTCATTCATTTTTGCACTGCATTCAGTAACTATGAGAAATTATATGCAAAGATGGATTCAGATGGTAAATTAATTTATAGTGGTGCAGAAATTATTATTAGTAAAGCTTTTATTAGAGGATGGATGCAATACAAAGAATGTATCTCTAAAAATGCTTCTACTGTTCCTCCTCCCATCCTTTGTTGTTTGCTATTATTTCTTTCAATTTTTAGAAAGCCAAAAAAGCATAATCATAAATTTCACTCTCTGTTAACCTTTTCCTATGGACTCATAAAAATTTTGAAGCTATTGCTTTGACAATAATTTTACACCCAATAGACTGCTGAGATGTACAATGAGAAATTATTTTAAAAATGATATGAAAGCAAGAATTTTTTTTCCCAAAGAAAGTCATACAAATCTCATTCTGGTTACTTCATGGAACAATAAAGTTTAAGGTCTTTTGAAACTGGCCATTTCCAACAAGCTCATTCCCAGATTAACACCTGTCTTTGGCACAGCCTTGTGTTTGTCACCCTTTTTTCAGAAAAGTATATATACTGTATACAGATGTACAGTACAGTATACAATATTTCTGTGGACTCTACAGGAAGAATCACATTCACACACGCGTGTGTGCACGCGCACACACACACACACACACACACACACACACACACACACACACACTGACTTTGGATATGCTCAAAAGGAAATCTTCCCTCAAAGGAGACACATCCTCAAAGAAGTCTGGGAAATCTGAAATTCTTTTTAATGTCTGGATAGGCAGGGAAGCACAGTTCCAGTGACTGTTTTACTAAGCTACTAACAAGTGACCTGGTTTCCTGTGGCCACCAAGTCTGCTTCCTCAGCATACCTGAGATTCGTGTCCATGGGCCTTGCATGTGTCCTGTCTTTCCATTAACAGTACTGATGATGTGTGTGACTGCCACCCCGTTGGCAGCAATCCATACATTTTAAGGCTTGTCTGATGCCTGAAAGTAAGCTTAAGTTTATTCCATCTTTAACTCCAGTAATATCTCCGTAAGGTAAAAGTGTGTTTCCAGCTATTTCCTTGCAGTCAAAAGACCTGGGTTTGAAACCTGCACCTGCTGTAGTACCTTTGAGGGAGGTTATTTGCCTAAATCAATAAATTAAGAATACCGCTCTGTCTAAATGGGTAAACGGTTGCAAATACCACACTGCGAAACACCGTCTGTGGACAGAGGCATCAGCTAAATAAAGGTTAATATTTTTTTTTAAATATTACACAAAGGTGTTTTTAAACCTCCAGCCTTTAACTTGCAAGCTTGCTAATGCTTCTGGTGGAATAACTGTTTTAAGTTACAGGTTTCTTGGATCATTGATTAACTTTGGATCCCAGTGAGGTCTGGGTGGTAAAGTATAACTGTGAAGCGGTTTGCACATGCAAAGTATAGGGGAGATAAAGCACAAGGAGTACAGTAGCTAACTGGGCTTTATTAAATTTACACTCTTGTGGAGGAGTGATGTGTGTGATGTCGAAGAGCATGAGGTGGAATAGCACAGGAAGCCTCCAGATGTTGTGCTATAAAGAGATATCTGGGAAAATCACTGCAGACACCACATGTGCAAATGTTTTCATTGCTGAACACATAGTGGGAAATTCACACAAACACAACCTGGGGAGGGGAAACAACTGCAGTTGCGCTATTATTTCCCCTCACCAACATCCACTAAAAAATGAGTGGTGTCAAATGGCCTCCACACGGCCCAGTTTTTATATAAGGACCCTTCATGTAAGGACGTTTCATTGCATTTGTTTCTATCAATTGTTAATCACATAGGCTGAACCTGGACCTCTTCGGCTTTGTTGTCACTTTTGATGTCTCAGTGATAAATTGAATAAAAATTCCAGATCATCTGCAAATAATCGCAAGAGAAAATAATTCCCCAGAAGCTCAAGGACGTCCAGCCCAACTGAACGTGCCGTTGAATGAAGCAGTTATGATAGGGTCATGTGGGACTGTTACAGGGCAGTGGAACATCAGCAGTCTGAGCTCATTTTTTTCTTTCAAATGTATGGATGAACGCAGCTGTTCATGATGCAGCACATTTAAAGCTGAGCCTCTTAAAGTGGCCATGAGTCTGAATTTAAGTTTTAGTGAAGGCCTGCTTATCGAACACAAACATTTAAAATTTGCAGGGACTAACTGGGTGGGACCCAATTTCCTAAAAATGTGAAAATGACTATTTTACTCTCATTTTGTTCAACATTTCAGACCCCTTTAAGAATCTCATAAAATTCAAAGAGCCTCTCCTTGAAAAATCCTCATGCTGGCATTCCAAGAGGACATTGCACTTCATTTGTTTGCGCTGAAGCTTCATTGCTTTCACACAGTAATACAGTAGCCTATGTTATGCCATAAAGTAATAGACTTGTATTATAATATGTATATAGTACATGTATGCATTTAGTTTCATGTGAAGTCTTTGTTTGATGTCCAAAGGGCCCCAACTGATCTTTTGAGTCCGGGATAAGAAATACACTGCCCAGCCAAAAAAAGTCACCACCTGGATTTTACTTGGTGTTATGATGTGGGGTTGCTTCAGTCGGTCAGGTCTAGGTTCAACAATGTTATGTGCCCAAAAAATGAGCTCAGCTCAATACCTGAATATACTGAATGACCAGGTTTTTCCATTCATCAATGGATTTTTTACTTCATATTCCAAGATGCCAGGATTCATGTGGCTCAAACTGTGAAAGAGTGCTTCAGGGAGCATGAAAGAGACGTCATTTTCACCACAGAGTCCAGACCTTAACCCCATTGAGAATCTTTGGGATTTTGTGCTGGAGAAGATTTTGCGCAGCGGTCCGGCTCTCCCGTCATCGATACGAGATCTTGGCGAAAAATGAATGCGACTCTGGATGGAAATAAATGCTGTGACACTGCATGAGCTTATCGAAACGGTGCCACGGCGAATGCGTGCCGTAACTGAAGCTAAAGGCGGTCCAACAAAATGTTAGATTGTTGTAACTTTTTTTTTGGCCGGGCAGTGTACATTTAATATATAATATTGGCAGAGCACTCATTACATTACCTGGGCAAAACACTGACACTGAAAAGATGCACTGGTCCTCCCACCCTTAAAACCAAAACCATACAAAATGTTCAGCAATGAGAGGGTCAGCAAGCGCCCTATAACACCCCACTGTGGTTAAAAATAACTATATACAGATAAACAGCAGCTATGGCTTTCCCACAATGTGCTGCTGCTATGTAGGTATAAATATGGGTCGAACCATTGTGGGGATTTATAAGAAGCTTGTGGACCTTCTCTGCATTCACTGAGTTTAGGAGCTTCAGAGGGTGTGTTGGTGTGTTAGACCAGATGTGCTATCATGCTGACCTTTCTTCCTCCTACACTCGGGTGTCTCAAGTGTGTTGTTCATAACCCTTATGATAGAGGCAGGACATTAAAATGCTAATAAAGTACGCATGTAACAAAGCACAGTCACTTTCCTGTTGGAGATGCTGCCAATTTTATTGTGTCTGAACATTAAGAAAGCAACTTAAACACAAAGTAGTCCAGCTTCCGCCCAGATTAAACCTAATACGTGTACACTGGTCCAGGCAATTGAAGGCAGCAGCACCTCCACACCTTTTCGGCCTAGTGTGACCACGTACCCTCTACCGATGAAAACAAGACCACGCTGAAGTAGAACCTGGAGGATTATTTTATTAATTTTCACCAGTTTTAGTCACCGCAAAATCCTGCTCCTTCTAGTGCCTCCTAATCCTGGTGCCGCCTTGCGGTTGCTGTTTGATTGTCTCGATTGGTTTGTTCATTGAATAAACTGCATGGTCTAGGGAGCACAAGTGCTTCACTTTGTCTGGAATGCATATGTTTCGTGTGTCTAGGCGGGTTTCTTCTGGAGGCATGGCCCACAGTCCACAGACATATGTTTCGGGTGAATCGGTGACCACATAAAGAACGATAAAATTGAACCAAGGACATGAAGACAAAGGCAGAGAAAAAAAACGGAGAAGAATAAATTGTTCTGAAATTATAATATTTAAGCTTCCTTTCTGTCAGGCGCCGGCTTGATGGGTGGTTCCATTTTCAATTTTTTAGTATCTGCCCCGATCACGGAGTTCCTTGAAGATCCTTGTTAAGGGGGCTCATAAAAAATTAAAGGAAATTAGCGGCCATAATTTGACAGAAGAACTAAGGCAACAATAATGATGGGGAAATAAACTGACAGAGTAATGGTTAACTTTTAAGCATCACTCCTGATCGCTTCTGCCAGGAGTAAATGTCATTCATATTCCAGCCACCGCGCTCCCCTAATTAGACCCACTTCTTACCTCCTGAACTAAATTTTGAGACACGTCTCCCATCCACCCATCCCCACCCTTACGTTATCACTAAAATCATTTGAATTCAAAAGACAAGGTCTAGCGACAGCGAAGAGGAAAGGAAAAGCTTTCTTTTTTAATGACTGAAAATTCTACCATCTCCCCATTTCCTGGCTATAATTGCTGATTATGTCTTTACACACCAGCAGCTCTCGTCCGTCTCCTCCCAGTCATTATGGTGAGGGCTGGAGTCTTTTGGTGCTTCAAAGGTGCGCTGAAGTGGGATTCGTATATTTGCCGCCTGCCCCTTCTGGGCCGCCGGTAAGGAGCAGGGTAAACCCTTTGCGGTCACCGTTAATTACCCCCTCGATCCTGTTCCGGCCATTTCCGCTCCGGTTGACCCTTGTGATGGTCGGGTTAAGGAGGCGCATTGTGTTCCTTTTGAGCTGTGGCAACACAAACATGAATATTTAAATAAAGTGGCAGACACGAAAAGAGCGAGGGAGAGAAGGAGAAATCATGAAAGGCCGCCTGGACTGCGTGACAGACGGGGGATATTGGGCAAGCGATTCTAATCAATAATCTCTGGATCTCTTACATATTAATACGGTGCTGTTGTTAAGCTTCATGGCAAAGGGGGTGGAGGGTAAAAGATTGGGTGAGGGTGAAGGTGGGGGGTTGATGTAGCTTTGCTGTAGGCCTGGCACAGGTCTCTCGAGGCCCCACTAACAGAGTGAGAAAATGCACAGAGGAAGCGGAGCCTCGGTCTCTTCAATCTAATCCAGTCTTAATGGTTGGCATCTTTGAGCTTTGCTGAATGGATAATCATTGGCCTTGACAAGGTGATGGGACATAAGGCAGGAAGCAGGGATAAATCTGTGGACCACCCAGGGCAGATCTGGGCTGCAGCGGTGGCAAACCCCACAACACCTGCGCGAAGCTGTGGGTTTGGTGACAAGAAGATCGGCTTGAAACTGTTGTTACCTTTGCTAATGGCAGTTGATGCTAAGCTGCCATCAGACACTGGGACAACACATCGTATAGACAGACAGACAGACAGACAGATAGATGCATACATACATACATACATATACCAATGAGCTATAACATTAAAACCACTGACAGGTGAAGTGAATAACATTGATTCTTGTTACAATGGCACCTGTCAAGGGATGGGGGGGTATATTGGGCAGCAACTGGACAGTCGGTTCTTGAAGTTGATGTGTAGGAAGCAGGAAAAATGGCCAAGCGTAAGGGTCTGAGTGACTATGACAAACTTGGCTAAATTGTGATGGCTAGATGACTGGGTCAGGGCATTTCCAAAACGGCAGGTCTTGGGGGGGGGGGGGGGTTCTTGGTACGCAGTTTTTAGTACCTACAGTACCACGAGTGGTCCAAGGAAAGACAACTGGTGAACTGACAACAGTGTCGTGGATGCCCATGGCTCATTGATGGCTGTCTGGTCCAATCCCACAGAAGAGCTATTGTGATGCAAACTGATGAAAACCTTAATGCTAACACAAGATTCATCACAGCTTTGCTGCGTATGGAGCTGTGCTGCCGCAGACCAACCAGTCAGAGTGCCCATGCTGACGTCTGTCCACCGCCAAAATGGCCTACAATGGACATGTGAGCATCAGAACTGGACCATGGAGCAATGGAAGAAGGTGGCCTGGTTTTTCTTTTGGATAGAGTTGATGGCCAGGTGCATGTGCGTCATTTACCTGGGGAAGAGATGGCAGCAGGATGCACTATAGGAAGAAGGCACTGTGATGCTGTGGGCAATGTTCTGTTTCTGGGAAACCTTGGGTCCTGGTATTCGTGGATGTTCCTTTGATTCGCACCACCCACCTAAACATTATTGTAGACTACATATATGCCTTCATGGCAATGGTATTCCCTGGACAGCCCTGCCACACTGCAAAAATTGTTCAGGAATGCTTTGAGGATCTTGACAAAGAGTTCAAGGTGTTGTCTTGGCCTCAAAATTCGCCAGATCTCAATACAATCAAACATCTGTGGGATGTGCTGGAAGAACAAGTCAGATCTATGGAGGCCCCACTTGGCAACTTATAGTACTTAAAGGATCTTCTGCTAACGTCTTGGTGTTGGATACCACAGGACACCTTCAGAGGTCTCGTGGAGTCCATGCCTCAATGGGTCAGAGCTGTTTTAAGGTTGTGGCTGATCAGTGTAAATCCGTAAACAGCAATTACATAAAGAAATGTATAGAACTTTATTGGTCCAAAAGTAAATTGCATGCTAATATTTCAGTGTTCACCGAGCTTCCAGTTTATTAGGTACACATATATAGTAGAGTGCTTCCTTCGCCTTGAGAACAGCACGGATACATACAAGTATATACAGGTGTGGATTCTACAAGATGCTGTTTGCCTTGTGCAGGAATGTCGTACCAGGAGGAAGTGATTGTATATCATAGTTTCTATACTCTTGCTGTGAACAGCATTTTCTACCTCATCCTGATGATGCTCAATAAGGCTGAGGTCTGGGGAATTTGCAGGTCACTGAAGCAACGAAAACTCCATGTCTCTGGTAAACTGCAGCCATGAAGGGATGGACTTGGTCATCAATGATGCTCAGACATGTCATTCAGATGCTCTTTGGTAGGCATCAGGAGGTGAAAGTTGTGCCGGAAAACATTCCCCACATCATCACACTGCCACTGCCAGCCTGTGATGTTGACACCAAACAGGGTGGCTCCATAGATTTCTGTTTCTTTTGCCAAATTCTGATACTTCCATCTGCGTGATGCTAAAGGAACCTAGATTCATCCAACTACTGATAGGGTTCCATACTTGATCACTACAAAGTAAACTGTTCACCTCTGATCCTGTTTTTACTTCTTAACAACATACCTCATTGTTAGTTATTTGCTGTCACTTTTAATCTTGGGTCAAGAAAATTTGAAAATGTTGTATTTATGTATCATATTATACATGATAAATAAATATATTATTAGATATATATTTATATATACATATATTCCATATTTTAAAACAGAATTTGTATTTGAAAAATTATACACAAATGACAGAAAAATACAGGCCTCCTTGGTATTTCTATGCAATAAATATGCAGAATTGCACATTTCTTCTCATTTTTTCTCATTTAAATGTGTAAACTTGTTAAATTTATTTCAGTCCTTTATCGTCTCCTTCTGATTTTGCTCATTAAACAAAGCATCGAAGCAGGGTGTTAATGCTTATAACTGTTTAAGTGAGAATACTGTTAAATGCTGTTTTCCTTTCCTGTTCTCTGCTTATATTCTTTTTTTCAAACTTTATGCCCTCACTCAAGTCTCTCACAGTGAGGTCTACCACGGCCTCTGGCTCTGACATGATGGACGATCTTTCAGGAAGTCTGCAATACCGAGCCCAAGGCGGTGTTGCGGCAGCCCGAGAGAGGTTAGCGGATCTGCGGTCTTGTACACAATGGGTTAAAAAAGGAATAGAGGTAAATAAAGCAGTGGTAAAATAGTTTCACAAAACTTAAACTGGAACTGCAGTGGCTATTTATGTTTGAAGTGCTATGCCAAGTTGGCTTCAGCACCTTCATTTTTTAATGCTTTATTGAGATCTACCCAAAAGTGGCCTAAAATAAAGTCTCATTTATCCCCAGGTCCGCATCATAAGCTGCCTTGACAAATATGTGGCTGACTGAAGCTCAAGGGTCAAAAGAAAAATTACTACTCGGTCCACGAGATAAATTCACTGAGTTTGAATGAGCTTTGGAAAATTAGGGAATGTTTTTATATGATATGTACAGCTGTTTGACCAGCCATTTTACAGTAAACATTTGATTTTGAGTTATTTGAGTATTATGCACTTATTTGTATTATCTTGGTGTCCTGACTATTACGTTGCTGTCTGTCCTCCAGCTAAAAAAAAAACCCCTCTATCGGTTCAAGTTTCATCTCTCATCCGGCTCATACAGTGAAGAAATAACAAAAGGGATCTGAATAAACTGCATGTTTTTGGGATTATGCTTCAGAAAGCAGATGACGTACATGTGAAGAACAATGTCAGTATGTTGACTGCTAAATAAGCATACGATAATATATGGTCCAATCTGTCACGTGTCAACATGAAATATATGGCAGCGTGCGGTGCTCCACCAAGGGCACGGTGCAGCATCTCCTTCTGCTCCGTAAATCTCTCATCTCACTTTTCTCACTACCCCTCTGCCCTGTAGCACTTTCCCGCTGCCCTGTAGCACAGCCGCCTTTCATCTCCTGACAGCAAAATGATCAACCCGCTGCTGTCATAACGGCAGCCACCCTCAACCTCCAAGTTTGTCCACATAATTACCCCTTCAGACGGCTCCTGGAAAACCATATGTTAGATCTGCTCTGTCAAGATTCTTTGATGCCGTGAACTTAAAGGTTCAATTTTGAACTTTGAGGTTCTCGGCTATTCTGCCGCACTCGTTCCGACCCTGAGTTCGCGCGGTAGCTGCGCTGGAGCTGTTGAGTGGCTTTACTAATGGATGACCGCTCATTCACGTCATTTTGTTGGCCCTTAGAGATTTACTTTGTACGAAAGCTATCAAACAAATTTCGCATTCCCCCGACTCCGACTCCCGTTTTTTTTTTTTTTTTAGATACGATGCGACTGTACCTAAAGCAAAGTCGCTGCGTCAAAATACATTGTTTATTAATCTATATGCATCTCCACTCTTTGAAGCTGTTGCGGGGTCAGCGTAGGGGTTGCCTGTGGCCCGACAGTCCTGTTCCGCACTCCTGGCTCAGGGCCCCCACGGCTTCCCTCCGGTTGCTCATTGATCATCTTGCCAGCATGCCCCCTGTCACCGTGGCACAAAAATAATGGAGCCGAAGGCCTGATAGATAGGCCTGGCTCCCCTCTTTTCCCACGGCAGTAGTTAAAGTGAGGTCTTGCAGGAAGGTTTGTGCCTCTCTGTCTCCCAAGTTCCGACAAGGCAGTTTGGCATCTGTCAGAAAACCGTCCGGACCGCTCTCATTTTGGAACTGTAGTGCTCCCCGGGCGCACATAAAAAGTCTGATTTCTCTTCTTGAGCAGTGATTTGCAAGTTTTGTGTGCCCTGTAAATGTGTCACTTTAAAATTATTTTACATGCACAAAAGTATGAAGCACATAAAAGCACTGCACTGTTGTACTGCACTCTGGCTTGTGCTTCTTTACTGGGCAACTACAGGTTATTCCTGTACAAATTTTTCATGCTGGGTGAAGTACGGTGTGAAATTCTGTTACATCTGCGGCGATAATATTAATGCATTGTTATATACGGTGATGCGAATGTTGGACACAGCTGCGCCCCAAAGCTCGGCGATGGCACCGCTGGGTGATCCCCGTTTGACTGGCGGGGCCACCGAGCTGCCCAGCAGCGCGCCGAGCATCACCATCCTTATTCCCCTCGGCCGAATTAAAGCTTCACACATAATCCACATTAAAAATGCAAGTTATTGTCAGAAATCCTTGCACAAATCGGGCGCCTGCGCCGCGTGGGGCTCGCCCGCATCAGGGAGCAGGGGGCCCGCCCGTGAAAGGCTGTGGAAAATGTGTGTCTGCTAGAAAGTGCTGCACATGTGCACCGTAATCTCTCTGCAATGTAACTTTCTATGACAAGTAATGGAGTGCGGGTTCCCTAGCGGTCCATTGCGCTATATTAAAAATGTCATTCAGAATTGCTGTTTGTTCCATTCTCCTTGTCACGAATCCAAAGCCTGCAACCATCAGGATTCTACATAATTAATGTTCGCTTTTTTCACCGAGGGTTTTGGTTCACATTATTAATCCTAATTATTCCACATACTAATATTTTGCCAATATTGACACCCTGTTAAAGTTTATTTTGGCCTCCTCCCCCGTGTGAACTGTCAAGTGCTTTTGACGGCCCAGTAATGGAAATTTGAAATAAAATGATTTAGACTTCCTCCCCAAGAAGACACGTGGGCGTGCTATATACAACGCTGTATACTAGTATGCTAGATATACTGTAGTGTATACAAGAAAATAATACCATTGTGTTTCTTGTCTTTCTATTTCAGCTCACCATTTTTACATTAGTTCTGTCTGGGAAGGCATCAGAAATTCCGTGCTGCCTTGGCATGAAATCATATTGCACCTCACACATTGCACTCACCTGTTTGAGGTTATTAGTTGTATCTACTAGCTATGCAAAAACAAATGTGTCTCTGCAGTTTTTTTTCTCCCAGACAGACTGTGCAGTATTAAATTCAGAGAAATTTCTCCCTGAATTGCGTCCTTATTTATTTGTATGCAACATTGGACTGATGGGCAGATGAATGAAAAAACGAAACCAAACTTTATTCATCCCAGAGGGAATTAACTCTGGTGGCTGCAGATAGAAATGACTTCCCGTAGGGCTCCTTGTATAAGGAGGATGTGAGCTGTTGTGCAGCATGGACCAGGGTTTGTTCAGTGTTTGTTTCCATTTCTCATCACCACCTCACTTCTAGAATTTAACCAGCAAGGAAAACTCGAAGTAAATCAGACAAAATTTATATAACAATGTGTTTCGGTAGAAGAATGCCCCGGCATTAAATTATAATGCACAGTTTTTACAGAAATGCAACAACTGATAGAAACCAACTAATCTCAGACTTCCAGTTGAACTCCTACTGAGAACGTGCATCATGGAAGCAGGCGATTTACTAAGGCCATCCCCAAATGTCCCTTGGATCTTTTTGAGCAAAAGTAAACAATGCAAGTGGGGATATTACGTACAAGTACCTCCCTCGGTTCAGTATTTGTCTATGACTTGAATATGGAAAGCACCTTTCAAGTTAGCCTCACTGTGGGGAATGAACGAGCGACCTTCAAACCATTGACTGCGGCAGACCCACAGCAAAGCACCGCATCAAACGAAACTGATATTCCAGACCCCTGCGGCCTCTACGGGTGAAGTGCAGGGCAAAATCTAAGCCCTGGGATGGTTGGCCCTTATGGACAATTAGCACCCACCGCTCTGCTTGGCTTTGAGTCCGTGGCCTTTGGACTGTAGCCCACTTCCCAAATTGGTCCCTCTTCATCCTTCAACCTGTTTTCTCTGGAACCATTCATCTGCTCTTTACCAGCTCCACTTTTCATCGAGTAGCATCAACAATACTACCGAGTCCACCGTAGCTATTAAAGCCCATCGCCCTTGCTGTTTGTGACGGGCCACCTTTGCGGTGTTTTTCTCATTTTCTCCTGACTGATGGAGCTTAAATGCTAGTTTTTGTCGTGAAAAGCAGGCGTGGGGGTTGCGCCGCCGCATTATTGATTCGCTTCGGAAAAGAAGAGCAACCCAAAGCCCCAATGAATTGTCACTCATTATTGAAATTGCTGAACACTAATTAAACTGGCAGCTCAAATCCCACCAGGCCGTCCTCATCCGAAGCAGAATTTTAGCTGCTTGGACTGTGCGGAGAAGAACGCTTTAGCAATCGCGTGACTGACAGTGAGCCTCGATTTACCTGCTTTTTCCCATGTTTTTGCTTCTCCGACGGGTCATGAGGCGGCCGTGCTCCGAAACGCGTATGTCCTCCAAAGCCTTCGTTTGTTCGCTTTTCAATTGGCTGCGTTCGGCCGATCGGCTCGGCCGCGTTGAGCAGGTAACAAATAGACAATAACACCAAACGCACCCGAATATGAAACCGATTCCCCGCGTTGTGCTGTTTGTCGACAAGCAGGGGCACTTGGAAAGTGAAGCCAAAGGGCAGTTTTCTTCAACTTCTAACACAGACCAAGCTTTGTCGAACCCGCCGCCATATTTTAGGCACAGCGCAAAAATCACTGCTTCCTACAGAAAAATAAACACAAACTTGAGAACCGTGCTCGATGCGCAGATTTCTCATCTGCAGCTGCGGCTCTCGCCCCTTCCGACAAGGAAGCAAAAAACACGCCGCCGCCGCCCCCCCAACCCAGCATGAAAAAATATGGCCGAAATAAATCTTTTATGTAAGATATTGTAAAACAGCTTCCTGGAAAGCACTCTTTTTGTCGAGCGCCACAAGCAAAGCAGCCTTTCTCAAATAGCCTTGCTCTCTCAACTGCTTTGACATTGTTGACTTTCAGGTTTTTCGTGTGGGAAACGGGCGGGGGGGGGCCACGAAAATCAACAAACAAGAGAAACAGACAGCGTGCGCCCATTTTATCAAATGGTACACAGCTTGGTAATGGCCTCCCCTGACAATTCCTTTTAATCTGTGCTGATGACCAGGGGGGGCGGCAATGATTGTCATGAATGTAAGGAATAAAAATGGGGGGGGGGATCAAAACAATCATGTTACGTCAGTTCTGCCATTAAAAGGCTCGCGCGTGTACATGTCCCCCCTTTTTCGGCGGCTCTGTAATTAATACTCTGGGGCTTGCCTTTTCCAGGCTGGTTCTCCGGGCAAAGGGATGCCACTCACCTGGTAATTATTTGAGGAAACCATGCGCGGAGGAATAAGATTGACAAACGCTGCATTGCTGTAATTGCCTTAAGCACAATGAGACGGAGGGAGGAAAAATAAAAGTTAACCGGCGACACGCCTCCCCAAAAATGATTCATAGGTTGGCCCGAGAACTTCCGGGACTGGGGTAAGGTTGCGCGCGCTTGCTGTGATCCATTTATTGGCCCAAGCAGAAAAATGTGACATTTTTGATGACCGCGTGCGAGAGGCAATAAATGTGCGTGCCAATAGTTCTTATTGGGCAAGACGAATGTGAAGATTCTGCTGCATCTGCTCGAGCAGTCGGCGCGAACAAAGCATCTTTTTGTAAAAATTCGCATTTTATGCGGGCATCTTCTCAAATGCATTTTATTAAGATGATGGTTCAAGATTATGTGTTCATATGTCAGTCGAGTAAAAAGAAAACACGTAAGACAATCTGTGTCGTTCGAATTTTTGCCCAGTTTGTCTGGCCTTCTGTCATTACGCTTTAATATATGGAGACATTACGAGCTACCTTGTGAGACTCCAACATGTGGGAAGAACTAATGTGAAAATTATTGCAGGATAGGAGGAGACTTCTAACTTAACCCCCACCCACGTTTCTGAATGTCAAACAGACTAGGGGGTAAAACAAAAAGATTAATCTCTTGAACAGGATATTTTGCAAGGTAGACCTTGTAAAAATCTCTAGGTGTAATTTTATGCAAACTGGACATTTTTTATCTGCACAAAACAAGCACTCCAATGGCTACATTAGAAAATTATGACAAAAGACAGACAGGCAGGCAGGCAGGCAGGCAGGCAGATAGATAGATAGATAGATAGATAGATAGATAGATAGATAGATAGATAGATAGATAGATAGACAAAAAGGCAGCAATACAGACGCATATACAGTTACAGGTACACTTGCACAGGTACAGTTACAGTAACAGTTACATCAACTGCAAATCATTGAAACATAAAGGGTCTAAGAAAAGCTGCACAGCACCGAAGAGTGAGCAAATCAGATTTTAACTTTATTCGGTCAACTACATTGAGAGGGATGTGTAAATCTAGACTCCAACTGTAGAAAGATACTGAATGAATCTATCTATCTATCTATCTATCTATCTATCTATCTATCTATCTATCTATCTATCTATCTATCTATTATTATTATTATTATTATTATTATTATTATTATTAAGCACACTGAATTACATTCAAAATATAGACAATAAGGTAAGAAATCATTCACTGATACCCCACCATCATCGAAAGGCCACTGCAAGGGGACTGGCTGGCACTTTGCCACCCAGTAATGGTTACTGTGTTTCCCCTTACATTGTGCCTGAAACATTTATGATTTTTTTTTTTTTTTTTTTTTTTTTTTGCAAAAAAGAGAATGAGGCAGTAGTTGTTTAGAAAATTGTAAATGCAAAGCTATTTTAGTCAAACAAACATTTTACCCGACTTCACTTCTCGGTTTATGAGTTAAAGTAAGCAACGTTTCATTGTCGGGCTTCTCGGTCACATAAATCGGTGGGTGGAAATGCGTTGCCTTCTTTCTCACTCAGCCTCTCCTTGTCTAACCCGGTATTCGTGAATGTGGCGAAACACGCAGTTTCTTCCGCTCCTGACCTACAAATTTCATTTTGTTTACTAGGAAATTCTGATTAGTCAAGAGTAGTGAATGGGGCATCTAGGCTGACTTATTCCCTTATGTTAAGCTGTTTGAGAAGCAAACAAACCAAAATCCGTGCTCCTCCTAACTGTTTATTCCATTACCCATGTTAAACACATTAACAAGAAGGGGAAGGGAAGGGAAAAGGCAAAAAAGGAACGGCACTGCATCTCTGTCCAAACCCATTACGGCAGCAGCCTCTCTTACTTCAAAGTAATAATGATTGAGTTGGTATCATCGCTGAGCTGTGTCCCCAGCCAATATATCTTTCTGGAGAACTTCTTTTGAAAGAGGACTCATTTGATCATATATGCAGGTGACACATGTCTTACTGGGTTATTCCCGCAGTTAATATTCTTTCATAACCTGCCACGGCAGCAAAAGCTGATTATTTTGACACCTGGGCAAACAGACGCCGTGGATTCTAAACATTGCATGGCTGGGTCACTGTCATCAGCAATTCTTGTCCCTTTTTTCCCTGCAAAGAGGCACATGGCCCTGAAATTAGACAATGATCCATGCAGTTAATCTTGGAGGACATTTCAGCAATGTATAATGATCCAGTGAACATCCTTTCCATAATATGTTCTGTACAGATATTGAGACTACAGTGTTGGGTTTAAATAAAATTATCCCAATTTAATCTGAAATTTAGTTTGCTTGGTTGCCAGGAAGTATTTGAATTATACAACAGATGTAGAGCGATGTGAATGTTTAGCAGCGCGAGTCGGATTCGGGAAGCATTTCATAATCTATACATGGGAAATTATTTATAAGGGGAAGTCGTGCAACTTGTGCAATAGTTATAAAACGATGAATAAGTTACTGTTTTTTGAAAAATCTTGCATCAAAAACCTGGAATTAAGCTGTCATAGCAAGGTGCGTTGTCGTATCCGTGTCGCTGCTACGCTGTCGACGACTTGCTGGGTGGTCAGCGTATGACAACGGGAGTCTGGCCATGCCCATGAAAAGCGGTCACGGAGTCAGCCGTCACCTCGTGAGTGATGTGCGGATCATTTAAAAACACGATGATGTGACAAGCGCTAGATGACATGCAGGAGAACCACCCTTTCGGGAGTGAGGGGGGCAGCCTGGCAGACGTTCTTTTCTTCTTTTTTTTTTTGGCTGAGGACCCCGCCGGGTGCTGTGGACACTGCGTGGCGGCGTCTCGCTTGGCAAAAAATTGCTACACATCCACATGCTATGGCTATAACTGCATCCTGTGTTGATGCCAATGAACATTAGGGAATAAAAATAATTATAACATTTCCACCAGCAGTGAAAATGGACCAAAGAACAACTGGAGCAGTTATCACAATTGATAATAAACTGTCAGCAGTTTTAAACAGTTAGCAAAATTCTGTGTCACATGGAGCAATAAAAGAAAAAATTATTTTGGTGTTCACTGGGTCATTTTAAAATATACGAAAAAATCTGTGCTCTGTTCTCCTCTGTATGCACTGTAACTAACCTGCTTAGTATTTGTTTGGCTTTTAATGAATTCCTTACTGTAGAAACATGTTTTCATTACATTTTACACTGTGTTCCAGATGTCTGAAATAATATTATATAAATGTCTGGAAAGTTAATTCGGTTTCGTATGATTCATTTAAAGAACTACTTGATTTACCGGCATTTAATTTTTTTACGCAGTCATCTGTCAAATCAAAAGATTTTTTTGCCACTGTCACCTTGTAAAATCTGTGTGTAAGATTTGATTTGTATTCTTCTTACAGGTGAGCGTTATGTCACCAAAAGACTTTTAGTATAAATATTTTGCATTTTCATTCCAATTGAAATCTTACAATATTTGGTCAGCGACTGAACATCCTGCTCACGTGGTTACCGAGAACAACGGAAATTGGGGAGGGACCAAGTCAAAGAACATGTTTGGAACTTTCGTGAGAAATGGGGGACCGAGAGTATGGCTTGTAAAGAGCGTCCTGGGCTTTTTTCCTTTTATAGCCACCCGCAGGCTTACAGGGAAAAAAGTCATAATGAACAATTTAAGACAATAATGAGGCTTTTGCACTGTCTTGTAGGGACTTATTATAGATAATAAGACAATTATGTTATAATGGATTGTACATATATCTCCGGGTCATTCCTCATTAATACAAGAGGATGCTCACTCACTTCATTTCGTGTCCATATATATATATATATGGACACGAAATGAAGTGAGTGAGCATCCTCTTGTATTAATGAGGAATGACCCGGAGATATATGTACAATCCATTATAACATAATTGTCTTATTATCTATAATAAGTCCCTACAAGACAGTGCAAAAGCCTCATTATTGTCTTAAATTGTTCATTATGACTTTTTTCCCTGTAAGCCTGCGGGTGGCTATAAAAGGAAAAAAGCCCAGGACGCTCTTTACAAGCCATACTCTCGGTCCCCCATTTCTCACGAAAGTTCCAAACATGTTCTTTGACTTGGTCCCTCCCCAATTTCCGTTGTTCTCGGTAACCACGTGAGCAGGATGTTCAGTCGCTGACCAAATATTGTAAGATTTCAATTGGAATGAAAATGCAAAATATTTATACTAAAAGTCTTTTGGTGACATAACGCTCACCTGTAAGAANATATATATATATATATATATATATAGGAAGAAGAACAAAGTCATCCTCAGATCAGATTGTTTAGATTAAGAGCACTGAAGTTCACCAGCGTTCACCAGGATGCCCACCTGGCTTTGAGGACTCTTCTATCACTGTTCATTGAGAAAAGCAAAAGGTTTTAAAGGTATTTGAGCAGGTCAGCACATGCAAAAATGTCTATGGTTTACATAAAAATGTATTCTAATATCAAAGTAATATTTATGCAAAATTTATGTAATTAAAAAAGAAATTAACTGACCTTTTCGGTTTAAATATAATCAATGTACTTTTAATCCTATGATGGCTTCGTACGTAAATGGAAGGAATGTGAAAACATAAATAATAAAGTTATTACGAATATGATTTTTGCTGCTGTTACCGCAGTCGTGGAGCCATGGTTACTGCTTTGCTCAAAGGGTAACAGAAACGAGTTGAGCAGCATTGGGTCTCTGTCGAATGCTGGCAGCTTTCCTAACCCACAGAGGCAGGGTCACTGCTGACCACACCATTAACCTCCTGCACCTCTGTGGACAGAAATCTGCATCCTCTCCACCAACAGCACAACGTCGGCCCTTCTGCTCTATAAACTCGTAGCACAACACCGTGTTGAAAAGTAAACCATCATTTTATAACCATTGCCCTAACCCTATTTTGCACATGCACAGGGCTGGCATATAAACACTGACTGTATAAAATAATGAACAGAATTTGAATTCCTTCAATTTCTCTGAGTGGCACCGCCATTTCGGTAAATAAGATTCACAAAGAGAATTCACGTATGTGGGAAACGATCAAAGGCGTCAGGGACCCGAGGACCTGAAGAAGGCAGGACCAGGCGGCAAGGGAGCAGAAGGTGAGGAGTTACTATGGAGTGTGCATGTTCCCTTTCCCTCCGCAAATCCTCCGGTGGACAGTGCCTTCCCAAATTTCTCCCTTTTTCTGTGTGTTGAGACAAAGAACCTGCTGGCTGAGAAAGAAAGGAAGGCTTCCAGAGCAAATGGCAGCACTGTGGCTGCCTTCCATGTACCTCCCTGGCTCTCGGGCCTTTTAAATTATGATGAATCGCCGCCTGGACAATCAGATACTGCTTCGAAGAGTTCGGCGAAGGCAGTCCAAGGACGCAGGAACGGCAGACAAGGTGTGTTTTCATTAGCAGAGACCCTAGAAACAACCATTTATCAGTTGCTACAACAGTTGGTGTCTGAGGGGGTTTTGGTTGAGCTGCTCTGCGCCAAAGCCTGGATTTCCCTCAGCTCTCTGTGAAAGTGCAGTGTCAGGCCATCCTTTCCTTGGTATGATGTGACGGGAAGGTAAAAATCTGGATGGAAACATTCGGGGATTTTTTTTGTCGACGTCACTAGTAGCCCCCCATCTCTAACTACCCCCACTCAACACCTTTTTGACTTGCAAGCCTGGTTCCTGCATGCAAATCCCTTTGGCTGAAGCTTGGATCATTGTTGCCCACCTCCACTCCTTTTCAGAAATGCCTGGCTCCCTTTAGCGTCTATTACTGCAGGGAGGCAAATCCTCCCATTCCAGGTGCCAGTGTTTCTGCCCAGGTTGGCCATTTTCCCAAAATTGTTCCTTTGCCACATTCGAGGGGCCTGTTTAAGCCAGGTAATGCACACGCATGAAGGTCCAAACAGCTGAGAAGCACACACCGCATGTGGTAGAATTGTTCTGTTCAAACACCTGCGATTTTTACACATGCAAACCATGGGTGAATCTAAAAAATAAAATAAATGCAGTGGAAACCCCTTCCAGCTTCTTTGTCCTTTTATCAAAATGCATACATACAGCTATGACAAATAAGGGTTATTCAAAGCAGGAATGTTAAATATAATTCAAAATCAATGTTTAAATTTTTTTTGTTTCTTGTTGAAACCCGTTCATTGGTTTTCTGTTTGCCGTTTTAAACGGGGTTAAATTTGGCTGTCATTGTCCATTAATATTTCAGGACTTCCAAAGTTCTGCACTGTATGTCGAAATAACTGTTTTGACTATTTCCGTGTTTTTATGCCTTATCTTGTACACTCAGCATGACATGGAGAGATTTTACTAATATAAATATTACTGATGAAGGCCCTCACCATCGCCAAAGGTTACCATAAAAATATTGCGCAAACTATAGAAGTTGCTGCAACCCCATCCTGGTAGCTGTCCTACGCATTAAATGCATAGACAGGGGAATCAATGGAAGGATTTGGCACCTTTTGACATTCCCGCTCAAGTCCTCAATACCCGTCTTCCTAAAGTGCAAAAAAAAAAAAAAACATATGTCAGTGTTCTCAAGAAAGCAAGCGCAGTCCCAGGGAGAGCAACGGGGGACCCAGCTCCGCGTCTCATGAATTGTAATAGCTGAGCTTTGAAGACGGAGATCCGCTAATCCACTGCGTATTCATGCTTCTGCCATTCAGTGTGTAATTGCAGTGTTGCGGAGGATTTCCGTTGTCAGTCTGACTTGGGGTGTAAAGCTATTAATTCTATGAGTAGCGTATGAAAAAAATGTATAATTCAATAGTTCATCCAAAATCTACAATGTATTATTTATATATAAAATATTAAATTAAGCAATTTAAGTTATTTTACTAGCAACTGTAGAAGATAAAATGATGAAAATGAGCAGAAATTTTGATATCTTGATAAGAAACACAATTTTGTTTTGTTAATCGCTATAAATATTTAACAATACTACCTACCTTAAAACTTTTTCTTTTTTTTTGAGCACAGACCATAGGTGCGGTATTTTATGACGCAGTCATCTGCTATTGATTTCGGCTTTAGATGAGGTAGCAGTAGTTTGTTTTTTTCCACACAGTGAATATAAACATGCATGCTTACCTCCGTGAAGAATGAAAATCACTGCAGGTTTGGAGGAGGCTGGAGAGCTGGCTCGATTCACCGGTGCGTCTCTCACATCTGCTGTCTCCTCGCATGTTCTCATCCCTTGGGTGGCGATGGCTCTGGTTCTGGCATATGGGTTACCTACCCTAGGGCCATCTAACAACTCTGCTGTTCCCTTTTAGGTGCTCAACTGTATTTGCCCAGGGTGTGGATGCGGATTCTGCCAAAGGCACCGGTGGTCACGAACCTGCACGGTATAGCTGATTAGCCCCTTCAGGCCTTTCACACATTGTGCAAATGTCACGAAAGACATTGGACTTACCTTGTACAAACATACAGTAGGTTTCTTTAACACAAGCGTAATATTTACTGTGTGGTGAAATGCAATATTTTCTGTTTATTCACTACTGAATCCCGTCATGAAGTCCATCCAGCTGAACCCTCGGGTTAAAATCCCCTGAAGTGGAGGCAATGACAACATCTTTTCCCACAGTATGCTTGTTTTTACATTTTTAAAGTGGAATGTATTTATTAATTTTATTCATTACTATTTATTAGTACCAAATACAGAATGTACAACCCAAAACCAATACAGCGCTCGGCCCGAGGGTGAGGAGCAGCCGCTGGCATGGCTACTTCTCTCACATCAACCCAGAAATATTTCACCACCTCTTCACCTGTCCAACAGGCATGAATTTAGCACAGGACTTTTGAACTGGTACGAGTGAGGTCATTACATAAAGAGACAGAACGAAAGCAATTCATTAGGTTAAGAGGAACTTGGAATGTGTCTGTTTGATCCAAATGAGAAGTGCCGTGAAACCCCTTTTGATGTTCATGCGCAATAAATCTTTCACGTTCGTATGCAAAGCTTAGGCTGCCCATGGGGAGAGTTACACTTTCACCCGTTTCACATTTCGACTGAGATTTTTGTCGACTTTGCCGACATTTACCATAGAGAACGGACGGCGGAATCCTTCGGGTATGCTTCATCTCTCCATGAAAACTGCGAACCAGAATGGACTTGCTGGTATATAAAGCTGATCTATGCATTAGACCTTCCAGCAACAACATCACCTGCTGATGTTTTGTTCTACCCCCCCCGAGCAGTAGTTGTGAGACTCCGTTAAATACCTTTATGCTATTCTAAACCATTTGAAGACCCGAAAACTGTCCAAACTAAATCAATAATAAAATACGTTTTTAACAAACCCAGAGTAGTTGCGTACAATTTTCCCCATTTATGAAAATGGATAAAAGATGAGGCATCTCTTCTGTGTCATTTTCCAAATATATAAATATAGAGGAGTAGCTCTATGGGAAATGTTGTAAGGATGCTAATGTATTTTAATTTGCAGGTTATGTGCGAAGCATAGCAACTGGCGCTTTCAGTTGTTTTCAGCTGCTTGCAGTGCATATTATTATGAACGTATACAAAGATGTCTTAATATGATCAGATGTAGTAGCGGCACTTTAGTGCACTGAGCATGTGTGTAGTAGTATATTAACTTTAATATATCTGTGCAATATTGCCTCTGAGCTCTGGCAACGAAGTCCACAGAGACAGACAGATCAGGAAACTAAATTAACTCTAGAAACATAATATTTATTTATTATATCGTAAGGAGATTAATACATGCTGAGAAAATACTCTCAAACTTTCAACATGAATTGGGAGGCTGGCAAATTGTGAAAACGGAAAAATGACAACACGTGTTTTATAACGTTTATACACGCAGTTTGCCATCATAAAAATGCATCTCGCAGCATGAGCTGAGGAAAGTGCCGGATCTTTGAAGACACTTATCTCTTTACCATAAACATGAAGGGCAGTTTAGCAAAACGTGGGTAAAAATGTTCCTTTTCTACCGCATCCTACCTGACAACATACTTTTCTATTATGAGATTTAAATATTCTGGAACGTTTTAATCCTGATTGCTTGTATGTGATCAAACACTAATCTGTTATGGCACAAAAAATGTATTCATGTCAGTAGGCTGGCATGGCAGCAAGTAGCCATGCTGCTTCACAGCCACTGGGTTTTCAAACGCAGCTTAATGTGTTCATAGTTTTCATGTTCACCTGGTGCCTGCATGAGTTTCCTGCCACAGTCCATAGTCATGTGTTTCAGGCTGATTGTTCACTTAAAATTGCCCGTAGCGTGTGTGGCCACTCCGTAATTTACTGGTGGGCTATGATGGTGAGCTATGATGGTGGGCTATGATGGTGGGATATGATGGTGAGCTATGATGGTGGGATATGATGGTGGGCTATGATGGTGAGCTATGATGGTGAGCTATGATGGTGGGATATGATGGTGAACTATGATGGTGGGCTATGATGGTGAGCTATGATGGTGGGATATGATGGTGGGCTCTGATGGTGGGATATGATGGTGGGATATGATGGTGGGACATGATGATGGGCTATGATGGTGGGACATGATGGTGGGATATGATGGTGGGATATGATGATGGGCTATGATGGTGGGACATGATGGTGGGCTATGATGGTGGGCTATGATGGTGAGCTATGATGGTGGGCTATGATGGTGGGCTATAATGGTGGGCTATGATGGTCGGCTATGATGGTGGGCTATGATGGTGGGATATGATGGTGGGCTATGACGGTGGGATATGATGGTGAGCTATGATGGTGGGATATGATGGTGGGATATGATGGTGGGCTATTATGGTGGGATATGATGGTGGGCTATGATGGTGCGCTATGATGGTGGGCTATGATGGTGGGCTATGATGGTGAGCTATGATGGTGGGCTATGATGGTGGGATATGATATCGGGCTCTGATGGTGGGATATGATGGTGGGCTATGATGGTGGGCTATGATGGTGGGATATGATGATGGGCTATGCCTCAGTTCACCGTGACTCTGACAGGATTAGGAAGTTAATGATAACGGGACAATTTATTGTTACTAACCGTTTGTCCAGTTCTAGGGTATAGTTGTCCAAAGATTGTCTTTAAAGCACAGGGTTCTGTTTATAGTCTGAAATGTGTATAACAGTTAAACCATGTGACTGTGTAGATGGGATAACAGGGAAAGGACATGCACTCACACACCAAGGACAGTTTAGTGTCCAGGTCACGTCAAGCATGTTTTTAAACTTTGGGAGGAAACCCACGCGAACTCAGACTGAGCTGAATTAAAACCCTGAGAAAACAATGCTTCCCGGTGCATCACCACATCACTCATATAAAAATGATAAAATGAAATGATATGTGTCTATTTATGTACAGAAAAGACATTTATCTGACAAACAGAAAAAGCTACAACTGCAATAAACTGCAATAAATTAGATAAATTAGACGTGAGGGTTTAAGAAAGGAAAGTCCAGGTCCATCCTAGAAACTGAGCTGTTCCAGACATTTAGATGAATGATTTGAATGATTTGCAAAATTTCGAAAAAAGTACCAGAGACAGGCCAGCTATGGGCATCGAAAGACTCCCACGGTGGCATACAAAACCATATTCGTTCACAACTCAGCTGTTCACTATTGTGAGAGAGAGTAGTTAAAACTAAAAGCCTGTATTGATGAATTAGTTTCTTCAAGAAATGAAGGATGAATGAATTGTACACGGACTCTTTAGACATTTGAAGCAACTTAGCTTCAGATGTCTTTCAAATGCACCTGCAAATTTGCGTATTTTGCAGACACGCTTCTCCAAAGATTTTCCCTTTAAAAGAGCTGGGTACCTCTTCGGTGGAGTAACACAGCAGGAGCTGGGATTCGGACATACAACCTCTGGGTGGGCAGGCGCTGCCACCAAATACGGGACTACCCGCCGCTGCATAAACACGCTCAACATGTGTTCCGGGTGACAAAGGCTCTGAAAACAAAGGGGAAGGAACAACCTGTTAATGGAGCATACCTGGAGCAGAGAGGAGAACTGCTTCGACAGCTCCCTCTGACGTCTGACTCCCTTCCATGCAAAATGTTTTCAGCATCCAGCAGATTCCCTTAAAGCGCACCATATTAACACGATTCTTCCGACTCGCGATCTCCCAGGACCTCGCGGTGAAGGCGCTACCATTCATTTTAATTGCAAAGACTGCATTCTTAATTAAAATCTGTATAAATGGATTTTATGCCATGCCAAATTAAATCTAAATTCATTACATAGGACCTCTTTTAAACATTGATGCAAATATGTGAATTTTTTAAGGAGCTGAACTTACAGTTCCAATTTGGTGCGAGGAAAACATTCATCCTTTTTTATAAATGATTCATGCAGTCAGTATAAAATATTAAGTTATTGTTATATTCTTTTCTTTTCGGGCATGTCTTTCAAGGGAGATAACAGAAGCAGATCCTATTGAGACTGTACAAAGGATTTTATTCATGTTAAGTGGCACTGGCATTCAGTCTTCTACCTGTATGTTTGGCCTGGAGAAACTGCAAGCCTGTCGCATTCTGAACGATCAATGGATAACAAAATAATCGTAAATTTATGGGAAAAATACAGTTTACAAGCATTTACTGCATTTGAATTAAGCCAAAATGATATTTATTAATAAGAATAGCATTACGTCAAAAATATTGTGCAACAAAACTGTTCCTCAAAAATGCAGGAATTCTCCCAAAGTATTTAGCACTCAGAGGTGGATATTTTTTGCTATCCTTCCAATACATTGTGGGGCAAAACACGAGGGCCCACAAAGTACACAGACTTGCCTGGCCCTAAAACTGTCAATTGCAAACAACAAGGGAGTCCGCAACACCCCTATAACCCCTTAGAAGGGTTAAATACAAATATTTACCGATGCACAGCAGCAATGCAGTATGGGAGAGCCATTTACACATAAGCTGCTGCATGTGTGTAAATATTTAAGTGTCTAGCTGTTGTGGAGAGTTACGGCGGATTCTTTTCAACTGCATGTGCACACCAACACATCCAATGCAATGTTGTGTATAACGTGCATAACGCAACGCAGCCTCCGCCCAGACTAAATTTAATACACATACTTTGCAGCAGTCCAGCCAAGTGACACCTTTGCATGAGCCCAACCCCAACCAAGCACCAGTCACAAACAGGCTGAGGAAATGGCCTTGGTAAATTATTTATTTGTTTCAACTTGTTTTATTCACCTGGAAATTCCGCTTTAAAATGAGTTAAAATGAGTGCTTGTTGCTTGTGTCCCTGAACTGAACTGAGATCAGCTGCACAAAGGCATCACCATTAGAGTGAGCAAAATTTTTCATATATGGTGGAGTATTTTCTTGCTTCCATTTATTTTGGTTCGGCTTGACAGATGCATCTTAATATTTAATCCACTAGTCTCATTAAGTCGTGGTCATCGGAGGCTTGGTCTCTGAAAAAGTTGCTCTGGGACACCGGTGGCTGTCAGAGTTTAAAAATGTATTGATTCTGATGACACATTGAAGGCATGGGCTTACTGTATGTCCTTGAACGTAATGGCCTCAGCAGACATTTGATGCGGCTCCGGGGAGGAGATTACAAGAACTTCTCTGTCCGCTGGATACCCTTTCCTCACACAGGCAGGTTGAGATCAGCACTGAAGCAAGACAGCCAGGCCAAAGAGGTCAAAGTTAAAGTGCAGTATAGTTGCCAGTCACCTTTGTTTGGAACCTTCAACTGTTTTTATCTAAAAGTCATATTTCATTATACATCCTGTCTTTTCCTACCTCGCTGTCTTTTTCTAATTCTACCTCTTTGTCATCTGTGCATTTGACAATAATGCTTTATATAAAGATGGACCTAGGCTGGGAAACTCTTTCTGGAACATGGAGCAGCCTCATCCAAATGGTTTTAGGTGTTCTGAGGGACATGGTGATAAGTGGCAGGATCACACAGTTTGCCTCCTTCAGCCATTCAGACGTTTCGGTCTGACACTTAGACTTTTGCACCAAGGACCTTGAAATTTTTTTATAGCTTGAGTTTATAGGTTGCAGCAGAATAAGACATTAAGAAGTCAATAAAAATGTCTGCAACTTACCCTCATATGCACTGTAAGTTTATTTAACAATGGACAACAGCCAAGAACCATGTGTTCTTTGTTGAAGAAACTGGCTGTTACCTGGCACAGCCCAGGAAAGACAAGTAAAACAAAAGTTTTATCAAACTGTTTTGTTGTTAAAGTGGTTGCATTTAGTAGCTAGCATATAGCCACATTTCATTACCCTTACATTGCTAATGTGTGCAGTTCTGTGTATGTGTGATATAATTTATTAATTTTGATCTTTTTGTTTGCTCATACGTAATAGCTTGTACGGTTAAAGCCACTATGAAAGCAACACAATAGTGACGTACCCACTGCAATAAAAAAACTATCAGCAAACTTTAACATCCAGTTTGCATGTACGTGGGTGTTTGACTGAGAAAGTATGTCAGTGTGATTGTAGAGCATAAGAGGTGCTTGTATGTGTGTGCAAGTGGATCCGTGTGTTTGGTGAGAATATCTGTCAGCATCTTTGCACATGCAATGTTACCGTGTTCTCCGTGTGATGTCACTACTCCTGCTTCTTCAAGCCAGAGCTGGAGTTTAGTGAACTTGACTGTACAAAACTGCTGCATTGAGTTTGTCATGAAAATTGGTAAATGCAAAATACAAAAATAAACTGATAATCAATTCAGTGATCATCAGAACAGCATTCCAGCTTGCAGAGAGACACACACAAGTGTGCTTCCTTTTATAGACCAGATAAGGAACTGACTGTGCCAAAGTGGACTCCAAGCCAAGGTCTCAGGCACAGCTTCTAAGCAAAATAATAAAAACAGAAGACTGGAGCTTACACCCTGGGTGGGGGACGAGACTAGAACAGAACAACCCGACCTAGACAAGAGGCAGCCTTGAGCAGCTTTCGGCAATGACGATTATCACTTAAAGTTGACATCAGCATAGCACTGTTTTCCTCCTTCTGCAGTGAGAAGCACCACATCTGAGGTCCGAGGCTTGAAAAACAAAGTCACGCATAGAGAAGAAACAAACTAACTGAGATTGAGCTTTGAGATTACATGCACTTACTACCAGTCTGCTTTGGACCGCAGAGACGGCAACGGTTGAGAACTGAACTAGAGGGATGGGACCGAAGGGGAGTCGAGAGACCCCAGAACGGAGGATAGAGTGTGGTAACAAAACAATATAAAAAACATAGTAAATAATCCGCTCAGCAACCCTATCAATCCAACATTCCTTTATTATGACGTACACTGCAAAACCGCACGTGGGGACCCCCTTTGCAACAACATTAAAGCAGTAAAATTCCCCAAGCAACAAGGGATAATGGGAATGCCCCCCCCCACACTTGTTTCCAAAATATATTAAGTAAAAGAATTTATAATTAATAAAGCAATTATAATTGTATTTTGTACCAGCTGGGATATGATGGGGGGGGGGGGGCAGAAGTGACTGGCATCAGCTGAGACCTGGTGCTGAGGTGCTCCACTGTGGGAGGAATCGGTCACTTTCTGCTTGGCAAAAAAAAAAAAAAAATTGAAGTAGCAAAATAAAAGGAAAAATGGGCTTGGTTGAAAGTTACACAAGAAAGACACAAAGTAATGAAACAGAGAGACAAAAACTAGTTAGACTCCATAAAATGCATATTGAAAAAGTCCTCAAGGAAAGGCGCAGCCATAACAGTGAGGCTTCACAAAGCACCTGGGCAAGAGTGAGGCTTAAACAGCAGTGGGGAGTGACTGGATACTTGCTTAACAACTGGGAGAGTCTCACCTGGCCAGGTGGAGGATTGGTGAGGATTTGTCAGTTTCCATCCGAAATGACAAATCTGCCTGTGAGGTGGGACAAGTTGACCTCATAGGTGCATTGCCTTAACATTCAATAACTGTTTCCAGTTCACAGGTTAAAGTACTGTAGAATTTGACAAATTAGAGGATTTAAATGATGCCTTTCATATACATTTCACACCTACGAAAAACAGCATTCCTCATTCTGTTGGGTGCCGCTTTAATATTTCTTGTGGACGTTGTCTAAAATGTGTCTTTTTATACCTTTATACACTCTTGACTGATTTCCAGTCAAGTCCCAACATTCACCAAATAGTCCCTGCATTCTGAGAGTACTGTTAATCTTTTTAGAGCTAAAAACATGGATTTTGCTCCTTTGGGGTTTAAATGAAAATAACTTTGCAGACTTTCTGAGCACTTCAGTGCTTGGGGCTCGATGCTTATCAAAACACATAGGTTGTAAAGTTTGTGTTTGTCGGCATCAGTTACACCTTATTCTGAAAAGATGTAGTTCTGGCACATGTCTTCCTCTCAGCATTTTGTCAAATTTGGATCATAAAAGGAGAAGTTTCCCTGATGTGTGAAGCCCCTGCTGCATTATGCTTATTTTGACTGCTTTTTTTTGTCCCATAACATTTCACATTTGTTAAAACCATTTGATTCTCTGAGGTCCAGCTGTCCATTTAAATAAGCAGAGTTGATAAATTTTATAAATTTACTAGTTTAAGTCCCATGAGTGACGCTGCTGTTTTACCCGTGGATCGGGCACTTGATCCAAAATCCATGTGCAAACTTCCAGCTGTATAAATGAGCGAATGGGCAATGCTGTCGCTGCAGACGCGGATCTGTTAAGCGGCAAAGCGATGAAAAACTGCACCAGCTCTGTTTTCATTCCCAATCCCCACGGTTCCAGTGGCTCAATGTTTTTTGTAGAAAAACGAATGCAAAATGTGTGTTTCCTTTGAAATGCCAGTTGGCATCCATGATCGGTGCACGGCGGCCATGTTCGCCTATGTTCCCACTCTGGTATTCCTCTTAGATCAGTCTGAGACAGATCTGGGTCTCCGTTGGGCACCTCAGGAGTCTTGGTGTCGGGAGGCAATGGGGGAGCTCTGCTCATTTGTGAAACATCTGTAACAAAGAGACAAAATTATTAATAACATGGGGTGCTTAACTGCCATCGCGCTTGATAAAGTGGAGGGCCAAGAAAACCTCTGGGTGTGTGCTGGCTGAAAGAAGGAACCAGGAAAAATAAGTTTAGCCTGGAACTGATAAATATTTATTTGTTTGTTTGTCACATAACCTATTAGTGCTACTATCAGCAGTGTTTGCCGGTGTTTCTGCGTCTTCCACCGGCAAACATTTTGCAATGTGGTTTGAAGAGTCGCTTGTTAACCTTAACTGTTTCTGTTAAGGAGGTTACCAGCTCACTTACTTTTCCCTGTCGGGGTTGCAAAGTGAACCATTGGGAAGGTGAGAATTAATAACAAATCACCAAAACTTTATTGCATTTAAACTGTTTGCATTTAGTATTGCTAGCACTGTTATGCATGCGGACTCCGCAGAGAGCCTCGCACGTTCCAGTCACAGCCAAGCGGAAAGGCGAAAAGGTAAAAAGCAATAAAATATACACAACTAAATCTTGCTACCTCTATGTCACAGATTTTTGCACCACCATGTATGTGTGAGTCATGTATTCTTTCTCATTCATTTTTACATCTTCACTTTGTACAGAATCTACAAACTGTTTTTTGGGGGGTTTTTTTTGTGTCGATGTCACTGCTGGCTCCTGTTGATCATGATGATGAAGACGAAGGTCACGTTTTTCCTCTTCTGAACCCCACCCCCCCGCTTGGCATTCAAATCCAGCACTCGCTGTCCTGTTCCACAAAAAAAACAAAAAAAAAACCTGACGTATTTGTCACGTTCGGCGCTTCAGCGCTCGCATATAACTGCTACCGCCTTCTCTTTTTCCCAACCTTTTGTGGGTATATTTGGCTCCAGGACCTTAAACTCGCTGCGTTTAGTATATGAGGTACACGCGGGCACCCTGCACGTGCGCCCCCACGATGGCCAAACACATAGGCACCTCAAAGAGTGACGCACACACCAGCTGCAGTGACATGAGAAGAGCAATAACAAATTATATAGCACCAAACTTTATAACCCTTGCAGAACTTTGTATGGCTTTTACTGTGTGCTCCTGTATGTAGAGGTCAAACTACCTTGTTTGTCATCTTCCTAGGTAGAAACTGCAAGATGCTGCATGTCACTAGTGTATGCATGTGTGCGTGTGTGTGTAGGAACCTGTGAAGGTGGACCACATGTACACCTCAGAGAACGTCATGCACTCCAACCATAGAGAAGCATAAGTCTGAGCATTGACCAGAGCAGTGGAAAGGTGGACGGGGTAAAAAGTAATAAATTATATATTAATCTTTGTGACCTTTAAACTTGTTGCATTTAGTGCGTAAGTGTTGCTCGGAACTGCCTGCTGGCACGTCACTAAAGTGTGCAGTCCCGTGTGTGTGCGTGATAGAGAGAGAGAGAGTGTCAGCATTATGTTCATGCCATTTTGGTCAGCGAGACTGATATTCTCCATGTGACAGCGACATGCACATTTCCAAGCCTTATTTCAACATTTTCAAGATATTAAATGACTTTTTAGGAATTCGATGAACTCCACTATGCAAAAACCTCACTCAGGGTGGGGTGAATAGTACCTGTGCGCCAAATTTCAAGTCTGCGGCATGACAAAAGGTTTGAAAGAAAAAACAAAGAGATAGAAATTGAGCTTTGTAGATATTGAGGTAGCTGTGGTTAGCTGTATGAAGAGGGAAACTAGAAGAATTCATCTTCTCTGCTCTTTAAAGTGCAGACCAGATGCCTTTTAAACAAAGCACCTTTCTTTTTTGAATTGTCTGCTTTTCTTGTTACCAGTATATGCATTGTCAGCTGCATACTGTTTTATCAGACAGCTGTACCAAGGAATTGGTGACTGCTTTTTTAATCTTTTTTTTTTCACATTTCTATTCATATCTTACACACAGTTTCAAGTCATTGCTTACATTTTTCACTGTTTCCTTATATTCATGTTGCTATAAATCTAGATAACTGTACTGGAATATTATTTTTTGTTTTCTGAACTGTAGGTTGTAGCTCAGTTTTCTTCTGCTCTAAGAATTTTTTGCTATTAAATTCTGGAAGACATACATCTAAATTTAAAAGAGCAAACTAAACTGCTCATTGAGTTACTTTGGCTCACTTTTTTTTTTTTTTTTTTTTTTAGAAAATATTCCTATTGTTTTTGTTTTTCAGACAATTCCATAGAAAATGCAGGCATAAAGGAATATAATAATAATAAATGTCACTTTTATGATCGGCTATGGCACAAGAATCCCCAAAGAGAATGGCATCCTGCCCCTCCCCCAGGGGGAGTGCTGTAGAAGGCAGTTTGCTGAGGAGCCCTCGGGACAGGCTTTGCAAACTAAAGGCAGCATAACTTTGTGCCAGAATGTGCCTGCAGGGATTATTTGTAGGCATTCAGCAACAGAAGAGGGAAACTCAAATAAATAAAGCATTACAATGGAACACCTAAAAAACACATGCCCTGGATTTTGGCAGGTTTGACTTTTTACAGTTACTCGGTAAAAAGGTGACCCAAGTTGCATATGAAACAATAGCTTGCATTTATTGTTAAGAGCAAATAACATGCTTTTTAGGAAAGTGATAAAAATGCAGCACACATATTTAAACTGACACACATTATACAATAATTTGGCAAAATTTGAAGTTGAAACTGGCTGTTTTTCAAGGTTAAATTGCCTAGTGGTCAATGAATGGCATGGCCATCACAGTAGCTACAAAGTCCAATGTTTTCCTATCAAATCTTAAAATATTCTATGAACTACAATCTTGGCCTGAGAAACTCTACCTGGCTTTAATATGACTACCATCACACTATGCTCATCTGACATGTGTGCATGTAGCAAGTCATACCAACCATCACACACTGCAAGGGAAAGAAACCCAGTGTTGATGACAGAAAGTGTCTCTGCTCAGTGAGCTGAACTGTTTCTACGTCCCGTCTGAAAACCTCATAACCACTCCATTCATGAAAGTACTGCCTCCTCTTACTAACCAGGTATTGTCTGTATCCTTAGCTGAGGAGAACTCTGGTGAGATTGAACACACAAAAAGCTGCAGGACCTGGCGAAATTCCCACCTGAGTCTCAAAGAAGTATTCCTAGTGAACGACCAGAAATCTTCACCATCTACAACATCTCCTCAGTTCAGGTCATTGTCCCCACATACTTGACATCCACAGTATTCACCCTGGTTCTGAAGAAATCACTGGTATCCTACATCCTCGATTAACCTCCTGTTGCCCTCACCCCAGTCATCGTGAAGTGCTTTAAAAGACTGGTCATGTCTCACGTCAACACCTGCATCCCATTCTCCACGCTAGACCCACACCAGTATCCCTATTGGCACAACAGGTCCACTGAGGACACTATCGCCAACACATCACACTCTGACCCATCGGAAAGGTAAAAACTGTGTGCCAGAATGTTGTCTGCCCACTTTTCACTTTCTGCATTCATTGCCTCCACCCCCTCAGCAGCTGGTCAGCAAACTTTCCTCACTGAGTCCGAACACCGACCTCTGCAACTGGATCCTGGACTTCCTGAACAACAGGGCATAAACTGTGAGGATCCATGGAAACATCCCACGTCATCTTTTTGAATACCAGTGCTCTGCAAAGCTGTTTGTTAAGCCTACTGCTGTGTACCCTCTTCACCTGCAACTAAGTCGCCATCTGTAGAAGCAACTACATCATCAAGTATGAGGATGTTATGACCCTCATCACCACCACCGATGCATCAACCTACAGAGAGGAAGTGGCGCAGCTGGTAGCTTGGTGCAAGGACAACAACCTGTCTCAATGTCAAGAAGGCCAAGGAGCTGACTGTGGACTTCAAAAAGATTCAAACTGTTTACACTTTTCTGTGCATTGGTGATTCAGCAGTGGAGCTGGTGCACAGCTTCAAGTTCCTCTGAAAGAACATCACTGAGAACCTGTCCTGCTACCACAATCAACCCAGTGGAGAAGGCATAGCAGTGGCTTGACTGAAAGGACCAGGATTTTTGCTCCCCATTCTCAAAAGGCTTCTGCAGATGTGCCATAGAAAGCATCCTGACCTCCTGCACCACAGTCTGGTATGGAAACTGTATTCCCTCTGACTGGAGAGCTCGGCAGGGGGGGGGGGGGTGAAGACTCCCCAGTCCATTACCAGGACTTTACTACCCTCCATCCAGAACACCTATTGTGTCAGGAAAGTTCATATCATCACCGTCTCCCCTACCATCTGTTTTCACCACAGCTGTCTGGAAGACAGTTTGTGGGCCAACACCAGCAAGCTCAGGAATAGCTTCTTCCTGCAGGTTGTTGGGCTGCTAAGATCTGGACATTAACAGCACCACCACTGACCACTTCCCACTGTATCATTCCTTCTGCCCCACTGAGCATCCTTTTTATTTGTTTGTTTGTTTGTCTACTTATCGATATGCTTACCACACCTGCCTGTATTGGCCTTTGACATTAAGTTGTCTGTTAGTATTGAGCACCACGTTCCATTAAAAACTACATGTTCTTCTCTTCTCTGCATTGGTGTTAGGGTAGAATGACAGTAAAGCAAACCTTGAATCTTGTACACCTTTAAAAAGCTCAGCTTCTTTTTTCCTGTTGCTAAAAATATTAACAGAGAAGAGCTGAGTTTTTATTATGGAGAGAACATACAGTAAATATAATTTTTGAATTCTGTTTTCTTCCAGTTTTTTTCCAACATTATGCATGACACATCATGCAGGTGGAATAGCTTTGCACTCAACCCCAGTACAGTTCTCAAAGAAGCCCTGACTTTGAAGGGAGAACTTTTTTCTTTTGAGGGATTCAAAAGGAATGCACAGTCTGCAAAACAAGCGAATGCAGAGTGCATCAAGTGCAACACTGCCGTATAGTTTCAATCTTACTCTTAAATTTAAATGGCCACCCTTGTTTTACATATTTAACACGTTTTTTCTCAAAGTCTGCCATGTGAGCCACTGTTAAAGGAGCTTTGTGAGTGTGAACACCAACAGTGAATTTCAACTATAAATCTACTTTTCTACTCTGAAGTAGAAAAGCTTTACAAGAAATATTAAAATGTTCGGTTTGTAAAGTAGATCTAAATTATAATCACAGATATTTTCCCAAGTGAGAAATTGCATTAATCTTGTTTTTATTCAGTTAGCACGTCATTTGTATTCCTGACAAATGCACGTACACAATTTGCAGTCTAAAATAAATACAGTAAGGCTCATTTATACCTGAGGCCCAAAGAAACACCTCTACAGCTAGGGGAAGGGGAGGTTAAATAGCCTAGCACATTTGAATACAGCCATCATATTGGAATTATTAAATTCATATAAAATTTTTAATTAAGCATACTATCCAAGGTGTAGTTTCATGGCCTAGCACCCACTGATTCCAGCATAAGCTTCCAACCTCCATGACCCTTACCCGGATAAAGCAGGCAAGGGTAACGGATGGATGGATGGATGGATGGATGGTTTTACTGTGCATGTTCAACAAAAAGAGTTATTTTTTATGCCCTTCACGTGGTGTTACGTACCTGAACATGTAGCTGAAGTCCATCTATAATTATAAGTCATGTATCCATCCATCCACTTTCATAGACTGCTGATCCAGAGCAGAGCAGAGTCACAGTGGTCTGGATTCTATTCCAGATGTAGAGAGTCCCAGACCATGAAACTTCCCCTAAATGGGATGCCAGTCAGTTACACGGTGAGTTCTTGTTGCTAAATGATGAAATCCCCACCACAGAATAAAAATATAAAGTAACCAATAACATCTTTGCTCTTGATACTATTAAATGGGTGAACTGTGACTGAACTTGAGCTTGGAGAGTTAAAGTTTCATTGCTTTATGTTAGCGCCATTTAAAGCTTTAGACTGAAAATGGGTTATCAGAACAAAAAAATGACTTCCATGTTGGAAGGCTGTTAACACATAATTTTAGATAAATATCAGCCTCGCGATTTAAATTCCAGACTTGTTGACTTGAGGGTGTTGACATCTCTTTTAACAGTTGTGACATTTAGCTGATATCATTATATCCGTTTAATCTCTGGAGAGCTTCTACAAAAAGCGTCTGTCAAAATTGGGATGCAGGCTACAGGAAAGGTAAATGAAACAGAAACCTTTGAGAAATACCACAGTTGTCCACATTAATTCCATGTCTGTCCTTAGCGTCTAGACATAAAATGTCTTCTTTTTCAAAGATACTAAACTGTAATATTAGCAATAAATGAACAACATTTGAACACATGTGTGACATTATACATGGCCTATTAATAAAGTTGCCAGCCTTTTGGACTGCTTCAGCTAGAATGCGGTAGGGGATGCAGAGGGAACGTTGCTTTTCAAACGGTCAGAGTTATGGTTAGGATTATGGTTGCATCTGACATATGTAGCTGTCAAAAATTAAATGCAGGCCTCTTTCGAAATACGAGTCTTTGACTTACATGTTTCTGCACATAAGAATGAAAACATTTGATACCTTTGAATGTTAAAACCAAATATTATGAAATGTTGGTAGTTTGTGTGGTAATTATACACTATGTGGCCAAAAGTATGTGGACATGTGAGCATCACCCCCCCCCCCCAAATGTGCTTGTTGAAGTTCTCATTCCAAACCTATGGGCATTCATATGAAGTTGCCCCCTCCCCCCTTTGCTGCTATAACAACCCCCCAATGTTCTGGGAAGGCTTTCCACCAGATTTTGGAGTGCAGCTGTGGCAATTTGTGCCCATTAGGCCATAAAAGCATCAGTGAGGTCAGGCACACAGTCGGCATAGCAGTTCATCCCAAAGGTGTTCGGTGGGGTTGAGGTCAGGGCTCTGTGCAGCAACTCAACTTCTTCCACACCAACCCGGGCAAGTCGCATGCTTATGGAGCTCACTTTGTGCACAAGGGGGTAGGAAAGGAGCTTCTTTCCCTGGCTGTGGTGGGCAAGCTGGAACCACACAGTTGTCTAGAATCTGTTTGTATGCTACGTGGGTGCTCAGCTCAGTCATTAGAAGGGTAGGGTTCATATACTTTCGGCCATGCCGTGTATCTCTGACTTATAAGATCTCAGCTTACGAGTAAATTTTCAGGCTTGTAAGTAGGGAAGTATCAGTAATGAAATTTTAAAAAATAAATATATGTGTCTTTTCATGTCTTCATCCAACCAAATAAAGTTACTGTGGCTAAGAGTGCCTGAGCTGTACAGTTTATACAGTTAAGATTTGGGGACAGCTTACTTGCTCTCCATATATTTTTAGTCCAAAGACGCTTACGGACGAAGGCAGTGGTAAACATCTTTTGTACTCATAGAGTCATTGCTATGAGCTGAATTCCACTTGACATCCTACCCTGCCCAGCAGGAAGAAGGCCCACTGTCAACCAGTTAAGCTCAGCACCTAATAGCTCTCCACTGGAGTGCAGCCATCGTAGTAGCAAACAGTTCTCCCTGTCAGCGGTGGGCTTTTTCACCCTGCGTGGACAGAGGTTGGCCTTCCTACTCTTGCCACCCCTATCCAGCTCCTTGACCCTGTTAATGGGAAGGGATGGAACCCCCTTGTTTCTCACCTAGCGGCATTCATCAGGCACAACACATCACTCTTGCCAAAACACAGGGAAACTGACAGCACTGACTTGAAGTCTGTAGAGAACATAGACTAATAATAATAATAATAATAATAATAATAATAATAATAATAATAATAATCGTCATCATCACTATAAACTGAAATTGTGCCTTTAAAAGCACCTTCTCTAGCACTTTACAGTAATTGAATAGTTTACAATAATAAATTGAAGCAGATTTGCAGTAAGAGTCAGCATGAAAATTACGGCATCGACAACATCAAACAGAGAGCTGATACATAAACGTTGCGGTGCAGGTAATATTTAAATAAATCGTCGTGACGGCAGATCTGCTGAAGAAACCATGAGTGAATCAAATGTGGTTCAGTTTCACGCTACTAGAAGCATTCTGCCACAAAACACTGATCCAGTTGTGAATCTTGCGTGTCCCAGCATTACAATGCGGTACACAAAGTTCTTCCTAATGTTGCTGTGCATGTAAAACACTCAAGAGCTGCTTCTGATATAGAAGGACTGCAGCATGAAGCAAAACAATTAAAATCAGCCATTATTCAGTGTCAGCGCTGACACCAACTGGGTGTTAAATCAGCTCTACGGAGAGCTTACCGAACTGCGTGAGGGACACGCAGGTACACCGAGCTCATAATCGAGTTAACACTGCATTGTGCTGTGTTTTTCCTCCGTACCGATTTCTGTGATGCTTGTAATTAAACCAAATAATGCTTAGTGAATCCTTGTGTGTCCTTAAGAGGGTCGCTTCCCCCAACAAGATCAAAAAAGCAAAGTACATCCCTCTGTATACATTTGGAGCACATACGGTATGAACAAATGCAATGTACTGTATTTGTAATGGCAGCGTGCATTTCCACCTTTTGTGAATCCTCAGCCTTTGATGAAAGGCAGGACGCCACCCCTCTCCTCATTGAAGTAACGAATAATAAGAAGGCCCTGGCTGTTGACAGGCCTCCCTGTGTGGAGCTCCCTGGTATAAATGCTATGCTATGCAGTATGCAGGCTTCTGAGAACAAGCAGCAGTGCCATGATGCGTGGCCCTTTTGATCCTGGTCTCCTTGTGGTGCCTTTCATCTGCCCCTGACCGCCCAAATTGTTTCTTGGACCTCAAAGCGTCACCTGCCTGTGGACTTTGGACTTAGAGGCTGGTCTCTCTGCTTCTTTCCCATTGTCCTGGTTGAGTTAATTTGGGTCGAGTCCTTGAGGTGGCACGGAACGCTACGTAAATACACAACAACATTAATGCATTCAGATAAAACAGTTATTGCAGAATTCAAAATTATTTGCTTAGAAGTTGGGTGTGTGTTTGGTGTGTCAGATACCAGTTTTCTATTTTTTTGCCCACGGTTAATGTTACAGCGAATGAAGGACAAATAAAAGGCAAAGGGTAATGAATTAATAATTTTTCATTTACTTTTTTACTTGATGCATCACGTTCTACTTTGGTTTTTCTTTTTCAAGTTGTTTTAACAATTAATGAATTGCGTTATTTTTTACGTGGCACTCCTTGTCCTCCGTACCAGCACAGACTGTATAAAGCTCTTTTAGAAGGAATGCACCAAAGTTTCTTAGATTAGCTACATATCTACCATCCAAAAAACCATCCAGATATTTTGACAAAGCTAAATTTCAGGTGTTTTAGGTATTATTATTATTAATAATAACCATTATTTACCTGATACTTATATTTAAAGCACAATGCACTGCCCAGCAAAAAAAGTGACACACTCTAATATTTTGTTGGACCACCTTTAGCTTCGATTACGGCACGCATTCGCCGTGGCACCGTTTCGATAAGCTTATGCAATGTCACAACATTTATTTCTGTCCAGAGTCGCATTCATTTTTCGCTAAGATCTCGCATCGATGACAAGAGATTCGAACCGTTGAGTAAAGTCTTCTCCAGCACAAAATCCCAAAGATTCTCAATGGGGTTAAGGTCTGGACTCTGTGGTGGCCAATCCATGTGTTAAAACGATGTCTCTCTCATGCTCCCTGAAGCACTCTTTCACAATTTGAGCCAACCCGATGAATCCCGGCATTGCCATCTTGGAATTTGAAGAAAAACTCCATCGATGGAAAAAACTGCTCATTCAGTATATTCAGGTAGTCACCTCACCTCATTTTTTGGCCACATAACATTGCTGAACCTAGACCTGAGCAACTGAAGCAACCTCAGATCATAACAATAAGTTCAATCCAGGTGGTGACTTTTTTTGGCTGGGCAGTAGACATTCTCATGTATAAATTGAGCAGATTTTTTTCTGCTCAGTATCTTACAATATTAAGCTGCTTACAGATATTTACTGCCGAACAAGTTTTACCGGAGAAATTTCGGGTACAAACTGAACTGAAAGGCAGCGCTCTAACCGTTACGCCACCTGCTGGGCCGCCTCCGGCTTTCAGTAACAGAGAAGGTCCACCTAATCTAGCTGCCAAGTCCTGGATGTTTCCGCAAAGCTACGTTTCGGTGAGAACGACAACGCAGTCCCTCATTTCTGGCTGTGTAGCGCGTCTCAGCCTCACCGCATCCATTTTATTGTCCAGTGAGCCAGCACTGGTAAGAAACCGGGTCTGCGAAAACCTTCAGCAAATTAAAAAGAATATATAAATAACGAAAAATAACAACATTTTAGAAGCAATAAAATGTTGCAGAAGCAGAAGAAAAACCACTTACACTAGATTACTGTTTATTTAATCACATTCTATTGCAGATATACTGTATTTATGGTGTTTATGAGCACATTTAAGCACTTGCGACGGCAAGCTTATTTTTTTTGAATTTGTTCCTGCTTTCATGGGTTATTCTCCAAGACGAGGAAACTTGTGCGGCAGTGACCTGAGTCCTGATGCAATTGTATTTGTCATAAATTATTATAATTCGGTTAGGAAAAAGTTATACATGACAACACTGTAATGAAACCAGCGAGCTAAACCGATTAACTTCTCTATCAAAGTCTATTTTTCTACTTGAAAACTTTTCCTTTCTAAATGCTAATCTTGTGGTGGGAATCTGTGCCTAATCCACTACAACCAATTAAAGTGCGAGCTGATGCAACGTTAATTATGCAATTTTTAATTTTTTTTCTGCCGTAAATAAACCGTTTTTTCCGACGTGAAAAGGAAAGCCAACAGTAAACACACACGAGGTTTTCAGCAACAAAGACAAAATTATACACTTCACACGTCACAGCCACCCCACCTCTTAAACCCAGAACATGTTGCTGTCAAAAATCGAAATAATATAATTCTGAAATACTGCAGTCTTTCGGTATCCAAACAGAATTTTTCCTACAATGGTTCTTAAAAATGAATAGCTGTACACCAGCATCCGAACGGAAACTTTTGCTGAAACGCATTTTCCTCATTTCCTTAGGAAAAAAATTGAAAATGAAGCTCAGAATAAATAAAACAGCAAATACCGTACAGTACCATACAGTGCACTGCATTAAAATGAATGCTGTATTGTACAGTCATGAATTTGTGCCGTTCAGAACGCATGCCCACGACGGTGTCTTTATCAGCTGTCTCCACGCTTCCTCAAGACTCGCGTGCTGCTTTGTTCGAATGCGTTACCCCATTTATTGCGATTCAAGCCCATCGGCCCTCAGAAGAAGAGGAGGAGGAGCAGGAAGGGTTTTCACATAATCAAATCCTAGCATTAACGTGTGAAATCTCCCGCGCTGGACATACTGTACCATTTGTGATAAACATCCAGTGGACAGCATTAAGTGTTCTATGTTTTATTTTGCTCAAGTCATGGACTAAATACTGTAGCTATATGCGTCTTTTCGGACAGGCTGTGAGCGTTTTTTTTTTTTTTTTCCATATAAAAATATAGGAAACGGGCACGCGCTCGGTATCCAAAAATGTTCGCATTCTTTACGTTTTCAGAGATAAACTGCATCCCGACATTGAGAGGTTACCGCACATTCATTTAATTGACCGAACATGTACATAAGGAAACTATGACAGAAACCTGTGTACTCGCTGAGCCTCCATCATCGCTGAAACCAGCACAAGTGATAATGAAGCAATTTCACAAAAAAAAGAGGTCAGAACCTCTCGACACTTTTAAACACCCTCATTCACCCTCTCTAGCACATGGGTAACTTTGCGTGTAGTGGACATATTTGATCTGCTCCCTCCCTTCCCTCCTGTGGAGTGCACACTTGGGGCCTAAATGGGAAGAGACCAGTGTCTACAGAGTGTCTGCTCTTTTTGCCATCATAGACTAAGGCTTTGGATTATAGACCCCAGTCCAGCATACACCCGTGCCAAACTTCCCACAGGTTTAAAGCCCCCAGAACAAGTCAAGTAATTATTTCTCAGAACATCTATAAGTTTAGTCATTATCCTCCTTAGCTATTATGAAAACAGTGGCTAATGTCTTCACTTTAAGTGAGCACAGTTAAATTCTATCTTGATTTACTGGCCATTGCTTTAGTTGTTCCATCGGTCCAATTAAATTATTCTCTACCACCTTCTTTTATATCTGATTTTAATAATGGAGTTGACATCTTTAATACGCCAGGCATATGCAGGCTGTCTACAGAGCAATAAGTTGTATTACACCCAGTAATGAGTCAAACCTGTAATTTAAGGTACAACTCTCGCCCAGCTTGAGTGTTAAATGTCTCCGAATGTCAGGTTCTATGCTTTATAGTCTTTTTTGCAGGCCTTAGGCTGATGCCAACCTAACAATAGGGAGTCATAAAGTAAATGACTGTTAGGATTGCTGACATCTAATGTGTACCATAAAAATATAATTGTTATACTGTAGAACAGATCCAAGCTGTATTTTACTTATGAACTGTAACGCTATCTTTATTGGTCTACTGCTTTAGTACTTGCCATTCATCTGGAGGAAAATTTTCTAGTCTGCATAACCTGACTTGCCAAATTACCATATTATTATACGGTGTAAAAATGTCTTCCTCCTTTAATCCCATATCCATAAAACAAAGGCTCGCTTTAAACCTTAGTGTGAAGGGCAAGGAAACAAAACACATAAGGAATTCAGTTCCTGCACTATAGGTTCACTTCAGTTCAGACACAGAACATTTCACAGACCACTGTACATAACCCACACCTGGATGCCTCTACTGGACACTGTGTCAGCGCTAACACGTATGCTTAGTTATGATCAACAAACACATAGTTGCCATGACAGCACTATTTCATCCTTCGCTGTCCACGGCAACACCTGTCCAGAGACATGGGTTAGAGACAGCCCAAGCCTTTGCTGAACAAGTTTTAAATAAACTATTGAGAAGAAAAAAGCCTGTACCCATGTCTCTTCTTGTCCCACAGGCCAGTGCATTTTTTACACTTGGTTAAAATTATGAAGAAAAACTTCACTTACAACTATCATAGCAGTTTTTAACCACCCAAGGAAATTAAATTTAGTTCATAACAGTTTATTTTCATGACAGTGCTGAACAAAGGATCAAACAGACATGGAAGAAGCAGATATAAAGTAAACAGATATATAAGAGTTAAACTATGTATTCAGTGGTTTCAAAAGTTACAAGAGCTAGAAAAAATATAAAGTAAACCAGCTGGCAAGCAAGGAGAGGAAAACAAAAAAAAAACTCCCAACCAGAAAGTGAGGAAGCAACATAAATGTCTATGGTCAAAGTGCAGGTGGCTTCTCACACCTCCTGGGCATTCAAGGTAGAAAAACAGAGCCAGTAGTTACAGCTAAGAGAAGGGTGGCAACACAGTTATTAGTGACATTGCTATAGTCACTAGAAGCTAAAAACTTGGTGCAGGAATGCCAGTCTCATCTATCATAGCATTGCAGTCATCAGTTCCCATAAGCATGCAGCGCTTGTGTCACAGCCACTCTTATCAGGGGAGATCAAAAGCTCTGTGCTAGTGGTGGTTCCCGGGCCACCCCACAGAACTGAGAAAAGCTAAAGAACAAGAGGGAGTTAGCAACTAATCACAAAAAGAGACAAGAGAATTTACCACTAGAAGATGCAGAGGTTCAGCATGCAGGATTCAGCCTTAGCTACAGTAATGTCAGACATGCCAGGGCAAAAAGAGGAGTCTTAAGGGTTTAGAAGACTGAGACAAAAGTGGCATTCTTGACACCGTCTGGCAAACTAGTCCAAAGCAGAGGTGTTCTATAGCTAAAGGCACGCTCTCATCCCAAAGCCTTATTAATCACAAGTACTTATAGTGGAATTTAAAAGATCTCTGCTTTATTAGTATTCTCAGCAAAGTACAAGCGATGAACAATCCTGTGAGCAAAAACAGTTTGCAGCAAGACTGTGCAGTTATCCAATGTGCAGCAACTACGCAAGGCAATCGTTTCTGCATGGCACAACATTCTTGCACTATGCATGTGGCATCTTATGGAATCCATAACCAGACAAGTGATACTGTTCTGTATTCCAAAGGAAGCACAACATGCTCCTAGATACAGAATGCGAACCTAACAAACTGGCAATTGACTGTATGCCACGAGTAGCATTTTATAACCTGCTTTAAATTTAAATGGAAGCCAAGGCAGTTACTTAACCGGTTCTAGTGACAATTCTAGCAGGAGCATCCTGTATTATTGTAGGACATATATACAGATAGTCCTCGATTTACGATAGGGTTACGTTCGGCTAAACCCGTCGTAAGTCAAAAATGCATTTAATACATCTAACCTACTCTCGCACCTGTGGTTGCTTCAGCAACGGAGGTGTTCTCTCCAGACTGATTGATTGACTGGCGTAGGAACCAACCAATCGTGGATGGGATTTAGTTCCTACCTTAAAAGTCAATAAGGGATTTCCGCTTTCGTGCCACTTTCAGAAGACAAAGACACAGATGGGCATTTTGTAGACATGATGGATACATGAAACACAACGTAGATACGGGGGTATCCAAGAAAATTCTGACAACGCAAAACACGGTAGAGTATCGGTTGTCTGCATTAGCGGCCGAGTGGCAGACTGGGAGATGCGAATCACTGCCACTGCCCAGCATTACGAGATAGTATCGTACCACACATTGCTTGCCTGGGAAAAAAAATCTAAATCAAAATTCTGGTATGGACAACTCAATAACAAAAACATTACTGTGGTCAATCATCCTTAAAAAAAGGTCATGAACCAGCTTCTCAACATCTTGACTACAAAAAAATTGTTATAATTTAGCTACTGTATAACTCTTACAGAAACCACAGCTTCAGTCAACACACCAATGTGAGAAACAAATGGCCAACAAACACCTACATTTTTAATACCCTCCAAGTTCTATTTACAAGTATTAAAGACTGATATGATGCGATTACCGGCACCCCCATCTACCTCAAATACCTCTGCTTCAATAGCGCTGAGAGACAAAAAAAAATTATTCAGTTATATTGGTTTATCAGTTAAGCAATTTGCTGATACAACATGAAAGGGATTATCAGGCTTAAAAGAAACATAACTGAGTATCATCAACACACAAGTAAAAAGCTAACACTCTCACAAATAACATCACCCAATGGAAACATATGAAGTAAAAGTAAAAATAGACCCAACGCAGAGCCCTGAGGCACACCATACTCGAGTTCAGCACAAACTGTTAGTGATTTCATAAGCAGGAACGGAACCACTTAAGAACAATGCCTGTTCGTCCAGCCAAAGATGTAGGTCCGTCAAGCAAGGCATTATAGTGAAGAGAATCAAATGCAGCTCTCAAGTCCGGCAACATAGCAGCTTAGGTATAACCAGCATCAAATGAAATAAATATATCTTTAACAAAACGTGTTAGGAGCTGTTTCAGTGTTACGATCAGGGTAAAGACCAGACTGAAATTTTTCACCATGTTTTCTACGCTTTGGTCAGGCTCTAACGTTAGAAATGAGTGTATTAGAGGGGCAGCACAGGTTAGATGGTTTGGAGACAAAGTCAGAGAGGCGAGATTGTGTTGGTTTGGACATGTGCAGAGGAGAGATTCGGGATATATCGGGAGAAGGATGCTAGGGATGGAGCTGCCAGGCAAGAGGAAGAGAGGAAGGCCTAAGAGGAGATTTATGGATGTGGTGAAGGAGGACATGCAGGTGGTGGGGGTGACGGAGAGAGATGCAGAGGACAGGAGGAAGTGGAAACAATTGATCCGCTGTGGCGACCCCTAACAGGAGCAGGAGAAAGATGAAGAAGAAGAAGGTCAGGCTCTAACGTTTTATTTATGTTAAATTGTACGTCAGCAATAGTTATAAATGGAAAAATTGGAATGCATATTTTTGTCATTTAATTTAGAGTATTTTGGTCGAACTTTAACCAATGCTTTATGACATTTTTTAACAATTGTTCTTTGACAGCCACAGAAACCAAGGTGTGTTTTACAGTGAGGTTATAATAGTGAGCCGGGTAATTTATATCCACATTCATCCCAAAATCCGAATTTCCTGATTTACTGAATACATTTAATGCTAACATAATCGCAGCATCGTATAGTTTTGGTTTCATTGGCGACAACTGACTCCGGCGGGTGCAGATCAGCGGTTAGTATGTAATGATCGAAAATTAATAAATGTGCTTTAATCGGTAATATTTACATCACGAACATCTACAATTGCAAGTATGACAAGATCACACATACGATTATGTGACGGGTTCACATTTCCAAGGCTTTCCATCATCATTTCTAGTAATGATTTTTCATCATCATTATAGTATTTGAGAATAGGAAAAAAACTGTATAAATTTATGCTTTGAAAAATGAATACTGGTTTTCATTTTCCTTGTGCGGTTCAGCTGGCCTACCTGTTGATGGAAATCAGCAGCATTTTGTGCCGACAGACCTTCTCGGGAGGGTTTGGGGGTTCCTTAGAGGACTGTGTAGTTTGTCCAAGGTGATCGTTTCATCCCTTGTCAGATGCCAGGGGGAGCACCCAGCTACCACGGGGCTCTCACATGGAGTTGGCCTCAGGTGGCTGTGGAAGTGCAGGGAGAGAGCAAGAGAGTTGAAGATAATGGCACAGTACCTACAAAGGGCCTCTGAGCTTTCTTGGAAAACAATCCCAATAACAGAATATAAATGATGCAAATTTGGAGCAAAAAAAAAATAATCAGCTGTAAAGCCTGAGGCTGTTTTTCAAGGGACCTGACTCTCAGAGTAAGGCAAAGCATTAGGGTGAGACACAGGGGGAGGCAAAGTTCACTTTGCTCAGAGGAAGCCCCAAACTGAAACCTGCCGATCGCTGTAAGGGAAGTTTTTTATATCATTTTCCTCTCTAGAAAGCCAACAGTACTCTGTCACTGACAGAGAACTAAAACCAAAAACCAAACCAACCAAAGAATTAAGTCTGCCACTGTGACTTTCAAGCAGGAGAGAAAGGTAGCGGTGCAGCAGACTTGTGGGACGCAAGAACACATGACATTGTGAATTAATGAGGTGGTGTCACTCCAGCATTCCTGGGTGAGGGTAGTGCTGCCGGAGAGACAGTGCTGGGCCTACAGATTTCTTCGACTGCGAAGTTGCAGACACAGAAATGCGGCGCAGGTGTAAGGTTTTAATGCCCCGCCAATAAATGCTGAACTGTTGATAATACTTACAGGTCCACATAGTCAGATACATAACATAAAACAAAATGTACAAGGGCTGTACGACTCCACCGTATTCATCACTCTGTCTCTCTGTCTCTCTTTCATACCTGAGCGTAGAACGCAGAACACATGCAGATATTTGTTTACCACACAAAGCAAGATGAGCTGATACCAACAGAGGTTAAACAATGGCAATATCCACGTTTCCCTGATAATGATGCCTTCTGAAAAGCCCTTCCTGCAAAGCCACTTTACAAGGATGGCCTCTGTCTGCCAGCATGGACACAGACACCACGTGGAAACAAATTCACCGTATTGTTGGAAAAGCAAAGGTCAGCACCACAGTACAACAAAGTATGCGTGACTGAAGCGACAGTGAGTGAATGTTTTTTAACAAAGACTGAATAACGGTGGCTGTTAGTTGTGGCCTCGTGGCCATTCACTGCGTTTGTGTGCTCAGCCAAAACACACCGTTTAAGATGTAGTGAATGCTCTAATATTGTTGGTGTTGCTGTGAGTTGCCATGGATGTGTGAGAGCAGCCCTGCTGGAACAGCCTAGTCTGTCACAGATGGACACTTTGAACAATTTTATCATGGTTTTGTGCATCTCGGCACAACTCTTCCAGTTCTAAAGCTCAGCAAAGTTTCACACAGTTTCCTACTCAATGTCCAGATACAGTATATTGCAGGTTTAAACAAAATCACAAGCAGTCTCATCCAGTGATGTATGTGTGAAGCTTGTCTAAAGTAGACAGCAAAGAACGCACGATGCAGAAAACCTTCAGCTTCTATCAGTGTTTCATTTTGCTGCCTATTATTGAAAATGAATCGCAATAATTCCTCATTGCACCATTGTAGGATACATTTCAACTCTCATAGCTAAACTGGCAGATTTTACTCTAGAATTCAATCCATGCAAATGATCAATATATATCTTATGTTATGCATACGATAATAATCTATCTATCTATCTATCTATCTATCTATCTATCTATCTACAGTATTTGTGTATTTGCTCACTCTCTCACTCACTTTTAAGTATTTTTTATGTAAGTCTCCACTCTTACAATTCAGTAACATAGATCAGTCTCCCAGTAAAGAACCATATGGTGAGGGACTTGAAACCTCTAGGCTGTACTCCCTCAAACACACTTCCACAGCACAAATGTCACAATTGTCTGCCACCCATTATATCCACTAAAGAAGGGAAGGAGAAAGTAAATCTACATCAAAAGCAGCCCGTTTAGCAAGAAATGTATAGGAAGGGTTAGAAAGAATGGATCAGAGATGCTGTGAAGAACCATGATCTACAATTGTACCATCAAAATGAAATTATTAATTTCCATAGAAATAATTTCCCCTTTCCTAACAACTGTTTACCGTGTTTTTTTTGCTCGATGAACGCTGTTAATCCATCCAATGATGTGTGTATGTGTGTGTGTGTGTGTGTTCTGTTTAGTCCAGTCAGCGATCCTCACATAGCCAAATGACAGTCACTTTGACTACCCTCTACCTTTTTACACTACTGTTTAGGTTAAGTACTTTTCTCAAGGGCATGGTGTCATATTTTTCCTCACTGGGTTTGAAAAATCTTCCCCTTGGTTCTCAGGTTGGATTTTATCTGGCAATCATACTGGTGCCCAGCAACTACAGTGCAGTCATAGTCATAGCTATTATTTATAATGCTCTGTACAGTACATATAATATAGATAATAACATATATATGCATACATATGAGTATACTGTATGTGCTGTGTGCAGTTTTGTACATTGCAGTGCAGATTTACATTTGTGACTGAATGTGTGGCAATCCAGCAGCACAGAGAAATGGCTGAATGGCCCTCATGGTCTGCTGTTCTCACACACATGTGAAGCATGAGTGTTGTAATTCCGCTGAGGAGCTGGCAACAAGCATTGTGTGTGTGTGTGTGTGTGTGTGTGTGTGTGTGTGTGTGTGTGTGTGTGTGTGTGTGTGTGTGTGTGTGTGTGTGAGAGAGAGATGGAGAGACAGAGGTGATGGCGCAATCTAGTGCTTACACCAGTGGGGGGAGCTGTGGGGCTTCTTGGAGCCCATTGGCAGGTATCTTTGTCGTGTGTGTGTATGGTTAATATGAGTTTTTTTGTGTATGCATTTATATAAATGTGTGTGTTTTGTGTGTGCTTTGTGTTTAGTCCACTCAGTATTATCTACATAGTCACATGTCTTTGGCTAAACATCAGGAAAATAAACATAAAAAAAATTAGTTATAGTCTCTCTCTCACACACACACACACACACACACACACACACACACACACACTGGAATTCCTTAGGATGTTTACTTAAATTTTTATAAACTTAGAGGAGTGAAATATCTGATATTTAATTTATAATTTTATTTCACCCATCCATTATCTTTTACTGCTTCTTCTGGTCAGGGTCTCGGCTGCTCAGAGTCTATCCTGGCATCAGTGGGTGGAAGGCAAGGAGGTTAACATACTAGATGAGATCCAGTCTATCACTGGGTAGCCCCACACACACACCTTTGCACCGATGCCTAGCAGAAAGAAATTTCTATTTCTATCCTTGCAAGGTGCAAGACTGCTAGAAGACTAAAGACTGTTTTAAGACTAAATTGGGCAAATGTTTAAATGTTCCTTCTCCTTTATTTAACTAATGAATATATCTGCAGTAGTTCAGGAAACATTATTTGTTACTTATCTGACATAATCCAAACCCATTCATTTCATCCCTTTGCCATAACTCAGGGAAAGTGCCTTTCTTGAGACTCAAGGGTACAACCACAGTACCAAGTGGTACACATTGACATATCTCTGTATTAATGATCTCCTCATAGTAAATATAGGCTTAGAATATTTTCAGCCATGGGAGTAACCCGTTGGCTCAGGCTCCATGAACAGTTCACAATACCACAGCGATGCGTGCTTAGGATGCTTTGTGTTATAGTCATTTATAGGCCTGCATGGAGAAACTGAACATACGTAACTGGAGAAAAACAGTGGCCTCCACTTAGGCTGAGCGAGCGTCTAGCACAACATTTTGGCACAACTGGAAAACCCAAGGAATGTTTTCTTTCTGGTGTCTTCTCAGCCCAGTCCTTCCCCGTCCTCAGCGTTCCCCATCCTCGGGATTCCCCAAAGCAGGAGACGCTCAATAGCTGCTCTGAGCACGCCGTGCGCAGGCCGGCGAGAGAACGCTTACGGCTGCAGATGCCACTATATCCTCAAGATAGTCCATTCAGGATCCTTTCCAGCGGGGTCATGAGTTTGTCCTGGTCAGTGCGGTAAGGACTGAAAACAGCGATCACATCCCGCAGGGTGAGCTTTTAGTACCACGGTTACCGTTCATCTGCACATCATTTTCTCACACATAGCAAAACTATGCAAGTGCTTATTTTATATGGATAAAATATGTACGATTAACATCGAACAGAGTTTAACCCCATAATATCAAGAAGGTTCAACTTAAATTAGGGATAAAACGTGGAGACGGAGAGAAGGAGAAGTAAGCGGATGTGAAACCATGTGGCAATTGCAATATAACACAGCGAATACGTCGCCGCCCAGTTTGTATTCATTATCAGGTCTTACATGCTCGGGCTCCTGCATTAAACATTAGACAGCCTCTGATGTCTGCTTAACAGTTTAATTCTCTCCTCTGTATTCAGGCTGTCATAATAAAATCAGCGAAGCACACAGAGGCAAATAAGAGGCAGGGTTGCTTCGCAGTGCCAGGGCTCGAAGGCAGGCGCCTAGTTGCCCCATGCATGCGAGCTTTAGCCCTTCTTCGGTCGCGGAGGTTGGTGGGGGTGTGTTGGGGGGACAATCCCAGCACACGCTCCGGAGTGGCGCTCCGGCGTAATTTTCCTCGCGGCCCGACCGCGGCCAGCCTATCTCGCGGGCGCAGGGTGGGCGCCGAGGGGGGTGGCGCACATGTGCCGCTGGGCGATATCAGGACCCTTCAAAAGGAGGCCGGCGCCTCAACCGTCAGAGCTGGCACAAGCAGAGGCCACTTCTGTCAACAAAGAGTGGGACGAGAGCACTAGATATCCCCACTACAGAAAGATTAACACCACTAAATCCATTTAGGCCCCATCTGAATTTCGTACTTATGTTTTCAAGAACTTATTTACAGGCTGCTCATTCCGAGGGCTGTATCGGAACAAGAGATTAGCTCTGCTGAAACGCGGCGTTCTTCCCCAAACCGTGGTTCCGAAAACCTTGCGGAAGAGCTCGCCGAGACACAGGCTCCGAAGGCGAACGCTTAATTTGGCAAACTAACATGTTAGTGAAATGGTTTAACACATAGCTATCAGCAGGGATGAGAGGAAAGGGCAGAATGTATGAACTGGAAGGGAGTGGATCACAGGCAGCAGGTGGTACAGCAGTAACTCAATGGGCGCAGGTTCGAACGCCGCTGGCTGCTGCGGCACCCGTGAGCAAGGCGCTTACTTTACTTTGCTCCAGTGCACATAACCCAGCTGTATAAAAGGATGAAGAAAAATGCCAGAAAGTTTTTGTTTTTTTTTTTTGTTTTTTTTCCTGAAGAACACGTCAGCTATGAAAATAAATGAGAAACAAGACATAAGCGGACGAGCAAAAGTTACCTGATGTCTACCTTTAGTTCATCGATAGCAATATTTTAACTGCATGTGTGTGTAATATTGTACAGCGAGTGTTAAAGCAACCATTATACATCAGTATAAGCAGTCAAATTGTATAAAAATTATATTTTAAGGGGGTCTGTGCAGTCTAATACCAGTTGTTGTTTTTTTTTTTTTTTAGTTTGCACTTTGGAATTGAAAAGAAAAAGAAAATGGCACACTAAATTTGAGAGAGAATGCAGGACAACATTTAAAGCTGAACTCCCCGCTGGTGAGCTTTGAACCCTAAAGAACAGGTGAACAGCAGGTTAGACATATCGATAGTAAATATAGCCGGTTCGATATACAGATAGATAAATAGCATGGCAGATATCGCCACGTAAGAGGACCGAATTCTTCCCATGCACGGAGCCGCCTGGATCCTCTTCGATTACGACGCCCGACCGCAGCGTTGCAGGGAGACACGGGGCAGGTTGCACGCTGTGAGCGATAAAGCAAAACAGATGGCAGCAGTTATTTTGCAGTGATCTGTTAGGAAACACTTCTTATCCAACGATAGCTAAGCCCAGGCCACTGCACTGCATTTCTTGAGAGAGCTTATTGGCTCAGTTGGCATGAACAGTAGCCAGCAAGGGAACTTCCGATTTCAGTTAATAACCAATATGCGAGCAAGGTTTCTTCAACAAAGTCTAGGGTTTTTAAGGGTTTCATGACACAACAAACTGAGAAAAACTGGTTGAATAAATAAACGTCTGAATGAAAAATGGAATGTGAGCAAATGAGAAGTTTTGGTACTTGTAGAAAGGTTGCCTCATTGTTAGACGCTCCAAGGAAAGCATGGAAACACAATCGCTTCCAGTTGGCGTCACATACAAAGGAGTTCCTCTGTATCCTGGGCTCTGGGTGCATCATGAGACTTATTAAGAACAGAGCGAGTTGATGTGAAATAAATTCAGCATTTCAAAATATAGAGAACCTTATTTAGAAGAACATAACTGTTAAAGTAAATAAAGCAAAACTAACCAGTCAGACGTTTCAGATGAGTCAGGGAAACACTGTATGCAGAGGAACAAGGATTTTGACCCAGGTTCATAACATTTCATTGCCGAAGCCTTCAGAGTTAAGTAGCAAAGTTAACAAAAACAAATCACTGCAAATGTTATGCTGGCCTGCGATACAACGTTGTTGGTTTCTCAAATGCTGTACATAGCGACAGTACAGTAGAGGGCTGACTACGATCAACAGGACCTTGTGTACATGATGTAAAGCCGTACATTTGTGTGACGCTGTTTCGTGCGCTCCTAACCTCCGCTCCCTCTCCAACCCAAATGCCAGCTACAGGCACTCCGTAATTTGTCTAGGTTCCGAATCGACGTCAAAATGCATGTAAGTTTTTTTAGTTTTTTTTTTTTTTATAAAAATGGTTAAATGTACCTTTATGTGTGAGGTCACTGTGCTTGCGTACATCGGAATACGTAAATATTTAAGCATGCATACAAATATAAAATGTGTATATCTCACCGAAATCAAAAGGTTGGGCAAACACAGCACGCCATACAAGCAGACTGAATGTGACAACGTCGAGCGGCGATCCATAAATTCTGTCAATATTCACTGAGTCAAAAAAGCATCACTGGTTACAGTAAGCAAAAATGGCTTTTTCTTTATATAAAGACGTCAACTTAAAAATCCTTATTTGAAGGATCGTGTGAACTAGAAAAACTGCAAAAGAAGGCAAATGTAAACATAAGTCATTTTATTCTTGTTCAGCACCTTGTGTGTGAAGTAAGATCACAACAGTGTCTGTTCTTCCAAAGTCTGTCTAATGCACTCACAATTCTAGGCTGCCACCCGCGCTGGAAGAACAGGTAATCTGCAAATTAATGTTTTTCAAGGAAATTCACAGGGGAGCCACATAATTCATAACATCCGCAAAGTCTGGCACCCATAACTCTTTTTTTTCCCCCTCTTTCTCTCTCCGAGAGTTGGATTGCAGTGTTTTCCCGAGAGTTTTGCAGTTAATAAACAAATTTATGAGTGCAGCTTTCTCACACAGTCTCGCCCCCCGATGATGGCCACACAATACCGGCTCGCCAAATGGGTTGTAAAGGCACGCGGCTCCGTGTTCTGCAGCCGCGCCGGTATTAAGGTGCAGGGCAAGCAAAACAATCTGAAGTTGTGGAAAGGTGTGTCCTGCGCAGGAACTGCATCTTAGCCACTGGTTCTGTCAAGTGTACATTTTTGACATAGTCAAATGTTTACAAAAGATGAAATAATGCAAAGACCCAATTATGCTTGGATAAGTGTGTTAAGAGACTTTGACGTAATGTTTCTATTGTAAAATAAAACGTCAGAGAAGTAAAAAAAAGTTATAAATTATTTTTTTCCTCACCTCAAGTGCTATGGTTATTTTTTGGTAATTATATTTACAGTGAAATTAACCTGACTGCATGTTATAAGCGGTTAACCCACCATCTCACTATGTCCTTAACGTTACATAACCAGACGCTAACCGCACATATTAATCCGTCTGATATAATATTCACCAAACACCTCTGCGCTAGTATAAATCCTTCTTTAGTTGCTTCTATTTGTTGTTTAACAAAGTAATATCATTTATGGAATGTTTTAGTGTTTTAAATTCCATCGGTTTATCTTGTCGGAAAAAGGTGCAAAGATCAGTATAGCCTAACAAAAAAAACAAAAAAAAAAAAACGCCTGTGCCCTGTGTGTGAACAGTGAAGCAACAAGTGTCTGAATATTTATTTACACATCGACCGTCCAGAGAGCACACAGTTAGATTATACGTGATATCAGTAAGTGTCCCTAAAGGGGAGGGGGAGGGAGGCCGAGGTGGGATGTGGGATGTGGGGTGGTGGGCATGCTGAGAGCGGGGCTGGGGGTGGATGTTGCATGTTTAATTTATTGTTTGCGCAGAGCGGAAAGAAGAAATGAGACAATGAGTGCCTATTGAAAGAGGAAGCCACAAGCTTAGTCTCATTCTTCTACGGCTCCCGCTTATTTGCGCATTTATCCGCACCTTGACCTCAAGTGTCGCCGGCGGCCCGCAGCCGCGATTCATTTGCGCCGCCGCCGCCGCCGGGATGGCATCGCATGCCCGCGATCCTCTGCACCCCCTGGCGCGCGGCACCGCTGTTAAGCCCCCTTCTTTCTACAAAAAGCTAAGAACCGTAAACATGTTTGTGCTGCAATTACGCCGTTTTATTAAGACCAGGGACAGAAAACGGTGCTTTCACAACCCAGAACGCAAGCAAGCAGCTGTAACTATGCGGACGGCTGCTTGTTCATTTCTTTATTCATCCATCCATTCATTTAAGCGTATATATATATTTTTTTTTTTCCCGCTCGCGTGTGACGAAAATAGCGCCAGAGGAAAGAGGGCGGTTTCGGCTTAAGCGGCGTGCCCTTAAAAGGCCTACTCGGGCCGCAGAACGCCAACCGCAAGGTAAGACCGTTGTTTCATCCCCTCGGTAACCAGACCAATTATCTGCAAAGTTTCCCCCCCCCATATATAATGCATCCCCCGTCTCCTTTCACCATCTGCCCTCCCTCCTGTAACGCTGTGGAATTTTTATGAGATAGGACAAAAATGGGCATCTCCCTCTTCACCATCTCGCTGTGGAAATGAAATATGCAAGGAAAGTAGTGTATATTCTAATTAGTGCTGAATCCGTAATTACGGTGCTCATTGATGGAGATACGTTTGAATACATTCATCTCCTCGGGGGGCCACGCAGGCTGTTCGGGACGGCTTAAAAAAGCCCGGCCCGCTTTCTTCTCGAAATTAGGGATCCGCGCCATACAGTAACGTTGCGAGATCCAAAGCGCCTGCGATATTTTAAAATATAATTAATCAAGCGGAGCGTGTAACCTAATGAACGTATTTGATATCGGCCGCTATTTAAACGCGAGCTTTGTCTCGCCGCGTCGGATTTGCCGGGGATGCTTCCCGGCGCCTCTGTTTGCGCGCCGGCGGTCGGCGAGCTCGTCGAAGCGGGAGGAGAGCCCGACGCGCGCTCGTGAGCCGCGGCCGCCGAGCGGTAAAGGAGCCGTCGCGCGGAATAAAAAAACCCGGGGGAAAATCCCGAGCGGTAGCTTGAGAAATGACGCTGGAATTTATCTCGCGTTGCGCGTCTGCGTCGGGAAAGCGGCTAAATATCACGTGGGACTTTTGTGAATAAGAGGAGGAAAATTGCAAAGCGGTCCTTTGGTTCCATGCGTTTAAAGATTTCGCGCGAAACGTTTCGGTGCTCGTACGTGCGCTCCGGGCGACGTCCGAATCGGGCGCCGCGCCGTTTCCCAGCACCCGAGCGCGAGGCAAACTCTGCTGTTTCGTACAACCGTGACCGAGCATCGATTAGTCCGACGTACGCGGGCCCTTCCTTCAGCAGGTCCTCGCCTTCGATCCTCTTCCTGCGGTTGACCTTAGCTCGAGAACGTAGTTTTGGGGTTGAACTTTACCTGAATGTTAATGACGAAGCGCTGAGAATTTTCACATTTAATGAGGCCCCATGTAGGAGAACATACCAGTTGGGATTCCTACTGCGGCCATATGCAAGGCCGGCGTTGCATGAATTAACATACGGCGGGTCAAGCTAACATATGTACGGTGAAAAATGACTAATGGCTTATCACACCGCAGCTATTTTTGGACTCTTTCATCGGCACGCAACGTCTCCGAGAAAAACGTTTAAAAAACGGGGAAAAAAAAGTAGTTTACGGCTGAACTGTCCCAGTTCCCCCCATGAAGAGAGGCAAAAACGATGCCATATGCCGAGTTAAAAAAAAAGTAGGCAGGCGTTCGAAGGCCGGCTGTGGTTTGAGCAGCGTGGGGTACTACTGTCCTGTCGGAAAGCAAGCTGGGGGGCACGGATCCCCAACGATGCCCTCTTCCTGCAACCCGGGCGAGACAGCGGTATGCCCAGACAGCAGATGTTATCCTCACAGTCCGGACGTCTGCCACCGGCGTCCTGGGTTCCACCGGTCACTATGAGAGCAGCAGGGGGGCCGAAGGCTTTCATTTGGCACCGTGTAGAGAAAAAAAATGCCTAGGGTTTTTTTGATAGAAGAGGCAGGTATTAGCTCAGAGACCACCGTGGTCCCCGCTCGCCATTAGTTTCCTCTACAGCTGCACCAGGATCCGGACTATGAATCTGCCACGGCCAGTCATTCATCAGTTTCACTGTCTGCACCAGCACACACAAACATTCCAATAACAACGTGGCAGCAGGGAAAAAAGGGGGAAAATACACTTCTGCGCACAAACTTTGGCACCACGGCTGGCTGCTACCTCAAATACCAATTATCAGAAGAAAAAAAGAGCAGCGTCTTCTGTGTGTTTGTACATTGAGGTGATGAAACACCATATAAATTATCCAGGTTCTGGTGCACAGCCATTTCACACAGAGCGGAGCCCCCCGGCCCGCTGTCAAGCAGGAAGCCTGTAAACACTGCCTGGAGAGTTGTGGAATTGGCTGTGAAAACGCACCGGACAAGGTCAGGCAGGGAGGTCACCCGCCAAAACCCAAAATGTCAGGGTCCTGCCGTAGGTCCGGCGCGGCCGCTTTCGGCATTGCATCTCACGGCTCCTCCTGCGCAGCCTCGGTGCTGTGAACCCGTTCTTTTGAAGCAGGGTTTCAGGGTGAAGCCATCTGAGGGCGATGTCCACGCTTGCAAGTCCACCATGAAATATAGCCAATATCCCAAACCTGAACAAAAGGGACACGTGTGATAAACTGCTCAGAGGAGAAATTTAATGCAGTCATTTTATGAAAACAGCATTACTGCACCCATTATAAAACCTTGAATGTGACACACACTGTAGAGGGACAAAACAAAACTCTACAGGATGTACACTGTTGGAATTTGTTTACTTAACATGGGGAATGCTCAAATACCTCTTTTCACGGTGTGAGCCAAGTCAATATAAAACTCAACATTAGGTTGTCCAAACGCTAGACCCATAACTGGAATTAATGACCAAAATGAGTCCGGTGCCCATCAAAAGCCACCAATGTGACCGGAAGGCACCAGCAGTATTTCCAAGGGCTGCTCATAGCATCGGGGTAAGGAGAGTCCACCACTTTGATAACATTTTCACAATTTTATGGCCGAGTACCAAGCAGCTTATGAGCTACGGTCAGCAAATGCAAATATAATTCAGACAGCCTTTGCTTTCTATGGAACACAAGTATAAAGCACTGTAGCAAAAACTTTAGCGAATTTGTGAATTTGTACACTAAGCTACTCTTACTTCATTACCATTTACACACAAGGGTCATTTTTATTTAGCGTAAGTACGTACTTTGCTCACTGGCACTCCAGCAGTATCCGAACATAGGCCCTACAAGGAGAAAGTAACAGCATTAAGAGCGACACTGCCCTCTGCCCCCAGCATGGCAAGGAAAGGCATTTTATGGTATTTACGGTACGGAATGGTGCCCCAAAAAAGTAAAGTAGCTGACTAGATATCTCTTCACAAAGACCATACTGAAAACAACAGTGGGAAAATCTAAAAGCAAATTGTTCTGTTGCCTTTGTTGGAAGAATTTTAAAAACATTTCCGCCCCACACATTCTCTTTTTTAGCACCCGTAAAAAGATTGGATGGAACAGTGGAACGTTTTTACAGCTGCTGGGTGGGCTGCCAAGCCCTGCTGAACTTATAGGTCAGCATGTTGAAGACATTTTGGCTTTCATTTTACCCTACCTGGCATAGCAGTCCAAAAGCACCCAGAATAAATCATTACTAAATAAAGTTAAGTTACATGCAATCGGTCCTGCCCGATCAAAAGGGGAAGAAAGCAAAGTGGCAAGAAATAATGGAGCCACATGGGTTTCCGCAGCCTGCGGGAGTTCTCCAGCAGGGCACTTTGTTCAGTCTGCTGATGCTCACAGTCTCCTGCCCTCTGTGACAAAGCAGCAGCTCCCCGCTGGAGGCAGCAGCATTTACAGTTTACTTATTTAGCAAATGTCTGCGTTTAAAAGAGTTTATTGTACCGTTACTACCGTGCGTGAAAAAGGGGTTCTTGCCACAGATCAGCTGAGCGGGACCTAAATGAACAGAGCGAGGCCGGTTGAACCGGACACTGCGAGCACTTGCTTGGTAGGGCGCGAATGTCCGAATTCAGCAAAGACTGAACACAGAGCGCTGGGAGACAACAGCAAAAGACTACCGTTCATGGAGAATCCAGTGCTGGCAGTCCTTTAGTTTGTCACTTCCTCTGGCTCGCACTTACCCTGCAACACATGATATCGATGCCGAAGGAGGACTGGACTGGTTGCCCCTTTCCCACAATCTGTCGGTACAAATAGTTCAGGACCAGCACTCAACAGCCTGACCGTCTGAACTAGAAGCTGAGCAGTGGTGTTGAGTACAAATGTTCCATGCAACAGTGCAAAGTCTGGTCTAAGTCTGTTCACACACAATCCCAGGTGCGTTTCAGAATCAGTTTCTGATCTATATGTTATCAGCGACAGTCATTCATTCGGGTACGAGTATATTTTAATTGTTTATTCCAGATAGTCACATGACAATGACACTAAATAATGTAAACGTCTATAAAACTTTCAACTCGTACCGTATGTAACGATGATCTTGCCCATTTCGATCACTTTGAACCTCAAACTGCTGTCAAATCATTCATTTTTCACCGTGGAGATTTTCTTCTGAAGTTTTGATAAGCAGATGCTGCCACATATTTAGAAAATAGCAATGGATCCTGAATTATCTCAATGTACATTAAATGGTGGGTTTGATAAAAATGTTCATTTGTCTTCACAACAGGGGAGAAAATTTCCAGATGAGACGGTTTTGCTCGTGGGGTTCAAAAAGTATTTTTGCCAACTATACAGGTGCACAGCACAGCGGAACAACCATAGTGATGTTGAAAGATGGAAGATGAATTTGGAAGTGAGGAGGCGCATGCTAATTTATGGACTTGAGCACTGAGTGCTATGTGGATGTAAAAACGGTAAACATGTCCGCCTTTTATGTACAGCTCAGTGTGATGAATGGAACTGGACCGTAATAGCGCAGGCAACTTAATCCCACATACGCACAACCCCCTTACTCACTGTAAACTCAGTCAGGTGCAGAACAGAGTGGCTATACATAGCGCATCTCTGAGGGAGGGCCCCGTCTTTTAAAGGCCTGTGGGATGGATAACCGGGCCAAATAACAAAGTGCAATAAAATAATATAGAAATCACCATCCTCTTTAACCCTATCCACTGAGGAGAGAAAATAGTCTGCATTTCTCACTCAGTCATGTGAACAAAAAGCAAGCGCAGAAATAAAGACATCATTTTCACAGTTTTATCTATGGTATAAAAATGTATTTCCTTAAATTTAGCATAAGGGAAAGTACAAAAAACCTGTCCCTCTTCCTCACACCTTTTGAACCTGTTTAACAAATACCTATAGATATTTCTTAGTGAGGAACAGAGTATTTGAGACTAACATTCCCCCGGTGGGCACAGGGATAACAAATTGAATATCACCCATAAAGGGTAAGCATGTGTCGGACGTTTGAGATTTGGGGTGCAGAACATGAGCCTGAAATGAGACACTACAGGTGACCGTTTACAACCGTACAGTATATGTTCACACCGTCTGCTGGTCTACTGCCAGGGTTTACAGCATCTTCTGTGTGAATACAGTTCAGTTGATAGATAGATAGATAGATAGATAGATAGATAGATAGATAGATAGATAGATAGATAGATAGATAGATAGATAGATAGATAGATAGATAGATTACGTTGCCAAAAATATGTGCGTAGCTCCCCTCTTTGCTGCTATGACAGCCCCCGCTCTTCTGGGAAGGCTTTGCACCAGATTTTTGGAATTTGTGCCCGTTCGGCCACAAGCGCATCAGTGAGGTCAGGTGAGAAGGCCTGGCTTGAGGTCAGCGTTCCAGTTCAACCCAAAGGTGCTCACTGGGGTCGAGGTCAGGGCTCTTTGCAGCCACTCAAGTTCTTCTGCAGCAACCTGGGCAAGCCATGACTTTATGGAGCTTGCTTTGTGCATGCTGGAGCAGGAAAGTAGCTTCTTCCCCAAACTGTGGCCACAAAGCTGGAAGCATACAGTTGTCTAGAATGCGTTTGTATATTGCGTGTGGGTGCAACTGAAACAGCTCAGCTCAGTCATTAGAAGTGGCGGTCCAAGTACTTTTGGCCATTCTGTGTAGATATGTGCCTTCAATCCAGATGAACATATATTACTTAGTTTTATATTGCATATGAATATATTAATATAACTCATGAATTGCATCCTCAAAAATTAGCTGTACAGACTCACAGTGTTTTTGTGATTTTTTTACAACTTTATGAAGAATTAAAATGCGACAATGAAAGCTCTTGTTTTCTGCCTTGAATTCTGCACGCAATCCTCAAGTGTCCAGACCTGCATCCGACTCGATCAATATCTCCAGCAGAGCCGTGGGGCTGCACTACAGACAACAGCACATCCAATTCACACACACACAAACAAATACCTTTTCAACATGACGCACGTAACCAAACAAAAAAGAAAGGCACTCGCAACTCCCACCGAAATTTCTTAACAAAGGTGCTGACCACCAGTTTTCTACTGTGTCTGTCACTGAGGTATTCCATGATGACATAATTCAGTTTTTTATTTACATAGAAGGAATATTTTGACTTTTTGCTACACCTTAACACATTGCCTGGTTGTGTTTGTGTAAAAGCTCAACTGCATTCCCTTGTTTGGCTACATAAAGGCTTCTGGTCTCCAGTGCCCTTGGAGGCAGCTGTCACCCAGCCCTTCATGAAAAATAAAGGCTATTCATGGAGCCGCTCCTTTCAAGACAGCATGATGTTCCAGGGACTGAGAGGGGTTCTGTATTCTGACAAGGCAGCAAGGAATAGGCTGAGCTGGAAAATGTAAATTATCGCACAGATTTTAATCCTGGCCCTCATAGCACACCTGACATCACTGGTGTGTAACCGGCATGTAGGGCATTTTGTGTAGTGATGCTAATGCCAATACCGCAACTGAAAGCCTTCGATCAATTTCGGTCTCGGCCAAAAAAAACTACATTTCTACTGCTTTATTTGTTTGGCTTTATTCAAGCAATAATTCAAATATCTGGTCAAACATGAACAAGTCAAGAGATGTCAGTTAAATAAAACAAATTGTAAACCCCATAAATCCAAACACTGAAGAAAATCTGGACGCCGGCAGTTTCTGTGGGTCTGTTAAATCATTCGTGAATAAACATGGCCCTCTGGGTTTTCCACGCTGACTGGAATTACAAGACACATTTACAGTGTTTTCCCCCCACAAGAATTTGCTATTATTTTCTGTTTGTTACAATTTAAGTTTTTTTTTTTTTTTAAATTGAATTTAAGGATTTAGTTTGTTTGAATGTGGGGCAGCAGCATAAAATAAAGGGGGAAAAGTATCTTTAGTGTTTGGATTTAAAAATCCAAATGGCAATTTGTAAATGTGCTGCAAGCACTAGTATTACAGATCTAATCTGTAAAAAGTCTTGTTTTTCATATTTGAGAAAGTTTTTGGTATGTGAGACTGCTACAAAATATGGAAACCAAATAAATGAGGCGTTCTACCTGACCTTTTTAAATCACTGTAATGAGACTGGAAAAAAGCGCTCTTTGACGGCCAAAAGGAAAGATATTTACAGTATGTACAGTATCATTGTGTTCAATTTGTTCAGCTCTGCCTGGAGTGGATTATATAATGCAACTGTGGTGAGAGATGACCGCCACTTAAAACCATCATTCTATTGTAGAAATGATCAGGTTCGTGCTTCCTTGAAGCTTCTGTATCCGCTCCACCATCACTGTGGGAATTAAGCAATATTGATCAGCATTCAGCACAAACCCTGCGTGAAAGTAAGGCGTTAAAGAGCAATAAAAAGATGGCAAGGGGACAAAGGCTTACAATGCAGTCTACAATAGAAAGCAGTGTTGCCTGCTTTAGGGGTGTGCAGCTAATGTTGACTCTTTCCCAGGGCCTTTGCATGATGGCTAAACAGAGTTCTAATGATTTCTGTGCAAAAATGATCCTCAGGGTGCACCATTTGTCAAGTGGGGCTTACATGCCATGGCACATGGAGCAATAGCACGGATGTACAATGAAAGGATTGACATGCTGACTACAGTTCATCTTGAATGATCATGTACTTACGCTGTCCGCTGTCCACGCAGGGTGAAAAAGCCCACCGCTGGCAGGGAGAACTGTTTGCTGCTAAGATGGCTGCACTCCAGTGGAGAGCTATTAGGTGCTGAGCTTAACTGGTTGACAGTGGGCCTTCTTCCTGCCGGGCAGGGTAGGCTGTCAAGTGGAATTCAGCTCATAGCAATGACTCTATGAGTACAAAAGATGTTTACCACTGCCTTCGTCCGTAAGCGTCTTTGGACTAAAAATATATGGAGAGCAAGTAAGCTGTCCCCAAATCTTAACTGTATAAACTGTACAGCTCAGGCACTCTTAGCCACAGTAACTTTATTTGGTTGGATGAAGACATGAAAAGACACATATATTTATTTTTTTAAATTTCATTACTGATACTTCCCTACTCACAAGCCTGAAAATTTACTCGTAAGCTGAGATCTTATAAGTCAGAGATACACGGCATGGCCGAAAGTATATGAACCCTACCCTTCTAATGACTGAGCTGAACACCCACGTAGCATACAGACATACTCTAGACAACTGTGTGGTTCCAGCTTTGCCACCACAGCCAGGGGAAGAAGCTCCTTTCCTACCCCCATGTGCACAAAGTGAGCTCCATAAACACATATTTTGCCCAGGCTGGTGTAGAATAAGTTGAGTGGCTGCACAGAGCCCTGACCTCAACCCCACCAAACACCTTTGGGATGAACTGGAATGCCAGCCATGAGTCAGGCCTTCTTGACCCACCTCACTGATGCTCTTGTGGTTGAATGGGCTCAAATTCTCAAAATCCGGTGCAAAGCCTTCGCAGAAGAGTGGAGGCTATTAGAGCACTAAAGGGGGAAGAACTCCACATGAATGCCCATGAGTTTGGTTCAACAAGTACTTATGGGGGTTATGCTCAGGTGTCCACATGCTTTTGGCCCTACAGTTTACAGTATGTTATTCAATTCAGGTGTCATTTGTCTTCAAGTGTATACCTTTTAAATATACAAGCTGTTTCAAATGAGTATGCAATATCATTTATCAAGTCTGTCAATAAAAAGCATGTAGAGACAATTTTGTCTCATGTCAATGATGAATGAGCTTTTCCTTTCTGTGTAATTCTGGAGGAGTCAAGAACACAAATGCTTCTATTTAACACACGAATGCTTTACATTCTCTCTCGATGGGTGCAATTTAGTTAAAATGGCTTTTGACCAGAACCTCCCCTCTGCAGGGGCAAGAACATTCATATGACTCTATGATTAAACAAGGTGGCGGGGGAGCAGCTCACTATCGATATTCTGTTCAGGTCAACGATGGCTAATGTGGCAAGAAATCACAGTACAACCCCCATGAATGCAGTTCTGCTGTAGCAGATCATACAGCTGTTTGCAAAAGTTTGGGAACCCCCGGCCAAATTACATTTTGCCAGTATTCCAAGTAAAACGAGGTGAAAACCACCTCTATGTCGATAAACCTTAATGTGAAACATTTCTGCTCATTTTAATGTCTGCTGAATTTAACACACAAACCAAACAAAATGCAAAACATGGCATGTGCAAAAGTTCTGGCACCCTTCCAGGTGACACACTAGTGTTTTTTGCAAGGTCTCAGAACTTCATTGACTTGTTAGGTACTAAGCCAAGTCAGGTGATGACAGTTCTAAAGCTTGATAGAACTAGAGTTTTCAAACTACTCAGGCTCATAACTGTCTGTCGCAAAGCAGGGAAAGACTGTGAAAAGATATCTAAAGGTTTCCTGCTTGTACTTTCCACTGTCCGAAATATCATTAAGGAATGGAAGTTAAGAAAAGGGTTGAAGTCAAGGCAGGATCTGGACAATTCTTTGGCAGAGCTGCTCAGAGACTGGTCAGGATGTCAGAGTAAACCCTCCCATATGACTGCAAAGGAGCTGCCAGAAGGTTTAGTTGACCTGAGAGTGGGGGTGTGTCAGTCTGCTGTGCAGCGCTGTTTGCACAAACATGGTCCACATGGAACAGTCATCAGAAGGAAAGCTTACCTGTGGTCTGTTCACAGAAGACAATGTCTGAAATATGCAGCGCAACATTTAAATAAGCCAGAGGCGTTTTGGAACCAAGTGCTGCGGTCTGGGAAGTTCACTCTGTGGCTACAAACACCAAGGGTTTATCTGGAGAAAAAAACTGAGAAGCATTTTAAGAAAATAACTCCTGTTAATGGGTGGATCTATTGTGCTTTGAGATTGTTTGACAGCCAGTGGAAGAGGAAATAATGTACAGGTAGCAGGAAGGATGAATTCTGCAGAATATAAAAAAATCTTGGAATCTAATGTCTCACAGTGAGTGAAGAAACTGAAGTTGAAAAGAGATTGAATACTCCAACAAGACAATGATCCAAAACATGACCTGAACCCTGAACTACTTCAAGAAACAAAGATCGAGATTTTGGAACGGCCTTCACAGTCCCCAGTCTTGAACATCATTCAACATTGGTGGCTAGGTGTCAAACAAGCAATGAATGCAAGAGGACCTAAGAATATTTCTGAGTCTGAAGTGATGTGCAAGGAAAGCGTTTTCCTTTTTAATCTAAACAAAGCAAACAAATAGTGGCTGCGCCCTAAAATTTGCAGACATGTTAAGCTGAAGTTTTTTGATGCGGCGGTTGTGCTCACGTTGTTTTACATAGCGCATCAACAAAAAAAAGTAACTTGGCCAGGGGTGTGCAGTTTTCCATACAACTATATTCGTACAGTTTGCTTTTATTTGACAGTTAGGAAGATGGTTAAAATGAACCCTTTGCAGATTTGTACCTGCATGCCTCACCTGAGTTGAAGGCTATCATGATGTCAATGTCAGACTAAGGTCTGCAATGTAGGACACCATTATTCAAGTATTCAAGTGTTTAGTGTTGAGCCAGCTACCTTTTTCACTTTGGTGCCCTTTTTGACTGTATTCCCGCCCCCACCCCCTTTTTTTGGAAGAGCTGCAAAATCTGAAAGACCGAGCACTCCGACGCTGTTAGTCTGAAGGACATGCCATAGTTTATATAACGTTGTACCTTTAGGGTCATGCTCGGATGCACCAACGTACTTGCCAACTTGTAAATGACATGTTAAGTGCTGTAGGTCAGCAGCAATGAACAAAACTGACTTACAATAAATTTGTACCTTCAGTCTCGAGACTGCGCTGCTGCACCCTAAACTGATTCCAGCTGAATAAATACTATGTGTGTAATAACTGTAAGCCGTTTCTGTCACTTTGAATAGAAATTGAATCATGTAACATTTAGGGCCTTTAGGGGTGTTGTGCCTTTTATATTAGTTGTTCCCCTACTTTAATTTGCACAGGCGGAGATTTCAATCACCCGGGGGGTCACGGCTGTGCGCAGAAATGTATGTAAAGTATGTCCGAATGGCCTGTTACAGACTGGCATCCCGTTCAGCTCAAACATCACACATCTCTCTGCCTGAATTGGCTCCGTCCCACCAGGACCCTCAACACAGCTATTACAATGGATGAATGGATGGATGCCTCTCAGTTCGCACCCTGGATGTGGTCTTGAGTTGAAGCAGCACTCTTAGAGTTCATTATAGATGCTCCTGCAAAACGGAGCTTGAAAACTTTGCGTGCCCAGCACAGCCCAAAACAGATGAATTACAATGAATAATCTATAGCCTATAAATCATCTATATAACTATGCATGTGATAATAGCACATAAGCACTGAAAACTATTTTCTTCTATGTAAGGGGTAACAAAGGTAAACTTCCAGGGACGACTGTGTCAAAATTGATGTAAAATTATTGTGATAATTTCACAAAGGGTTGAAGTAAAGGCTGTCTAATGGAAAACAGCTCTAGAGGAGGGGTGGCAGCAATTGAGCTGTCACTGTTAATGTATTGGACCGACAGTGTCAGAACAGCCTAAGCTGGGTTCGGTCGCCTTATTAACATCAAGCGTTTCAAAATATTCCTTCCGAAAAAGTTGGAAGTCGGTGTGGGTCAGACCGGTGCTGTGCACTTACAGCTCTTAACAGCTGAGTCCAATTTGTATGGCTGGCATTAGGATGTTTATTGTTGTCTCTTCTTGGTGGTGATTTTAGTGGCGCCCGCACACACACACACACACACACACACACATATTAAAATAAAATATGTGTGTATGTTTCAGCTTTCAGGAGTGTGACCAGATGTTTTAAGGAGTCTGATGTAGTTTATTTTATGGGCAATTGATATATTTTAAAAAGAAGTGAATCAGTTTTATGAACTGTGGGAAGGAATGTGCCCTCAGCATAATACACATGCTCGAAAGGTTATGAAGCGCTAAATATAACGGACGGAGCCTGATGTCTCTGTTCTTCCATGAATATTTCTATTACATTTGTGTGGGGGGGAAATTTAAAAGGCTGAACAGCCAAACTGCGTATGTGGTGGCACAGCACTGTGTTGCACTGTCCCTGTTTTGCTGCACTGCTCCAGGTTGTAGTTCGCAAAGTTGCAAATTTTCTTCCTTATTCCATAGAACAATTGATGTAGCATCTGCATCAAAATGGGCTTTCATATTCTTATTCTGTTACAGAATGTACTCTCAATTTTAGGCATGCACTGCAAATGAAGCTGATCTCTAGCTGTGCGGCAACATGCTGGGTCCCGGATTTTCGATCGCCCGCAGACGCCCTCTTTCCTAGCCGATCTGTCAGAGGTTTCAGCTGAAAGTATGTTAAAATGTGCAGCCAAGTCTGAAATAAATACACCTGTATGGCAGACTGCTTCACTTTGGTGTGAATATACAGATGTACGGAGAGCAAAATTCCTAAACCAGCAATTTTGGTCGGCTGATGTGCAAGGATGCCATAAAGACCTCAAGAAGCACTACGCTTTAATGACACAGCATTCATTTTGCCATTCTGCTGTCTAAATTATTTTGGTGCGAGGCAAATGTCATGGAACTCTGAGATTAAACCATAGCAAATATTTTGTTTTTGAATGAACGCACGAATGACAACTGGTTAAAAAAAACAGTTCGGGACTCAATGACTGCAGAAAGGCGCTATATTCCTGAATCGTTTATTTACAGCCCAGTTTGTGCTGTGCTACTTCACTTTCAAAACCTATTTGTGAAAAGAAAAAAGACACAATAGCACAAAACTGGTCATTTTTTTGTGCAGAAACGTGTGAAAATGTATGCTTTGTTTTTGTGCTTTGACTATCGTTTTCCACTTCTCGGAGATCGCGACATTTTTATAAAAATCAGTCGCCATTTTTTTCATCGGTACAACCCAAAAATGTAACATTTTTTTCCTAACGTATTTGTTGTGTCGAAAGGGCTGTTTCGGTCTCGGTGGCGCTTCCGCAGTGACGGCTTTAGCCGAAAAGGCCCACTGGCTAATCCATTTTACTTTCCACAGACCATTACAGCGTAGCCTCTGCCCCGGTGCCCTGCCATTCCACTCCCCGCTGCCTGCGCTCTGTTTACTGTATGTAGCACTAGCATAATATTAAACAACAACTGGAAAAGAGGAGAAAAGGAAAAAAGGTCCGCACACCGTTTCCCTTGCCAGAATGATTGATTACGACAGCGTGGCAAGGTCACTCGAGAGGGGCAGCCCGTGTGCACGCAGGCCTGTCTGATGCATACAGTTAACACTATATCCGCATTGTATGAATGTCACTGGAAATCCAGTGATTTATTGCTTGGAAGGCTGTTCAATTTTTTCTGTCCGACCAAATTGCACATTTTCTAGAAAAAGAAGCATTTTTTTCCAGCACACAGATTACTTGAATCCTCTATCTTACTTTTCGCTCCACTTTGACTTTTCTCAGATACTGATCATAAAAAGTGTATGTTTCATTTACCTTCTTGCTCCCCACTTTCAGATACATGGCAGATGATACCTTAAAAGCAATTGGAAACCAAAGTCGTTCAATCAGATTTCGGTAACTGCTTGCGACTGCCAGAACAATTTTTTTCGGTTCAATAGCTGTAACTAAAATTTATATCATTTTGTCTTATTCCTAAGCATCGTGCAGTTATAAGGAACAATTAGCCTATTTATTTACTAGTGTCTCCTCTTAAGAGTAAAAAAATACAGTATTTTTTTAAAATATATATGTAATTTTATTTCATTTTAACATCATCATTAATATATATTTAATAATACTGAAATAGCGTAGGCTGCAAACTGCTGCAAATGTGCACAGGATTAAGTGTTTGGATGGAGTATGCTTTCATATTATTTAATGTATTCTATTATAATATATTTCCTAAAAACTGTGAAAAAACTGGTCACATTAATTAACCTTGACCAAAACCTTGGCACTGCGGTGTAAAATTTAATTCCGTCTCATATAAAAAACAGGCACATCGACGCGGCGCAGCTTTCAAGGAAATGGAAAGTAGTGAGACAGTGATAACTTATCACTTTTCAACCTGTCATCAGTCAGAAGTGAGCAGTTCTGCTGAAATCAATAATACAATGTACGCAGTAGAGGGTAGACAAAAAAAAATAGTGGTTAAAAAGTGGCTGGAAGTTGTTTATTCCTTAAAGAAGAGGTTCAGGTGGACTACAATGCTGATTAAAATGTGCATGAACTGCCTGAGCACCAAGGCCATTACCATAACACACTGCTTTTTGTGTGCGTTTTGTACGCTTTTTTGTCTCTTCCCAAATTTTGCACGATTTCGAATTTTTGGTGCTCAAATGATTAATAAAAAAATTCTTTTACAACGAAGGAATGTGTCCAATTCCTGTTTCATCTGGAGAACATTCGGCATGGTTCTTCTGGTCTTCTGGTGGGCTAAACACGTAAGCAATGATTTCACGTCAAGTCACGCACACCACTCTTATATATACTGTAATTTTTTTTTTAAATATATTTATTTTTTAAATATACTTGCAGACTTTCAGGAACATAGTTTGTTAACATCATTTCAGTTTCCTGTGTCATGTTCGCTTTGGTTTGACGTGTTTGTGCAGCCTCACGTTTTAATCGCATACATAAAGTGTGATGCTGTATGTATACATCTGCGTATAAATAATCGACTGCAAGTTGTACGTCACGTAATAACTGAACTTTTGTGTGTGTCATAAAGACTTTTTTTTTTTTTAAATAATGTCTTTAACAAAATTCTAAATAAAAGCATGGAGGCACACGAGCTTCAAGGCCTCAGAGTCGCCTTAAAAAATTACGCTCAAAATTATTATCATTTCACACAGACAAGGATGGCCAGGACCGAAATGGGGGATGTCATCAACTCAGCCGAGCTTTGTCAACAGAGTCCCAGAGGGGTCAGATGTCGAGCACTCTGAGGCCTGATCAAGTTTCCACGTCTAAATATTTCAGAGCTGTTCTGCTTTGTTCTGGCTCAACACCCGTACGAGTTTTAAATGCAAAATGTTAATATTAATGCATATTTAATAAACATTTGGTAGACTGCAATTGTCTGCGAATTGCAATTTCAGAGTTTTAGGTAGTTTTAAAGAGTGCTGTGTGATAAAACAGTTTAAAGGTTTAAATTACGAATGGGGACCTGATTTATCGAAATAGACCTAAAATAAACGTGACTAATAAACTGAACTGAAATGAAACTGAGCTGAAGTAAATATGTTGCTGTTTAGTGAAACTGTTCTCTGTTTTCATACATGTAGCTTATTTACAGTAATGAAATGTACTTTTGCCATAAACTTCAAAGTGCTCTGACATGTTTTAATATGTATTACATGTAACTTGTAAAAATTTAAATTAAATTAAATTTAAAATGTTACGCAAGGGGCAAGTTTATCCAGTATTTCTGAGACATAAGTGCAATTTGACGCTACATTTTTTGTGTTGTTTATTAGATGTAAAATAAAATTGTGCTTTTTGATGTTTGAAAACAGAGAGGTCAAAGGTTATTAACCAACAACTGACAGAATACGTGTAGCAAAGTGAACGTATGTGCATTTTAGCTTTTGATTTATTCTTAATAGTCCAGTGCTATGTTACAATAATGGAAAAAAACTGATTATCTTTGTTCGAAAATCCCTAACCGTGGACACAAAATAGCCAGAGTTCCACAATACTCTTTTTTTTTTTCTTACAGTCACATGCATACGAGGCCAAGAAATAATGAGCTATGAATTCTGTAAACATAATAGCTAGTAATGCACTAAAGATTTTAAAAAATTGTGTATAAATTATGTTTCCCTCGCGTTGCACTGAATTCTATTTACATCTACTTGCCCCGCCGGATGACAGACAGAAAAACTACTTTAGTTGAAAACTGGGCAATGATAAATAACTGCTTCAGTCACAGATGTGTATAATGGATAACGCGAGTGCTACGTTCACCTGGGTAACATTTTGCGGAGGTCCCAGCAACCAATTATGCCATCAACCTGGCATTTACCTGGACATAATGATTCACTGCACGACTGCGGCTGCGGCAAAATTCGCGATGAGAAAGCCTGTGGACTTAAGTAGAAGCCATTAACCACAAAACTTTTGGCCAATAATTAAGATGTCCAGTCATCTCCTCAATAGACGCCAGTGTTTATTAAACACGGGGGACTCCGAGAAATCCTTGTTATATTTTATTATCAACTATCACGCCTCGCTCAGCAGCAATTTTTAGCCACGTGTCCGACATTATAATTGCAAGGGCATGACTCGGAAGCTATGATAAATATCCACATCTTCCGTCTCCGGTTGATATTCTCCGATAACTATTAAGTGTGGAAAAATATGAATAAATGTAGCAGTTCTCTGCCTTGGTTGTAGCATTTGAAAAAAGAAAAAAAGAAAAAAAACGTGCGCTTAGTTTAGTAAATTTTTAAAATTTTTGTTTTCTAAAATATTTTCAAATATTACAGATAAAGTTCCGTAAATAGAAACGGTGTCGTAATTTTTTTTTGTTCTTTTTTTATTCTTCGTGTGCTGTCAGTGTCTAAAGTTTAACCGAAGACGGAGGCAGTCCGCTAGCCGTCCTTATTTCGATTTATGAGTATATCGCGTCTATTAGAAGGAGAAGTTGCGGAGTTGGTGCGAGCCTCTAGAATGGGATCATTGTCAGTGTCCTTCTCCGTTCAGAATTCTATAAATCCTTTCAAATAGTTTTCCACTCATGTATGAAGCGTACAGAATAAAGTAGGGGAGAAATGGGTGATCATAAATGAAAGCCAAGGCTCAAGAGAGCAGCGAGCAGTAGCGCAATTGGACATCACAGATATCAGAGTTCCTTGGGAGGGGGGGAGAAAAAAAAAACTCCCCCTAACTACACCCTAACATATTCGTTCCGTCACACTCTTGCCACGGTGATGTGTGAATGACAAATAACTCCCTAATAAATGCTGACCCACATAGCGTAAGTTACTGACAGGAGAGGTTGTCGCAGGCCTGTCGAGCGCTCGTCTCTTTTCTGGGTCACGCGGTACCGCAGCGACTCCCCGTCTGCTCCTTCGCCCGTGCATGTAGGTGAGCGCCGGACCAGAAATCAGCACGGAAAACCCTTCCCCATCAAAACTGCAAATATGTATATTTTATCTAAATAATATTTACGTGGCATTTACGTGAGCGAGCGAGCGTGTGTGCGTATCTGCGCGGATGCCTGGAAACAAGCCTAAAAAATTGTGCATCTTCATATGTGCACGGTTCTTTAGACGTTCACACAGATACATACACACTGTGTAAATATTTATACATATTTGTACATAGCACTTTAAAGCGTGTGCTCTCCAGGGTGAGCCCTCGTGCTCGAGGCCCCGTGTCAGGTCGGGCTCTGGACCGCTGCAGCCCTGACTTGAAAAAGAGGTTAACCATCGGTGAGAGGGTGACGTTTATATTTGCAGTAAGTATACAGCATTTACCGTATTCTGGATTTACAGTACAGTATCAGGAAAATTTTGGTCGTGAAACTAATAAACCAAAAGCCTTGTTTGTGAAGCTGTTCTGAAGGCCAAGGAGAAGAGGCTGTGGCACAGTACTATAGTTAGACTCAAGGCTAGCAGGCTGGTACCTCACCTCCTGGGAAAGCGATTTACCCTGAATTACTCCAGTAAAAAATGTGCCCAGCTATATAAAAGAATTAAAAATATAGACCGTTTAACGCTGTAGGGCGTTTTGCGGAAATTCCCCACTTATCCAACACACAAAAGTGTCTGCTTTGAAAAGAGCGGCTTTACCCAGACTTTACCCCGGGACTGTGCCACGCAACCATTATGAAACACCGTATATACAGTACGAACAGGTGGTAAGTTAAAAAATGCCTCAATGAATCGTTTAAAACTTGTCCTTATATTCTCCGTGTGATCTTTATTCTCAAAAGTCTTTGATCCCATCTTCCTGCCAGTGTTTGCGGAGATTAAAGCCGCAACTCCAGCAGATGCAGAGGTTGGCAACGTTTCCGCCACTTTTGCTGTTTTTCTTCAGCGGCTTTCGGACTTTTAGTCCTCGCTTCGCGACAACCTTCAATACGGTCCTCGGCAACGCGAGCGCTGTGATGTGCGAAAACAGCCAGAGTGCCTTTGAATGGGCCCGTGCGGATGCGGCGGCCGCCTCCAGCGGCTCGCTGGCACCCACCTGGCGAAGGGTCCTTTTCTCATCATGAAGGATGGCTCTCCATAATGAGGACGAGGGGGAGTGGGTCGCTTTAAAACACATACCATATGCAGCAGAGAAGGGCCTCATTTATCAGCTCTGAAATACTATTTTTTTTTTGTTGCACACCACCCCCCCCCATACCCACCACCCTCCGAAGAGCAGCTTCACCCCCTCGCTGTGACTTGACAGCTTTTCCGAGGCCCCCGCTTCCATTCCCCGCTTGACGCTCCGATGCTCTCCGAGTGGCAGGGAACGGCGATGGGCTGCGTGTAAATAACGGCGTTCCTTTAGGGGAAGGACAGCTCGCACGAGTCTGCCGGCTCTAATGGGGCATGACAAGGAGGAACAAGGCAGAGCAAAACGCTTAAACAAAACACAGGGAAAGCCGGGCGCCGCACCTGCCGCCACTCACGTGTCTGCTCTTCGACTGTGCCGGAGCAGCTCGGGCGAAAATCGGGCGATGCTTAGTTTGACTTTGTTGTTGTTTTCTCTTATGTGACCCAAGGGCTACGGATGTAACCGTAAAAGAGCCCAAACATCTGTGAAAAATAAATCTATTTCCCTCTCACTAATTTGTCTCTGCTGGACCTATTAGTTTTAGTGTATCTGTGGTTAGTGTATCTGGCCTGGTAGTTAATATGTCTGGCCTGTTTGTTAGTACCTCTGTAGTTAGAATACCTGTAGTTACTATACAGTGTATGACTGTTTAGTTAGTATGTCTATACTGAGTATACCTGGCCTGTTAGCTGTAATACAGCTTCAAGTGGGAAAATAAGTGCCAGTACTTTCCTTATTGGCACACACGCGTGCGTGCGTGCGTGCGTGCCAGTTTGTGTCATGTTTCTGGTGTTTCAGATTTCCTTGAGTAATGGCTTTACTACGTAATATTACTCATTGGACAAGAGGGCTCATAAAGTAAACAGAAACCATTCCCTTGGAGAACTTAGAGTAACTTTCAGAGTTACCAGTGTGTTATCCTCAATTACCTGCACAGCTTCATATATCCAAATACACATTGTTTTTCCCTTACCAGTTTTTTGCAAGTGGACTGTTCCCTGTGATGGATGCCAGGGTAAATGATTTTTATGTCCACACAAGCATGTTTATTCATTTTTTTTTCAATAACTGCTTGTACAGTTTACTTTGTGTGCAGTTACCGCTCAATAGACTGATGTTCTTTCCCCTTTTTTTGCCTTTTGCCCTTGGCTGGTCCCCAGTGATTTTGGGACAGGATCCAGACCACCACAGTCCTGACCAGAACAAGTGGTTAACACAGGGCCCAACCTGGATGAGACACCACTCTATCATACTGTATGGCAATGATTGATAACTTAAAAGGAAAGTTACTTCTGCAGATATTGTTCTCCATTAACCATTTCCTCTGTCTTTTTTGAACTCGAGATACCAAGAGTGTACGGAAGGTCTGAAAATGAGAGCATCGCAAAATACTGGCTAGAAAATGAAGTGGGCAACATGAGCTGTGTGGATGGGAGGCTAGGAAGGAACAATAAACACAGACAACTAAAGTGTCTCCATCTGCTTCCGTCTTTTCAGTAATAATTGCTTAAAATGCAACCATTTACCAACACAAAAAAATGTTAAAATGTTCATTGTTAAATGGTCAGCTATTCTGGCAGTCAGTAGAACATTTCTGAGAAAAATGGATATTTCATGCATGCCAATAGTTTGCAAACAAATAATTTAGTGAGGGCTCTGAAAAATTCAAATGACTTTCCGTAACTTACTGTTTATCCCAACTTAGGAACTGTAAAATATTCAGATGAAATTCTTGAACTCGGACTTACATTCATAGTACACAATTATTCACATTTTGAAATCCAAAAATATTCACATGAAAATTATATCATGTGGCCAAACATATGCTGTATATGAAATTCCCTTCTAATGACTGAGTTGAAGTGTTTCAACCGCACCCACACAGCATACAAACACAGTCTAGAAAATTGCGTTTGGGGTGGAAGCTTCTTTCCTGCTCCAGCATGAATGTGCCCCCCCCCCCCCCATGCACAAAGTGAACTTTATAAACACACGGTTTGCCCGGGTTGATGTGGAAGAACTCGAGTGGCTGGACAGAGCCCTGACCTCAACCCCACCGAACACCTTTGAGATGAACTGGAACACGGACCCCCAGTCAGGCCTTCTCACCCAACCTCACCGATGCGCTTGTAACTGAATGGGCACAAATTCCCAAAATCTGGTGCAAAGCCTTCCCAGAAGAGTGGGGGCTGTTATAGCAACAAAGGGTGGGGACAACTCCATCTTAACGCCCGTGGGTTTGGAATGGGAGCTTCGACAAGTACATACGGGAGTGATGCTCAGATGTCCTCACCCTTTTGGCCGTACTCCCTTACACAAAACAAGCTTAAGGTTTTTTTTAGAGTTTTATTAATCCTGGTAAGCAAACAATGCTGAGCTGCACTGCAGACACAGTCAAAGGCAAAACTTATTTGTTCGTTGGACCCATTTGTTTCATTTAGCATTTAAAATCCTGTTAAGTAAAATAAAGTTCATCAATATTTTCAAGCCCTCATCAGCCTGTTGAAAATGACCCGAGAGCACCTGCACGTTCCTCTACAGCGCGGTTCCGTAGGGCGACCGGAAAGCAATTTGAAATTGTTTTTGCACTTTTTTCTCCGTTTCTCACACAGGTTTTAAACCTGTGACCTCATCAGTTATGAACGCCTGCGAATTAGTGATCTTGGGAGACCCTTGAAAAGGGGGGGGGGTCACTGTTCAGCACTACACTGTTTTCTTAGCAGCCCCCATAACACATGATATGTGCAGCAGGAAGTTTTGTCTTCCATAAGGTACCCAGATCTAGTGGAAAAAATACCTTAAAAACGTTTAAAAATCTGTTTAGATTATTCTGACATTTTCGGTTTTTTAAAAATCAAGATCGCATTTCTGAAAGGAATATAGTCGATGCTTAGAAAGGGATTTTGATAGGAGTTTAGTTTCAGTGTTTGTTTATCTGTCTTTAGAAATGGAGGCTAAGGTTTTGAACATATTTAATTTATTTTATTTAATAATTACATGCCTGCATTTAGTTATTCAGTATTTACTTGGTATATGATTCATAAAGAGAAGGCAATGCATTAAATATTTCTTTTTACTGAAGCTTTCATGGAGTAATTTTTGTAAAAATAACAGCTCCTAAAATTCATCCTGTGCTTTTCCATGGCAGATTAATTTAGTTTCTTCTTCGCAGCGCTGTCTTCTTTCTGAGTTCAGTCGTACGTGTGGTTTCAAATGTCTTTGTGTTGCTGGCGTTCTGTATGTTTTGTCTACCATGCAGTGCTTAGCTTGTAACCCAACCTTGTGGCAACACCGGCGTCCACATTCCTGTGCTTTCAGCGCCATGTCAGGGCGATGACCACCTCAACACAACGCGTTCCTTTCACTGCTGAAAGGCACAAAGAGTTGCGGCAGTCGATAAAAGAAAACGGTGCAAAAACAAAAACGGAAAAAAATCCATTTGTTTTTACTGACATCGCCAGATCCGTTGAATCAGATATGCCAAACCATATGATAGGATCAGGTTATGTATTATAGGGCAAGTTTGTGTGTAGGAAACGTGGGTTTTGTCTCCTGTTAAGCACCACAAAAGTGACAGCTGCTGTATTTCCATGCAGTCTGCAGTAATTTTGTTGATAAAAAGTGTGTACGTTCATTTGAAGTTTATTACACAAATGCATTTACAGGAACTGTCATACGGTTTACTTGACTGTGGTGCTGAGCTCAAACCAAATACTCTTTAGTATAATAATCATACCCTGGGCACACATTGGGGAACTGAAGTACCCTTTACTTGTGCTGAAATGCTGCTGCCAATATTCTTGACAAAAAACTGAAAATAAGAATGTTGGAATGTTAAATTTTAGCTCCTTGGTGGGTACAGTAAGCTGAGTTTTACATCTCATGCTGCCCATCATCACCACCCTTTTTTCCCCAAAACCTTAAAGGTAGTGGGCTTCACTCACTCACTCACTTTCCTTATCAGGACTGTGGTGGTCTGAGCCTACCCTGGAGTCACTGGGAGTCAAGCTGGGACGCAACACTCTCGATGGGACACCCGTCCATCACAGGGTAGCAACACACACATTCGCTCAAGCATTCATACTGGAAGTGGATCATTGCCAGAATTTTAATCTGTGTTTGATGGCTCAAATAAAACTGACCGACTGACTAAAAGCTTAATTTTGCAATTTAAACATTTTAAAATTTAACACGAAATGCGATTTTTAGCAGTAAAAAGAAAAAAATTGAAATGTTATAATAAATAAAAAGTAATGTATTACAGAGAAAAAACACAATTTCCACAGCCTCTTAATCAGTCTCAATGGTTAACTGTTTCATTCGATAAGCACGTGCAAAATTTGTCAGCTTCTGGGCATTTTCACCTTTCTTTGCTATCTACACGATTAAAAATGTAACAGTGCAGTCGCCTACTGTTTTGCGGCTTTGTTTCCGTAAAAGTCACCGATAAAGCTACCACTGCATCTATAAAACTCAGTGTCTCTTCGTTTGTCCTTTTGTCTTTCTGTCTCTTTGCTCATATACGCATGGCTTTGTTTTTAAGCCACACATTCGAAATTTGGCACATAGGTACGTCTCACCCCAATGTAGTTTTCTGTATAGTCGAACGCATGTGCGCGCGCGCACACACAAACACACATTGGTGATGTAAGGGTAGTAATGTTTGGTTATATGTATTTAGTTTCTTTTTCATTTCCACTTCACTTAGGTTTGTTCTAAACACAACTGCTTTTATAGCACAACAGACTGTTTATTGCATAATGCGCTATGACTTTTCACCTTTCCACCACCACACCTTTTTAACCCAGGAAATGCTGGGTAAAACTAATGTAAAAATGACCCAGAATAAATATGCTTGCCAGTTGTTGACTGGTTCATCCAATAAAAATGCTTAACATTCCTCAACTTCCATCAGACTGCTAAACCGAGCCCAGTAGCTGCTGCACCACTGCAATTTTTTCCCTATTTATATTATTTATTACACTTATTTATTGTATTTACTTGCACTGCATTCCTCTGTCCTGCTGTACCGCGTTGTGTTGTTGCGTTGCACCTGTGTTCCTGGAGGAACGTTGTCTCATTTCGCCATGTACTGTGTAGATCACCTCAGATGAAATAGCAATAAACTCCTGCCTTGCCTCGCCTCGCCTTGATCGCCAACACTCAGGAGCAAACACGCAAGCAAAAGTCTGTAGGTTCTCTGTTTCGACTCATACGCACGCGGTAGAATGAGCTCCTTCTCCACCTCGGACCAGCGGACACCCTTATCCCTTTCATCAGGTGTGCAGTAGTCTGGCTGGAGCATAGTGAGTGCTCAGGGCCTGCAGGTATCTGAGCACAAACCCTCTGATTGACTTGTAGGCCATGAGCAAACATGAACATGAACATGACCGTGATATGGCAGCTATGGGGTGACATTGGAGAGCATAAAGAAAATGATTTTATCTCCAAAAAAAAAAAAAAACATCAGTAACTCTTGGAGTTGGTGTATAACAACTGTACAGGACAACAGTAGGCAAAGTCTTTGTAATACACAAAGACGTGCGGAAAAAACAGATCCAAATACCTGAGAAGAGAAGCGGTGCTCAGATTCACTCTTTGTGCTTCCTCCTTCAGTCTCTAAGTGTGAAGCCTTGACACGCAGTGCGTGACAAAAAAAAAAAAAATTAACTGACAGCCGAGGTCAGACCATCGCTGTTTTAATGACGCCGCCAGTTGCCCGATTTGAATTGTTTAAATAAGTGGCTGCCGGTCCAGCAGTCATCTCTCCAGTTCCACTTCTCATAGCCAACAGCCAAAAAATGTGACACGTAATTACACACTTACTGATAGTATCGGCGGTGCCGATAATTAAGACGGCCACGGGAGGATTCGCCGTTGCGGGTCTGCAGCTGCGATGCTGTCAAGGCACGAGGACGGTGGCTGCTTTCAATGCAGCCCTGGGCCACGGGCGCTCGCGTTGAGTCAACCGCCTATGTGTTTGCGCGCCGCTCTGCTCAGTCCCTGCCACGTGGAGCAAATCTATTAGCTGTCCTACGAGCGGATCGATGGCACGCACGGTGGCCTCCTGGTTAAACGGCCTGGCTGGACATGGTGGGGGGAAATATTTTTTGGGACACTCGCTTAAACGCACCTAAATTTGTTCTGGCAGGGTGGCTCTGTAACCCAACCTTGTGGCCACACCGGCGTCATTACACGCTTACTGATAGTATCTGTCTCGCCCCCTCCTTCCCCCTTTGTTTCAGCAATCCAAAGGCATAGGAGAAAATTTAAAGGTTTAAAATGTCATTTCAAATTTAAACTAATGTTTTGGTGTTCTGTATCACAGGTCTGAAACCCAACTACCGCTGCGGTGTGGTCACCTGGGGTACTTGCGCTGATTTGCTGCCGTAAACATTACCGTCATCTCCCTGTTAGCATCAGAGTTAGGGACCGAAGTGGCTCTGCCACTAACCACACGATTTGGGGACCTGCTCGCCCCCGCGAGGCCCTGCACCTGGGATTGTTCGAACGTTTGGGAAATTGCTATATGCACCGATCAGCCACAGTATTAAAACCAGCTGCCTAACATCGCGTCCCCCTCGTGCTACCAAAACAGCTCCGAGGCACTGGACTCCACAAGACCTCTGAAGGTGTCCTGTGGCACCCGGCACCAAGACGTTAGCAGCAGATCCTTTAAGTCCTGTAAGTTGCGAGGGGGGTCTCTATGGACCAGATTTGTTTTTCAAACACATCCCACAGATGCTCGATTAGATTTAGATCTGGGGAATTTGGAGGCCAGGACAACACCTTGAACTCTTTGTCAGGTTCCTCAAGCCATTCCCGAACAATTTTTGGAGTGTGCCAGGGCCACTGCCATCAGGGAGTACTGTTGCCATGAACGGTTGCACGTGGTCTGCAACAATGTTTAGGTAGGTGGTACCCAGGTGGTAACATCCGCATGAATGCCAGGACCCAAGGTTTCTCAGCAGAACATTGCCTAGAGCATCACACTTCCTTCTTCTTCTGCCATCTCTTCCCCAGGTAAACGACGCACATGCACTCGGCCGTCCACACGATCTAAAAGAAAGACCAGGCCACCTTCTTCCATTGCCTCGTGGTCCAGTTCTGACGCTCACATGTCGATTGTAGGTGCTTTCGGCAGTGAACAGGGGTCAGTATAGCTACTCTGACCGGTCGGTTTGTGGCAACGCTGCCCCGTATGCCGCAGGCTACGATGCACCGTGTGTTCTGACACCTTTCTATCATGGCCAGCATTAAGGTTTTCAGCAATTCCTGCTACAGAAGCTCTTCTGTGGGATCGGACCAGACGGCCATCAGTGAGCCTTGGGTGCTCATGACCCTGTCACCGGTTCACTGGTTGTCCTTCCTCGGACCACTTTTGCTAAGTACTAACCACTGCCTACCGGGAACACCCCGCACCCTACAAGACCTGGCATTTTGGAGATGCTATGACCCAATTGTCCAGCCATCACAATGTGGCCCTTGTCAAAGTGGCTCAGATCTTCGCGCCCAATTTTCCTGCTTCCAACGCATCAACTTTAACAACTGACTGTTCACTTGCTCCCAATACACCCCCCCCCCCACCCCTTGACAGGTGCCATTGTAGTGAGAAAATCAATGTTATTCACTTCAGTTGTCAGTGGTTTAAATTTTGTGGCTGATCGGTGTATATTTATTTTAGTAGAAATTTGATCAACTCACATATTGCATATTAAAATAAGCGCCAAAGTAGCAAAATGAATACGTGCGGCATAAAGAGCCAATGACCGTAGAATGTAGTAAAAATTAGTAAATCGTTTTATGAATGGCTATCCTATAAACAGATATACATTACATTTAGGACAGCTTTCTGCGATATATGTTTAACTTCACCTGCAAAATACTGTTCAGGAGTTCTTCTTAAGTGAAACCTACTCCCCTGGCTTTGTTCAAGCCGTATGATTTAAAAACAAAAGTATTAACTCATAAACAACCGATCGCAGAGCATCTATTACGGAGAAATACATTTTTCATATGGATTAAGTTGCGAGTGTGTTTTACCTACAGTCTATCTAGCAGGCACATGCCAGTTTTCACTTGATGTGTCATCCTTGTTCAGTGAATAACTTCCAAAATCCTTTCCATAGCTGTGCCAGGTAGTCATTATCATCTTCCACGAGTGTAGAATTAACTCCCGGGCTATGAACCCAATGACAAAATGTGTTCTGGCCAGGAGTATGCTGGGAAATTATGATAAAGTAAGGAGCATTACTTCTTAATGTTGCCTGGGTGCTGTAATGCTCCCTCATTAGGTTTCTCAGCAAGGGGCGGGAGGCCTTTCGCTCCTAGGTTACTGCCTCATTTCCTTCTGACGGCTCTTCGGGCCTCGTCCTGATGGCTGCTGGCGCTGGTTTCCACGCTGGACAGGTGTCCACATGGCAGAACCTCCAGCACAGCTGGTGAAATTTGGCACATGGACCCGAACCCCTCCGTCGGAGGTGCTGGCTGCGCCCCGTGGTCTGCGGAGGAGGCATGTCAAGGGCAACGGCGGTACAAGCTTACTCAAAAGGCAGCCGCGCCTCACCCGGCACCTTGGTGAGAGGGCCTGCTACCGGGCAACATGGCCTCTGCATTCACCTGATGGCAGTCCTCTCTGTGGGCCTGGAAACAATGATGGCCTCCGCTGCCAAAGTCCATCATCTTGGCCTGAAAACGTGGCGGGCGATTCTAGCACTTAGCTTGATCAAGCGATTCTTTCAGCCAAGGACCACCACATTTTTTTCCTGAGAAAAATGAGGCGATACTGTACCTCAAACAGAGACTTGGGATAAAGACAAATGCAACTTTAAAAAAAATTACAATAAAATTGTTAGGTTTCGCACACAACTGCTCCCGGGTTTCTTGTCAAAATTTTTCCTACACCTTCGCATGGCTTCGTTTCTTTTTCCCTCAACTTTCTTTGGACTCTGTGTTTCCTCTGAAGCACTTAATGTAAATGAATATTTTGCGACAAAAACAACCATGATCTGCAAAAACGATACTTGATGGTTTCATACGTATGTAGATGTAGGCGTAAGATCCAAGACTATTTGGATTCTAAATAGAGAAATGAATATTAATCAGAAAACGGTTTAACAGCCATAGAGAGAAACAGAAAACAATTTTTACATATCTGAAGAGGTTATTTACATTAGATCTGAGATGCAAAACCATTCAAATGTTAAGTAAGGAAACGGCAACGATCGGATAAACCGATCATAACATTTCGGCGTCCTGATGCTGAAGAGCTGGTTGTTTCATTTGGGCATAAATTTTTTAATAATAGCAATTAAAAATTTTTAAATCAATTCCAATTCAGAAGTGACTTTCGATCCTGTTTTTGCAGCGTGGTCATGTTCATGGTGTTTAAGGAGTTAATATCGTAGGACGTGTAATGTATTTGTATTTTTTTAACCTCCGCCCAGGTCATCCATACTAGGTGCAGCAGAAGGTCTGTTAATGCTTATCGTCCCCTCCATCGTGTAGCCATTGAGCCATTTCAAGGGCAGCACTGACGCCGGGAATCACCTCGCACCACTTCAAATTACACTCCAGACAAACAGCTTCGAGAAAGAATGATAACATAGCAGTTACTCTCCGCTGCCCGGCCTGCTCTCTCAATGCTGTCATTCATTACATTGCATACTGGGGCTCTCTGAACCCTTAATAACACAGAAATTTGATAAATGGAACGGCCAGGCTCTCACAGTTATCACTCCGATAATCAAACATCCGCGCTTAAATTGCAAAAACACGGAAAAGGCCTTCGGCTCGACCTGCTCCGCAAGGAGCGCGCACACAGCTGGAATAACATCGTCGCCGCCCTGGCGCTGAAGGCCGCGCTTGTAAAACGGAACAATTTTCGCGACAAATTTTTGCGTCGCAAAACTTTTATTTTTCAAGCTTTTTTCATTAAGCTGTTTCGCGTGCTGGGTATTACAGGAATATTGCAAACTGAGAGAAAGTACAATTCGTTGTCGTTCTTTTTTTTATTTTTTATAAAGAAACAAAATGTGGAACAAAAGTGAATTCGGAGCACAACTGATTCCAAAATCTAGACCATTCGGAGCACTCGAGCTACAGAAATACAAAAGTGAAATCGGTTAAATTATTTGTTTATTAGACAAATAAATGAAAAAAGGAGGTGTTTTCAGTTATAAGAGATTAAAAATGGATGGCATAGAATGAAGTATTCAGCTTTATTCTTGCTTGCTACAAGGCATTGCTTATGTGTTACACTTTCATAGTCAGATGACAAGATGATCATTTCCTAGGAGGAAATAAGTGCACTCTGGAGATAGTCCAGTATCTCAGCCTCTCACTAAGTCCCCTGTGGCCTCTTTCAGCAGCACAGACTTTAGCACAGAGAGGAAGCTCAACACCTTCATACAGGCAGGTGAGGTCCACGCTGTCTGGTTTAGTCCTTAAACTTGATGACTGACCAGGAGAAGGTGACTGGGGTACAGGTGGTCCTCAGTGACACCACAGCATACAAAACATTTAAGGAGTAAGGAAGATATTGCCTATGAGGTAAACTAGTGAACAACTACAACCCCTCCATGGGAAGCTCTTCATGAGGAAGAAAAAATGAGAAAGGTACACCGTATTGTCAAAAGTAAACGGACCCCCTTTCTAAAAACTGAACTCAGCTGTTTCAGCCACATCCACACAGCATAAAATCATATGTGTGCTTCCAGCTTTGTGGGCACAGTTTGGAGAAGAAGCTTCTTTCCTGCTCCAGCATGACTGTGCCCCCCATGAACAAAGTGAGCTCTATAAACACATGGTTTGCCCAGGTTGGTACTGAAGAACTCAAGTGGCTGCACAGAGCCCTGACCTCAACCGCACTGAAAACCTTTAGGATGAACTGGAACACCAGCCATTAACCAGACCTTCTCACCCAGCCTCACTAATGCTCTTGTGGCCAAATGGGCACAAATTCCCAAAAATCTGGTGGAAAGCCTTCCCAGGAGAGTGGGGGCTGTCATAGCAGCAAAGAGGGGGAGCAACTCCATATTAATGCCCATGGATTTGGAATAGGAGCTTCAACAAGCACACATGAGGGTGATGCTCAGGTGTCCACAAACCTTTGGCCATTCAATGTATATTCTGACAATGGCAAAGGATAAACTAGTGACTTGGATTTACACAGAAAAAACTCTATTAGCATGCTTCAATACTTTTGTTTAAGTGGACCGCTTTACTGGAGACTCTTTATGTAACAAAAGCAGAGGTAAAATGAAAGGCAGATTAAATTCGACCTCTTAAAGCCCTAAATCATGTATTTGGGGGTCTGGATCCGAGCCCAGAAGCAGAGGTTGGACAGAGCACCAGCCCAAAAAATGTAATAAAGAAAACTCGAATTAAAGCTACACTACAGTTTTAGCTAAAAGGCAAATTTTTATTAGCCTTTCACTGACATTTTAACCAAAGTCGATTACATGTCCAGTTAATGGTCCAGCTATCGCCGTAGTTAAGACATGCGACAGCGATGGGGAACAGCGGTCATGCTGCGTGCTTTATCATCACTGTGTTACGCAGTCAGTGTGTTGTTCAGTGGCTTTGTTTTCAAAGACAATAAGCGCGACTGTAACGCATGTACACCCGGCTTTGAAGTGTGCTGGGGGCTGAAGCGGCTACAGATTTTTTATACAGAATGTTCATACACCATTAAACTGAGCATGCTTGGATGCGCTGTAAATTATTTCATAATAAGCTGAAAGGTGTAAGAATATAAAAATCCATCAAGCTGAACAACACAATAAGCACGGTCCCCTTCATCACTACGCATGACAAACCGACAAGTTATTATTGCACGATGTTATGGCAAACACAACATATTCATTTCCATGCCCAGATTCATGTTTTATTGCTTTATACGTGTTTTATTAAGACAAAGAATGCTTCTCCTCTCAAATGGACACCAGCCGATGTTCACACGGGTATTCCTCAACACTGCCAGCGCGCCACATCAGTCTCGGCCTCGATGACCATCCATCGACGGAAACGTGACCTCTCAAACGTCAGCTCCCACTTTTCATCAGGGTCACATTCTGAGGAACCTCTCAGTCACCCCTGAAAAGACCAAGCTACCAACTTTCTAACCCTTAAGAATCTTGACGTGAGATTGACATTTTCAGACAATATCAGGACCCAGATTTGGGCAGCGTATGGGTTGCTGCTTCACTGAAGATGGTGCGTACTTTGGATACAATCCGCAAGCTGATCTGAGCAAATTCTAAGACTATAAAGATGTAGGAAACTATAACAATGATAACATAGAGCAATAATTGTATTTCCGTGTTATTATATTTAATCACTGTACTGTATGTGGGTATCTCAGCAGCTGCAAAAATTTCAGGATCTTTTCCATTCTGTTCATCTGTTCATGTCTGAATATGTTATCCTTCTAAATTCGCTTTTACATTTTGCCTTATAAACACAAAATGTTAAGTACGAACGCTTCATCGAGTGCTGCCACAAACAATTAAAAGAAAGTTGCCGCTGTTGTATTTTTTCTTTCATGGGGGGCAGCTAACTGTTCTGTTTCACATCATGCCGGCAGAATGCGAAGGGATGCAGTATTTAGCTAAGGACATTAGCAGTGTCTTCCAGCAGGAACCTCTCGGCAATTCAATAAAACAAATGTTTTTTTTTTTTTTTTTTAGTGTAATGGTTTGCAGTGTTTTGTGCTATTTCAATATTTATATGGATATGCATTTTTGGATATGTGTTTATGTATATTTATTATAAAAGCTTTAATACAAAAACACATTTTATTGTTAGAAGGTTGTTTCTTTTCATTATTGTCTCCAGCCTTTACAAATATATGCTTTCAACTGAATTCATGTATTAGATTCCTTAGAGTTTACCAAGAATATTTTAATCAAGACAAACTTATTGTGTATGAAACATCTCAAGAAAAGCAGCTGTATGAAGGGCGGCATATCAAGTGGTGCTGCCACCTCACAGCACTTGACCTGTTTGAGCATGGGTTTTAGTGCAGCCTCTGTGGACTTTCCATGTTCTTCCTTGTTGAGTGAGTTTTCTGTAGGTGCTCTGGTTTCCTCCCACAGTATGTGTTTCAGCTTAGATGCTCACAATAAATTGGCTCTAATGTGTGTGACATCCTATCTAGAGCATAGGTTTGTAGCCCAGTGATTTCAAGATAGGGGGAAAAGGTAAAGCGCTAAGTTATGGTGGATGAATATTTGGTAATCGCGAGAAAGAAAATATTTATCTCACTTCATGTAAAAGATTAATACAAAGGTGCCTTTATAACTTGATTCTTTAAATTTAATTGTTTTAGTTGGGGTGGTCTCAGGGTAAATGGTTGTTAGGAGTTTCTAAAATATTTGTTAGCACAATTTGGCAAAGTTAAAAAACTATGTTTAAGCAAAAGTGACCACAAACCAGCTAAGAACATAATATATTCTCGATATACAAAGCTCAGTCTTTGTTTGTCCATCTGCCTGTCTGTTTGTTGTTTATGCAGAGTTAAATTTTGCAAGTTATAGATTATGAAATTTGGCACAAAGTTGCTCCTCATCCTAAATGGGGATCATATGCAGTCTTCTCTCTCTCTCGCTCACACACACACACACACACACACACACACACACACACACACACACACCCAGAAAGGGTGATGGAGGGCGAGGGGGCCAAAAGAAATCTACCCAAATTGGTAGAACATATATTGTTTTAGTTTCCACCTTTCCTTTGGACTGCAACCAGCATGCTGTTCTCTGCAGTTTGCCTGTTTGACAGCACTAACAATACTTATCCATCAAATGCACCTTTCTAAGAAGGTCTGGATGGGTGTGACAAAATATAATGTGTTGCTACTCTACCTTTCCACTTTTTGACACAGTTAACACCGGCATACTCTGCACAGTAGAGATGTCCCTCGATTTCCTCAAGCCACTTCCATGAATCCACGTACTGTAGAACCGATTATACTAAAGGCAAAATGGGAGAATCACTGTAACCTACATGCAGGTCGCATTTATTGGTGCTTCTAAATGCATTCACGGAAATTCAGTTCAGTTACACTCCAGAAATTATTGCATTCCCCAGAACACTGCATAAGTTTGATTGACAGAATTTCTGTCCTATTTTGGTTTTAGCAATTCCCTGCTCACAAAAGTAATTATATCCATAAAAGAAGCTTGTTTTTGTTGAATTTTTGATACTTCAAATTATTTATGGGAGTCGTACCGGCTGAAGTCATGCGGTTCTATATTAGTGAGCTCTACTTTGTCTCCTGCCGTCACAGAATTTAAAAAAAAAAATTAACATTCAGCAAACGGCCAAAACTGCATATCGCTGCATATGTCTTGCAGTGCAGAATAACTTATGATGCCGTAGTTTCATATTAACTGAAATGGTCAAAGGAATCTATATTATAACTGAATGAAGTAGCAGTCAAACCAAATGTGCTCGGCACCCAACTTGCATACAGTAATTGCATCTAATGGTTCGACAGCCTCTTGCAAGCTCTTGCAGTGCATGCTGGGATGTCATGACACACAAGACACCATCAGATGGAGGGGGAGGCCTGTCAGGTACCCTCCACTCATCCTCCTTCTCCTGGGACCTGCTGGCATTGAAAATCTGTTCAATGCATCCACTAATTGTGCATCCAGAATCAAGCGGCTTTAAAGACAGGAAGATACCAGTGTACCGTGGTGGGGAAAATTTTGGGTTTGCCCATGGAAAGGGGCAGGTGCTGGCGGGAGTGCGTAGCCTGTCACTGAAATATCGTGTCACCCCACTCATCCAGTGTCAAGTTTCATTTCCTTTGGCAGGTTGGTTATCCTTCATTTGCGCAAGTTATTAAACTGGTCAAATGGCATGATGGTGCAGCGGGTAGTGCTGATGTCTCAGAGAGCCTTGCTGTGCCTATGGACAGGAACTCTAATCCAGCTCAGTCTGTGAGGCATCTGCAGGTTCTCTCTTAGTTCAAATGGATTTCCTCAGGTGCTCCATCTTCCTCCTACAGTCCAAAGATGCTGTGTGTGTGTGTGTGTGTGTGTGTGTGTGTGTGTGTGTGTGTGTGTGTGTGTGTGTGTGTGTTTTGCATTACTCTACTGTACAATAGGTGAATGACTGTGCAAAGTTAAGTTCAGTGTGTTTAACATTTTAAGCTGAATTGGACAAAGGTATTTGCTGATTTGACAGTAGACAGGTCCAATGGTATTCAAATGCTGTACTAGACCTCTTTAACAAATACATTTTGTTTCCTGGGTATTTACTAAAACTAAAACTTAAAAGTTTTGGATATGATCAGTACTATTAACAAGTTTTTTTAAAGCTTACTTAACTGAATGTCTTATTCAGTATTTTCAAGTTGTGGTTTTGGGTCATATTGCGCACAGCAATGCATGTAGTACATACAGCGAAAACGGAGTTTCTGTTCAATAGCATCAAATCCTTCGTCCTAGCTGTTTGTCTGTGATTTTTTGTCATAAGCTCATCTTTGATGCACCGCTGGTGTTTATCAGAGTTATGCAAGTTTCCCATCCTTTGCCAGCCATTACGGCATCTTGAAGGGCTTCAGGTGGTCCCATGAGACCGACAGTAATTTACTTTGCTCCATTTATCTCCTGGAAAGCTGAGCAGTGAACCTCCTCCGGACCGATTAGTACTGTTGTCCTGTGCTCGAACCTAATGCTTTGCGTGCATTTATATATCTTAATATAATGATCTACTGTACGTGGGCTAGGAAAAGCCGACCGATATTTTTAAAAATGGTGCTATACACCACTAAAAATAAATATTTATCCCAAGCCGTGTCATACTTTTAGAACCTCTTATGTGAGCAGCTCAACACAAATTTTACCAAGAATAATAATTCACTGACTCTGTGATGTAATGTCATGAAATTATCTCAATTTCAGGGTAGATTGTGTACAATTATGTGGATCTACTGAGAAGAGGGCTTTCACATCCCCAGGGGAGTCAGAGCCCAGGAGAGCGTGTCTCTGTCTCTCTTTCTTTTGCACGTGCACACACTCACACACACACACAGGCAGGCAGCAGATCTGAAGGCAGTAATGTTTCTCTTTTATTCTCTTTTTGTCCATCTTTCCTTATTTCACGCCGACGCGTCATTCCATTTGTAGTTTTGTGCTTTTACTTATATGCAAAGTGTCAAGCCCTTACAAATGTTAAATGAGCTTGACTATTTTGTTTATTGATTAAAAACTCTTTATTATTATTTGTCTTGTTGGAGGTCTCATCTATGAGATCTGTTAGCAGAGATATGGACATACGTAAATATGTTTGTACCCAGCAGGCAGTATCAGCGCCTCTGGTTTCTTAACCAATAAGTTGCTTTTATCTCTGCTTCAAATTCTTCCAAAAACATAGATCTGACTGAAATCAGATATGCTCGGGTAATGCAAAGGCTAAACCCTTGTTTTCAAACAAACTAGCTGTTTGCAGGAAGCAGAATTGGACACTAAATACAAAAAAGCGCTCAGTGTAATGGTCAGATATCAGGCGCTTGTCAAGTGAGACCAATACCCTCAAAATGTGCTTTTCACTCGTATGATCCATAGCCGTTCCAACCTCAACAACTTTTGCACCCTTTTGCTTTTTAGCCCGAGTTAGGAAACCCTGCTGTGCTTCAGTTCTTAGACAGAAGTTTGCAGAGCTTGAGCTCTCAATTGTTATTTGCTGCATGTTCACAGTATCTAATGTCTAATACTGTGGTCAATGTCGAATTGACAGAAGTGAAACAGATCCACTGCGAGCTTCTCTGAGTTCCTGTTGTACTGAAGAGCAGCATTCTTACAGTAGCCTGAGAAGAAAAATGCTAAATATTACACTTTTTTACTTTCTTATTTTGAGAAAGTATTAAAAATGATGGATGGATGGATGGATGAACAAAACACCTGTTTAATAAATATGTTAATAAACAACACTAGCTGAGTTATTCAGCATTGTCCAGGTGAGAAAGTGGAAAGGTGGAAATGAAAGAGCCATCAACATTATAAATACTGAACTATATTACCATTGAAGTGGTTGCTTTCAATACATTATTGTTAGTGCTGTTAAATCACTCCCATCACTCCTTACTGTTGCTCCCCCCAGCACACTTGCTTCCGACTGCATAGATGGTCACATACACTGAGTTTCCAGTTTATTAGGTACATCCCCCAACTTGACACAAATTGTAAATTCCAAGACGCATGGCACATGACTGTGGTGGACAGGCAAAAACAAGTTATAGTGACTTTGACTTTGAACATGACATGACAGTTGGACAAAACTGTTTCCATGGTTTACAGATAATGGTGTGAAATGCAAAAAGTACTGGCGACTTGGCCATCCTGTGCATGAAAACAGCTTATGAGTCATAAGGGTCAAAGGAGAATGGGAAGAACTGTGAAAGCAAATAGATGAGACACAACTATGGAAATCACATCTGAATTCAACACTTCTGTGTAGAACAAGTCATTTTAGAATGCACCACTTATCAGTTTTTGTCTTGAAACGGATACAACATCCAAATACAATGCTGAGTGTTAACATTGTCAGCAAAGAAAAGTACATCTCCAGTAGACATAGGAGCATAAAATCTGGACTGCTGAGTGGAAAAAATTGCCTAGTCAGATGAATTCAGGCTCCTTTTGAATTATGTTGATTTATGGATCCAAATTTAGTGCAAGCAACTTTAGTCAACAGAGCCATTTTATCTGATGGCAGTGTGATGGTGTGGCGAGTGTTTTCCTGGCACACAGCAGAGCTCCTGATATCCACTGAAGAGCATCTTAATGATACAGATGTCTGAACATTGTTACTGTCCAAGTTCTTCCCTTTCGTGGCTCCAGTTTATCCTGGATGGACACTTTCAGCATGATAATTCACTCAGCCCACCGAGTAGTTCCAGGAACATCATAGGGACTTTTCATTGCTTCATTGGGACTCGCACAGTCCCCAGATTTCAACCCTATCAAGCATCTTTGGGATGAGGCGGAGAAGGCTGTTTGCATCAAGACTGTGTAGTCATTCAGTTGGCAGCAACTACTCAACGCAGTCATTTCACCATGGTACAGCATTCCTGCACAACGCATCCATGTAGAATCCATGCCCACATGATTTCTTGCTGTTCTAGAGGCCAAAGAAGGTGCAACACACTAGTGCTAGAGAGGTGTACCTAATAAAGTGGTTGCTCAATGTCTAACTGCTACTTGATCGAGTCTTTTCTAGCCAGGAGACAATTACAACTTTTTTGGCCAGCAGGACCGTAAACTACCGTACATACTGTAGCTGCATTTAGTACATAACATAAATGTCTGTGCCACACATGCACGCCCCCAAGAAGGTGGAACAAATGAACAAACAGGCAAATGCCACAGAGAGAGACGTGCAAGCTGGCTGTAGTGATGTGCGGAGAGTAGTAACAAACTATGTACGATAAACTATATAACCTTTCATTTTTATCCACTTAGTAACCAAATTGCCATGTTGGGGTGACAAACTCTCCGTGTGCGATGTAACTAAAAACCTTCACCAAACTAAGTGGTCTTTTTCGTTTTTAATGAACTCAGATACGCAAAAACGTCACTTGGGTTGAGAAGAACCGATCGTGCCAAATTTTTAAGCTTGTGGTTTGAAAATCAAAGCTGTACATAAAGAACAAACAGATATGCAGACAGACTGAGCACCATAGATAGAGATTTCTTCAGTTTGATCAGTGTAACGCCTATGCCGCTGAGACTGCAGTGCTTCGTGTAAAATTAAAAATGATAAAGTGGTAGGAAATGCGCTCATAATTTCAAATGACACCAACAAAAGCAAACAATGCGAGAACTTGAAAGATGGCCGTCCGAAGACCGCAATGTTTTCTCAAATCTTGAAATCGCATCCAAATCTCTGCTGCCCCCAGGACAGGATGCAACTTTTCAGTACAGCTTCACTCCCCGCTCCAACCTGCCCTGCCCCCCCCCCCCCACACGCCCCTTCACTGGCGGACCTCTCGTAGGTCTATCGTTTCTCCATTCACGAGAGTCTGACTGAGCAGAAAATGTGTATGAATATTCACAGCAGCTCTCTATTGTACCATAAGTGTGCTTGTAAATATTCACTGCGGGTTATTACGCCATTTGATCCGAAGGTTAAAGGTCAGTCCTAATGCTCTCTCCAGAGAGGCTGAGCTTTGAATATATCCAAATGTGATAATGGCCAGGAATACCCAGAGGAGGCGGTGTAGAACGCTGTAAAGAATCTGCTTATGTATTTCAGATTGAGAGCGGCTATGATGTGGGGGAGATAATGTTAAGCAGGAGTTATTAACGTTCAAGCAAGAAACATTTGCGATTACGGACCTTTTATGAGCCCGTCGGTCTTCTTTCCTATCCCAAGTACGAACGTAAGTAAGTTACAGCCTTCCGGGTACAGCGATGACGTTCGCATAACAGTTTCGGTTTACGACGCGTGTTTTCGGACCGTTCTGTTCAGCGCCTCAGAGGTTTAATATAGTCTTCACGTTATTCCTCGGTTCTGCAAACGCATTAGCGAGAGGCCACGTCCTGCCCTGTATAACCATTTTGGCCAAATGGTAGGAAAGACACACGTGAGCTCATTTGCAGCGCAGCTTGGTGCACCCCGAATAGAAAAACGTTATAAATAAGCATCCTGTGCTTCAGCATTCTTTAGCTGGGAGAGCAGCTCGGCTTGAGGATTTGGTCGACTGGGGGCAGAAAGGAGCATCGGGGGGAGCGAGTGTGCAAGTTCCAGCACACAAGAAAACATCCCAGTGCTCCAAGCAGCAAAATGCTGAGTGCTACCCCACTTCAAGCACTTGCGCATGACTGTCTCTTATTCTGTCTACTCACAACTTTTGCTTTTTAAACGGTGACGGTCTTCAGATGGGGCAATCTGTGGACTTAGATGTTTAAGTGGATCTGTCGCGGTAATGCGACTAAAATCCGACGCGTCTGTGTTGCTTTTTAAGGCTGCGGCAGGACCAGAGGGGAGCCCGGCAGAACTAATCCGTCTGTCTGATCTACACAGCAGCATCGTGTGTCTCTTTTAATTACCAAACAGGCACTGACAAGCCAAGAGTTCCAGGAACCGATCCATCGCCAGGCAAAGCAGCACTTGGGTCGCGCTACATGCCTTTTGCATGCCTTCATGTACAGTGGAGAGGTTTTATTGTGGCGCTTAACTGTTCGCAGCCTCTATTCTTTTTGACAGACGACTTGGCTCCTGAAAGGGACTGCCATGTAAAGGCACATAAATTCGGTAAAATATTAGTAGCCATAACCGCATTTTTATGACTACTTGACTGTGCCTCTTCTGATACTGTTCAAAAACACATTCATCGAAGATGTAGGTATTTAAAACATATAAAAAGAGAATGCAGTCACGTTTTTCGTGTTGCTTAATTCAAGGCCACAGAGTTAAGGTTTCAAGGTTTATTTGTCATGGGTGCACCAACAGCAGCATAGCAGTGTTGTCACCATGAAAACTGTTGCTTCCAGACATCCTGAGCAAATAAATATATAAATAAGGTATAAGAAAATTAAATAATAAATAATAAAACCAAGAAAAATAAATAAATAAGGAATAAGATATAAAAATATACATAGACGTTAAAGTTAGAAGTTAGTAGACAGAAATAGCAAACAAAAACAAGAAGTAGCAGACAAGAAACGAACAACAAACAACAACAGCCAAACCAACGACCACACAAACCGATAAGGGCATACAAGTGAACCCAACAAATATTCTTTGCTTTGTGCTAATATCGTGTTTCAAATTTACTACAAGCAAAGACCACAGCAAAGGAATTGTCCACAGAAACGCACAATGTCCACTCTCTTACCAGATGTTGCCAGGTTTGGAAAATCGTGATCGTCACCTTTGGTTTTCTATGAATTCTTGCGTAACAAATTAATCTCACTGACATCTCAGCATCCCAGCGGCATCCACAGGAACTTTGTTTTTTTTCAAAGTTCATTCCCGAACGAGGGTCTCCTCCATGTCAGTCCACATTTTTACAGTTTCAAAGGCACATTAGTGGCACATACGCGTGCGCGCAAACACACAAACGCCAAAGGGTCACCGGATGCAAAGCAATACCTGCGCAAGCGAATCGGTTTGGGAAAATGTTTCTTTGTTGAGACACGAAGCCCCGATGCTCTATTTTCTGTACTCCTGTGTTAGAAAGCTTCACTAATGCATTGTGACACAAAATTACTCAAAGGCATCTTATTCAATATTGTTTAATTTTACTCCTCATTTAACACGATTACCATGGAAGTGTTTACAGGCAATATAATTTATTTTTACAAAATGTCACAAACAGAATTCAATAGGTATTTCCTTGTGATTTACATACTGAATACATTCTCACAAATATGATCTTTAAAATGAATACTCCAGCACATCTCGGCTTCTGCATGTTTTATGCATTGCTCTTGACAAGAATATAATCTGTGACTGCATTGTGCTGTAATAAACTTGAGATCCAGGAGTGAAAGGATTCTGCTACGCATTCTGAGAAGATCATCAGATGATGTATTTGCAGGAATTCAAATCACGAGACACTTTTAAAAGCTGCTTCTCCATAAAATCCCACCAGCTACTCCGCAGGTGGCTTTTTGCAGCACTTTGGTGCTTCGAACACGCGTCCTACTGCTGCTGTGCAGATGGCGGTACTCAGTGCGGCCACCAGAGGGTGCTCAATCCAGAATTTGTCGTCCTTGTTTTTCAGTATGTTTCAGGCTTGGACCTGGTGGCCCATTGTGTTTGCTGCCTTTGAATCAAACTGGCCTTGTATTCAGTTTGCATTCTTTGAGATTTTACACAGCTCAAATCGATGTAACACCAATATTAGCTTTAAAAAGTCCATTTGCATTAGTCGCATGATGCCTATGATGATGAAAAGGTACGTAAATGCATGCACTTTTTTCTTTGTAAAATGAGGAATTGAAGCGCTTCATTTCTGATTAAAATTACTTTCAAGTCACCATTGGTGATACTGGATCAAATGCTTCCGTAATTCACAGCTTTGGGTTTTAAAAAAGAATAAAGGGAAAGTTGTAACACGCACATTTGCTGTACTTCTGTCTTGTCTTCAGTAAAACCGGTTCTCCTGAAACCTCAGTCACGTTTGGAAGAATTGAAAACATCTCCCTTTGGATTCAGCTTAGCATGGTTTGAATTTTGCCGTTTATGCAGTTTTGTCAAGCAAATTTATCAGCTCCACTGGGAGAAAAAGCATATACAAGGGAGAGCAGAATTGAGTATGAATGTTTTAAACACATTATGAATATTAACCAGTTACACAATGTTAAGTTAGGAATGGACAGTCTACATTTTAACTCGTCTTTATTATATTTATTACGACGCAAGTAGAAGGCACGGAACTCCGCTGTTGCCTGGTGCCAAGTCCAAAATGTGAAAGGAGGAGGATTTTGCATTGGCCTGGCAACCCACCATGTAAAAACCACTTGCTACGGAAACACCAACAAAATATTCAGAAAGGACTGAGGTGGCAATTCCTACTATGAAGAGCAGGGGCAAATGCTGGAAGGAAGTTTCTGTTCCTATACAGTCCTTGTCCAGAAAAAAGGGCACCCGGAGGAGGTCTGTGGAGAAAGAGATGAAGAAATTGGGCAAGACCTAGAATGAAATCAGCTGGCTCGCCCAGGACCACGAGGACTGGAGAAGATTTGTTGGTGCCTTATGGTCCACCTAGAGCGAAGAGGATTAACTAACCTTGAAGACATGGACAGAAAAAGTACAAAATCTGAAGCTGGGCCCCTTACAAACGGCACAAACAAAGAAAACCTAGCATTTTATTAGTGCTACATTTGTGCTGGTTTGTGCTGCAAAAATTATAATTTTGTGCTGTTTTTGTGTTTAAGATCTACAAGTCATTATTTTTTTCCGGCCTGCGATGCCGACGTAATCACATGAAACTGGACACTTTCGTTAGTGCTCCATTTGTGCCAGTTTGGGCCACTCTACCACTTTCCAGTTGGGAGATATTAAAAATTGTTTGGCACGTGATGTCACTCAGCCCCCCAGCAATGCAAGCATAGCGCAGAAACATGACTTTGCTCTTGTGTGTGTGATAAACGGATGCTTGCTTACCGGTAATATCTGACAGCCAGTCCTGAGAAATTGCTTAGAACAGTACAAAAGCAAAAGCAGCAGCACTGTTGTTGTAAAGTGCCACGGAGTCAGTGTCAGCTCGGAGTCATAATTTTGTGTCCTCCACGTGTGGGCTTTGTGCTGAGAAGTATATGTCCTCTCTCACCATGACTAAGTCCATCAATCTGTTTGTTTTGCTCCTTCTTCCTTTATATCAAAACACGACAGTCTCGAGACAATCCCATCTTCACATCGTGTTTCTGAAGTACAGTCACTGGAGTCTCATCATTTTGGTTTCTTTTGCATATTCTGCACTTATTTCTCTAGTATCCATCTGTTGGTCCTGGCTGTTCAACTTTAAAAGTCTCTACTAGCACAACAGTTTAAAAAAATTCAACATTTTTCCTGACCTGCCTCTTGAAAGTCAAAAAGTAGTAGCATTACAGCGCAACATGAAGATAATTGCTTTGAAAACCCTTAACTGCTCAGATAAATAAATAACATCCACAAACATTAGTAATTTGCTACTAGCATTTATCAGATATACTGGAGTGTTTGTTCCCCAGCTTGGGCTTCGGAGATGTTCCTGATAGACCTGACTTAGAATAAAACTCTTTCATGCCTTTCAGTGTGGCACTTATTCAAAGACATAATAATAAAAATAACTTAATTATTAATAAAATATCATTTTTAACTGTGTGGCTAAGTTATACCCTCAATGGGTATCTTCCAGTAAAAAGTCAGTGCAGAAAGAAAACCAAAATGACACTGCAGTAATGAATTAACAATTTCTTGCTGCAATCTTTCTGATACATAGTGTATGTTTGGTACCTTTCATAGTGTACGTACTGTACAGAGAGGACTATTATTTAACAAAATAATAGTCCTCTCTGTACTCTAACCTTTTTTTAGTATCTACTTTGTTTTGGTGTTACAAGCAGCAGGACTGACTTTTTCCATGCTGGGCTCCTGGAGCTTCCTGTAAGCCAGCAGTGAGAGACACAACTCCAACTGTACTTCAAGCAGAAGCTCCTCTCTGGTGTTTACATCTTTTTGGAGCCCTCTTTCATGTGATGTGTGGTGTCTTAACTCAGACGAAGAGCACTTTTTGTCTTCTGCCTTTTGGAAAAGAGCTATTGTCTTTGTATTTGTCACAACCCACAGATTTTGGTCTCTCATCTGCCACCCGAGATGGATGCTGCAAAGCTGAAAAGTTTGTGTAGAGGTGTTTCAGCTAAACTGCCTACTATCAGTCTCCATTTCCAGGAGCCCCGAAGTCGCCTTTAGTCCAACTTGGAAGAAAAACACATCTGCTCTAATGATTTGAAGACCCTTCGGTACGATCTTCTAATCCATTGCTATAACTGATATGATCTGGAGATGCTGAGCTTTCCTCGCTGCGACACTGTCTGTATCTGCAGCAAAAAGCGTCGCTTTGCATAGCTCATTTCGGATCTGTCTTTGGCCAAAGGCTTTCTGCCTTGCGTTCCACCTGATCCCTTCACTGCATGTAGGCTTCGGAGACTTCCCCATATGGTGATGAAGACAAGATGGACTGAATAAGGGATGGATCGCATTGCTGTCGTGCTATGTGGTGACAAATGAATCCAGCTTTGAGGTCACCTGAATGATTCAAGACTGCTCTTATCCTTCAGATAATATTGTTGTTGTTGTCGTTTTTGTTGTTGCTGTTCAGTGCCCTCAAGTCGACGTCGACCGATGGCGACTCTACAGATATTTAATTGACATTAGTTTTACTATCTCGTAGAGTTTTCATGGCAAGATATGGAAGTAGACTGCCAGGCCTTTCTTCCGCGCAGTTAAAGTTAATGCCGTTGCTGTTCTCACTGAAATGCGATCTTTTGCCAACAACACTGAGCTATACTGCTGCTGCCCAGTGTGAGGTTCGGGGTTCACTGCTCTTTGTCTGACTCCTAAACCACTGGTCTTCCTGACAAGACTGAAAGCCAAAGGAGTATTTGTCCAGTCAGTATAGCCCTCTGGTTCATGGCAGTGCACAAGCCCGACCACCACGGCAAGGTGATAAGGTGGCAGCTATTGACTGAGACTAAGAATATACCCATAGACAAATAAACAAACAAATATATAGACTAAGAATATACCCATAGACAAATAAACAAACAAATATATATATACAGATATATGTGTATGTATGTACAGTATAAAATATACATGCATATTGTTCTAGAATCTCAGTTTCATTTATTTATAGGCCATTCATTAGTGTCTGGTGACATTATAATGAATATGTATAAATAATGTGGGTTTGGCTGAGTAACAAGAGGCATGGCGGTTGTTATAATAAAGGCATCATCATTCCAAGATGCTTTTACTTGCTGCCTCTACATTACAGACTCTCCGCTGTAGGTGAAGCCATGCATAGCAACACACAGGGAATATGCATCAAAGTCTAGTTCATAATTTATGTAATGACATTTACTTGGACAGCGATTAGCTGCCTTATCAACCCTGTAATAAAAGAGGCCAAACCTCCACTTTATCATTAATTTATCTGGAGTCGTTCCTAATAATGTGACAAGAGCGGAGTGCAGTTATTATGCCGCACAGCATGTGTGCGCCAGTACACGACACAGCCTGGGTCAGGACCTGCCGTGGCGCGGGTTTAAACTGCCTAATCCTGACGTGCGTGGGGCTGAGTCAGCAGATAGGGCACGCGGCTCGAGTCGGGCTGGAACCGGAGCGCGGGGCTTCGTGAGATGAGGCCAAAGAGTAAACGGTGCGGCAAATACGAAGTGAGACGGGATGAGCGTTGCGTGAGATAAGCAGGCCATTTCTGACAGAGACACAATAATCCAAAGTGGTCCAAAGGGTCAAAATGAGACAGAACAAGAGCGGTCCGGTGAATTGAAGGATGGGCTCATTTTAAATAACGCATGCTCTTTTTTTAAGAATTTTTGTAGGGTTTTTTTTAATTGGCTCAGTCTATCCTCTTTTCTTTGTCAGTTATCTTAACCATTTTTGAGCGTCATCAGAAATCTACTGCACGTTCGAGTAAGCGTCCGTGTCCGCTTCGTGGCTTCCCATTGCTCAAACCTATACCTCGCTCTTTGTGACTTTCCGAGTCGAAAATTTATTCCAGCGGTCACATTAAAGCTATTTTTTTTTTCCCAGGCTTTGCTTTTCTACCAAAAAACATGTACGGTAAAAACCCACACATTTAAGGAAGTTGACTCCGTCATAAGTCTGTCGTCGCATCGCCCGGCCCAGAAACTGTGGAGGGAAGCTGGACAGGAAAAGAAACTCTTTGGGTTTGGAAACAAAAGAGGCACAAAGCGCCGCCGCGAGAGCAGACACCCCGGCCGCACCTCTGAATTAAAAGGGCACACAATTAAAGGAAGACCCGTTGCCTGTCCTTTAAAATAGATGGAATTACTCAGCGGAAAACAATAGAAGCAGGGAGAGGTGCGTGGCTCTCAGGAACCCTTCTAATTTTGCACCAGCAAACAGTGAAACATTTCCTGTTTTATCTAATTCTGCTTAGATGCGCTTTATGGTGTCCGGGCTAAAATCGTGGCCGTTTTCAGTGTACACGGAAAGAAGCTCACTTATACTTTAGATATGCCGTTTTAACTCTTATGCATGGAAATGGGCAAATAATTTGAGCCTCTGACTGGGCTTCCCAGATCTGTTAGCTGCAGTTGCACAGTTTTCATAAACTGGTTCATTTGTAATTTGTGTTTGCTTTTAGTATGCTTTATTTATGCTTAATGTCCAGTCTTTTGCAGTCGTGTTTTAGAATAACAGGTAATGTAGGGGTTAGGGTTTCCACCCTGCGCTCGAAGGGCACCGCTTCAAATTCCACCTCCTGACCTTGTATCCTTCATCAAGGTGTTTGTCCTCAGCTGGTTCGGTAAAAGCGGCCCAGATGGTTCCCGTGCTGTGCATATGAGCGGGCCCGAAGAGCGACCGTGCAGCACGGCCGCCCACCTTGTTCCAGCAGAGGGGGCTCTGTGTTAATGATGCCGCTCTGATCGAAAAGGGGGACGCGACACCCTCACCATTTTGTTCCGAGCTTTGCTCTCCATCTCGCCGTTCCTTTGTGCGTTGTCGTTTCTTCGGGCTGCGAGCAAAGCATGACCTCGGCCATCCGATTGGGGCAGTTGGGGGCGCGGACTGGACTGAAAGCGGTATAAGCGGATCCTGAAAACCTTGTGCTTTTTCCGACTTTTATGCCGCAATGTTTTGATGATAAATATCCCTTATCCCGATATCCCTCGTATGAAGCATTCGGTATTAACTGTATTTATTTTTTTTTATTTATTAGAAACAAGGTTGGGAGTATAAGAAATGACTGTGACTTCCAAATATTTTTTATACCAATTGCAATTTTTAATTTTGTTTTGTTTTATTCTAACCCTTTCCAGGCATGTTTCGCTCAGCTTTTTATTTCTTACCTCCACACTATTATTGGCCACTCGCTGTTATGTTTTCGTGAAGCTGAACTTTACAAAAAGGTATTTTGCTCATAATTTCCTCCTGTTCAGCTAACAAAACGTAAAAGAATAATGTAATTTAAGGAAACATAACAATGACCTCACTATCTGAACACATGAGGTGCACATTATTAGAAAATTTGCACCTGAAAGATTTTATTCCCTTGGCTGTTGTTTATAGTCAGCGTGAAACTTAATATAAGCTGGTTCACGCACTGAAGTTTAGCTTCTTTTTTCAATTTTTTTGCTTTAATAAAGGAATGAGCCCAGCTGGCCTACAGATGAAGTCACGAGCGAACAGCATAATTCTGAGAGCACCTAAAAAAGCACCTGCGCGTTTGCTTTAACACCTGAATCGTCATCATCATAACCACACGCCTCTTTAGGAGCTTCTGTAGCTGACAGGAACCATGGCTTGAACATACACGGTCAATCTAGGTTGACCTGACGTAGCTTCATTTATGAAGCATCGTGGCTGCGGCCTCGGACTGAAAAGAGGGGGTAAAGCAGTGACGTGTTTCACCAAACTTTTATTATGCAAGAAAGTGTCAGTGCCACCCGGCAGTGGGGAGCAAATGGCCAGGAACAATAAAGGAAAAAGGAATGAATTGGCAAACTTTTTAATAATTGTGTGCCAAACGTGTCAAGGTTAAAGGCTTGTAATGATTCCGACTTTTATGCCGTAATTGAATCCTGTGTAGCATTCATATTTGCAAAGTGTGGATTATCTGTAAAATTAAGGACGGCTTCCAGCAAAGAGAAATGAGGTTATATCCCAAACTAAGCTCCATATTCAGGTTTAAGTGCTAGAAAATGCGTTTGCCGTCCAACTGCCGTCTTTCCTTTCAGCAACAAGCCGTCCCACTATTCTTGGAAGGGATTTGTCCCACATATAAAACAGATGCGGACAGAAAGATTTTGCCAACAGGGAATCTTCCAAATCTTTTTCTGGCTTTGCCATACCTTCTGTGCGCCGCTCAAATTATAATGAAATGAAGTTGACTTAAAAGCTGGGCACTGACATGCTAAAATGAGGTTTTAAACAGCCTTGCTGTTTTTCCACGGCTCCTGCAGCAGGTAAGACAGCTGGGGGAACTTTAGAGCACATTGCGAATAACTCCTACAGGTCTGAGCCATGCGTGGCGTTCATGGACGAGGACAAACAAACAAAAACAGCACGCATACTACGAACAGGCAGAGTCGAGGAGGTTCAAATGTAAAACACCAAGTAAGCATCTGAGCACGGATATAAAATATTCTCGGCGTTGTTCTTTGTCGGGTGGTGGAAGCGCACGTTGGGAATCAAAATGTATATTAGGAACTGCAAAGGAGAGAAAATGGCATGAGTGAAAACGTCCCTCATGGAAATGTCAGAGATAAAGGGCTGAAATGTCACATCAATTAAAACAGGGGACAGTTAGTAGTTCATTAAAGGAAGGGCCATATTGCACAATCGGGGACTTGCTGGCAACCTGCGCTATCTGGACCAGACTGACAGCCTCTCCAGATGGCGCGGAAATCCTGGTGGACTTCAAAAGATCTCGGCGGGGGCGGTAGTTTGCTTCACGCTCCCATCCTTGACACCGGCCGAGGACGAGCGAATCCGCCCCCGTGTCGCCAGGCGCCGAGATGGGGAGGGTGGCGGGGGGGAGGTGTAGGGTACACCATCGTTTCCCAGCAGCCCCTGCGTTGGTGTGTGAGATCAGAAATGCGTCGCATGACTTTGGTGCGATGGAGTTAATTACACAGTACGCAGAGCACAGCCGCTGGTTTGTGCCCTGGAAGCGTGTCGGGCGCCTCTAAGATGACCGAACGGCCTTTGCCGGAGGTGTTCCTTGAAGATCAAACCCGACACGATCCTGCTGTGAGTGGGGCAGTTGGGGGTAAAAACGGCACTCATTTGTGGAATCAATTATTGTCTAGCAGGGAGCTTCAACCTGGACTCATCTACCTATACATTCTTAACTTGTTTGTCGTGCAGGCAGCCACATAAAATATCTGAAACAGATCTTCGGGATGCTCTCATCTGTCTGTTTCATTCTTCCCTTACAGCTACATACCTTATTGTGATTGATTCATGGCTTTATTTTTACTCGCTTTCTGTCTTGATAACAAAGTGTTCTGTTCACTCTTGCGTTCACGAATATACCGTTTTTTTAAGCAAGCTAGTACGGAACAGCTAGAACTAATAAATAATAGCAAATAAATACACGCATAAATGAATGAATAACATTTATTAAGACAGATCTTGCGAGTTTCCTTTGTGATTAATACAGTCATCGATGTATCTATGAACATAGATGATGATGACTAATATTACATGATATACTTGCTATTTATTAATTTGCTAATATCGTGTTACATTAATACTTATGCCAACGCTAGTGTTTTACAGTACGCCGATAATCTTGCTGCCAGCCCTTCCAAATTTTGCTGGATTTTCTTTTTTTTTTTCTAAAAGAACCAATTATAACGGATTGTTAAGTTAATTTAAACAGCGATATCGAGTCATACGGTTGCCCGAAATGTAGCGTGCAATATGTATTTATGCAGCTCAGTGAGATACTAAATTTGAAAATATTTAGCATAATTTGAAATTTCACCTCGTGTTCCCAGTGCAAGCATGCTTCATTAAAACGATTTAGTCCATTGACTCTCTTTTTTTGTGTGTTGATCGGATCTACCCCATTACACCACAACGCAAGCATAACAAGGAGAAATTCCATCACCCGCATCACCACTAAATTAACTGGCTGACCCTGAGTAATTTCTATCCGACTGACAAAAATGAAATCCCAAATTATGCACGGCGATGCCGCAGTTCTGTGTGAGGAAGTCCATCACTTCCTTTAAGTGAGTGATTATGAAAATGACAAATTCAATTACGACCGAATGATACGAAATTAATTCCAAATGTGTCCTTCCGTTTGATCATTGTTGCTCAGATTTTAGCGGCAACAGAATCGACCCGTCATCCTTGTCACATTCGATGGCTCCGTTCACCCTCAGTTTGACTCCTCTGACTTTCATGAAAGTTCAAGTTGGTGTTTTCCATTAGGAAAAGGGGAGGAAAAACTCGCTCAGTTCACATGCTGAGCAGTTAACAGCGGGAAAGTTTTGTTTTCTTGCCTTTGGTGTGTGTGATAGCTGATGTTGACTTTTTTAGCCACTAATAAATGGTGACAACCAGGCTAACGTCAGCACTTTTTTCGGTCCTTGGCTCTTTTTTTAGTTTTCCATTGACAAAAATGTTCCTATATTTCCAGAAGAAATCCCTAACAGCTTGTCCGAATATTTCCTGCATATTAAGCTGCACGTATGGCTGCGTTGGACATTTAAAATGAAAACTGAAATCCACGCTGCATGAGTGCTGTGCCGGTATGATATTGCTCATAACTGCCATTGTCCAGCAGATACTCAGCTTATTTATGGTGCAATAAATGCAGCCTATTTTATATACTTTCATGCTTTCCTGTGTCAATTTGAGCAGTCTTTTAATCGAATAGCATCCCTTTTACTTTCATTTGGGTAGCAGACACTTTTGTCCAAAGTAACTTAGAGTCTTAAGCTACTTAGAATAATTTACTCATGTGTGCAGCTGGGTGATTTTTACTGCACCAGTTTGAGGATTCATACTATAGCAGGAAGCGGGATTGATACGTAGGTCACTACCTTGCCCTCAGTCTTTAAAAAAAAAAAAATTAAAAACACATTTTACCAAATGTACTCGATTGATTAGTCCATTCACTTAACATTTTGTTTTCTCTTCTGCGCAACAAAATAGGCATTCATTTTTTCTTCAGACTTCCAGTATCTCAAAGAATCTACGAAAAAGCTCAAGTATGGAAAATAGCTTGTTTTTTTTCATTACAGTGAGTCTTGCTAGCTTTACAGTTACTCTGACGGCAAGAAAAAGAAAAATGTCTAATAAAATTACACGATTTATCATGCACCAATTATAAATAAAGGAGTGGACTATACACAGTAAGCACACTGAAATTTTTTGAGAGCTAACTTGTCAAATTAAAGCAGGATGCATTACAGCGCTCACATTTTCTGTGCAAATTATTTTAGGCTTTTCTGAGGCTGTTGGCCATATAAGAGTACAGGAGAGGTAAAGCCATGGGAAAAGGCAGGCTCCCAGCGGTCTTCCTGACGGGGGTCGGGTCTGTGTGTTGTACCATTGTGGTCCGTTCAGCCTCATTAGCAGGCCTATGCATATTAATAGCCACTGCGCAGATCTGTCTTTGCCTGCTCTTGCTGCAGGTTAATGAATATGGCTGCAGGGTTCATGGGAAATTACTCAGATTTCTAAGTAGAACCGCTCGTGATTTAACTGTACCCCCGTTTATATCATTTAATTACAATTTTTCTGACAAAAACTAAATCAGACTTAAATCCCAAATCTGCAAATAACCCCATTTTTGGACAGAAATATTTTATTAATTTTTAACAAGATGCAGATCAAATTGCATTGAACTTAAATTCAGCTATGGTTTCCAGTTTTGTTGCTTGTATAAATACATGCTTAGAAAGTGAAATAATTGTTTTCATTGTAAGTTCATAGTAACTCGGATGAGTGTATCTTTACAAATTAGAACTTGAATTTTTGGAGTCACAGTATGAACCATGGTAAATGTCTTGTATAATCACACCGAATGTATAGAAATGGCATCAAGACTGTCTTATCAACTGGGTTCCTCACATATTAAAAAGCACAAGTGGAGATAAAATTACAAAAATAACAACAAGCTATTCTTAGCCATACGGGTAAAAAAAAAAAAAAACTCCTGTTCTTCAGGAGTGAGATGGGGTGGAATGGATTATTGCATAAATAGGTTTGCTATTGGAAAAACTTTTTTTTTTTTGTCTATTTCTGTTCTGTGTTCACGAGTGGAATCCGGACTCAAAGACAAGGCACGGTTTTCACCAAACAGTTCAAATAATAAAAGAGGGTGAGGCAATAAAATTCATGCAAATGCAAGCCAAAGTAAACCAAGGCAGGACTGCTGGCACTTCCACCGCTAGTGACCTTTTGCTTCATGATGAAAAACAAATGTCAAGTGCCTGTCCAAGGATGTTGACTGTTAGGCTTTTTCTGTTCACTTCACTGTTATGATCCCTGGAAAATAGGACAGTTTAAAACTCTTAAAAAGAGCTTCTGATTTATTTATTTAGAATGAAAAAAATCAGCCTGCAATTGATTTTAAAGGGTCAGTCAAGATACAGCAAATCAGACGGATATGTTTACTATGTTGTATAATAAACTAAGGTGCTTATTCAGATAAAATCATTTTCATGAGAACTTTTTCAGATTTAATTCACTTTAATAATAATAAAAATACAATTAAAATTAAAATAAAATAATACTAATACTACTACTACTACTACTACTACTACTACTAATAATAATAATAATAATAATCATCATCATCATCATCTGCGATGGACGAACTTCCGTCCCATGTAAGGAGTTTCCTAGCGCCCTCTACTTCCGGGATAGGCTCCGGACCGCCACGAACCTGCTCAGATGAGCGAAAATGGATGGATGGATGGATGGATGGATGGATGGATTTTTGTGTTTAGTTTTTATTTTTGTGTTCGTGGATTGCTGATGCTTGCGTAACAAATGTAGCAACTGCAGTTTTGTGATTCCGCTGAAGCGCAAACTCCTTAAAATAAATCCGCGCGTCCTGGTCACGGGGTCACGTTCTCGCCGATGATTGGACCGCGCCGCGCCAGAGCGGAAGTGCAGCACTGCAGCACGTGCAGCGCCCTGTAAGTATGCCGTTTGGCTGCCGCGCAGTTTCTGCAGCGAAAGGATTCAAATTGCTTGAAATGTTCGTGAAATGTCTTACTTTCTTAGCTGTATTCATGTAATTGCCTTTCAAAAGTGGGTATGTTTCCAAGGCGCTTTCGTTTCAGTGTTGGGCGAAAGAAAAATACTGTTATATAATGTCCGCAATGGTTCTCAGTCCGCGCACAGTGCGTAGTAATGCTGTTGTAGCGTTCAGTTTTGGTTTTATTTCGTGTGAGAAAAATCCCTCGAACCCGTGTAGGTTTGTGTGGCGTTTTGTAATCTGACGTGGCCGACTTCCAACAAGTTTGGTCTCTTGGTGGCAGATAGTTTCCCTAACTTGTTCTTTTTTGTTATTGCCCCCCCCCGCCACTTGTTTAAGTCACAACTATCGGGCACTGAACTGTTAGCACCGTAGCAAATAGCTTTTTTTAAGCATACAAGTTAAATTTTATACCATTTTTTTATCAGCATAAGATGACGTATGTATTTATTCCAGCTATCACAAGTGAAGCCATGAACGTCATTTTAGCCGCATTTTCTGTGAGTGGTTCCTGTTAAAACTTATGTGCAGCATATACAGTAAACACAATGGTCCTTGTTTGAAAGGCGCATTATACACATATAAAAACAAAGGTGGAAGCCATCATGTTGTATTAGTTTACTGGAGGCAGTGGCAAGAGGTTTGGGATGTTGCTCTTCTGGCCTGTGGCCCACTGACCTCCAACATACTAGTTAACCCCCCCCCCCCACCCCCAGACGACTGTCCAGACCCCACAAAAGACACACACAATCCCCTTAACAACCTATAACCATACATTTTTGGGTTTTTGGCAAATTTACTAAAGAAATGTGAAAATGATGCAGTAAACAAATAGGGTGACCTATAGCTATTCAAATGTCAGTACAATCTCTTTACATTCAATTCCAGCCAGCAGAGTTTGCATGTTCTCCCCATGTCCCTTTGGATTTTCTCTGGGTGCTCTTGTTTCCTCCCACAATCCAAAGATATGTGTTTATCCTAAATTTCCCATAGTGTGTGCCTGCGTAGCAACCCTGTAGCAGACTGGCGAACTGTCCAGGGTGTGGTTTCATACCCTGGTGCCCAGTGATTCCTGGATAGTCTTTAGAGCACTGTGACCCTGACTAGAATAACGGATGCACATGTACAGTACATGCATACAGTGAATGAAGAAAGAGGTACATAAGCGAATAAATAGCTTATTGAATAAATGAGAATGAATCAAATAAACAGGCAGACATGGGTTTGAACTTACAGTTTTTAACTGTGGTGTTTATGCACGGACATAAACCGAGCTGTATCTGCAATACTTTGTGCTTTTGGCTGCAGTAGTAGTTGTAAATACTATTTGACATATACCCTAGATACCGACTCGACGGCACTTAAAAACAACAACGGCATGTAAAGTATGCATGGTGGTCCGTGTTTCCTCTGCATTTGAACTTGCGTATACAGAGCATATAAAGTAATTTTCTTTGTGTCTTTAAGATGCGCTTCCATCAATTGCTTCCCTGTACTGGATTTCACGGTAAAAAGTCGGTAGTACTGAGTCGGGAAAGAAGTTGAGTATTTTTATAGAGCAGCTGAAGAAAAATGGGTTCACATACACAGTAGCTGGAAGCTTCCTCCATATTTCTGGCAGTTATTGTTTGGAGAGAAGGTGACAAGATTGATGCGGCATTGTAAATCACGAGAGCTCTGTCTCACTCGGCAGCAGATATCAGCAACCTTTCCTCATCACATGTCTATCCATCTACCCTGAATGGAGATTAATGCCACACAGCTCTATTCTTAGATTTGTTGGGGCCAGTTGTGTCTTGACCTTCGAGTAAATTATTAGATTTTACAGTTCTCATTCTTAAGCTTTGAGTGTAATTTCCTCAGTAAATGTCTTGTGCACTTAAGCATAAACGCTCTTGAGTTGTGTAAAAGAAGAGGAGAAGCCAAGGCACGCAGCTCTTTCATTCAGAATCGCAGTTACTGAATCGGGCTTTAATGTTTACAGTAACTGTTTTGCAAAACAACAGGGTGTGCGTATGTTTCTATTCACGAGGCTAGTTAATATTTAATAGTGCAGCCCTGCACATGTTTGCTCTGCCCGTACGGTTAAGTTTTTCTTTGTTTGTCTATTGTTTAAGGAAATTAATTACTGATCAGATGTGAAGTTATTTTGCGTTTGTTTAATTAATCGCAGAAGGCGGCTGCGCTGGTTATTATTAAAGGTTTGAGAATTTTCGTGCGGCAATAATTTGTCGAGAAAGTTGCAGCGTGCAGCCGAACACTCAAAGTCTTGGGCCCAAGGGTCCTCCAGTTATTTTTGTCTTTTGTTTTTATTTACCCATTTTATGTCGTTTTTAGTGCCGAGTTTGTGTAAAGTTGCATTTTCTGCGCATCCCGAATTATTCTGTTTTAGGAGTTAAGGCGTATGGTTAGATTTAGGTTCATGTAATGAATCTGTAAGTTGATTTAGATCTGGTTTTTTAGCACGCGGTGCTCCTCTGCAGACAGCCTTGCTTAAGTACGGTAGAAGAATCAGCTTCACAGAATCACACGCAGATGACAAACAAGGCAAATGAACTCATCTATATGAAAGCATTTTATTTCACCTGCTATTATATTAAAGTCTTGAATGCTTAATGATTGTCCTGTGTGTATTTTTGAGCTTTTGGCAAATTTACTGATGAAATGTGAAAATGATGCATTGAACAAACAGTAAATGTATACAGTATGTTGGACTTGTGGATGATGCTATAGACAGTCCTGATAGTAAATATTTGAACATAGCTGCACACTGTAGCATTGCGATGGGAAAGAAACGGTGTTGTGGCCAAGGTGGCAGTGGCTGTGGGAGCAGTGTTTGCTGTTAATGTTGAATAAAATATGACGTGTTTACCCTGATTTGTTCACAGGAAGCCAGTTTGTCCTCTGGCTCTGTGTCAGGTCAGACCGTACATAGTGTGTGAGCATGTAGTAGTGCTTTTACCACAAACAGAAGGTTTTTTTTTTTTTTTTTGTACGGTAACACTTTGCTGTCAGTCAGCACTGTCTTTTTTAAACACAACAGAATTGTACAGTTTCATTTGTGCACTGTAGTACAGAATTTTTCTACAGAATGCAAGTTCTAAAATCTTTGATTTCTGTTTGTATTATAGTGACAGTCCAGTCAGCAATGTGGTAATGAGCATTGTTATATGAATGCAAATACAGTTTATTATTCTTCTTATTATTTATATTATTGCTGTTGTTGCTGCAAGGCATACACTGTTGTAAGAAACTGAAGTACATAGACTTTTCAGTTTGGTGAGAGTGAAGAAATTTAAGACAGAATAAATGATCTTACTCTTATTACTGGGCAGTAATTTAATTTCGTAATGTAATACTGTTTGATATTGAAGGAGAGAGTTTTAGCTCATTTAATATAGATGTAAAATTAGGTAACTGAGGTTTTAATAAATTCCTACAATAATGCATTGCAAATGCACTTTTGTTTCACCTGCAGTTGTGTTATTCTATCCAAGTAATTTGTGCATTGTCAGTGCAGCTGAAGATGTTACAGAGAGGTGCCTTTAGAATGCTGGAAATAATGCATTTCGTCCTTATAAGTCATTCTGTGTGTTGCTCAGAGTTGTCTCATTAAAGGGTTGGGGGCCCAGGCCAGCTGCTGACTATTCCCCATAGAAATATTTTAATTATGTTGTTTGGCTCAAGACCTATTTGAAATATGGCGAGATGCACATTTTGTTTTGTGGAAGTCATGCACTTCTTTTTTACTGAGACTTTTATAACTGTATTATCTCATAAATATGATAGAAAATTATAGACTTTTTACAGGATCCCATCTCATGGAGTTTCATTTCTACTTTTTCTCTGTTTCGCAATAATTTTACACTGCTGTGCTTTATTATCTTCACAAGGGATGTGAAAGCTTGTATTTGAATATCTATAACATGCTGTTTGTTTCACTTAATAAATCCTAATATGTGTTGTTATGAGTAATTTAATCTTTTTAATATCTTCCTGATAGAGTAAATTTTGCATTTTACTATACTGGTGCTGAATTCATTATCTACAAATACTGTAAAGTCCTTAGTAGAGCATTAAATATTACCCAAAAACAATATTTTTGTAGGTTACTTTAAATAATTTTGGTGTGTTATGTCACACTTGGAGTCACTATATGTTACGTGGAGTTTGTTAAACATATAAAACTATAGTCATAGGTTTGGTGTGCATCATTCAGACCTAAATCACTGCTCATACTCTATTTCCTTGGCCTGCTGAATCTCATTGTGTAACTGCTTTGCATGTTTGTTAAAGTGTTTTTGTGCAGCAGGTTTTGTGTTATGGTGGACCAGAAGCTTTATGTAAAATCAGATGTTGAGCTAGGGGGGTAAAATGTCCAGCTGATGACCAATGAAAAGCTCTCTTACGCTCAAAAGTGCACTTAACAGCGAGTTGCTAATAAGTGACAGTAAGTGCTGATTCAAGAAGAAAATTAACCTAAAAATGTAAATTGTAATGCACAATATTTGAAAGTGAAAAGCAAAACAGTAAAAGGAATTTGTGCATAAACGCATCTTTTTACTTTGATTTATAGTTAAACAGTACATTGATCATTTTATGTATTTTTGTTGTTTTTCTTTTTGCTTTATTGATGTGTTGTTTTCCAACTTAGTTTTTGTTCTCAATTTGTTTTAATGATTGATTCTTTCTTTCTTTCTTTCTTTTATTAAACTAATGATTAAACTTGTTTGTTTTTTACGTAGCCCTACCCATCCTCCATATTGTAAATGGCTGCAGGAATTTAAAAAGTCTTCACAAAATTTTATAGCCAAATTATTTTGAATCTTGGGCTCACCTAGACGTTTGTTCACATGCGGGCTGGCTTGTCTCAATAAGGTGACTTACTTTAATTTTGTTTGCGTAAAATTAAATGACTTGAATTAGATCTAAAATCAAAAAATTTTCATGATAAGTCAGTAATAGTGTCTTTGCTGTAGTATGTATTGACTGTACATTGCTCAACGTATTCATTACCCTGGGATTTAAGGTTGCTGGTCATAGTCACTTTATATCTCGTGGAAAAAATTAACGCTAACAGAGATGAAATGGATAAAATTTTAATAGTCGAAGCCTATTGATATTTCTCGATACGTGCATCACTATGCTACGCTGAATTGTGTTTTTCTCCTTTTCTATGACAACATGAAACACGTTCTCAAGACATTGGTGCAAGGTAGTACCTACTTTGCCCATTTTTGAATGCTTTAAATGTTTTGTCTTTTATGTTACTCTACTATCCGTAGTCAGTGATTTTTTGAATTTTTGATGATTTACATCGCCTTTTGAATTTTGAAGCCGATTTTGAAACATCAGGCATTGTCAGCACTTGCTGTACTTGAAGAAGAACATTTTATGGATACAGTTAGTTGCAGCTTATGGACACACTTGCTTTGACCTAGACAATGTGGGATTCTATGGACCCCTGGGTGGTTTACACGCTGTTTGTCCCATAGAGGCGACTCCCTGGCTGGAAGGATTGCTGGCCTGCCAGCTGTCTTTTGCCACTCAGTGTGATTTCTGTTAAGCGGCCCGGGCAACCTGCCATCTACTGGTAAGCTGCTTTGCTCGTTCTTGTCACCTCTTGGAAGGAGAAGTCTGTTGACCTCAATTAGAGGAAAGACTTTTGAAGGGCTATAAACTGAAGCCTGCTAGTTAGTTTCAATCTGTTTCATACATTTCTGTATTTTTTTTTTTTTTAACACTTAATCGGTGTAATCATTCCATGTAAAGATGAAATTGTGTTGTTTTTTTACTCATTACTGCCTGATATGTAGTATACTGTCCCTTATCCTGTGATGCTCTGTAACTGTGGGTCACTCATGCAACAGTCAGGGAATAGCTTTCTAACCTTTATCTGCTTTAGAATATTTGTTTATTATTTTTTGTTGCTGGCATTGTTGCTATTCTTATTTTGAAATGTTCTTCCTTTGTTTGGTGATTGTGTAAAGAATTTAACATTTCATGTTTACCATTATTATTCTCGGGGCCAAAAGTGTCATTTACTTGTTTTTGTAGTAAGCATGTGGGGAAAAATGTATCAACATTATGGTCACTTAATGAAGTTGGAGTTAAAGCTAAATTAAAGGCAATAACATTAATAGTATTCAGTGTTCTGTGTGCTTTGTTTAGTGCCAGGACAACTGGCATAAAAGTTCATAGTTTCTTAGTGTTCTTTATATATATATATATATATATATATATATATATATATATATATATATATATATATATATATATACACACACACACACACACACACACACATAAACACACACACACACGCACATATATAGAGTTTTGTAAATCACAATAAGGACTTCCCAGTAAAAAAATCTCATGGGTGAAAAAAATTGCTTGAAAAAAAACTGTTTGGTTTTTATTGCTGCCAACATCTATTTTGGTCATCAAAGAAGCTGTGCTTTACTGCTGTTGTTAAGAGCTGAAAGCTGGTGCCTCTGGGGGTTCGAACCCAGTGGAACAAATTTAATGCAAGAAAAACATCCTGAACATCAACCAGAAATGACATATCGAAAATAATGTTTTGCTATCTGGGGAATTGTTTAGCAGACAACAGGACTGACTGTATTGTTTTCTCTGTTTATGTGGTATGTAGAAATATACTGCAAAAATTGGTAAATGTTGCATAGCTTATGTACTGTATGTGCGAGCAATTTTAATGTAAATTTACAAAACAGTGTTAAAATATGTCTGTATTGTGTGCTTTGTTAAAGGCTTGCTGACCAGTTTTTCCTTGCCTATGCACATTCAGAATATGATGAAGAGCATCAGGCCTTGCAAACTGACTTGGGTCACTCTGGACAGCCCCCTGGGGAAGATACACGTCAGTGGGTGTGAAGAAGGTGTGCACGAGATCAACATCCAGGCAGTTGCACGGCTCACTGAAGGGTATGTGAGAAGCCTGGCTGCAGTTTGATTAATAAAAGTATTACATTTACAGCCAGAAAGAATCTATATATGTGATGAAGTGGAACATTTCTTATCAACCAATAAGAAGTTTCAAAGATCGCCAAAGAAATGCCCTTGGGATGTTTGCACCGGTGCAAATTCTTTTGACCATAGCTTCAGGTTAAGAGTAAGAAGCACAAATATGATAGCTATGAATATAGCAGGCAGTTCCAATGGTGAAATATAGGTAGTCCTTGACTTACGACGTAGTAGATGTGAAACTGACTTGCATTTATGCTGGTCAGTCTTTCAGAAATAGATAAGTATAATTTTAAAAAATGAAATGGACAAAAATAGTAAAAAAAAATCTTAATGATTTTCATAATTCTGGTACGCCAGAATCTTGTACATTAACTGTTCAGTACATGTATGACATTGTAGCAAAACAATAGCGTCTGCCAATAGCCATGCAAAAAACACACGCAGCACTACAACACGATGGAGTGCTTATAGCTTGTACTGTATATAGAAAAAGTTACAAAAATACATTAAAAGATTTGACTTGTACGGTACCTACACTGTATGCATGTGTGACAGTGTAGTGTAACAGTTGCCTGAGGTTAAAGGCGTACGAGACTGTGTTACACACCTATCCCACCCACGCATAGCCAGCAACCATGTTCTCATGCCTGTTCCACAATGGCCCCTCCTTTCTCCCTTCCTTCCGCAACTAAGCGATCGGTCAACACACAGTGTTAGTTGTTCACAAAGACGAAGACATGGTGGGCTAATTTTGACTGTCTTCCCTTTATTGTGCATCTCACGGAACTGAATTCGCACCGAAAACTTCCCACGACTGTCGCCGTATCCTCGTAGTACCAGCTCCGCCTCTGTGCTACATTTTGCTGTCGTAACACATAGAATGCTGAAGTATTTAAAAGAAAAAAAATATGAACATGCGGTACTTTTTAAAAAGAAACTTTGGCAAAGAATACAGTGCTTAATTATTTTAATCGTGAATGAATTATATACTATAGTATAGCCAGAAATAAAGCAATACTGGTCAAGAACAGCAACACATGTTTGAAAAGAAGTTACCGCATGATGGACTACAGACTTAGAAATAATTACTATTAATAACTGTTCTCAGGACCTGGCTGTCTGTCCCTAACCGAGTTGTAGGTTGAGAACTATCTATACTGCATTTTGCTTTGAATAACTGAAATAATTTTTATTTTCTCCATTTAAAACTTATCATTTTTAGCTTCTCAAAAGACTTGAAAGCGCAGATTTCAGGTGTATGTCTAAGTAGACAGTGTATAAATACCTTGCTCCTCATTTACATACTACTGATCAATAGTAAAGTGTTTTTGGTCTTAAACGCAAAATCTTTTGTTATTTATTACATAGTAATAAAGGTCTTTTCATTTAATTCGGTGACACCAAACTTTTTTTTTCTGTTCAGGTAAAACTCAGCTCAGTGTTGTGTCACAATTAGCTTTACCCAGTGAAATAATAGTAGACTGGCTGACAGTATTGTGATGTTTTATGTTGGCCCTACAGTGCGTTCACAAGTTCACTTGCAACTTCTGAATTCCATACTGTACACACATGCTTTGTAGCTGCAGCATTGTAGAGTCACTGTAGTTAATAAGAAAAAGTTAGCACCTCCAAGGGATTTGAAGTCTCCAATGTGCCTTAACAAGCCTGAAGCCATCTAGCAACTGGGTTACAGATGTCTGACAAATAAAAGTCAACACTGGCAGCTACTTTGAGCTTAGAAATGCAATGCTGATTAGCAAACTGTCTGATAGAGGTCTGTTCTCTCCATGTCAGACTTGTTAGTTTAATGAAGTAATGGATGCAAGTACTGCTTTCTCACATTCAAAACGAGTTTGAAGTTATTGTATTGATAGATACAGTCAGTAAACATAAGATATGGGCAATCCACAGTTAAATAAATTCAGTTTAAAAATATTATTTACAAAAAAATTGAAAAGATATAATTTTACATATTATTTAATAGGCTTGCACATTTAAGTTGACCTGTAGTACTTGTAACTGAACTTAAATTCAGTTCAGTACTTCAGCTTCGATTAAGTGTTTTATACTTTTTTCAGTTCTGATGAATAGAATATCACTACAGGAACACAAGTACATTTTTATTTTTATTTTCCTGTACTGTAAAAGACATTTCAAAATATATAAAATTGTTTTGAGTATAACCAAGTATTTTGATCGCTGTCTATTGTTACTAAAGTTCTTCAAGCAGAGAAGAAATTACACTTGTTAATGAGTAGGAGGATTAATCATACAGAGTTTGAATCCCAGAAGATGTCTTATTTAACAATGCAGAATAATTTTTCGCTTCTATGCGAACATACTTTGGTTCCAGCGTAAAGGTTCAGTAAACAGATGCAAATTTAATGATTTGCATCAGTAAAGCATTTCACGGCTTAATATCATTCATTTTTTATATAATGGACATCTTGTTTTCAGGGCTAGACTTAACTCTAATTTTTTATTATTTTTTAAAGTTATTGTGTTGTTAAAATGATGAAAATATACATAAGCTGGCAAAAGACTACATCTACAGTATGTATTTTCTTTTTTGTAGATGCCTAAATATTCTCAGTACAATTTCAGTGTGCTTTGTTGCCATTGTTAAAAGCTTAGTAAAGGATGACTTCAGACTCCAGAGGATACTGAAGTTCATTTGGACAAAGGGCACTGCTGCAGAGCAGCGGAAGACGCCTGGATCTCCAAAGAGGATTTACCAGTTTAGAGGTACCTCTTTGCTCAATATAGGGTGCATGTTATCCTTCATAATTCTTGCCCAGCTCTTAACGGCATACATTCTTAAGAATGCACGTATTAACACACTGGTTCAGAAAGACGGCGTTCCTGTTGTGTTAGCGTGCTTGGAGCACACAGGTGTGGTCACCCAGTTGATTAAGAGACAGAGGCCTAGCTGTGCTCTGGTTGGATCTTCCAAATGGCTGTGGCTCAATTCTACTTGTGCTGGTGGCAACTGCATTAGAGGAGCACCATTTCTCGAATTCTACAAGAAGCCTCCTGGATTACTGCAGTGATTTCCATATGAGGGTCACATCAGGAAGGGACACACCTGAGTGACACAGGGTAAATAAGGGGATCATTTCAAGCAGTGCTATCTCAAGATTTCATTTGCGCTGGTCACAGACATGGTTGTAAAGTCTGCACCAAGTTGGGTGTCAGACAGCCACCCCTCATAGTCTTTATGGAAGACTTGACAGTGACTACATTGGTCATTCCAAAGTATTGGTGGATTTTACACCGGAAGCTTATAACATGGGCTGGAGTGAAAGTCCTAGTATTAACAGCCATGGCATTTGGGAGAAAGGTAAGATGCTACTTGCACGTTTGTTTGGTGTACCTTGACGCACTGCCTTGTACTGGGAGAGTAAGAAGCTAAAATGACCTGGAACGGAAGTTTTGCAGTACAGGAGTAAGCAACATAGAAGGAAGCGGAGTGCACCGGGTGCACTGGGGCAGGTGGAGTTCTGGCTTCATAACAGTGTAGTGGTTGGCGGAGTGGCTTCTGGAAGTACAAGTTTGGGCAGTGTTCCACCATGGCAATATGACAAGATCCAGGGGCTGATACAGGAGGAGGTGTGTGTAGCAGTGGAGGAAGAATGGATGGTTGGGATGCAGCAACAAGGAAGTGTGGTGCTTCCATGTAAGATCTTGTAGGCAGAGCTCTGGGGTGCTCTGTTAAGCTCCTGATCCAGGCATTTTACAATATGCTGCCTAGCCCGTCCATCCTGTATAGCTGGGGAAAGTTGGTTCTCCATCATGCCCATTATGTTCAAAGAAAGCATCAGTGGAAAATATGTGTACTGGCTACCTGACAGCACTAAGAGAGGGCTGCTGTCTCTGGCACCAAGACCAAGTGCTCAATGCAGTGGTAGAATTTATCAGTGGTAGGGATAGCAGGTGTAGGACCTGCTAGTTGGCTAATGAGGTTATAGCTTTTGTGAATTCAGGTGAATGAGAAAAGTCAGTGTCTAGTGGCAGGTCTGTCTGGCAATTGATTGTTGACTTGGGGAGGCAGCTTAGGTTTCTAGCCACCGCCACATAGATATCTCTGAGACCAGACATTGTGTTGCTGTCAGCAGCCTCGAAGCACTGCTTCAGTGTAGTGTCTTCGGAAGAGAATATAAGAAGAAGCTTATGAAAGGAAGATGGCAAGGTATAAGACACAGGTGGGGCAGTGATCCTCCAAAGGCTGGATGGCAAGGTGTATGCTCATTGAAGTAAGTTGGAGAGAAGTTACAGTTAGTACTGTTTTGGGTGTCACCTACAGAGAGAGCTATGGGAGTTGTTAGTGAGGCTATGGAGAGGCCATCTAGATTCCCGTGAATGACGAAAGGTGAGCTGTGGGTTGCCAGGGTGTCTGATGTTAAAAGAACCAAAACACTCCATGACTCCAAGTTACTAATATGTACAAAATTCCTTATTACTAGAAATGAACATCCTAAAAATTATTTTTAAAAATTTACTGTATTGCATTGACAAAGGATAGTTGGCAACTGTTTACAGTCCCATTAACTATAACAATATAGGACTAAACATTCACTCTTCCAGATGGAAACCTAAACCAACTGAAACTGCCCTGAATCTCATACTGTACCACAGCATGACTCACAGTTCATTCCCAGTGTTCATTCATATACATACCCATGTGAATAACCACTGAGGTGTCCTCTTTGAAAAGTAAAATATGATTTTGCATGTAGCAAGAATCACATTCTGATAAATGTCAAAAGGTTGACACAATTAAGATGTAAAGAACATCGGTTCAGTCTCATTCACAAGTTCAGTCCTCATTCCCATATGTATTAGGTTTTTACAATACAGAGTAGAATTTGGGAAAATGGAATACCAGGTTAAAAAACAGCTATTTAAAACATGAGGATAAAAATGTTGTAAATTGTGAAATTATCAAATGGTTAGATCCAATATATGTACATTATGTCCTCAGGTCATCTGGAATGATGGAATAAAGAGATATTTACTGTGAAGAACTAGAAGACATTTTTAAATTCATCTCTGCTTGTCGCTAGCAGTGTAATGTTTGCTATATATAAATATCGTAGTAAAATTCAAAGCTTGGATAGCTGTAGATCTTGTTTTTCTTTTATTCATCCTACTTATTCATCCTTGTTTAAAATACACTATATGTGTGTAGTTTTTCTTTTAATGTTAAGCAAAAATGCTTGATGTCAGAGAAGGACAGGCTAAAAGCTCTGAGTAAGTTAATGCAGTAAATGCATTCTTTTTATTTTTACTAAAATACTGTTTTCTAGTAGCTCCAGAGTCTGGTATCAGGAGAATACCTGCACTTCAAACGCGCACATATTATTTCCTATCTAATACATTCCTGGAAGTTGGCTCATAAGGTGAAATCTCGTAAAGTGGACACGTAGTGTGAAGGTATTGCTTTAAGATGGACGTATTATGGGAAGTGAGTGTATTCCAGGGATGTATCTGTTGGCCATTTTGAGTGAGTTACTTAATTGAATAAATGTGAAAATTTCCGCAAATTTTCTTGGCTCTTGTTACTTGCAGATGCAAGAATCAGTCATCTATTTGGTTGCAATTCGGTAAAGGGTATTAAAAACTTTTGCTTATATACACGAAAACTCGTAAGTCAAAGACTTGTATCTTGAACGATACTTGAGTTGAGGACATGAAATAACTACACATCTTACTTTGTGATCTTACTTTGAGAAACTGAAGTCCAGTTTACGCTGGAAAGAAATGGTTTAGCATGCAAATGAATCGTCTGCAATGAATCCCACAGATGGTGTCTGTAGCTGTAGGCCAAACGCTATGCCACATGTTACTGTGAAATGATGTTATGAGCATCTAGTTGATATTCTGCTTTTATGCTGAGGGCATCATGTCTGCTGGCATCCAGGAAGCTGCATGCAAGCAAAAAGCTTGGCTGTGTCACTCTGTGCCCTGCTGCCAGAGCCCTGGTGACCCGCTTGATTCAAGGAAACAGTGTTTGAAATGCTGCAAAGTGAAAAGCATTTCAAAAAGCACATTGATCTAAATCTGTTCAGACTCATGTTTTGTGTCAGCTTTGAATGGTGGAAAACGTAGTAATCCAACTGAAAATTCAGAAAATTATCTTGATTTTTCAGTATTCTAGATTACTTTTGCTGCAGTTTAGGAATAGTGTGGATTTGAAAACAAACCTAGCAAACTAATATTAATTAAATCAGTGTCATTCATATATATATATATATATATATATATATATATATATATATATATATATATAAAATATATATTGTATATTATGTATATTTTATATATAATATACACACACATACTGTGAACTGCCACACACATGTATGTATGTGTGTGGCAGTTCATAGTGCAGTGAAAACTACCTGTGGATGTAGATAAAAAGTGTAAAAGGCAGACGGACAGTAGCATTCATGGAAGCCTAATTTTAAAGTGTCAGTACAAGAAGGAGATGCAGCTCGAGGAAATTAGACTTTGTATGTTTATTCATGTGTTTGTGCACTTATGGGTGAAGTTCTGCAAACCCCTGGTCTCATCCATTTTGGATAAATATTAACATTCTAAAACCCCCAGACCACCTTAAACAGTTTGGATGCACTTGCATTTTTTGCTCTGGTGATTTCTAGATCTGTACATAATTTGTGTGGTTTTTCAGTTTGTTTTTTAGTAATATAGTACTTCAGACATGTTTAAGTGTTTAATATTATTTTACATGTAAAGGAAAATTGTGTTTTTTTTTTTTTTTCCTCTGCTGCATTATGCACATTCACTTGGTATCATTTCTAATTTGTCTTGAATCATATTTGCAGTACAGTGTGATACTCTGAGAACATTTTGAGTGAAGCAAGATAAAAGGAATAAACTGGGAAGGGGAAAAAAAGTCTTGACGTTTAACAAACTGATTTTAGCAGCAATATTATGGCAATATTATTAGATTGTTCTGTGTTCAGGAGCTCCATTTATCACAAATAATGATTGTATCCATATCACTTCTGCATCACAAAAATGTTCCCAGTCAGATTTAGCTGGAGGCAAGTGATATCTTCAAGTAAACAGTATATGAAAACCATATCTTACAATGATAGATCACCTAATTTTGCTCTGACAGTTTTTTTTCCTCTTTGCAACAAACATCTGTCATTGAAAAGCAATTCACACATTCGGCTGCCAAAATTGTGTAGGTTTGTCACATCGACCGTCACACCAATTAGAGGTCCATAATGTGTAGTGACACCACATTATCAAGATGCAAAATTGACATAATCTGGTGTTTTAATACATATTTGTCTGAATGTAAGTGACTCAATTTCAATGAAAATCTAGTAAGTGCTTGGTTTTTTTAATGCTCATACATTTCCAAATCTGCACATTAGTCCATATTTCCAAAGCAAAGAAAATTAAACTATTGTAAACATACTGTAATGCCAATTATTTGTGCCAGTAATTTGAAGATGAAGAGATTTTTTTAAATATATTTTTCAAATGCATTTGCTGTGAATGTTGCTCAGTAAGTATACAGTTTTTTCAAAAGTACTAGAATTTTGCACCCATTCGAATAAATTAAAAAGGTTTAAAATGACATAGGTTGGCAAATAAATAAAAGATAAAAATTTGGACAGTTTAATTTGAAGTATTCTGGATAGTAACACCTATTATCTATTACAAAATATAATTATTGTATTACACTGTAATGTTTTTCCCTTAGCAATATATAGGATTTTTGTTAAATACCGACTGAAACGTTAATGTTTTGTAAATATTCAGATCTACACTTTTCGTGCTGTTTTTATGATAGTTTGACATTTTTTGGTAGGGGGTAGGTGGGATTTAATCTCCTTTCAACATGCTATATATAGGGGCCTGAATGTTGAGTATTGGAAATCAGGGCCTCTTGTTAGAGTTCCACCTCCAGGGCGTTGAGCAGGTGCACCTGAAAGCATCCATCTCCATTTAGTCATTTCCGCCACTCGGTAGCCCAGCAGACAGGTCATGTGTTTTGTTTTTCTGCAATAAAACATAATGTGAAAGATAGAAGCAATAAGGGAGTTGTACTGGTCATTGTGAGAAATGTATATTCTAAAATAAGACCTAAATATAAATACACTAGCGGTGTTCACAGTTTGTGTTCTTTTCAGACTTACAAGAGTCATCCTAACAGAATACAGCATCTGTGACTGTAAGGTGCAGTCACCCTTTTTAGGTCCCTAATTATTGACTTCTATTTGCTATTTGTTTATCACCTCTATAAAGCTGTCTCATTTTATCTGTTCTTTATGCATGGCTCTGTCTTTCAAGCTGCAGACTTGGCACACAGGCAGTTGTTACACTAAGTGAACTTTTTCTGTAGTCAGCATCATTAAACTCCAGAAAGGCTACTTACTATTGTGATAATTAAAAATTTGGTTTCTGTCAAGGATAAGAGAAGCCGGAGTACTGATGTTACTTGCAGCATATCGTAATGTCATACAGAGAACCTGCGTAAAGATGCAGATGGATTTTTGTCGATACAAGAAATTAAACATCTCACACATAAGGAGCTGCACACATTAGTGTTGTAAGGGTAATATAGTTCAGTGATGACAGTGTATTGTATTTTGTTCTTTCCCCTTTTCACTGGACTGTGACCAGCCTGGTCACCACTCTCTGGCATTCCTTTGTCCAACAGCACTAACAGTATTTATGTATTTATGTACTAAACAGAACCACTTTAATGATAAAAACAGTTTGGTGATACATAATGTGTTATTAGTTTTGACCTTTTTAAGAAAATACAGCCTGGACAGTATTAAAGGCACCATCCCTGGTAGATGATCGCACGGTCCTTAGCAATAATGATGCATCAACATTTCTTGTAGCATCTATAAGCTTCTCGCACCTTTCTGCTGGTATTTTCTCCCACTCTTCAATTGCAGTTTATTCTGCTTCTTGAATATTTACAGGATTTCTTTTACCAAAAGCAGATTTCAGCTGTAATTGAGCTCAAAACTCACTTGAGGCCAATTTACAGTATTTTTCCTTTTTTTTTTAAAAAAAAAAACCATTTTTTGTGCTCTTAAATGTGTGTTTTTGGTCATTGTCCTGCTGGAGGACCCATGAGTTTCAACCAGTGCCTAGTTTTCTGATACTGGGCAGCACATTTTGCTCTAAAATGCCTTGTTGATCCCCCGATTTCATGATTCCTTTTTCAAGGCTTCCGGTACCAGAGGCAGCAAAGCCGCCCCACAGCATTATGGAACACCCACCACATTTACCTGCAGGCACGCTGTTCTTTTCCTTATAAACTTCATTTCATTGCCTATAAACATCTGGTTGGTCTCACTGAGCCTCATTTTAGCTTCATAAGTCCACACAACATTTTCCCAAAAGGATGTTGATTTCTGCAGGTAGGATTCGGCCAGGATCAGTTGTGCCTTTTTAATTTTGTCTTTCAAACAGCGCGCTTCTGCCATAAAACCCTTCTCGGTTCGGTGTGCTGCATATGGTATAGGTTGAAACCATCGCTACAGGTAAGCTGTTGGATCTGTGGTCTCGTATGGCTCTCTGGTTGTCACCATTGTCAAGAAGGAAAATGACCTTTTTATGCATTAAAGCCATCATTCATTGGTTAATCACTGCTTAATCCATATCATGGGAATTTGGCCAGTTTATCACAGGTTTAACATTAAAGTGAAAAACTATTTCTTCTAGTCAAACAGATTCGAGTTGTTTAAAAGGGGCCAATAATAGAAATTTTTCAGTTTTTATACTTTTTCCACATGTTGATGCCACTTCTTAAATTATTTTTTGTCCTGCGCTGCTCTGTATCAAACAAATCAGTGCATACAGACCAAAGCTGTTTCACTTTTTTCAGGAGATATTGCACATAATAAACCTAAAATGCACAGGTGCCAATAATGCTTACCAGGACACCTTTACATCTATGGAGAGATAGACTGAGGACTCCTTTGAATGAGGTTTTTAATTCTAAGCAAAAAATTTCATACAGGGCAAACATAAAAACAACTGCCCTGTCCTTTTTCACATCTTTGTCTTGGTTTTTTAAAATTATATAACGGTGCAAACTATAAACTATCAATTTCGGAAGAATGTCAAATTTTTGCAAGCATATTATTTTACAGCACTTCAACCAATTTGTCTGTCAGCTCTGCTGTTAGGTAGCAGGACCAGCAAAGGCAATTTAGCCCGTGAGGTCTCAAGTCACAGAAGCCCTTGTAAGTTGCTGCATTAGAGCTTGAGTAGTCTTATTTCCTAGTAGTGTTAAAGGGATATTGGTATCAATCATTCTTAGTGGTGCATCTCCTAAATTCACTTCCCTTCCTGTAAATTAGTGCAACTGTGCTCATACATTTTTTTGCAAAGTATACTGACCTTCGTGCCATTTCTTCTGAAATGTTTCCAGAAGAATATCTTGCAGTGCATTTGAGGACACATTAAAAATTGTTTAAAGTACCAAGAATTTTTATTTGACTATGATAAGCTTTATATTTTCATAATAGTCATATTATACAATTATAATTATTTGTTTATGGACATTTTTTATGATACAACCGTGAACAGTGGGCAGAAAAACACAGGCACATTCTTGTGTCTTGTAAGACAGTCTTGTAAACTGCCAGCAGTGTGTGTTCTGATCATGTGGACTGTTTTAAAACTAACCAAGCTAGTAAATCACTGCGTTTCCATTATTGTTTTTAAAGTGCGAGCATAATCGATGTGGCATTTTAATAACTTTGTGATGATATCTTTCCCTAAATGCACAGCTTTAGACTCTGGGCAGAGTGATGTCACTAAAATGGAGTCAATTTCAAGTTTTATTTGTGTAACTGCTTCAAAATGTAAATTTATACACATATCATTACTAAATATAATAACGTATAGTTACTGTAAGCTTACTTGAAGCTGAACTACAATAATTTCATTATTAGTGGACACCTGAATCCTAAGTTATAAGCAGTCCTCACCCGGTCCTTGATTCTACGGCCATGTGGCAAAAAACCAAATCGTGTAAAAGCATCAAAATAGAGAAAAAAAAAAAAAAATGATGTGAACTTGAGGTGCTTCTCTGTGCGTCCACGATTATTTGGCTCATTATTGTTACTGCACTCTAGGGTGTCGATGAACTCCTCATATTCAGCTTTATTTTCTGTTATTAGAAACACTGTTTTTCAGGATTTTCTTAGGACTCGTTCATTTCATATCAGCTGTTTTCCCAGGCAACTTTTGGCACATCGTATCACAGACATACAGCATTTAAGTATACGGTGTAAGGTCTTGTGATGGTTGAATACTGCTAAAGGTAATAAATAATACATATTTATACAGAGGATGCAAGGAAGGCAGTTTTTCTCTGCTGTTCAGTACATTGTTTTACATCATTCAGTTGTCTACTGAAAACTGTGCTGTATCAGTTAAATATGAAAACGTGGTATGAAAAACACGTCTTTGCATCAACTGAGTAATCTTCTTCTGCAGATACAGGCTAGTCTAGGTATGTGTGCATAGTTAATACACTATTAGCATACGATGGATAAATAATAAACATCCGGCCTCATTTGCCTATAAATATAGACAATTTATTTGCACATCTGAATGCCTGTCACACATTTAGTATATGATCAGCCAGAAAATGCAATTGGCAAGAAGCATGTTTTTAATTATTTTTATAGGGCAGGGGATCTGGCTCTTTTGACACAAAGCCATATAAAGCTACTTGTGATTTTATGCACATTGTTTTAGTTAATGATTTTCAGCTGTTTGTTGTTCCTCTGATAGCACCAAAAATGCACCATATGCTCAGCCCAAAGACAAATGATTAGCAAATGAAATTCTGGACAGCTGTCTCACTAAAAAGCGTTTGGTTGATAGCATTTCTGCTATAATAATTAGCTTAAGCTTTGGGTTAATTAACTTTCTACCTGGATATGCATAATAATGGCGGGGCCGCAATGAAAAAAGTGGCTTTCACCGCATCGACAGCATTTCGGCGTTTTATGAACGTATTTGAATCTCACCGACGAGTGATTAATCCTGAGAATATTTGTCACATGCTGTAGATTCTCCTTGCAAGCAAGATCATGCTGAAACAGTCGGTGTCCATTGTACAGTATTTTTGAATTAATGCTTATGAAGTCAAATGATAGGTTTAATTGTTGTCTTGAGGGTTAAGGGCACTGGTTTGTTGCGCAGAAATCTTAGGAGTCTTCCGTTGGTGTGCAGTTTTAAAAAGTTTCTTTAATAATGATTGACGGTTAAAAATATAATGCAGTCTGTTCAACTGAGCCTGTCATGGGGTGCATCTCGGAAGATCCCGTTTTCCCCTTTTTTGTATTGGGATTATAGGACAGTTGTACCATTGTCTAATATCAGAATTTTGACAGTTAATATTTTTTTCACTAGAATGAACCGGCTGAATCTGTGTGGAGTTGCATGTTTGTGTTGGTTTTCTCAGAGCAATCCGGTTTCCTCCCATGGTTCAAAGACATGTGTTTCAGGTCAGTTGGTGGTCTCTAAATTGTGTGTGTGTGTGTGTGTGTGTGTGTGTGTGTGTGTGTGTGTGTGTGTGTGTGTGTGTGTGTGTGTGTGTGTGTGTGTGTGGGGTGGTGGGAGGGGGCACCCTGCAGTGGACTGGCACCCCATTCAGAGTGTAGATTAGATTCTGGGATAGGCTCCAGACCACTGTGGCCCTGACCAGCATTAAGTGGTTAACCATGATGGATGGATCTTTTTCACTGCTTTTTTGTCTTGATTTTTGAGTTCGTACCAGTGAAACTGAATTGTATTTCAGACTATAGATTTTTTAAAATATGTTATTATTTGTGGATTAGAAATCATTTTCTGGTTATGAAAAGTAGGAAACATCAAGCTTTAAGACGCTTCCCTTTAGCTTGCATGAACAGCCAAGACAATCCTTAAGACACTCATCTTCTGTTTTTAGAGTGTACGCCTTGGTCAAGTGTATGAGGAAAGTGTGACAGAAAAGGAATTATATTGTTTTACTAGAGGCATAACAATTATATTTGTGTATACGAATGATGATATAATAATAGAAGTGGCAATAATGATGTATACACTGCATTATACCTATAAAATATATTTTCTATATAATATTTATCTTGACAAGTACCTGTTAAAAGTATTCGGCCCCTTGGAATCATTCACATTTTATTTTGTTTGAGCATGGAACCATGATGTCTTTTACCAAGAATTATTATTTATTCTGAAATCAAGTTTGTATTATTTAGTTATTAGTTTTTATTATGTGTTCTGATTCAACACATAGGTGGACTCCAGTCAGGTAAGTAGTTATGTGACTTGGAGAAGAGAGTTGGTTACTTCAAAAGAAATTTAGGTGTATAAAAGGTGTACATTTTTTCACTTTGATATAGAACACTTGGTGTTGACATGTGGCAAAAATTAAGTAAATACATTGTGATTTCCTGCTGCAACAGTAAAATGTACAAGTCCAAGGTGGCTGAGAACTTTTTAAGTAGCACTGTATATATAATGTATGTGCACAAATATGTATTAAATATATCACTGATTCAGATTAATTAATTTCACTTCCATGGAAAGGATGCTTGTGTGTGTGTGTGTGTGTGTGTGTGTGTGTGAGAGAGAGAGTGAGCGAGCGAGCGAGTGAGAAAGCAAAGCTTTGGTTTCACCTTTGGTTTCTGCCTTCTGGTCACTCGCTGGGCTTCAAGCGGACGCCCTATGGCCACGCCATGAAAGTTTTATTGGAACGTCAAGAGTCATATTTCAGCACAGCCAACATTTGGGTGCAGTTTTCTGAGCGTCTCCAGCCTGGGCCATTGGTCCCCCAGTGACTTTGTCTGCAGTATGGCGAGATCTCTGTTTGTGGTGCCAAGACTATTCTCAGGGAAGTGTGTTTGTTTCAGTGTTTCTTACGCCAAGTGAGTGAGCACAAGGTATCCATCTGCATACTCAACTTCAGTATAAATTGTGTTTTTCAAAGGAATTAGCAGTTCATACTTGCAGCCCTGTATTGTGAATCATTTGTAATATTAGTGCAATTTCAAAATTTTGTCATGTTAGTATGATATTAACAGGAAAAGTTTGAAAGACTGGAAGAAGAAAGGGATTTTAAACATCCTTTGAAATATTTTCCCCTACCCTAATTTCCATTGTTTTAGCCCAGATGACTCAGTGAAACCGGTTCAGTTCAATGCCTCCTGTTTAGGTCCTTGTCCCCCTCTGTGCCTTATTTTAGAATTTTGTCTGTTCTCAATGGGAGGCCACCTAATCATTGTGGCTGTTGAGGTTGCCGTGTGAACAGATTAAGAATACAAGCTGTAAACATTGTTCTGTACTCACAAAGAGCACTGTGGAGATTTTAGAACGGTTGTCAAAAAGACAGACTTAACGCGATAACAAAATTATACAAAACACTTGGGTGCTGGAATCGAATGAATGAACGGGACAGCACTGTCAAACTTGGTGAAGCCCTTTGACTTTTACATAAATTTTTTGTGTAAATTAATGCGCATTGAGCTCAGTGTAGCTGTCACGAAGAGAGAAAAAAAAACGATTTCATGTACTGGTTTATATGTACAGTATTGTTAAGTGCTGTTTGTATATTTAAAGACGTTTGTGCGAATCGGCAGTTTTAGAATAACAGTCGTGAAAAAGTCTGCCGTAGAAATATAGCGAAATGAGGCCTTGGTGCCTTGATGTCAGAATGAATGGCACACAGCGATGTTTTCTGGATATCCCACGCTGAAGTGGGGCACAACTTAATTACGGCACAGCGCTGCTTAGCTCTTATCAGCATGTGGCACTAAACATGGATTTGGTGTGGGATTTGAGTGGGGTTGAGTGCCTTGGTGTTAAGCACCCAAAACTCTTGGGGACAACCACTAATTTCCTCATTAAGAATGAAACATACGCAAGGGCTCTGTGTAGTAATGGCATGTGCAAGCGACGATTACCATCCCAGTAGTGTAGTCAAGGGCCGGGGTTCTGCTTCAAGTTAAGCTGTGTAATGCTGAGACTCGTGCCACTGGATCTGTAGAATACCTGTTTGTTTGACACGGGCATAATTTATTTATTGCTGGGTATGCTTAATACTGTTTTGGATGTTTGAGTACAAGATGCGGAACGGCAGTCTTTGTTCGGGCACGTACGCCTTTGAAGGAAGCCGTTCAGCCTCAGCGGAGAATCTTTTTTGTCATTCTCCAGACGCTATCACTGCCCAACCTGTGTTGGTTTCCTGGGGGTGGGGGGACAGTTCAGGTGCAGTAAAATTCAGTGTTAGAGATGTATTTGACACTGCAGCACGTGTTAAGTTGCTGCATTGTTGATGATGGGACGGTTCCATTTTTGACAGGTTAATTTACTCTCACCACTGGACAGGAGGTGAGAATAGAATATGGGCTGAGACTGCTTGCCTTTTAGGAGAGTGCTTCATGTACCGCTTTGCAAAATCATGACACCCTGCACCTAGCCAGATCAAATAATAATCTTTTTTTTTTTTTTTTTTTTTTTTTTTTGGGAGAATGGAATACATGCAAGTACCTGCGTGGTTGACCTGCGTCAAGGAGAGGGACGGTTTGAAATCATATATATTATCAGTCATGGAAAATGTAGTGTTTCAGAAATGCAATGCAACAATTGAACTTCGACAGATACATCTCCGGTATGGAGGTGCAGTGGCAATATGTTATTCTATTTTATATTATGATACTGTGTATTATAGCATTAACACTTTTTTTTTTTTCTTTCCAAATTGCAGGCCTCAACTGGGCAGTTTATCCTCCATTATTTGCAATATGTCTGCAGCCTTTCTTCTGATACAGAGTAAGAATGTTAACAGTTGTTATGGGTATTATTTGTTTATGTTATTGTACTTCATGTTAAACTTGTGTTGACTTGCAAGTCTGTGTTTGTGTGGATGTTTGTTTATGTGTCACAATTCAGCTATTTTAAATTATTCATCCTTTTATAATACAGACACAGAATGGGTAACAAAAAAAGTCCGGAAGCTTTGGAGACAACTGCAACCTTTTACATTATTGCTGCCTAGGGGCAGGATGAGAGTGTTTAGTGGAAATTTTCTCCCAGCCATTTATAAAGAAACAAGGAGAGCAGTTGTAGGGTTAACATAAATCACCAAGGTATTGTGGCCTTCAGGGGTTTGTGGAGGTTGTTCTAGCCTGGTTAATTGCCACAGCGTATGTGCGAGCAGGTTGTCGTCTGTGGCCTTGCACGATGATATTTACTCACCCCCTCGCTCGGATGGTGCGTCGCCCTCGACACGATGCCACGGTCTGGAAACCCAACACGGCTCAGTTTAATTTCTGCCTCTTTATTCCGGTTTGGCTATGGGCATGTTGTTTGAAAATAAAAGCAGCAGATCAGGTGTCACGGTTTTAAAAAAAAAAAAAAAAAAAACAAGAACTAAAAAAAAAACAGCCACGAAGAGGAAAGAACTAAACTGCTCTTGATTATTATTTGCCATCCCTTGTTCTCCATGAATGGAAGGCGCGAGGCAAATCCAGTTTCATAACCATTTATGATTTTATTAACCAGGGTCTATGATACCGTCTTTCAATTGAATTTTGAAGGGAGGAAAAAAGCTGTTTAATATGACCTCTGACATTCATCACTTTATAATCAATTGCCATGTTTGCTTATAATAACGCTCATTCTGCATAATAGAATGGAACCGGCACTGTGGAGAAAGTCTGAAAAGTGGCAGTGAATTAGTGTAAATCTGTTAAAAATAGCAGAGTGTCATTGAAAGCACTAAGCAAATGAATAATGTATTTACACCAACACAGATAGTTATTTTTGGTACAGATGTGCAGGGTTTTTATTCAGTAGCGAGGCTTGGAAATATTTTAATTTTGTTTTCTCTTTCTGAAATTTTCTGTTTTTACACATGTAAAACATATTTGTTTAAGGGAATTTTTTTAAATTATAGTTTCCATTGAAGTATAGCAAGGGAAAGTAGTGTAGGTTTATTTTTTGTACCTTTCTTGTTTTTTGTTTTTATTTTTTAATGATTTAACTTACACTATAAACAAGAGTGACCCACTATGTCCATTTAGTACTTTAAGCCACTTACTTCTCCAGTGCAGAGTATTTCACTCAAGCATTTCAGAAGGGAGACTCAGAACTTTAGAATCCAATGCAGTGGCTCTAGCCTTACTGATACCTGTTACTCAACCTATATGAATTTCATTTTTAAACATACTCTTGCATATTAGTTTTAATTAATGATGACTTTTCAGTCATCAGAAGGTTCAACTTGTTCGTAGGCATTTAGCAAACGCAAGCCACGAACCAAACAACGCTAAGGTTAAGGTCGGCTGCTGTACCGAGTAAAAGGTGTAATTTTTTTTTCCCAGTCTATAAAAATTTGTGAAAAGGACACGGCCATTTTCAATTGTCTCTTGGCCTTTGCTTGTACGATTGTCAGCACATGATGCCAAGCCTTGACATTCACCAGACAGACTGCTTTTCCCCCACCCCGACCCAACAGTCTCTGGCAGTCCGTTTCTCTGGCAGCTATTCTAACACACCCTCTTGTCATTCTTTGAGTTCAATATCTGGTGCTTGGAAGTGGGGGTGTGGTGGGGGGGGTGGGACGGCTTGGCCCATTGTATTTGGTCTTTTGACCCTCCGTGTTGCCCATGAGCAGTGAAGGAGAACCTGACGGTTGCTGTCAGATATGACAGGCAATCTAGTTGGGTTGAGCGGGATTGTGCTTTACAAGTTTTGAAGCCTGAATTTGGAGCATTTTCTGGTGCTCAGTGCATTTAAATTGACGTTGGCTCGAGTCTGTCTTTTTTATCTGTCCTGAACTGTCCTGTTTTGTGTCTACTATATACTGCCCTATGGCATAAACCAAGCATGTAGCTTCATTAGTTCATCATAATGTTTTCATGGTGGGAAATACTGTAGAAATACAGTATTACAAGCGATGTAATGGTTTTGCTGTATGCTATATACATGTTTCTTGTGTTACTGGCTTTTTTGATAAGTGTTTCATAATAGACATCATAGACTGCCACTAGATATACACACATCTACACACATGCACAGAGATAGATATGCATATCAAATATTTTGGAAGATTTGACAGTTATAGTAGTTGAAAATGTTGGTGACCTTTCCGTGTCAGCTAAAGATAAGTCATATCAGATATTTAGACAAACATTACACATGTATTTATGTCCGGATTCAGTTTTACTCAGTGTTTTTCGTAGTGCAGGTTTTCTTGACTTTTTTCATACGGCTGTTCAGATGTGAACTTGAACATAAGGGCGGGTTGTGTCATACATATGGAACTTATTGTAATTTAAATGCTCAATTTGTTTCATACATGTAAATATGGCCATTGGCTTTTCATCTCAGCATTTTGAACGTAAACGTGAGATGCTGGCTTCATAAAGTGGATTTCTGAAGGAAATAATATAATATAGATCAAAATCTGGATGGATAATGGGAAATTGGTTGTGACAATACAATATTAGAAACGCATCTCTGTAATATTTTATTTATTGTACTTTCCACTTTTCATTGTCAAGGGAACATATTTCATCTTACCTTGCAAGCTCTAGTCTGTAGAGATTTTGACCTCAATATTCTCATAAAAATGAATATAGTGTGTAAGACAGCACAATTTTCCTTCTGTAAAATCATGCATAAAAACAATTTATTTAAACCATCTAAATGTCTGCAAATTACTGCAGGTAATTTTAGCAGTGGAATCCCACTGTGGTTTCTTTTGAAATTGCACTATAATTCAGTTTTTTGCATTATTTTGAAACATTATTGAATGTCAAATGTAATTTCCTCTTTTGCTTAAGTTATGCGGGGTTAAAACGTGTATTACAATGCGTGCAAGATGATATAACCAAAATGATTATTTTGTCTTTTTAGTAGTGTAAAAAAACAGTCATATGAATAGCTGTTTGTGGAGTTTGGAAGAAATTTGTCGCAGTAAAATTTTTTCTTTGGTTAAAAAAAATGCAGCTTCTGATTTTTTTTTTTTTTTTTTTTTCTCTCTCTTGGTTAATGCTGCAGTGTTATTGTCACTTACCAGGTTTTGGACAACTACTCTCAGTGTATGTTTGCTGCTGTAACGCACCAGACAATTCTGTCTCTCCACCTCTTGGAACAGGATTGCCCCTAAGCTCCTGTTTGAGGCATACTTTTTAGCGCACCAGATAGAGAAAAATGTGGAAAGATTAAATGAGAACCAAAGCAGAGCGTTCCTCTGAGTGAAATGTAGCTTTGAGCAGCTCCATCCACTTTTTTCACTGTTAGACCTCTTTACTACTGGAGATCTTAAGCTGAATATAGTAATTTTTGGAGAAGTTGCTGGTCTGAATAGAGGACTGGGACATTTACCATCTGTGTATCCATACTAACCTTACATTCATCTCATACCTTGGCAACCTATGTTGCAAGGGTAACAGCATGTCAGAAAACTCACCTTGCAGCTTATATCTACTTTTTGGTTTGGCTAACAGAAGCTTCCTGGTAGATTCTGCCACCTTAACTGTAACTGGGTCTCAGTCAGCTTTGTCTGGAACCTGTTTTGCAGGTGATAATGTCCAGCTCATCTTCCCAACAGACTGAGGAGGTATAATTGTTATCTGCTACCCTTGCTGCTTGCCAAGTAGTGTGTGGCGACATGAATAACTTAACTCAGTTGGTGAGGATTTTCTTTAAAAAAAAAAAACTCAAAAATTAGAATAGTGTGCCAGCAAAAGTGTTTGTCTTTTGGATACCAGACAGCATATTCTATAATTTGTAAAGCATACCACTACTCAGCAAACTTAGTTCTAAAGACCCAGTGAGGTCCATTGCTACATGGTCAAACCAGGCCTCTAATAACAGTAAGGCTTCCCTGTAAACCCAGTGGAATGGATTATGGGTTTATGAACATTTAGGGCACTTTGGGCATGACGGGCAGACAGCATTGCGAATTCCTACCATTAAAATCAGGCTTGTTTAAGATGAACTACTATGAACCACCTAATAAACACAGCTGCCACTATTATTACGATTATTAATGGTACTATTTTTATTATGTGCTTTTTGCCCCTTAGTAGACAAGAGACTGTGGTCAGCCAGATGCTGCCCTATAGTTCTGATGGAAAGGTTTGGCATCAACTTGATTTCTGCATGACGGGCTCTTCCAGCATGATCTTATTTTACATCTAACTCATAATAGTAAGTAACAGCAGACTATGTCACAAGTAGCACAGATTGCACATACACTTTAGGTTTCCATAGCTTTATTAAACCCATGCTTTAAAGATAGAACAGGGTATCGTACCAGGAAAGATGGGGCAGATGAGGGAGAGGTGAAATTAAAACAGGAGGGGGTGATGCTGGGGAAAAAAAGAGCGAAACGAGTCAGTTAACTTTGGAATGCTCATACAAGTACATCTGCTCACAATTTCACTTTAGGATTTCAGTGAAGAACAGATTCCTTTTCATTTCTGCCACTTGTGTTGTTTTTAAAAAGTTTATATTGTAATCTGAAGATTTTTGGTTCACATCTCTACAGAAACTGTGCTGTGGTGCCCTTATAAGGTACTGTACTTAGCTCCGTTTCTCCAGTATAATGTCCACTTGTATTAGTAGGCCCAATATTCTAAGTTATTTTTTATTTTTAAAGTAAGAAGCGTAACTTGGAAAATACCCGAATGTGGTTTGTTTAGTTTTGCTTTGTTTAAATGTATTTTTGTCAGGTGTATTGTTTTAAAATTCATATCTGTCACTCACTCCGGTGACATAGAAAAGTAGAAATGGTGACACATGAAGCAGAGGAGTGCTTCTCCCCAAAGATCTGAGCAGGGCAACAGTTTTTGTCCTTTTCCAGGGGCTGTACAGTTTTTCAAGTCCTTTCTCACAGGGTTGTCCGTGAGTTTTGTTAATGTCCAAAAGTGCAAATTGTGGGCCTGTGTTTGGCCATTTCTGTTGTTGTAGCAGCTAAAGGATTACTTCAAGTGGCTGAGTCCATCCCATTATCCATTTCGGCCTCTGAAGCCAGGTCGCCTCCAGGGACACCGAACAAGGTTTTTGCCCTCCCTGATTGTTTCGAATGGCTGACTACAGCTGGGCTACTTTGTGATGACTGACATCCATTCTCTGACATCGCGGCTCCATGTAACGAAAACAAAGCAGTTCTAACTCGGATTCCGCTGGAAAGAACAAAAAGTGATCTTGTACAAAGTTATAAAGAGTTGTAGTGACAAGTAAGTATCTGTTTCGGCAAATGGGACTTCCCTTTCTTCTTGTTTTAATTATCTCATCTTTATTGTAAATCGTATGCTATTTTCTGTCAGCAAGATGAGCAAATAATTGTCTTCACACGTCAACCTATATGTGTTGCCGTGGAGCAATGCAAAATTGTATATTAATAATTGAGAGATACGTGGCTGAAAAATGTGTCAAAATTATTTCTGACCCATAGTCATTTATGGGTGTGTAAGAAAACTGTAAAATGGAATTTTTTTGAACAGTTAATAATAATGATAGCTAAAATAAAAACTAGAATTCCATGGTATTGTTACAATGCAAATTGCAAAATATTCTTCATACGTAAATGAAGTCAAAGAATTACATTTTTAGTTTTATGTAAATGTGTACAGAGACATTTCATAAATAGCATTTTGTGTACAGATTATAAACGGGTTTCTTGTGTCTTGGCAGTAGTAATAACCAAGTGCTCAGAAACCTTATTTTGTCATTGTTTAACAAAAGTGTCGCAATAACATGTCAGCTTATTGCTGTAGATTTACCTGAAAAACAATACTTTATAGCACCGTAATACTCTTTAAAGTGTAATGGTTTTCTTTAAGTCTAATTTTCATTTTAAAAATTTATGATGTTTTCAAAATGCCTGTTTGTGACCAGCTGTCATCATAGGGAAAATGACTGTTTTTCCTTACATTCATTATTGCAACAAAGTACAAATCTGTCAAATGTGTGTGCATGTGTGTGTGAAGTTGTGTAAAGGGGTTTTTAAATATTACTGAAAGGTGCATTTCCTCTTGTTATGCGACACTCTTGAGTGCTGCGATGAGGCCATTTACGGACAGGTTCATTCTGCACATGCTTTCCAGCAAATAGAAGCGCCCTTGTCTACCATTAGCAGGGGTTACAAAGGTGGTTCCTTTACTGCCTCCTAAGGGAATCATGACTGATCACACTGAGGGCTTCACATTTTGCAGAAATACTCGCCATTGGTACCTATGATTTATTCAGCAAAAACAGAATAAAAGCAATAAGATGGCACCTGCTGACTGTTCATTCAGATGTTTGATTTGAGAAATTAAATTAATCTTTTTCTTTGTTATTTCAACATCGTGGCAGCCTTTTTATTTATGTTTTCTGTGGCTGTTTGTTCATTAGTAATGTGCGTTTAGGTTATATTCATACATTCTTGTGCTTTCTTCAACAATCTTTTTTCATTTTAAATTCTTCAGTATTCTTTCATCATTCTTGGCAAATTTGACAATTTTTTGGTGCTGAGTTATTGTTTTGTGCACAGTGTTATTTGGACTGTAAAAAGGACTACCAAGAAGTATTGAGTAAGCACATCCAAAAATGACATTTTTATTTAACCATTAACATGTTACGGTGTTGCATTTGAAAGGTGCAGATCTGTGTGCCTGTTGCTTTTTTTTTGCGGGAGCGGCGCGTTACTTCCGGAAGCTGGCTGGTTCCACATGGGCTGGAACGTCAACGAGGGGCTATCGTGGCAGAATGACGTCTGGCACTTGGTCCCCCGGGGGCACCCAGGCAGAAGTAATGAGTGTTAGTGCAGGGTAAGGGCTCCCAGGCACACCGGGAGACAGCTCTTTCCCATCAGCCCTGCCGAGCGCCAGCGCCCCCAGCTCCAGCGGGAAGGCTGGCATGGACAGCCGTCCACCGGCTCGTCAGCTTCGGCCGGCCTGGACATGCTCGCATAGAAAGCATGGAGATGGGGTGACGTTAAGGAGCTAGGCAGGCAGTCAGCCATGTGGGGGTAGATGATCAGCATTCAGAACCAGCAGCCCCCCCTCATGACTCTCCAGCTGTGCCTGGGGTTCCCTGGTTATCTTTAAGTGTGTGGCTGAAGCCCTTAATGTTTGAATGGTTTTTGTAACTCTTGAAACTGTCAGTAGGTTTTGCAGTCTTGTTATTTATTTACTGAAGCCAGGCACTCGGAGGTGAAAGGCCTGCATGAAATGACGACGGCTTCACATATCTTAAAACACATGATGCACAAGATGGCTTTCGCTTGTGTAGGGAGCAACAGCAGTGTAAGTTTAAGTTAAACTTAAAACAGACAAACTTTGGTGACAATTTGCCCGTAGTGCTTTTTCAAATTGAGATGGAAAATATAGTAATAGTAGGGCGATGCCATTAAGTTAAAGGAAAAATGTACATATTCATACTATTTCATTAAAGCGATCCCAGAAAATACAGGGTTAATTTATTCCCATCAGGCAGATTCCTGTTGTGGAAATTTCTATTATTTATTAAAAAAAAAATCAATGTCACCTAAAATTAATTAAAAGACCAAAAAATATATATATATATATTTGGTCTTTTAATTAATGTATGTATGTATATATGTATGTATGTATGTATGTATGTATGTCATGCATGATAATGATAAACTCAACATATTTTATCATCCTTATAGCAAAAATATTATTTCTGTTTATTTTGTACTCATATGTATTTCTTTTTTAGTCATTTCCGATGCAGCACCGCAAAGGCCTGCAATCTGTCTTGGATGCATGTAGCTCAAAATGTAGTTCACCCTGGACAAAAATGGTGTAATAATTTGGCACACGGATGTTTATACTGCAAAGACTTCATTTCACAACATCTTTCACTCCGCAACGCATGTCTATACCACTTCTTTAGTGTTACTCTCAAATCCCCAGTATTGCTGTGGTAACCCTTGAACAAGGTACTTGCACTGAATTGCTCTAATAAAAAAAATCCTGCTGCACAAATGGGTAAATCAATGTGATCTGTATTGTATCATTTTGGAGAAAATTGAGAGTTAATTGAATTACTAATAATAGTAGTGCTGAATCTTTTGTTCAAGTTGTGGTGTCACATGTTGAGATTGTCAGGCTGATAGGAAGTAGGTTCTACTTTGCAAAGTGAAAGCCGTAGTAGGTAGTGAATAAAATAAAAGCAGTTTTGGAAGAAAAAATGACCATGTAACCATGCAAAAAAAGCCATTTCCTGAAGAATAATCTTGTTTTAGTGTTTTTTTTTTTTTTTGTTGTATGGGACCCACTTTTATGAGAGCCAAGTGTGCACTCATTTTATTTTACTTTCCATTCATTTATCCAAATGTGAAAACGTTTCTTCAAATAGACTGGCTGAGAGCACATAACAAATAATGGAAAGTAGACATGCAGATAGCGTAAGTGATAACTATGATATAAGGCAGCAGAATTGAAGTTGAAAAACAAACAAGGGCAAAATAGCAAAAATACTTTTTCTTGAAGGTGCAAAAAAAAAAAAAAAAAACACTTTGTAAGTAAATAGTTTCTGGAATGGTCAGTCACCCAAATGCCTGCAGTTTGCTTATGAGCTGCTGTTTAATGGGTCAGACTTGGGACTTTACAGATTTTGCAAACAGTATGTCTTAACTGTGAAACTGCTTAAAACCAAACAAATACATTCATGATGGGTTTATCCCAGCTTGGACAGCAACACAACCATGCAGACAGACTGTTGGCAAAGGCTGCTTTTCTCCTACTGGAATTGGGCCGCGATTAAATGCTGTACATTGGATTGAGGAGAATCTTTAAGAGTAGAAAAGAAAACTACAGTTTAGAGGCTGTTTAACTGAAGGCTTTACCACCAAGTTTGAGTTGATTGGCATAAGTATTTATTTCTGTCAACTTCGAGGAAGCCTATGACCCGCAATAGTGTGTTCTCCCTTGAAAACATTAATATGTTTTGATAACTAAGTAGAGAATAAACCTGAAAGACTTCTAAGTGAAAAGTATAATTTTTCTCCTTTTCTGGTTATTATTATAATAATTGTTGCAACACTTTAAAATCTTTCAAAAGAATGCCTGGACTTCCTGCCAGTAAGGCAGTATTCAAGTATTCTCTGAACAAGTGCAAATTGCAGATAATGTGCATAAACAACAGGCAATGTATGCAGTGCTTAACAGAAAATTCACAATAGACCTTGTTTCAAAAAAAAAATCCCAAATTGCTGAGTACATTGCAGAGGTGCAGCTCCGTATTAGTCAATAGCCAATGACAGGGAAATTAATTGATCGGTTTCCTTAAAGCAAGAAAAAATATTCCCTTCAAGCCCAGAGTTCAGAGAGAGTGAGAGCTTTCATTAATATATTTAATGTAATTAATTCATGTTAAATTTGTATGAAAGGACAGTTTTAAATTATTTGTGGTGCAGTCATTGGTTGACAGATTTGTGCGTAATCTGCAAAGAAATGAAAATTAACTGTTTATTAGCCTCAGCACTCAACCCTTTGGAACTCCTTGTTTGACAAGACACGGAAGATGGAACAGATTTATCAGAAGTAACATGCTTATTTGCCAAAATGTGTTTTTCCATAAATATGCAGTATATCAATAGAGAGAAGGAGTTTAGGACAATAGATGCAAATTAATAATGTTTTTATTGCAGGGCTGTATTTTTTTTTTTTTTTTTACTTTGAGCAATAGATTTAACACTAAAGCATATAAGGCACTTAGTATGGGATGTAAATGAATGAATGAATGAATGAATGCGACCCACCTTATACGAGCATGCTGTGCTGTTATGGTAATGTAGGGTTCCCTGTACGAAAGCTGGTCACCTTAAATACGTCTGCCTAGAACAGGCAGAGGCAGCAGGTTACTAAAGCGTGTCTGTGAGGACCGGCTGAACAGCAGCAATGAGGAGCTACCGCCCCTGTCAGAATAAGTAGGAGAGAAAGGGAGCCTGACTGAGCTCACAATAGCTAGGCTACAGGATTGTTAGGAAGACCACTGGCACGAAGAGAGCCAAGGAGGATGATGTGAATTCCTAACTGCTTGAAACCAAGCCGGGAGAAATAGAGACAAGAGCGAGAGGCTGTCCACGACGTGTCTGGTACAGAAGGAGAAGGGTCCTGAATGTCTCTTATGTGTAAGGTGTATTTGTCAGGATTAGCAGAGAAGTTAATTTTTTTTCACTTTGATGCTGAGTTTTATTGAAATAATCCTTTATTTAGCCCGGTCCAAAGCAGTTTACAGTGCGAGATAATCAACTTTACAATGATTTACTGATTTGTTACAGCAGGATAGACCTACGAGAGTGAATCACATTAAAGGCCTTGCTGTAGAGAACTACAGCTGGTGGCAGAGTTCAAACCAGGGACCTTCAGATTTCAGGGCAACAGCTTTCCCACTGCAGTACCTGCTTCAGTAATATATTAAAAAGTAGATACTTGGCCTGTGAAATATGACACGAAGGAATATTTACATGCATGTAGTATTGTGTTTGTGTTGTCAGTTTATTATGCTGCGCGATATAATCATCTCTGTGCTGGAACTCAGTACCTGGCGTTCACCATTTACAGTGGATTTACTGCAGCCTCCATATGGAGCTCTTTGTTTCGCAGTGAAGCAGGGTGGTACCTGCGGTACCTGTTTCTGCACATTACCGTTACATTAGCAGATGCCGGCCGTTCCCTTCTGTATTAGAAAAAATGTTGCATACTTTTCAAACTCATTAATTGTGTTGTCAGAAATAAAATAATAAACCCCTAGATATACCCTGAGTAGTGTGGGATGCTCTAGAGTGTTGAATTTTTCTTTTGGTTTGGTTTCTGCGCACCTAGCTCCGTGGTCCAAGTGTCCTTGGGTTTTCAGCGCAGTGATGAACTGAACAGAGTGGAAGAAAGCAGTAGTCTGATTTTTTTACAGCCAAAAACGGCCGAGCACTTCTGTGCCTTACCCTTGAAAATTAAGCTGGATGGTTAACTTTGCCAAAAATCTATTCTATTTTCTGCCAGAATTGAAGATCAAGACTACTGTGTTTAGTGGTTTATAAATTATTACCTGAGAAATGTAGATGTAAGTTTCTATGATCATTAATGAGAAACTATGCATTATTTATTTGAAAAAGTATGAAGCCTTTTTTACAAGAAAGTCAGTTGCTCTGAAATGTGATTTATATACAAGCCTCAGACAACTGACGTTCAGTGTTAATTCAACAGCATTGCTGGTCACAATCTGAATAATCAGGCTGAAAGCGAAACGTCCGGATATGTGAGAACATGTATGTTCCAAACAAAAATTGTTCCTAAAAGCAAGAATACACATACATCCCTGTAGTAAAATTTATATTGTGGCTGAACACAAGACACATGAGAGCAAAGTTTACAGTTTCACCCAACAAACTTAAATAAATTCACATAATAATAACAAACAAGAATAACAAAATGGGAAAATTTGCTCATTATCCTGGACAGCGGAGCAGTTGAACAAAGTAAAACATGGGTACAGCCCAAGGTGACGCTTTGCCTCTGAGTGGCAGGCGGCTATTGGGATGAAGAATCCTACAAAGAACTTCTTTGCTCCCCACAACTGAAAATTCCGGTGGCTGAAATAGCTCACAGGAGTCAGTTGTCCATAACGGACCTTACTCAGAGTTAGAAGTTAATTCTGTAGAGTTAGGAATCAGACCCTTGGCTGGGTCCCCTTTCTTCACCAGTTTATTGAGTCTATGTGTGTTCACCAGTTGAGATGTCAATTTGAGAGAAAACACTAGCGAATGCCCAGGCACAAGGGCTCTTTTTTTAACACAGTGAAATTCAGCCACAAGCTGCTTTGTCTTGTTGATGCCACTAGCTGTCCTCAGCTAAATAGTCGGGGCTTAAATAGTCGCTTAGTCAAGTATTGCTCGGCAGGAGACTCGGGCACAGGTGACTGAACAGCACAGTCTGGATCCTTGGGAATGTTTTTTGCAAGCAGCAATGTGAATCCTGTAGGAGACTTGCTTAAGACTCCTCAAGACTTTCTTTCACAAGTTATTCTTCTGTCTCATAATATTTAAGTAGAAGATATATAAGCAAAATTTCTAATTCCTCAGATTATGTCCAACAGTAACTAAAATATATATATATTTTTAAAATATTTTAATTTCAGTTGTGTACATGGACCAAAGGGAGGATGCTTTAATTTGCTGAGACTCAAACATTTTCCTGTGTATTTTCTCTTTCAAAGGACCAAAGTGGACCCCTTTGCCTATGCAGTTCGAGAAGGCCGGGAAACGATGTCCGGCCAGCTCCGGATCTGCACAGATTGGCTGAGAGCCTATTTCCAGGAACCGCATGTGCTGGAGACACTGCCCATGCCATGCTTTCACCACCCTCTCCTTCAGGAAGGTTGGTAGCGGCAATGTCCGTACCACTTTGCTTTAAGAAACATTGTTTGTCACAGTTTTACTCCCAGTTATAGTCCTCTTCAGTCTGATTTCAAGTTGCCCGATTTTATACACTTCCATAACAACCAAAACAGATTGAAGTGCATCAGTTGTTGTAAAAAAAAATACATTTATGTTGTCATAGTATAGTTCATGTGATGGTAAGACTATCCATGTACAACTGTTAATATGAAGTTGGTTCTTGTTTTACTGTGGGGAACTGTGAAGGAATTATTGTAAATTTTTTTGTGTCTTGCTTAAACAAAAACTTTTTTGCAAGATTTTTTCCTTATAGCCGAGAAGTTCTATGTACTTTCTGTGCCTCGTGCATTAGTATTTGCTATGGTGCTCTGTACTCTAGCATTACATGAAGTGAGCATATATGTTCACATATAACATAAATTCAGATATAACAGTTTGCCAGTGACAGATCGGCCTTGAACAGCATAGGAGGATTTGTTACAGCGCTCCAATTTCATCAAAGAGACAGATGGAGCTGTTAGATGGATACCATCAGCATCCATCTATATTTAGTTTTTTCTTCAATAAATAAACGAAAATTTGGAAACAGAGGTTGTGCAGATTTATTGGTCTCTGAGTGCCAGACATGTATCTTTATGATGACGTGACAAGTTATCATATTTCTAGCTTTCCGTTTTTCATTTCAGTCGATAGGCGACTCAAGACTGCAGTGATTGGCAGGTACATATTCCACAATTTCATGTGTGAATCTCTCTAGTGAAAAGAGTGGTGCTTTTTTTTATTTATTTATTTTTTTAAACAAAATACATCGCCACTCAGTAGCTCCTTGAGCCCCTAGTACTAGTTGTATGAAATAACTTTTTATTGCTAAAGCTGATTTAATGTACATTTACAGAAGCCTGTGACAGTGCAGTTATGTGATGTGAAATTAAAAATTCAGCCTCATTAAAGAAAAAAAGAATAAAAGCACATAGCTATGTACGGGAAGGCTGAACACGTGTGAATTTAAAATGACTCAATGTTTTACAGGCGAGAGAAACTGCGTGCACGTTTATTCTAAAGGTGTGTCTATAGGTTATGCTCGAAGGACCTGCAGAAATATTCTAAAGGGTAGCGAGCACCAAGGCTCCCTCTTTCATTGTCGTTAAACTACAATTTGCTCCTTTGAAAATAATAACCACGGAGTATCCAAATCATTTTAAAGTGAAAATAACAAAATGGTTTGGGCTACTTAGGTGGAATGCCAATTACGTGTGAATCTGTGGCTGAGGGCATTTTGAAGAGAGATGAGGCAGCACCTGCACACCTATATCCCACCAGCAGCCCCAGCCAGCTGTGCCGTCTTCCCCTCCTGGCCGCTCTGCGCATCTCGGCCGCATGGTAATTTAGCAGCAGGCTACCTAAGCGACAGCATTTTCCGCAAGCAGGTAGTCTGCAGAGAGGTTTTTTTTTTATTATTATTATTTAAATGCTTACGAGTGAGGGCGCCTCAGCCCTTCAACACCACAATGCATCAGGACCAATTACGATATCAACTTTCACCGTGATAGCGCTCGCCACACAAGTGCATGCTTTTCTGCCCCAGGCAATTCAAATTGCATCTAATTTGAAGTCTTTGGGGTGTTAATTAAATTTTGGAATATAAGGAATTCTTCATCAGTACCTGCTCTGCATAGGAGATCATTGCTCATCTTCTTTCCTCTTAAAGTGGTGGCTTGCAGTGAATAGCAGGTTGAGGCCTTGACTATTTTGTGAGAACATACGGTGCAAAGAAAGGTTAAACGTTGCCAAACAGTACGTATGTACGTACGTGTTAGTTTGCCGACGGAGGGGGGTCTTACTTGTATTTGACGGGATTCTTAAATTTCTTACTGTCTTTTCCAATTGGTCTTATTAAAGGTGTACGATTACATTTTAATGATGAAAAACGTTATCGTTAGCAGTTTTCTTTTCCTATCCCCCTTGAATGTGCATACATTCAGCCTCATTTTTAAACCTTAAAACTTTGCACTTGGTGCTTTGTGTAATGTACTAATACTAGTAATAATTGTAGTGTACGTAACATTTTAAGCTGTCTTGCATAAAGGTTTCCGCTAAACACTGCAAAGTAGCCATTGTACATCATTCTTACTGCTAATGAATAAATGTAAAATGTCAGGCTCAAATAAGTTATACATTACTGAAAAGAGGAGTCTAGGCTATCAGCTCTGTAGTGAAAGTAGATAAAATGAGCTTGGAGTGAGAGAAATATCTCATTGTACAGTAGGACCCCGGTCGGTGCTCAGGTTACGTTTGTAGAAAGTAAAGCGGTAGCCGAAACAGTTTTTAGACTCGCTCCTTTTAACTCGACACCTTATTAGACAAATGCGGTAGACCGGTAATGAAATTTTACTGAAAAACTTCTCATCGGTACCACAAATAGTCATTTCTTATTTATCTTTGTAGTTGTATTGTAGACACCCATGAAATTACCCAGGAAGATACTTGAAATGCTGAAAAGACTAAAAATGCAGTGGAATGAGGATAAAATGGGAATTCTCCTTTCTTCCTCTTCAGTTCTACTGTGTGTGTCCATGACAAGTTCCTCCTTCCAACTTCTTCCAGTCCTGCGAACATCGTCCAGATCCATCTAAACACACATGCGCAAGCCTTGATGTTTAAATAAAAATAAAGACGTGTCAACTCATTGTTGCCCATGTGAGAACTACAGAACAAATATTGTAATCAGTGAAAATGGAGCAAATAAAATGAAAAAATGTGTAAATCATAATAAAATTACATCAAATTTTCAGAGATTGCATGTAAAAGCTGAACAATATAGGCCAGGAACCTCTTCCCCGAACCCGCATTTAATTTTAAATTAAGTTAAATGTAGCAGGGCGGCCACCATTTTAACACTTTAATAAATGTATTTATCGGTAGTCAGGTATCACATAAACATATAGAATGCACCAAATTGTATAGTTACCCTTAATTTTTTCCAGATTTTGGTGTTTAAAAGTTGTATTGATGTTCATGCAATGCTTATACTGCAATATGTCAGTAAGCCATCTGTTTGGCTTAAAAACCACCAAGTTTTACATTAATACACTTCACGCAGCAACACGTGCATAAAGTCACCCGAACAGTTAATTTGTAGAAATTATTCCCAAGAAAAACATGACAATCCGAAGCCGTCATCCACATGCGGTTGGATTCCTCGCATCTGTTATTACTGGTGAACTAACAAGAATTCTGCCCGATCCATAAATATTTGCTAAAATGGTAAACGTAAAAATCATGGGATTGGATTCTCCCGATCAATAACTGCGTATTACCTCTCCGGCAGTCCTGCATTCCCAGGTCCCAGTTGGCTAATACGACTGTAATGTGCAGCCTCATGGAATTAAATGAACTATAACATATTTATGGTTCGTCCAAATTGCATGCAGAGCTAAGATTACACGCGGTACTTCAGCCAGCAGTTAAACAATTGACTCGGGCAGTGCTCAGCAAAACAGGGTCTTGACCCTTCCCACAGCTTTTTAAGCCCCTCATTAACTGTAGAGCAGCATCGGTGCCTCTGCCACCTCAAGTGACCTAAATGAAAGGTCATCATTCACGCTGTTGAGATCTACCTTATTCTTCCTTGGGCAATGGGCGTCCGAAAGATCTGCAGCTGCGGCTTCCTTTTGTTCCCAAACCGTTTGTGGATTCTGTGAAACAAATCTTTCTAGAGGCTGTGCTAGGCTACTAGAATAATATTTTAATTTGCTATTGAGATATTGCCCTGCGATGCAATGACATCCCACGAAGCTGCTTTGCTCCCTATGCTGCTGGGATACGCTGCAGACCACCATGACCCTGTGTCAGACAAGCACTCTGTAATAATGGCAAACAATGGATTTTTATCGTCAGGTACGTAATAATGTGTTGAGAAGGTGGAATATGGGTAAACCTGTAGGAATATCGCTATTATATTGTGCAAGATATGAGTTGGCGCATGCCGAAAAAGGGAAGAAGTTTCTGCAGATATCAGTGCCCCAAATTGTGACGGTGTTTTTTGTTGATTTTCATAATGTTTTATCGGTAATTATTATTCCTCGGATGGCCAGCACATAGTACCACCCTTAGTCTCTTTTGTCGCAACTTTTCCCATTTAATATAAGCAAGAAAACCAGAGAGGCGCTTTCAAGTGAGATTCCCCTCAGTTGCAGTTTTGCCCGAATCCTCCAACCGGCCCCGGGGCAAATGGCTCGCCGAGATGCGGAGATTAATTCGCAAAGAGCTGCTCGTGGTGCCGCAGATAAATTAAAACTCAGCGGATTTCCTTTCACCTGTCCATCAGAGAGCTCCGTCAGCAATGACGTTCCCTTCCCACATGCACTAATCCTTGTCCTATGCTGAAGAATAATTCATTAACCAATGAAGGTGCTTAGCCGCCTCAAACGGGTCGGTCCTCCGAAATTTGGCTCCTGCTGCCGACAGGGCGATTATCGGTGAATAATTATTTAACTGTACCTCTGGGAAATTTTTACGCTAGAGCCATGTAAGAAACATGAATGGCTGTCTGTCAAGAGTAACTCCACTGGAACTCAATTTCAGGGAAATTACCTTTGTTACCCAGATTTTCTCTTTGTTTTTGGGATTAGCTGTTAGGGATGAGCCAGGTGTAGGAAGGTTAAAGCTGTGTATTTTTTTGGTCAACTTTTCTGCTAGGACCTTTGTCCTCAAATTTGGACTCGGTGACTCCATCTAAAAATGCTTAATGCAAGGACATTTGTCATTGATTTAGAAAGCTCAGTGAACACATTTGAATAGTTAAAAAATAACCTACCTAGCAAAATATATGGTTTGTATAACACAATAAAAAACTTAAAAGTGCAGTTTGCCTTGTGATAAACTCGCATGCCTTTTACACGATTCGCCTTTGAGGAGCGGAAGAACTTTTCGGACTGGTTAAAGTCACTTTGAAGCATCAAGGCTGTAATATTTGTCTGCGCGTACACGCGGGTCCTTGCTGTCAGTGGGGCAGCAAATACATTGACAAAAAACACTTTGGTTTTTGCGAGGCTGTTTTCAGGGAAAACCGGGACAGCAAAATGGATCATTAAAGTGTGCGTAAATAATAATAAAACATAATAAATCAAATTAAACACCCCTTAGGAAATCACCTTGTTGGATAGTCAGTGTTGTGTGGTGAAGGCACAAATCCCTTTTCTCACTTCTGCTAATACTGGGTGGGAAAAAATGCTAACAAGGTGAAGAAATGGACTTCAGATCAGTAATCCTTTTAAGTAATCACAGTAAACAAAATCTGTTTGCCCGAAGAAATCCTTCTGGCGACTGGCTGCTGCTTACGTAACTGCATGTGTTAATGAACCTAAAGCTGTTAATGTGGCTTCTATGGTTAAATTGATTCATGGATTCAGAAGAGAACGGAATCGAATGAATTTCCCCCGAATAGAAAGCAATTAAAAGGACAAATCGGCACGATTGACCCCAAAGTCACCCGGCTGCCATGGCTGATGTATACTTTGAAATGATTTCGTAAGAAAAAAGAAAACTAGAACACAGTTGCTGTCTTCTACCCTCTGTCAATCCATCGAAGCTGATGAACCAGAAGTTCATTTCTTTGCTGACCCTGTTCTAATATAACCTGGATTATGCTGTTGTTTTATATCGATGTGCTAAATATCAAATGTGATCAAAAAGTGTGATGTCGATAGTTACCACAGTATGCAGAGAATATTTATTTATTTATTTTTTAGTTCTTACAACTATTATCTGCGTGATGCACTTCTCTTCCTGAAGTCCTGTTCTGAAGTTATTGCCTTTACTGTTTTGAGAGAAGAGAATGCTGACTAGTGAGGCGATGGAGTGATTAACGCTTTTTGAGGCTGCCGGAAAGTTCACGCCTTATCCTGATACCTGTTGCAGACTGATAGCTTTCCACGGGCGCCGCGTCTCGTCCTTTCGGATGTTGCTCGCCGCAAGGGTGGAGGTTCGCAGTCCGTTGAAGTGACTCTCCGTCTCTTTTGACACCCGCAGATACGTTCACCGGCCGGGTGCTCCGCGTCTTGCTGCGCGACGTCAAGCTGGGAGAAACGGTCTCTTACAAGCGTCTCGCCGAGATGGCTGGCAACGCAAAAGCTGTCAGAGCGGTGGGCGGGGCTATGAGGAGGAACCCAGTAAGTAGAAAGCAGCCAGCGTGCCATCCATGACAAAGGCACACAGCTCAGCTCCAAAAGGCTTCACTTTCCCACACTTTTCAAATGTGTGCTATGATATCTGTAATGAATAATTTATTTCAAATTCATTTTCACAAGACCTTTTAATATAGTTTGCACATTGACTTTATGTGTCTGTCCTCAAGCAGAAAAGTCCATCTGAGGCACAGTTCATCCATACGTTACCTTTTCTTTGGGGAAAACACCTTGGGTTATTCACTAAAATTGTCCGTACAATAATTGCTCTCAGCATTATTCCCCAGCATCCTTTTCATTGCTTTTCCTCGCTCATCTCAGCGTGTTTTGATAAAGACTTCGTTCGGGCGCCTAAATGTCGCGTCAGGGCTGCCGAATTGTTCGACCAGCAGAGGAAAAACTCGTGGGGAGCAATAGAGCACGGTTTTTCAGTGTCGCTTTTCCCCATGATTTAGGTATGGATGAGTCTGTATTTAAGGAAAAAAGTGCTTCTCCCTTATGGCTGTCTAGCAAGGGAAACAAGATGTGAAATCAGAGAAAATGCAGTATTCATCTCTGTCCAAGATGCTATATTTTCTTGGAACTTGCATTCGGTCAGTTACGCGGTGTTGATTTAGGTTAGAATTCGTCACGTGTTGTCAAGCACTGCGCAGTTTCCAGCAGGAATGCTGAATAAAAGTGGCGGGAGCTGCATCTTTGTTATTGTCATTAAATTGTTCCTTTGCTGATGCTCTTATCTGAAGGTTTTAACCCATCTGTAATGCCATTTATTTTCACTTGCACAGTTCAGAGCTCCGCAGCTGGAGCAGGGAGTGGGGCTTAAACCAGCAACCGTCATGTTGCAGTTCCCTGTCTTTAACATCCGCATTATCTGTCCTTCTAACCATAGGGCATTTTAATTGTCACTATGGTGCCAAAATAGATTTTTGCTGCGCACTGCTTCAGAGCAGAAAATAAATCCACAACGATAAAAAATAATGCAGACCAAACAGCAGTACCACCACTACTACTCGGATAAATTTTTTTATTCAGTGTTATTTATCCAATTTCCAAATATGAAGGAAAATAATAGTTATGTAATTTTTTTTTTTTTTTTTTTTTTTTTTTTTGCTGTACTACAGTTGTGCTGTGCATTCAAATTTCGTACATATGTGTATAAATTAGGGTTCCAATTTAGGAACTTTAACACCATGGACTCCAGGAAATTAATTTACATGGAGCGATGTTGCCCAAATACCTAATAAGAACTACAAGTCCCTTGCCACAGAGTACAGCAAGCTGTGATCATTTATCAGTGAGTTGATCATTTATCACTAAGTGGTTATGTCGGGTGTTAAGCTAAAATATGAGGGGGGGGGGGGGAGAATCCAAGATCCCCGTGGGCAGGCATTTCAAGGATCTTATCGGAACAAAACTTCTCAAGGCCAGAGGAGTCGTTTAGTTACACTGGAGTGTAATTTACCATTCAGCGGTAATGAGGGAAACGCAGGACCGGGTGCTTCCGTTCGGTCCTTTGTTGCTGGAGCGCTCCGCTCGACACGCTCCACTTCTTGCCTGCGCTGCTTCGGAGGCTCCTGGTAGCCGGTGAACACATGCACTTGGCCCCCCGGCACAAGAGGGAGGCAGTGTTGTTTATGTCTGTGGCTCACGCTCTTTTTTCATAAACGTGCAGAAATGCGTTTGAAATGCATCCGTGTCAGTTTACGCGCCTAAGCCCCGTCAAGCTTGAGAAACTCCGCACGGAGTAAATTCGCCGAACGGTGAATGAGAAGTCTTCCCAACAAGGTGCTTCAACACTCAGTTTCAGTTGAAACGATAATAAAAAAGCTTTGTAAATATCTTTATCTTTTATTTATATGTATAAATCAATATCCGTTATGGTTCACCATGTGGTATTAAGTATTCCTTTATTCTCTCCTTTAATTTCTGAGTTGATAAATTTTCAGGGATTAAAGCAGCAGTAGAGTCATATTTACTGATTGAATATTTATGCTCATTTGAATGAAGAAACTTAACAGCTTCAGATTTATACAATTATTATTATATATACACACACACACATATATAGTTATTAATAGCCATAGTCTTTGAAATTTGCACAAGTCAACGCTCAGAAACCTTTAAATTTGCACTTTTCGAGTCCTATTTAAAATTAGAGGTTAAATGTAAAGCTGCACAATATAATAAAGTCTTGCCACTTTGTCTTAATTCCACATTTGTGTTGAGAGTAATTTTTCTCCGACGCAGTGCCTGAAGCGCATTTTTGGTGGTATTCATATTCCATAGTGCTGCACACGATGTGCACGTGCGTGTGTTATTTCCATCTACAGGTGAAGTGAAAACCGTTTGTAAATTATTTTGCGGCAAGTTTTCCATTTCCACGGCCCTTTGTTTCATTGCTGCCAGCTTTTGGCTGTTTGATGCAGCGTGTACATAAATTCTCACTTTTTCCTCGGATCACCCGGTGCTTTTTAAAGAGCTTCATTAGCCAAGTACTTGGCAGTTAAGAACGTGTTAATTGGCCTAACCCAGCAAGTAGTGGTCCAGCATCCTTCAAGGTCCGCTCCCTTGACGGCCGCCGATATACGGACGCTGCCTCCGAACTTCTGCCACGAAAAAGCACGTTTTTTCTCACGAGCGCGCTGCAGCATGGCCGCATTTCCCCAGCTCGCTTTCGCACCCGCTGCTAATATCGCTCGGTCCGCCCGGCTTTCCTCTGTCGACGGCGCCGAACATCGTAAGATGCCGTGAAAGCGGGCAGCCACGTTGCACCCGTCCGTATTGAATTCCATTTTCAGTGGTGCGTAGTGGCTGCACGCCGCACAGAGCGAAGCTTTTTGTTGTGCTCATTGTTCTCTTCCGCTTCATACTTTGCCATCTGGGCTAAAGTTGAGTCGCCTCTTGTTAAACTTGTAAAAGGAATTTTTGCTGAAACCAGCTGAAAATGCATGTAGGTTTTAGCCCATGTGACCGATTTGGTTGACAGCATTAAATATGCAAGGCATGTTCTGCTCGTTCCTCTTTTACATTAAGAAGCACAAGTATTTTTGCTTTCGTTTATCATGTACGTATTCTTGCATATTTTGTTGCGGTTTAGCCTTGTTGGAGCGGTGTGTTTGCTGTCATTCGAGTGCTACGCCTCACCGAGATACAGCCCAGCACGAATACGCTTCTTCTTGCTCCAGGTTCCTCTGCTCATCCCGTGCCACCGAGTGATCTCCAGCAGCGGTCAAATTGGCAATTACATGGGCGGACAAGGAAACCACGTGAAACAGTGGCTGCTGGCCCACGAGAAGGCCGACGCGTAGCCCATGAAACAAGGTCCGAGTACTCCCCGCTCCCGTCCTGGCCTTTGTCTCCTCAGCACGGTCTCTCCTAGTTTGCTTTATTAATTTTTGACTTTTTATTCCAAGAAATCATTCAAATGTGCACATAAATAAGGAAGATGTTGACAGTGACCAAACGTTCCAGATTAAACAATATTGTTTTCAGTGCTACGCTAAATAAGATTCAGTTTTTATGATGGGTGTCTTTTTTTGTGCTTCTCTGTAAAGTTTCAGAAGTGTTCTACAACTTTTAATGTCTTCAGAATTATGTTTGTTTGAGAAGTGGGGCATGTTTTGCAGAGCGGCCTATTAAGTTACGACTCGATTTGCAGAAACAAGTGCGGTTTCATTGATGCGAGCCAGGTAAGAAGACAAATAGTTTGATATATATTCACATTTCCACTGCTTACTGTTACTGGCGCCTTCTGGGACCCCGTGTGATTATTTACAGTATTTTCCTATGTTTACTCTATGCGCGTTCCTGTGATTTAAAAATAGTACAGTGGCATCGTAAAGCTCTGCTCGGTGATGTCTGTGTGTATACTTTAAAGGAATCATTCGTTCATTATTCAGAAGAGCACTTTTCATCCCTTCCATATTGGCCAATATGACCTTTTGCATGTTTCATATTTTTGTAAGTTTTCCAATGTCCATTGTCCTAAGTTTGTATGTCATCACAGAACTGTGAGTTAAGTTTGAGAATTTAAAGTAAAAATATTTTGTTAAGAAAACATTGCGTCTCAGTCATGACACCCAAGATTTTAAGTGTGTGGGTTTAGAAGCATTTGATAAACGACTGTTATTTGCAACCTCTGCAAACTGGGAGGGCGGTCTCATCGTACTGCTTTGCTGCACGGTGACTTTCCTCCCAGCTCAGAGCATCTGCATCTGCGTCTCCTTTTGTGTGCTGTGTGCTTTCCAACAGAGGGCACTGCAGTTTACGGCAATCGAACGGACATGTTTGTACTAAACATTTAAGTAAATAAAAAGTACACCGCTTCTCCCTTCCAGCATGGAAAATGGTGCCAGGTATCACACCTACATGACACGTTTTCCCACACGGCCTTAAAGTTTTATTCTACCCATTTTTTCAGCTTTGTGTAATTGCCTTTCTCAACGGCGGCGGCGTAAGTGGAACTCCGACAAACAGCGTCCAGGTTACTAATCCAGCTCCTTAACCACTGCGCCACCTTTGTGCACGCTCAGCTTTTCATAGCTCAACCCCAGCTGAAGTTCCAGCTTCGCTGCGCTGTTCGTACTGGACATATTTATGTCCCATTCATGTCCAGATGGAGCCACGCAGACACATAGATAAAGATGGGTTTTCTTCCATTCCTTTGCAATTCATGTTAGCCCTTTATTTTTTTTGGCTTAATTTTCTTGCAGAAAAATATGAACTTTAGAAAACTCATCTTGCTTTTTTTATTATTAATATGTATTTTAATAAAAGCACAGTAGCATTCCTTAAGCAAAATAAACAGGGGCCCCGCTTTGAAATACTTAACTCTAACCGCAGTGGAACACCTGACATATTGTTTAACAGTCATTTTAAATCAGTGTATTTTGTTGACTGTCACACTTGTGCGACTCCAAAACAGAATAGGTTTAGTGAAAGCTGCTCAACACCACAGGGTCCGCAGCGAGCACAGCGCTCCTGTTACATTTCTGTTGCTAAAATCAAGTGATTCTGGAGACGGATGTCATAAATCATTTTGGACGTATGCCTCCCAACCCCCCCCCCCCAGCATCAGTAATTGGCGGTCCTTAAGAAGCACCCCTGCCTTTGGTGGGATATCTCATGCAATTTCTTCTGTAAATCTATGTTCGCAGAAGTTTCTTGAGGCCTCCCCCTTGTCTCGGCGGACCCATCTTTTAGACTTATTAGTAATAATATTAGTGCATGACAATGACCAAGGGTTGTGTAATTGTGTATTGCATCGATTATAGTCTCTCGGTCTGACAGTATGCTGCATTACCCCCTCCCACACACATGCACGCTCACTCACTCACTCTTTCTGTGTTGGGAGAAAGAGGACTGTTGCCCTGATAACCAGAAGAATATGATTTGCAAAAAGATAGCCATGTCGGTTAGGCTCCGAACCAGTCTTTCTCCTGGCCGATCCGATTTCCTCCCCCTCCCGTGCCCAACTCCCTTTGAACCGCTGACACAGAGTCGCCGCGCAGCCGGGTACGACAGCTGGCTTGGCGGCATCTAATACCAACACACGCTGCTTTAGCCCATTTCCATGGAGAAAGATAATGAAAGATTCAAAAAATAATATTTACCCGGGACCCACTACCTTTGTAATGAAACAGATGCCCTTGACCGTGAAGATAACTGGATATGTGTTTTGTTTTAATGTGGGAGAAAGGGCCGGAAAAAGGTGCCTTTGTCACTTTGAAAAGTGTTTGTGGGTCACTGTTTTGTGTTCCTCTTGATGTTCTACAGTACAGTGTTGCAGCAATTGCTTTGTGTGTGTGTGTGTGTGTGTGTGTGTGTGTGTGTGTGTGTGTGTACGTGTACACACGCGTGTGTCTAATATCTGATGAGGTAATGCATTTTTGGAATGAACAACAGTGATGTAATGCACATTACTGGGGAAGAGAACTATCTGGACTGTCCTGATGAATTACTGTGGGAAGATTACTCATGCACTTGCATTCAGTGATTCTGTGTGTTAAGGAACCAGGACAACTTGATGGTAATAGGGTTACTGGAACCAATTGCAGATGGACAAGATGTGATATGGACTTTATTTCTCTTGGTTGGAATTATTACACCACCTGTATTTATTCTATAAATATTGCAATAGCAGGTTGAAAGGGTAGCTCAGTTAATATGCTTTAATGTGGTGAGTGATGCAGTATTTGTGGTGCCAGCCAGGGGCGAAGTAGTTGGAGACATAGCCCTGTGCTCAAAATTCCTGAGTTCAAAACCCAGTTCCCACTGTGGTTGCCTTAGTCACGGTACACAGGAACGATGCAGTAAAAAAATGGTCCGTCTGTCCAAGTTGGGTTCATTGTCGGTAGCTTAGTACACCTCAGGCCTCACAGCGTCTGGTACCCAGCTGTAAAAATGTGTAAATAATTGTAAGGAGGTTATTATACGAAACTTAACATTGTGAGCTGCTTTGGGGAAACCCGTTTGCTGAAGAGGCCCCGTGATACAGTAGCTGACAGAGATGTTTTTTTCGGCACTGAATTGTGAGCCATCCTCCATTGTCATACTTGTTAAAGCAGCTTTTTGAGGTCCTTGCTGGAAAGCGCTGGACTGCCGGTCCTAGCTCACCCGTCAGTGTTAGCGCACCTGCCAGCACTTCCCTCAACATACGTTTCTGATAGCGGGGAGGAAAATGGTGGCGTTTTGGGATTTATTTTCCAAGCAGTAAGGTGAAAATTGAAACCAACGTGTTGCCATGACGTCCGTGACTGATGAAGGCGAACCACCGACAATATTTTTTGATAGAAAGCCAATTGTATTATAAGTTCCAGTGGCGTAAAATATTTTTTGTTGTTGTTTAAATTGTTATGAAAACAGGATAATAGGGTTTTCACAAGTTTAGTAATGTGTTTAGTTTTGCTGCCTTGTGCATCCCCTAGGATATTAGAATGTATAGAAAATGCATTTTGCTCTTAATTTACTTTCTCATCTTTTTTCACAGTTTGTTCTCCTCCAGAGATTAAACTTTTTTTTTTTTTTTTTTTTTGCTTCCTGAAACCTTCCAAGACTGTCAGGAAACTAATAATTCATAATTTTGTCATTCAGTGTTGGCGTTATGAAGCAGTGATCTTCACGTTACAGTTTCTGAAATACATGAGCGCTACTGAGGAATAACTTCAATCATTTGATTTTTTTTTTGTTTGTGCCAACAATTCTTTAAGTTTCTAGGTAAGTATGGCATATAATGGCTGGTAGAACTTTTTTTAGTGTCTAGTTTGTCCATATACCGTGAATGAAGTCAGTAATTAATGCAAAAGTGTTTATTAGTTTAATGCGTGCAATTTTTTCATAGCGCATGACTATAAAAAGTGTTGTTTAACCGTTGTTAAACTATAATTATATTACATATATAATATTTATTATCCTGAAGTCTTGCTGAGATTTTCATAAATGTCAAACAAAAGCAGAGAGCTTCATATTCGGAGGAACAACCATAACTGTTTAATCCCCTAATGAACTGAAGCAAAACAGGGTGGGGAGGCAACACCGAGGAGTACGGAAGGCCTTCCGGAAAGCGAGGACTAGACGACAAATGTCGTGCAGTCGTATTAACTCGGCTTCGGCATCTTTGCCTGGTTTAATTTGCTGAGTTTATTATAGCAGAATAATTTCACGTGCCCTATCCATAGTAAACTGTCTGCCCCCTGCGTAAGAGTTGATGTTGTTTGGAGACAAATTCAGTAGGCAGCACAGTGGGCTTTTAACCAAAATATATCTTTTTTTTTTTTTTTGCCTAATCCGTGACAAATTATTGCAGTGATTAGAATATGTTAAAGCTTTAATCTCGCTGTCTGCAAAGCCAATACCGACAGCGACATTCCAGAGCTGAAGTTGACAAATAAACAGAGGGCGTATTAGCTAATTAACTGACTGGCAGCCGGGCGCGCTCGCGGTGGCGACGGTTGGCACGGACGCCGCTTGCCAAAGTCACCGCAGTCGCGGCGGTTATGTCGGGGCGCCACGAGTCGCGAGTTTTTCGGGGGGGTTCCGGGGGTAATTTCGACGCTTCTCGGGCGCAGCTGCCCCGTTTCGTGGGCGTCGCGAGCAGCGCCGGTCTTCTCCAGAGCCGCGCTCCCCGGGTCTTTCGCGCCGCCGTCGGAGAAGCGCGGTCGAGGCGCGAGGCTGCCTGAAAAGCCGCCAAATCGATACGGCGACGCGGTTAACGGGATCATTAACCCTCGGCTCCGAATTCTTTGGACACCGCGCGCGCGCGCCGTACAGCAGATTGCGCGAACAGGCTGACGGTTACCAGCTAGCTCGGCAGCGCCCGGGCGAAAAAACTGCCATCTTCCTGTGGATTTACAGCTGCCACTTCTGCCACTTCAATTAGCTCCACGGCACACAGATGTTGCTTAAATGTTGCCGCTAATGATACCGCAATAAGCGTAAGATTCATGCCACATTCAGAGGGAAGTAAATTTCTCAAGTGGCACAATTAAAGTGAAAATATTAGGCTGGGGAAATTTGGCAGTCCACAAGCCGCAAAGAGGGCCCCAGCTCTTAAATGATGACGCCGCCACCTATTCCCTGTTTTGCCGCGCTTCCGAGTTTGCCGAGAACCCTGGAACGGCCGTGGCGCTTCGTCGACGGCGTCACAGCGGCAATGCCAGATGAGCCGTCTTTGCTCCTGCATTTTCTCTTCTATCGCCAACATATGAGTAAGGATAATACGTGTGTGGCGGTAAATAAAAGTAATCCGATAAGCCGTAATAGCGGGTTGCGATATAGGAAGTACAACCGCAGTTTTAGATCTTGTGGCTTCATTGTTCCTTTAAGAGCAAATCAGTGCAACGCTAATGCAGGTAGAATTACCTGCTGTAATATCTGCACATAATTTTATCATTTTATCATATCTGTATCTGCTGCTGCTAATATGTGGACCCTGCTGGAGTCAGACTGGTGAAACACGTAGGAGTCTGCAGTTTGGTGATGAATTATTGTAAGTGTTCCTATATTTTAAGTGTAAAGCACTCACAACTTAAAATTTGCAGACGACTGCTTTAGAGGACGGCTGTATTTTAAGCAGCAGTTTTGGAATCGCATGTTTAGGCAGAAGACTGGAAATATTCACTCATTTGTAACGGTTGTGTGTATTCTTTCAGATATCCCTAGGAAACCCGAAAGCTGTTTGCCTTTATGCCTATACGTTTGGCTTTTTTATTGCTTCAGATATCCGATTTATTCCCGACTTGCTGTTTGACTGCCTGCTGATGTGTCTGTTTTATTTTTAACAAAAGCCTCACTGATGCTGAAATATTTGTACCCGACTAAGGGAGCGGCCTTGAGTTGCCGTCATCGCCACTCAGTTTTGGTCACTTTGCTTTTCTGGGGAACTCTGTTGATGTCTTTGTTGCACAGCTCGAGACTACGGGTGTGTCAATTTTTTTTTTTTTTTTTTTCGTCTGGGATTATTTAAACTGACATCTGGCAAATTTCACTTTTATTTTGTTTGAAGGAGAAGTCGCACTGTTTTCCGGCTGACCTCAGCACAAAGAAATGGCGATGCCCTTCTGCTTTGACATTACATTAGCGCATGGTGCGCTTATGAACGGGAAAAAATATGTTCATGCTTCTTACTGATATGAAGGTTTATTATTGATCATTTGTATCATAATATAGCAATTTACAGATTTATGCAGTTGCATATTTTTACTGCAACAGTTCAGAAATATGGATGCTATAGGGCCCAAACAAGCGCGGCGGCACTTTTTAAAATAATCCTCACCACGAAAGACACGGCAAACATTTTACTCACTTTTTTCCTTCATCCCTGGAAACTGTGTCAGCAGGGTGGGGGGAAAAAACTAATCCAGATAAAAGTGTTCTGTGACCTGAATGAAGGCTTTATTTCTTTGTATTACCTTTCCTAATTCCCACAATGCACAGCCATTGTGACTTTATCAACAGGGGCTTTTCATTGACTGTTTTATTGTGGGAAGCGTCTTTTATGTGTGCTATCACTTATACAAAAGCTGCCCCCTGAATAATACAGGAACAGATCAGTAACATCGCCATGCAGGGAATCTGAGCGGTCTGCAAAGCGTTTTGCTCCCTTTCAGACTGACAACCACAAGAATAATGCAAATTCGGGAGTACGGTGCAGAAGAATCGCTTCCCACTACAAAATTGTAAATGCTGTTTCCACCAGTGCAGGTACTACTTATTTTGACGGAATGGACCGGAAAAGCTGGCACCGCTAGATACGTCCAAGTCATTTGTGTTAATATTCAATTGTTATTTATTTCTTTAAAACTGCTTTATGTGACAGAGAGTCCGAAAGGCCAGCAGTCGATATCCAGCGCGGTGATTCACGGAGCAAGCGGTGTCGGCTTTCTGTGGTGCCGGCCGGCGGGAGGGAGGCTCATTGGACATGCATGGAGATCGCTGTGGGTACCGGGAGCGGATCTGCAAAACAAAGATTATGCTATGAGGCGGGAATGCGGTGGAAGCGATATCGTGCTTTGGCAAAAACGGACTGTCCCGCTGCTGCAGACCGTGCTGTCTTGGTGTTGCCCAGAATGTCTGGCTGGTTACGCCAAAAGCGCTGCACACGCATACAGCCCAGCCCAGAGCAGTAGTCACATCACCTTTACAGCAGATTGTGTCAAGATTTATAGGGAGGCTCAGCCCACTGTCACAGTACAACTGCGGGTTGCCTTGTTGAGCTGTGAGTTAACGGTACTGCCGGCACGACCATGCTCGCCACAGAGAAAAGTTTAATGTCGGCTCTGTCTTGTGCACCGTGTGTTGAAGACTGCGGTGCTCTTTGTCAAATTTAAAGAACATTTTACCTGGTTTTTACTTAGTCTCTTTTACAGTGGATTGCGGTCTGAAATCGTCTGAAATTCTGATGTAGAAAAAGATTCATAGCTCTGGAATGATGCTCCAAATAACTGTCCGTTCTCGTTTCCGTTTCCATCTAACTTACCCCTGCCTCTCTGTGGAAGGGTAGCTCTCATTTCCCACGGGTTTTTGATGTATAACTGCCTCAGCTGGTTTGAACACATTCAAAACGTTTGCTTGCGATAGCTAAGATTACTAAAAAACATGATGAGATCATCACACCATTCTGGTATTTTTTTTGTAATTGCTAAGATATTTACTAACCAGGTTCGCAATGTGCTGTACATACAGCATGTGTGTTGCAGTTGAGAGCGTCCGGGCTGCATTCATTCCTGGTTTGCTCTGTGGCCAACGTTTGTTGGTGGATAAAAGTACTTTTCGAGAGAACAGTTTCATCGGAGTAGACGATGTGAATCAGATCGGGTCATTATTATTATTATATAAAATTTAAAAATAAATAAATAAATAAAGGAAGAAAGCCTTACATATATTCAACACACTGTACACTGAATTATTGGTTGCTTTTATTAGTCTGTCTGTTGTTAGCACTTTCATTTGGTACATCACAAGATGCTAAATATTCATGTATGTAAAAATGGGAAATTGAATATATAACAAATTAAAGTAACAACTTGCACAAACAGATTCGGTTAGGTATACTATTTTATAGTTGCAGACTATTTATTCTGTATGTTTTACTGAAATATGAAAATAGATCCTGAATAAGTTAGAGTATAATAAATGATAGTAACAATAAGGTAGCAAGAGGTGCAGTTTCATTTGAAAATTTCATTTTTTCAATAAACGTAGCAATGCTTGAAACAGTGAGAACTCCAAAGGGCTGCTGTCCTTTTTAAGCTTGGTGCACAACGAGGTAAAAGTTGCTGGTGCTTTACCTTATCGCCTATAGAAATTTCCCCCGGAGTGTAAGCATCGGTGCTTATGCTGGAAAAGTAGTCCTTGCAATAACGTACGGCCACTTCTGCCATCAGCCTCCCACCGCCATTATCTCAGGTTGCAAGCGATGTGAGGAATGATGGTGACATAATAAGGCGGCAGTGCCGATACGGCCATTCTGTGCGCTCTGAATTGTACGCGTTCTGATGAAAGATGATCGCGGAGACTGTTCTGATGAGAAATTGACATTTTTTCCCCTTCAGATTCAGTATCCACGGCCTCTCTGAAAGCCAGATAAGACGCATAGTTGTTTTAAAGGGCGGGGGTTATTCTTCCAGCGCCTTTATGTTGCTCTTGTTGACCCAGTTGATGAGTATGGATTTCACACGGTCCTTTTCAGCATTGAAACTATGAAAGGCTTGAACTGATACCGGCCGTCATAGACAAAAGGTAACCTTCCTTCTTTTCAGTGCATTGATTCTTTATTAACAGGGAGGTTTAATGTAATGAAACAAGGCATTAGGCTAAAGCCCGATTTGAGTGCGCAGAATAATCTTAAAAGCTCGCAAGACCTTAAAAGGTTGTTCCACGGTTGTTCCAAATTGCCACGAGCGCCAAGACATTATTATAAAACGCTGTGCAAATTTCAATCAATTAAATTAAATGGCTGGAAATTGGTTAATGCCACTGTGGAGATTTTTGCCATGCGCGTCGTAATGGAGATCGCGTTGGACTTCATTCACGTCGCGGCCGTGTCATTTGTGGTTGGACCGTGTATTTGTGCCAGACCGTGGCCGGAGTCATTTGTACGCGATTGAGCAATCGGTGTCGATATCCATCGGTGCAAGAAGTTCCGCTCTTTTAAAGCCCCTTGGTTGGACTGTCTTGCTTCATAGCTGTAATTTGAGAAGTTCTCCATATACGTTGCTCTTTTCTACATTTACTTGTATTTTACTACATTTTCTTCCTTCTTTGGGCACGTTCAGGTTAACTCTGTTTGGGCATCATAGTTAGAAGAGTGGGTACAAACCTGGGCTTTTGCAGCCTTAGGAACCCACTTTTACCATCATGCCAGCCCTGTCCTCTTTCCTGCCTTTCTTCTTTATTGCCCAGGTTCCAACCCCACATCCTGCTGTTGCAGCCCTGTGCAAGGCAATTATCCTGGCCAATTTTGCATAGTTTAAGGAGATATTTGTCACGTGAATGAACTGTTATCCATGACAGCTTATCCCAGTATATGTTTTCTTGCCTCAGATGTGCAACTAGATGTTCACCCAGACCAACCTGCTTAGGTACCACAGAGCAAACGTAGTCCACGTGGCCACATTGTTTTTGCTTACCTCCTTTTAAGCGCTGTTGTAGGTGTGTATTTTAATTATTAAATAATTCTTCATGGCTCTTGTCAGAGATCTCATGTAGTGCTTTGGACTGTTGTTGTTACCACATTTACTGCATACCTCAGGCATGTGAGTTATGTGTAATAGTCAGAGAAAATGAATGGGTTCTTCTGCAAGTTACTGACGCACATTTATTTGTCGTAAGGCTTAGCATTTGGTGAAAGTTGACCAAGAGTCTGCGAGACAAATGTCTGACCTGAGAATGAACACACACGGGTGTAGACTCATAAATCCCCTCTGCTCGGTCGGACGACACTGACAGTCTGTGCTTCCGTGTTATACGTCTCCTGAGGTGTGGGTAGGTCTGTGAGCCATTACTGTTCACAGAGGGGCCTGAAGGAAAGCCTTAAAGCACAATAGATGGTCCTGCGCAAGGGCAGTAGGACTTTGAGGTATGGATGCTCTCTTTACTCACCAGATACACTATACTGAAAGCTATTTTTCAGAATTTGCAAAGAAAACTGTCAGTCCCATTCTATAAATATCTATTATTTGTCATAAATATATCTATTAGTTATATCATTCCTTGCTTTTACCACTTTGTTTCCATATGAATAAACATGGTTTACTGAAGCATTTCCAGTTTAAGGCCTTGCTGAAAATGAAGGTAAATTATAAGTTTCTGCACTGCAGAATAGGACACTGTTCCATATTTACAGTGAGTTTTCAGGTAATATTTATGGCAGAGTAACTTTTTAAAGTAAAAAACAAGAAGCTAAAATTTGTGTCATTTTCAACAGCTGGAACTCGATCAGGCCTTAATCTGGTGAAACACATAGGAACACTTACAATAATTCATCACCAAACTGCAGACTCCTATGTGTTTCACCAGTCTGACTCCTTTTTAAATGTAAAAAGCTACAGTGCAATACAATATGTTATAAACCTGTGTTAAACTTCCGTTTCTTTATTATAAAGTTTAATACCTTAAGGTGTACAGTAGTTGGTCTGCAATGGATCTTTCCACTAAATATAGACGTAAATACAGCACGAGTATCAAAAAGCAGTCAAAAAAGAGTGATCTTGGTAGATAAGTTTTATTTTAGCAAAATGTCTGTGCTTTTTACACAATTTTGATGGAGTGATGACCGACGACAGTGGTATTTGTTAAAACAGCAGAAAACTTACTCCCAAGAAGCCCACTGTTAAGGCAATGTACAAGTTTTTTTTTTTTCTTTTTTGACAAATTTTATTAAAACATCAGTGATTTGCTTTTATTTCCATTCCAAATTTCGGCATCTTTGATTTCCTGTAAACACAATTAAGCTATGTGGCGTCATGACTGACGGGTAAAAATGATTTTTTTTTTTTCTTTTTTCTTTTTTTTTTTTTTTACATTCTACAAAAAAATTTACAACCACAAACTGAATTTTCCCCTGGGGGCTGCTTAACATGCACATTATTCTACTTGAATTATTACAGCCATATGACACAAACAGTTTATTTTGACTATACAACAAACAGTTTTTATTCAAAAATTATTTTTTTGATAACTTAAAAATCAATATAAAAATAAACAATGAAATTTGACTTTCCTTAAAAATATGGATGAAAAGTCGACAAGTAACAAAATTCCTGAAATACAAATGAAATTTATGGACATTGCATTCTATTAATACAAAATAAGTGAATGAAGGCAACAGTTCTTGGCATAACTCTGTGTGCTGCATCACAATATCAGGCCATGACAAACGATATGAAATAAAAAGATGAAAATCAATATACAAAATTTCGAAGATAAATACAATATTTATAATTGATATGTTACAAAAAAAATTCCCTTAATGACCACAGGTTTGTATGTGAAAGAAGACATTGCAAAGAATATGACTTTCCCGCCCCCACTTCTTTTCCTTGTCAAAGGAATAAAAGTCTGTACTATATATATTTAAGTGGATCTCTAAAAAAAAAAAAAAAAAAATCAAGACAAGTGTATAAATATTTAGCTACAACTTTGGCAAAATCACAAAAGTCTACAATTTTATTACCACATACAAAACACATTAGGGAATAAGGAGCTAGAATTAAAAGGACAAATCTCTGGTACAAGAAACAGACTTCACAGTAGCCTAAGAATGCAATAGTATACAGTGCTAGCAAAAAAGTCGAAAAATGTTGCAGGTCACACTTTGCTTTACAGGAAGCTCTAGCCGTGGAAGTATTTTTTTTTTTTTTTTTAACCAACAGACATTGCATTTTCTTTCTGTCAGTGTGCTCATTGAAGGCAAGAGAATAATTTTTGCAATATCAAAGTTACAATTTCTAACTACAATAAATTACAAAGTTCATTCTTAAGACGACATGAGCATGAATAAAATATCCCCTACGTCAACATCCCCTCCTTAGCCACCTTCCCCACCAATTTTGCCTGAATTGGTTCATTTGTGGATCTAAGTTATATATTTAATATGCTTTCCAGTTCGTTGGCTCCCACAGTATTGGCCCCGATTCCTTGACACAAATGAAAATAGAAAAATTTGAAAGGAAATTCACATTGTAGATAATCTTTGAGCGTATGTAAGCTGACAGGGAAGAAAAAAAACATTGGAGGTTTTTTTTTTTCCATTGGGATTTTCTTTATATTCAAATGGTGCATCCATAAAGTTTTTTTTTTCCCCCCATGTACATGAAATAGGCGTAGCCGAAATGTAACCCAAAATGTTATAGAAAATATTGTTTGTTTTTTTTTTATTCTCCGTTTCATTTCTTCAAGGCTGAAAATGTGAACGTGTGGAGGAAAAAAGAATCCTGTCCGTAAAATGGAATTCTTCATGAAGTGGCTTGCATGTCAGTCGTTTATAATTATTTGAATAAAATCTTTGAAACAAAGTCATTCTTTCTTCTGAATAACAGAATTAGTTGTTGATTTTGTTCATGATAATGCTGATTCTACCAGAATCTTTTGTATGTACTACGCAGGTCGCCTGGAGGCCGCTGTACGAACGTTGGTTGCTTGACAAGGTGAGAAAGTGTAGTTCACATGGGTGGGACGACCAGTCCAGACATAGCTGAAAAACAGGACAGAAGGGTGCATCGGTACAGGCGTCGGACAAATTTGATGAATTTCATACATTTATTTGTTCAGTTAGCTGGAAAAGGTCCAAAGGAACTAACGGCGTGCGGATACCGTTTGCACAGTTTGACAGACGGACCATTTCTGCTGTCAGTTTAGGGTTGCCGGATCAGAGATTCAGCAAGGTGGCTGCTATAAACTGTATGAAACCCTGGCTTTTAATGTTGTTCCTCCTCCTTTTGTTCTGCAGATGCCATCACTACCAAGGGGGGTTCGTTGCATGACATCGCTTGTTGCGCGATACCAGATTTGCCCTTCTGACGTTTCAGGTGAACACCTCCAGACTGGCTGGAGATCATCCATGCTAACAACTGAGGGTCTCTGACTGCTGTGAAACAACATTAGTTCTCTCCCAGATTAAGCGCTTTTCTTGCTCCTCAAATGAGCTATTTCCCCCCACCATTTCTTGCAGAAGAAAAGAAAAAATTCAGCTCTTGTTAATTGTTTCACTGTAAGGAAGCATCTTCGGGGGTTACTGGACATGAAAGGCTCTTTTTTTTTAAACACCATCTGCTTGAACCTCATTAGCTAAGCTGCCACCCATTCGCTTGATATACTCGGTCATTTCACCCATTTGAACAATTTGGTGTCTAGTGAGCTGCTAGAATGAAAACGATTACATTGCTTTCAGTTTATTTGTAGCGTCACGGTTCGAGTGCTTTTAAGTTTGCAAGAAGAACTTGATGAGGAGAGGAGGCATTCCTCATTAATTTCTGCCCACTATGTATTAATAATATGTGTATAGCAACATGGACTTTAATTTCCCAGTTCATTAATTCTAATGTTATTAATCATGGATACAGTCCATAGTATATATAAAGAATAAAAATAAAAATCGGTTTCAAAGCAGTCAGACGGGCCCTGACACACTGGAATAGCAAGTTTGCTTAGTGGGCAGCGTGATCCCTGCCAAGGAATTTTAAGGCCTCGTCCATGCTGTACTGGATTGCATCTTGCAAACGGCCCAAGCCGAACAAGGTGTTTCTGCCACCCGCATGTTTTTACTGTATAGCTTATATCAGACGACGTACGCATGTGGACTGGCCTTACGCCAAACTGCTCGTGCAAATGCTTACCGTTTTCCTACGTATTCATAGCTCGGACTTTCGAACCCAATACCGATCGTATATCGGCAGCCGGAGCGTCCAGCGCATCTCGATGAATGAGTAACTCGGTCCGTTGGTAATTCCATCAGGTATGTGCCGATGTACAGTAAATAAGCAAATCTGCGCGGTGCTTCAGGTCACGAATGCATACGGTACGCAACGCCGGGGACGGTAATGCGAACCAGCAAGCCGGCCGGCCGAAGTCAGGCGTCACCGCAAGCGGAAGGGGCGAGACGCAGCGCTCACCTTGAAGTCCGTTGCCGTTTGCACTGGTGCAAGAGGGCGGCGGAGAGGCCTGGGGCCTGACAACGGGGGCAAAGGCGCTCTTCTGTTTCACTGCAGAGATGACATTGGCAGGTGAGAATGAGAAAATGCCGTGTGCACTGCTACAGTTTGACGACAGGGTGACCGAGGAGGCTGCCATGGTAGGGCTCGAAGGCACTACTGCAATAAAGCAAAAAATAATCACCACTTAGAGAGAGGAGTTCAGCGCACAGATTATTATTAATATTATTATTATTATTATCATTTTAATCATCTTGGCTTAGCTTCTGTTTGTAAAAACAGAGTGAATTACATTAATATATACAGCAAACTGAGTGAGAGAAGGAAATTAGTATAGAGGTTTGGAAAAAGCAAATCACATGAAAGTAAAATAAATAACTGTAAATAACTGAGTATAGACTTGGATATGGAATATTCTCCATTGGCCACTCTCTGGATAATAGGTTTAGTGTTGGAGTCTTCTGCATAGTTTGTTATGATTAATTTTTTTCTTTTTTTTTTTTTAAATTCAGATTAGGAGTTATTGACTAGGGAAAAATCCTCCAGAGTCACCCCTCCTTTTATCCAGTAGCACACATTGCTAACAAAAATGCACATAAATGTTAGCCGGAGCCAAAGACAACAAGGGACGTCATCCTCACGCACGAGGGAAGGCTGAGGAGCTGTGCCGCCTTGGTACTTACTGCCGTACGGCGAGTTGGCTGAGGACCCGTTGAGGAAGCCCGGGGAGCTGGGCACCCCCAGGTTGGGCATGGCCGCGTTGCCATAGCCGTTCATGCTGCTGCTCACTGTATTGTAGTTGGACTGCTGAGGGGTGCTGCTGGGGATGTAGCCACGTGGCGACACACTGCTCGTGTTGCGGCTGTAGCCCACTGCAGAAGGGGTGGGGAGAGGGGGCAGGAGCATTGGCATTAGGGTTCCATCTGCTCAGTTGCTTAGGTGCAGAGATGCACGGGTCCTACGGAACTGCGCAACTTTTCCTCCTGCGTTTGCGTTTGCTTATTCGTTTATTCATTCGTTCAGGTTCAGTGCTTCAAGTGCTTGTCTAATGCAGGGCCACGGTGGTCCGACGCCTATCCCGGAAGCAAAAGACAGAGTAAACCCTGAACTGGACGTTGCTCTCGCACAAACCCTGCGAGATATTTAGCCACCGGTTCACCTGAAACTAAAGCACCAGCAGGAAAGTGGACACAGACTGAGCCTGATTCTGGTCTAGAGTGAGATTTTCTTTTCGCAGACACTCGTGTACAATGAGACATAAAAAGAAAAAAGCAATATATTTAGATTTAGGCCTCCTGGGTATCGCGTGGTTATAGAATAATGAGCAAAGGCATCGTGTAACAACTCTGCATGCCCACACGCACACACGCACGCACAGAGTTAATGTATTTATTTTTTTAAGAGTCCCTTACAGTGGCTCTCATTTCGGTCCCTTCCACAGTTACAAAGAAGGGATGTACGACCATGAGTGCTGGCCTTAAGTAACCAGCAGAAATGGTTGCTCACGACCGTGTCGGAAGGTCTTCTGGGAGATGAACTGGAGCCAGCCAGTGTGGCAACATCCGGTGGTGGAGCCGTGAGCAACCTTACCGTTGCTTGGGGTTACTTACCTTGGTCATTGCCCTGTGATGTCTCTGATACATTGACCGCGAGCTGACTGCTGAAGGAGTTCACGCCCATCATGCCACTGTGCGATGGAGTGTTGGCGAGCGGCGGAATTTGGTTGTGGTTGCGAGGTACGCTGTACAGGGCTTCCGCGATATCAGCTGCCCTCTTCAAAATGATCTCCTGCAAGCAGCAAACAAAGACATGAATCTTTGCGTCTTTTCCCGAATATCTTCAGTTGCTCGGTGGAACCGATTTACTTTGCCATTGCTTTTGCATTTATTCATTTAGCTGGCACTTTTCTCCAAAGGAACTTGGAGTATTGAGCTACGTACAGTGATTTGCCCATGAATACACCTGGATAATTCCGATCGCTTTGGTCAAGGGCAGTACAGCTGGGCGTGGGAACAAGGAGTTGAATGGAAGCATCGCAAAGTAAAGGATGCATAAATAAATGAGCAGTGCACAGAACAAGTAACTCCTGGGCGGAATAGCATGAATAATTTAGCAAGAGCAACATAATAAGAATAACGGTAATGAACACATTAGCAGTAAAGTAATGTATTTGTGAAAGTAAGTTCATTTGAGTTGTACTCTGCAGAGGTGGACTTGGCTGGGAAACATTTGGCCCCCATTCAAGGTTACGGGGATGCTGGAACATTTGTGTTTGCGCTTTAATTAACTGTCCTCACGGAAGTGTGACGGCCGCAAGCGTGCGCGGGGACACCGGGACGCTCGGTGGGCGGACGGTACCTGGTTGTTGTGGGGCATTCCGTATAAAGCCTCCACGAGGTCCGCTGCTCTCTTCAGCAACACCTCCTGCAGGACGGGAGACCGTATTTAGCACAGACCTACGCAGGCCACGTTACACCCGTGCAGAAAACCTCCCCGTTTGCGGGGTCTTCTGTACGAACACTTTCCGGATTCTTCTTATTACACTAGACATGTCATTAATACTTGCATAAATAAACGAAAACGGAGGGTGTTTGGATATCGGCACGCTCAGTTACGGCTCTTCACACCGCAGACCTTAAAATAGCCTGAGAAGCTCTTGAGTTTGAATAATGTGGCTTTGTGGGTATTAAACAAACAAACAGAGCAGAGATGTGTGAAGCCCCCCGCAGAATTTGGCTGCTAATTCCTAGTACTTTAGAGGCGCAGAACAATGACTCATTTTCCATATCTTAATTAAACTGGCAGAGTCCTTAAAGACAACATCTCACCCTTAATACATGGCCCAAATTTGCAGGAGAGTTCACTGCTTATTCCTCTTTCTTCTGAACAATGAAGTGAATTAGCTCGAGTTAATCTAGGCCTTTCATAATGATATTAGGATTTTTTTTTTCAATTAACCTCTTTGACTGCCTGTTGTAAAGGGCTTCATAAATGATTTCCCATCCGGTGAGTGCGTAGCGCTTCAGCCCGGGGACACGAGAGCCGTAAATTTCTCTTATCCGCGTTTGCCCGCATCCTCGCGCTTGGCAACGGTCGCCGCTACCCTTTCTTCACGGTGCAGCTGCTCTCTCACAACTTCTCGCTTGCGTTTTGGTCGCTCGCTTGTATCTCACTGGTTTTCATTTCCAGTCGTGGCTGTTGCATACATTATTATTATTATTATTATTATTATTATTGGAATTACTATCATTATTGCGAGCCTTTTTACTAATTATTTTATCCCTTGTTGTTACTGCTGCTAAGGTAACCCATTTATCCACAGCGAATTGTGCCGTATTACAGCAGCAATGTAATAATATTCATGCGGATCAAATTTTCTTTGAAGCATTTGGTCGGACAGCGTTTCTTGCTCGCAGTCCACATAAGAGACTCGACCCAGCAACCTTAGGTTTAAAGGCGCTGCCCATAACCGCTACCCTTTCTGTTGCCTTGCAGCGTCAACAACGAATAAACAAAGATTTCTGTGCGACAAACTCGGTTTATTATTGTCGCGAATGGAAAATAACGTAAGTTGATGAAGAGCGCATTCTTCCTCGCTCCTTTCGGATGATTTGCCAGGGGTGAAGTTGTGAATTTTCACACGTACGATACTCTCTGCTCCTTTTGTCAAGTTTCCCTTTACTTTGCTTCCTCCGGTGCCCATAATGCACGGTAGATATTGTGTCGGTTGGCAGTTGCAGTCGCAAATTAAGACGGCAGCTGCTCTAAGCGACAAGCAAACGGAATGCAAACACGCCGTTGCCGACTCAGACGGCGGCCTCGTAAATTTGGCCCGCGTTTCAAAGGGCTGGGCCCGCGTGCGGGGAGACCGTCTCCGACCGAGTTTGCTGCCGCTTTCATCCCGAAAAGCATCTCGTCTCGCACCCTTTGTTTATCAAGATTAATCGCCACCCCTCGCACTTATAGAAACAGTGTTTAATCCCGAAAGTTACCGGATGGGTGCCTCTCAAAATGGGCATTTACTTCCGAAATCGGTGCCTATGCTCGATGTTGCGTGGCATCTACTTTGCATACAAATACAGAATTATACTTGTCACCGAGTAGCTGCTACCAGTGAAAGGGGCCAGCTGTCTTCATCCTGCCTCTTCAGCCAGAGCGACTCTGCCAGCAGGGTACCCCCCCCCCCCTCCCCGGCCGCCTTTTTAAAAAAAAATTTTTTTAAATCTGGAACTGTTAATAATTACTCATAATCTCTTCTATCATATCACAGGGCTTCTTACACGGCTTTCGGTTTTGAGCAGCAACTAAAGCAGTTCAGATCATCGGGCTTGCGAGAGTTATTTTTCATTCTCAGAAAGTACGTGCGGCCCATATGGTGCTTCTGCAACTGCAGAGCGCTGGCAAAAATGACATTGTTCTTGTCTTTAATCCATCATCTTACCGTGCGCCGTCTTAAGTAATGAGCCCGACTTACGGAGAGCACTTAAGTGGTGCCGCATTCGTATCGCGAGGAGGCACGGAGGGCAACGCGATCAGTCAAGGATGCTTTCAACAGGACCGTTGTTTTCCAATAATCCGTCGCCGAGCGCGCGGCCTCACACTGTGAATATGATTAGCGCAAAATGGCGTTTCAGAAGCATCTCGCCATAATAACGCGTAATTGACTCTCTTTCTGGCACTTAAAATAAATAATAATACAAAAAAAAAATGTAAGTTAAATGGAAACCGTTAAAGCTCAAAATGATGTCTGCTGCTATTTCGTGAAAAATGTGCCTTTTTATTAGGGGCATTCATTGTCGGCGACAACAGTTTAAGTGTAATTCTTCACACGCTTCATCACTGAGAATAGTATACATCATCACAGTTTAAAAAGGTAACCAAGGTGATCTGGCTTCAGGTGCTAATGTCATTATAAAACTGTAAAGCAATTATTCTGTTAGTTCTAGCCCGAGGACATGAATACATTGAGAGGTACAGGCCCATTAGATGTAGCTACTTCAAAAAGCAGAGGAAAGAAGATGAATTTTAATGCTTGGGTAATTGCTCAACATTAATGCAGTTCTAATACTCTTCCTGTATATTACACGGAAAGGATGCAAAATAGATTTGTATTGTTTGCTGAGCACAACAAAAAGGCAAGAAATTGTGTGCAATTAATTTTATGGTAAAAATAAAATCAACTTTGTGCTATTTGTTTTGTAATGAATATAATTTGTCACAGCAGAAGAGGAGCGTCTATACGCTTTAATAACCAGCTGCTCGTTCTTGTATTCCCCCCCATTACGCGACTTGGGTGCGAGGTTTCTGTTGCTTTGAGACGAAAAGTCTTGCAAGAATGAGAATCGTTCGAGTCTCCGTTCGCTTAAATAGATGCACTCGCCCAATCTCTTTTCTCATCACATGAATGCACTTAGTTATTGTCTTTATATTCGCACAGGATTTTACTCCGGCATTGTTTGTTTATGCGTGTCCCAGTGGGTCCGCCGGTAATTTTGATGTTGTCTGAGATTAGGAGGTAAACTTCAATTCGAGCCGACTCCCCTCTCTGTGTAGCAACAATATTATTCCGTGTCCGAAGCAATCCATGCAAGCGCCGTATTGGCTTTCTGTCGCGCCGCAATTACCCATCAAGCCACGTGCATTACGGATCCTCCGAAAATTGCAGCAGAAATCAATATTGCGGTAATATTATCAACTGTAGGGTGTAGCTGGGGAGGGAAGAGCAGTGTCGCTTCGCCTTATTGCTAACACGCTCTAAATTCTCGCATTCCAGCCCGGGCCTTGTTACAGCCCTGCTTCCCCCGCAACGGCTAATGTTCATTTTATTTATTCCCTTTCTCCTTTCATTCAAAATCTACGTAAGGGCCAATTGCAGCCGTTTCACTTGTAACGCGCTTTGACCCCCAGCAAACCAGATCCAGACAGCCACCTTAACAATGATGAATCGCTCGGCACTTTCATTTACATGCCGCTGAACTCCACATTTGGGTCCATTAGAAGCCAAATCAAATATTTACGTTGGTTATTGAAATGGCATCTTGCTGTGTTCCCCGTGAAGCGCGTTGCTTCCCCATTTACATCGGCTATCGTTCGGTCACGGGTTTTTTTTTTTCTTTTCTTTTTTTCCTTCGTACAAAACCGTATACGTTTGGCTGTCGTCGTCGTCGTGGTCGTCTTTGCCGGTCGGGCCCTTCGACACGTTTCCGAAAGCGGGGCCGACCCAGACTCGAACAAAGAGGATCGTAAAGGCGAAAAGCACGTAGGAAAGGGCCGGTATCGCGTAGCAGCTGGTGGACCTTTTTATTGGTATTAAAGATAGTTTAAGACAGTTATTGGAACAAGATTCCGTGTCAAGATATTGCCCTCCACTGAGACAAAAAGCCAAGTGTAATTGAAACAAGACTGCCTGTGCTGGGTGGTTCCATTGTAATTTCCGCCAATACGCTAACTGCAGTCTCCACTTGGGCACATTCTACGGTGCCGGTTAATGATATTGCTAGCTCACACGCTGGGCTTTAATAGATAAGGTCTTAAAGGTTTTACGGTCTTATTGAAACGCAGAGGTGGTCAGCACTTGCTGAGCTATCAGGAATGCTAGATAAACTAATCAGTCATATTATTATGAAAACTGCTCCCTTGTTTGTTTTACGCGGGCATATAGCAGGAGCGCCGTTGGCGCGATACATCGGCAGGCTATTTCCAAAGAAAATGATATCGTCGCATCAAAGGGAAACGAATCCATTTAAGTGCGGCGACGTCTATCGGTTGGCGCGAACGGATTTTAGGCGTGCGAGGACGGCGCTGGAGGCGAAGCGCTTTTCGGTGGGATTCAAAGGAAAGGAAACGCTGCGGCAGCGTTGTAGCCTGTTAAGGCGAGGACTTGTGACAAAAGCTTTGCAAACAAGAGATTAAACTGAATCGAGCTTTAGAAAATGAAAGGAAAACAAGAGTGGCGTAATCGCAGATCAGGGCGGTCCAGATTACGATCACCGCAGACTACTGGAGTGGAAAGCATTTAATTGGACCGTTCTGCCGCACGAAAAAAGTTTACGCCTCTTTCCCAGAATCCAAAGTCATCCCCACCGCGACCTTGCGTGCATGCGCGTGTGCGAGACACCACGTCGCTTCGCACAGAATGTCCGCTACGATGGTTTGCCAAAGAAGTCTGCGTACTTTGCGCTGCTGCGCATACGCAGCGATTTTCATATTTGTGAATGCATGAGGGTGTTGGTTTGTCCAGATTCTAACCTTCGGTAACCTCTCTGGATCACCTGGATGCCTCGGAATGACCTTCTGCAACCTCTGGAATCCGTAGTCAATAGTCGGCTCGTTCAAAGCTGAAAGGCAAGACGAAAGCCGGTGATGCGTTACACTTGGGCACGTTCGACACAGGCAGAATCATTCTTCTCAACCACTTCGGCAGCAACGGTGTATGTTTTTCGGCTCAAGACAACAGAGGGATTCATAAGTAAAACAAATCAGGGTCAGCTGGTAGCTTATGAATGGGCAAGCATTGCTAAATTACAGTGGTCTTTGCGCCCTGTGCAGTTCACGTAATACTTTGGAGCGTTTTTTCCAGCCATTTAGGCGAAACCTTTCTCCAGGACAACTCGCTGTACTGGTTCTGCACATTAAGTCCCTCGCAACGACAGAGTCATTTTTACCGCGGCACCCGCGGTAAAGTACCTTCATCGAGGGTCTTAGAAGGTGAGGCAGGGATTCGAACTGCAAGGCAACGCCTGGGTCCGCAACGCTACCTCCTTTACCCTTGAAGAAGACGCCCTTGGCCAAACTAAAGGAGCCTGCGGTATCCCTGTGCCTGCGGCGTGGGCCGAAGTCCACACACGGGGACACGGGACCTTCCGAGTCACTTAAGAAACGATCGGGTAAATGAATGAGAAGCCGACATTTCGTTACGTAGCACATAAAATATCGCATGTAGAAAACTTACCTACTATACATTTCTTTAAAATCCAAACCTACTGGCAATTTCCCACTTATTCAATGGGGCACTGAATTCATTCGCATGAAGTTGCTTGATAAAGGGTAGAAGAGCGGCCCTGACCTGGGGACCTAAACTGTTACGGTTAAGTTCCATAACCAGTTCGCTATCTCCTGCCACGCATACGGTAAGGCCAAAACGGTTCAGATCAGAGAAATAAATACTGAACGCAGTCCCCTTTCGCGCAGATCTTTTTTAGGAGAATAAGGCCTGCTTCCATCTATTCATCACCCAGGCTGTAAGTCACATCATCACTCATTACTCAGCATGTAATTCCGTTATTAATATCAGCCAGTTTGCCAGCACTGCTGAAGGTATGGCAACATGAAGGCTAATGACACGCACACTGGGGAGGGAGTGAAATATATCTCAAAATAATTAGTTGACAGTGATCAAGAGCCACGGCGACGCCAAACAAGGGCGGGCGAACGGCACAGGGGCCGCACGGGCACGGCGACGCCCCGCTCGATGCCACGACGGTTTGACGGCCCCCGATTTGCTTTGACGTCCCATCGTGCATCCCGGAGACAAAGGTCCTCTCAGGAACGTAGCGTGAAACGTTTCCTTGTTAATAACGCATCGATCCAACGTACCGATCTTTGCGCACCGCGGCTCTTGCCGCCGTCTCTGCGTTTGTGCCTCTTCGAGGAAGAGCGAAGCTTGCCGGGCGGCACCCTGGCTTAACGTATGTCACGCGTACGGGGATCGGCGCGATGTAAATTTTGGACGTGGAAAGCCACCTCATAATCAGACCGTTAATCATCACGAGCTGTCCGCGATGGCTCGGAGGACGATTCGTCATGTCCCGCCGTGTGGGCGAACGTGGTGGCCCCGCGTGTGCGCCACCCGGTGGGGAACCCGTGTTATGTCAGGACACAACAGCCCAGGGCAGCATCTACGGCAACGTCACGGCACCCGGCCCCCTCTTTGCTTTGCTTTGCTTTTCAAAGGATGGGGCTCGGTGGCACTGAACCGGATGTCCGTCTCCTATTGATTTCACAGTAATGGCTCTCGCCGCTTGTATGCCCTCTTCACCTCTTCGCGAGACGTATTTTTCTGGAATTTTACTGATTTTTGCATTAGTGGTGATGTGGCTCAGTCATTGAAAATACCGGTGGTCAACATACTGTAAATCCCGCTCGAGACGAGGCAGCGTGAATAAAACGGGCAAAGTTATTTTCAACGCATCTCGACACGGCCTGTAATTTGTTGGCCACGTAGAGCTGAGCACGTCTTCTGCAGGCGCGCATCCTGTTTGTTCTGAAAGAAGCTTGATATCGACGTTTAGCGGCAGCAATAAAGCTGCCCACCTCTCCTTATTAGGGACCCAAGTGAGAACCAGCTGAGAAGCTGGGGAGCGAGGGTGTGGGGAAGGAAAAGCCTTGTAAGGGCTACACGCAGAGGAGCCTCGCTTCGCCACGGCAGCTGGGTTGTACATTCATAACAGATTGGTGAACACAGGAGTAATTCCATCTGAATCCCACCCCCCATAGCCCCCTCCCGCCCCTCCTTCTGCAGAACCTCCAGACGCTTTGGCCCTGGGCGCCAGGGCACACGGGAGCGACACCGGATCCATCAACCCCGATGCCTGGCCCAACGAGGGCAGCCCCCTCCTTCCCCCACACCATCTCCGAAGAAGGGCTGGCCGCCGGCGGAGAAACACAAAACCCTCCACGCAGCGCATTAATGCACAAGTGGCCAGCTCCTCCGGGCCAGCAGCGGAGCAGAGTAAGAGGTTGGGCCTCCTGCACATCCCACACTCTGTCCCCAGCCCAGCCAATCAATACCACTTTCCTGTTTTAGAGGCGCGTAATTATGAGGTGAAGAGACTGTCTGACCTCTCACCTGCGCTGCATTACTTTGCTGATATTAAGATAAATTGCCTGATTTTGGGCAAACATATGCTGCAATTCAAACTGTCAGCGCTGGTTTGCTCAGGGATAATTTGTATTGATCTCCCCGGCTTCTTCCCAATTTTTGCTTACTACCCCCAAGGAAAATTAGGAGGAACCGCTGCGGGCCAAAGTGAAGGATACAGAAGAATAGCATCCGAGTACAGGTTTAAGGATTTAAGTAATAAGCCGAAAATGTTGATCGCGTCGATCTTCATAAACAGTTTATAGGAATGAAAAGTTTCCTTTTTTTAATAAATGCCGTCCATTGGTCACTTTGATCTTTAAGCACGGAATATGCTTGCAATTTTGGGAAACGATCGGTAGACACCGATATTTACTTACAATGGAGACCGCCTGCTTTGGGGGGTATAATAGCATGACAGTAAAAGGTATCGTGATGTAGAATTCACAAGTTGAAATCACTGGCCTTGTGTCTGTTTTTCTGCGCGAGGAGTCAGCAGTCGTGTCGTATTTTCTGTACATCAAATCCGTGACGGCGATATACGCCGATTTATTATTAACTCTAAAAACGCCACGTTGCCCCGTGAAGGTTAACGCCCTTATTCGGATTTGTTCTGAATTGCGAACAAAATAAGGTTATTTTTATCCTTGTTTTAGCAGAACTGCCTGCGCTATCAGGGTGGGCCTTATCACGGGCAATTTGCACCTTGAGTGGGTGGGTGCAGCGGCACTGCAGAAATCTGAATGAAGAAGGAGGAGCTGCCAAATGAGGCGAGCAGTCAGATAGCGTCTGAGAGGAGCCAACATCCTGCTATCGTGCACAGGTAAGCGTGCACGTGGTGTCCCGCCAGTCGACTCCGATACGGCAACGCTTTTGATGATGCGTTAAAGGTGTTTGCTGTTGTCTTTGTGTCGGATGTGGGGAAATGGAGGTGAACGGGCCTGCGGCTGTGGACGAAGTATCTTAAACAAAAACACAATCCCCGATCTGCAATTGATTTTTTTTTTTTTTTTTTTTTTTTTTTAATTCACCACCATGCATGGTATTTTCAGCTGGCTTTTTGGTGGCTTAACCCACACAGTCCGCTTCACGGCGTGCTCCTTCCAGAACGTTCATCCCCAGCTCTTCATTTAATGTACTGACAAACTGCTTGCTTAGCGGCGCTCCCATTGTGGTGATGAAAGAGAACAAAATATTGGAAGCAGTTTTGAAAGGGAAGATGACTTGGTTGCTAATGCCTGCTGCAAATGCGTTGGTGCTAAGAGAAAAAACATTGCATGAGCTTTCAGAGGAACAAAATGAGCAGCAAATGCAACATGGAGTATCGGTGCGGTGTTGATGCGGGCCTGATTTGGACATGGGTTGCATGCCAAAACTTAGCATTCCGGCCCGCTATTACAGTTATTACGATAACTCTTTATCTTCCCAGATGATAAGCAGCTTTATTGCAATAGTTCACCATTACGTTCTCTAATTATACTTAACTGCTCTCAGCTTATCTACATCCAACTCCCTCCAACACAAAATAGGGGGCTGAGATGAGGCAGAGAGAAATGATGAGGAAATCTCTTCACTCTCACCAGTGAAACACAAGTGCAAAATATTATTCTGCTTAAATTCACTGAAGTGTATTTGTTTTTTTTGGTTAAAATTTATTATATGTGGAAAGGTGACCTTTCACATGTGTGTCTATCTGCTTTGCCAAGTATTAAAGATCCCAGCAGTGCAGGTTTAGCACATGCCTGAGGGAGTTAGTATCAAGAACATTCAAGCAACTGTACATCTGTGCTGAGTTTTGACCTAAGCATTGACAAGTGAAGATATTCAAAATTTTGATGTGCATCTCTGCAATTTAATGTAGCTTTTATATTCATACATACATATGCACACACCTTTACATTGGAATCCAAGTGCATCGGTTCCTAGAAATCATTTGAACGCCGCAAACTCGAATATTGGGAAGTAATTTCCATTATTTCTTATGAGGGCTATTATTATTTATTCCAGGTTCATCTGAGAAACCCCAGTGAAATTCCCCAAAATATCCCTAACACGCCAAAATACTTATTTCAGCACGATAAAGAACACTTTAAACACAACATATCTAACTACCAAACAGTTTTCAAGGTCATTAATATGCTTTTGTGTCCTTGTATGCCGTTACTATTTCATATCATACATTCTGTTTCTTTCCTTATTAGTCGTAATGGCAATGAACATTTAATAGGCAATTTAATCTCAAAAAAGGAAAACAATATAAAATAGGAAAAACAATAAAATGTACCTATTTTAATGGGCTGCTATTATAATGTTACTGTTACTGGGGGACTCACCAGCTGTACAGAAATAAATGAAATTGCGAAAACGCAAACTGTCTGTGAACCCGGGCCACACGAGGCAAAGACTGAGAACACAGATGCCAGATGCAAGGCTGCCCATGCAGCTTTACGTTCGTACTCCCATCAATTTCGATCTGATGCGGTTCAGCGTTGCTTGAATATAACTAACACACGCGCACACACACACACACACATATTTTTCGGTGTCCACCAATGAAGAACGTGTTAAGAGCCCAACCCACAGGTCACTGCAGTCAAAACAGAGATGTTTCTGCCTGAAGTGAACCGAGGGGCCCACGTGGCCCAGCCTAGGCCGTGCCTTGTTCGTTGTAATGGGCACAAAAATTAAATAAAGCAAAATGAAATTGCTCAGTACAGGCATGTTCCTCTAGAGGGTGTTAGCGAGTGCTATCTGCTGACAAGTAGTTTATACATTAGCCGGCTCAATCCGTGGAGAAAAATGCCAATAGCAATTACTGTATATTGCGCCTCGAGGTTATGAAATGTCCTACGGCTGAGGAGGTAGGTGAGCTTCACCAGGTGATAAAGACTGCTGTGAGAAATGGCGGCTCTGCGCAAGGCGCTTGTAAAGCCTGCTGTTGTGTCACATTGCTTTCCGCTTCTAAAAACTAAAGCTCTCCTTAACCATCGCGAAACAAAGCGACAAAGTAACTGCCGAGTGCCTTCACACCCCCGCTTCCCAAAATGATTTCATCTCTCAGAAATTCAGATGCTTGGGGAAAATTAAAATTTCAAAGATCCGCGACAGAAAAAGGAAAGGAGGAAAATCGATAGGCAGGAATCAATGCTCATAGAAATTTCATGAACTTTGAACCGATACAAGCATGGTGATGAGTGGCGGTTGGAATTTCAGCCAGTGGTGGCTTCTGCAACACATAAAAACGGTGCCAATAGGTGCCAAAGGGACTGGATACCTCTGGAAATTAACTCACACTTTCATATTTTGTCTGATAAAAAAGATATTTTTAGCCTCTGTTATAGGCCCCTGTCTTTTCCCCTGTGGAGCATCTGGCTGCACATAGGCCACAACTCCGCAGCCCAGAGCAGACTTTACACATTACCTGCCAACAAAAATCAAATTGGTTCCCTTCACAGCTGATCGCAGGTGCAAATTAATATTGTAAAATGAAGATCAATACATGGACGGCGTGAAAATCAATGGCAGCTAAATTATTGCTGCATTTTCCCCCCCTCATTCGAGATGAGTTGTGTTTTCCTCTCAAAGTCAATACTTTGCAGCTTTTCTCATTAATTTCTCAATAAATTTGGCGATGAATTTAGTTCATGGGGGATGGGGGCGGTCGGGGGAGGGCCCGCGCTGACGGGGTACACCGAGGCTCGCGATATGTATTTTAAACACAAAGGCACGGGGGCACTCGAGCACCTCATCTATCAGGGGGCCTGCCTTGCTCCGCGGAGCAGGACTAATGTCCCCGACTTAGTAAGGACAACCTATTTAGAAGAGCGTTAAAAAAAGAGATCCAAAATAGGAGCAAAGTGAACCAATTATATCCGAATTAGTCCGGGGCGCCCTCTTACACAAATGGGTTCTTTGCTCACCTTCCCCGGTCTCCCTGGCAGCTTGCAGAGCAAACTGCGTAAAAGAAAGGTGATGGGGGGTGGGGGGATGGGCCGGGCGAACGGCTATCGTATGCTCGGTCGCAGCCACTTGTTTCAATTACACTCTTCGATTTCACAGGTCACTTAATAATTATACGCCGCCGCGTAACAGCATAAAATATTCCCTCGGAGCGCACCTCACCAGCGGCACCGCGAGCGTCCTGCCCGGTTTCTAACTGACAGACGGGCCCTTTGCACTGTCCATGGGCGCGGTACAGGAGTCTAGGCAGAGGAAATTGTCCCCCTTCCGGGTAGGAGATGACGCGAGACGGTAAAAGGGACAGCTCGGTCACCGTCATTATCTGCTCGGTCTCGTCAGGGTCACCGTGGTCCGAAAACCGTCCCGGAACCGCTGGGTTAAGGTGGCACTCCAGGCCGTCGCAAAGCTGTCGCACACCGCACGCAGTCTACGCCGACCGGTTAACCTGAAAGCACGTGCTTGGGCTGTGGGAGGCAACCGGAGCACCCGTGCAGGCACACGGAGAACGCTGTCGCGCCACGCGCTGTGCATCACGCTCAAACCCCTGCCTGAACTGCCCAGGCGCCGCGCAACTGTGCCACCCAGGGACCGCTTGCTGTCTGATTTTAAAGCATTCAAGCACCGGTGCGTGCTGGCCAGACAACTCTTGTTTGGATGCTTTCATCGCAGCTTTTAAAACTGTCGCTCGCTAGAGCACAGCGGACGGCAAAGGACGCCAGTCCTGCGGACCATCTGTATTTGTGATCAGAAGCTCAAGTGCTTCTCGATGGCCAGAGACTGACACACACACACGAAACCGCTAAACCAGATATTATTCAAATTATGGAATCAAATTTTCTTTTCTGCCGCCGCTGCTGCCGCCGCCGCCCGTTTCCATTACTTACTCATACCATTATTGAGTGAAAAAGAGATGACCCCTTTGTCCTTTTTTTTTGATTAATAGCTGTCACCTTGCCCCCACATTTTTGTCAGTTTTGGTGCATTACAGTCAATACTGTCACCTTGACAAGAAAACTTTGTGATTTATCAGTCCCCAAGCCGTCATGATCCACCGCAAAGTGGCAGGCAGAGCGTACAGAGCACGAGCCTGTCTTTGGCCACAGTCCTTTGGAGAGAGCGCGGGGGGGCGCAGAAACGTGTAATAGACAAATGAGTCTTGTTAGAGCGGCAGAAGGAGCGAAGGAAGAAGAAAAAAATACTCGACTTATACTAATAACAAAAAGGCCGGGGCGGTCACCCTAGGAGGCACACTGTCACCACCGGGTCAGGAAATTAGCAAATGATGCCCCTGTTCCCTGATAAATGCTCAACGCGTCCTTCTCCGCAATCTTTTTTCCCCTTTATATATTGATGCATGTCATATGATCCCCGAGGAGGATGACAAAAGTTTCCCGAGCCTCCGTTCTCCCCGTGATGAATGGGGTTCGGTAAACGTACCGTTTCTGCGTGAGATATAGTTCATTTCAAGCAATTCTGGTAAATGGGCAGCGCTGATTGGGACAAATAGTCCACGGGCAAGACGGCACAAAATGGTGCTTCTTATTTCTCAGGGCTCAAATGGGGTGCAGAAGAGTGCGCTGTCTTTGTGCAACCGCTTAAATAGAAACCAGGGCCCGTGGTACAATGAGAGCCGAGTTCCAGAATAAAACAGCCGTGCAACTTTTTCAGAAGCTGGTATACAAGGGCTCTGTGATCTCCATCCCATTCGTGCCCAGAGCTCACAGTCGGGTACGGCTATTATTTACCGCACAGGCTGGGTCTGCGTGAATCTGGATCCGGGCTATTAGAGAGAAAAAAAAAGTATTGCTTTCTGCAAGTTTCCATGAGGTTGAGATCAAGTGAAGTAGATAAAATGCAGAAAAAGAGCAAGAAGAAAAGCCAGAAATCAATGTGAAGGGCTTGAAAGGCGTCTCCTGGAACTGCACGATCAGCTGCGGAGGACTCGGGCAGAACGGTATCGACACGAGGACAATGACGTCTGTCTCACGTTGACTCTTGCGTTCCCTGCCGGCAGTCTGCTGAGCGCCAGACCTGATCAATGGATGCTCGATAAATGCGCAGAGGACTGGACTCCATTACAGTGCGAGAAAATGTGCAAGAACGCTGGACCGATATTAACACGTGTAAATCGGATAAATAAACTGTAATAAACGGGATAAAAGCGTTTTTCTTACCAATGCCGCTACTTCAAAGTTTATCTTAAATACTTTCACTAATTTGGCTGGCACCTTTGTCCAAAAGTAACTTACAGTACCGTATACCGGTATACTGGTAAATCATTTACTCTTCTGTTTATACAGCTGGGTAATATTTACTGTATCAGTTCAGGGTAAGCACATCGCGGTGCCGTGTTGCATTTTCCCACCGAAGACATCTCGGCAGCTTCAGACCTGCGCTGCCGTTGTGCATTTTTTCTAGCGCGAAACGCACTTTAGCATGAAAATATTGAACACGATGCTAGGACCTTGCAGCTCCTGGGCTGTGTGTCTGGACGTAGGTTCCAATCTGGTGCTGTCCAGATGGAGCAGAAGGGGGTGAACTACCGCAGCGTACTGTTTATCTGGCCTTGTTCATCCCCTTCGACAAAGCCATTCGCTAAATGCAAAGCAAGAACAAAAGTGCAAAAACTTTAGGCCAGAGTTTGACTTGCGCACAAACGCGTTTCCCAGACAGAGCCGACCGGGTAATGATTACAAGCCTGCAAATTGTTTAAATCCTGCAATCCGGAAAGAGATCCGTAATCCACGATCGTCCTGGTTCTGCTTCTATTTACGATGCTATCATCCACCGGTGTCTGTGTTTGGTAACAAGTCCGAGTCTAGAGCAAACAGCATGCCGTCTCCTGGTAAATAGTGATAATTTCTTAAATTGGGGTGGGCTAGCAAAATGTTTGGGTGAGGGAGGTCAACATGAAACGCTCCAAATGAGCTCTGCCCAGAGCAAGCCGAGAAGCCATGCTTCAAGGGAAGTGAGCGTCCATTTCCTTCAGCGCGATTTGTTAAATTGGTGGCCATTACGACGAGCCAGGCAACAAACATGCCCGGTGCCGAAAGTACAAACTTTCTATTTCTAGTCCAAATTATCTCTTTTTTTTGCAAAATGGTTACCATTTTCAGAACAAGGTGCAAAGTGCTTTAACCTTAACCGCGTGATCGAGTTAAATCTTACCTGCAAAGTTAAGCCTTGGAATTTTTTTCTTTCCAACCACTCATTTTTAAACAACCGCTACCCTCTGAATAGGCCAGCGAAACAATAATTTGAGCGGTTGTTGTAGTCGCAGCTTTTTCCTCGTTTTATTCTGTACGGCCCACCACCACCACCACCACCACCACCAAAACCAGCTATCGCCGTTTTATTACCGGTTGCTGCCGTTTCAGATGTCACTTGTCTAATTATGAGCCGCCAGACGGGGGGGTGCGCGATGTACTTTTTTTCTGCTTAATGCTATTTGTTTGAGATTTTTTTCTGCTCTCTCGAGTTGCGACCTCCTTACAAGTGGGGTGAGGAGCGCTGGGAATAAGCGGAGCCGCAGAAGAAGACGCGGACGTGCCGGCGGTGGCTTCTCCTTTCAATTTGCAGTGCTAATCAACTGCATGTCCACAATCTTCCTGGGAAACTCTTTATATTTAAGCGGGTGGGGGGGGGGGGGATACAAAAGTATGAGTACGGTGGGGCGGGGGGGGGCGATTTTCACCCACCTCCATGGTAATCATCACAATCCGCTTAGCATGTGTGACTAATAGAGCCCATTTGCAGAGATCTGCCACTTGTGTCGGGTGCTGTATGTGCCATTAATGCCCTAAACTGCGTACGTTGGCCGTGCTTCACACACAACTCGACTACAGGCCTGTTTCATTATCCAGCAGACTGGACGCCCTTTGCTCCCTCCCTGTTGGGAAGGTTAAATGTTAGGGGGCAGCGTCTGACTGCAAGCTTGGTGGGATGGTGATGGGACACAGGCGCCCTGGAGAGATGGACCCCCCCCCCCCCATCCACCCCTTCAGTGGGTGGTAGGAGATGGGGGGTGATGAGGTCACATTTTCATGACCTGGGTTACAACGGATCCAAGCTCATTTTTCAAGGGAGGGAAAGCCGTCCTGAGCGACCCCCTCATTGTCCCCATCAGAAGCTTCGGGGTGAGATAGGCTGCCCTCTCCTTACCGACTGCAGCTAAAATCCCCCTTCCTTCTGTTTCCCAATATGCCTTGCTTCTGCTAGGCTAGCAACTCAAATCACATATTGTCCCACCATGTTTGCATTTACAAACATGTATAGGATAGAATTTTTACAGTCGCGTAGTATTTCCTGTGTGACGACTCTACAGCATTGCTTTCTGGGAAAATTTCCCTGCTAAGCGAGCAGCACTACGGCTCATGTGGGATTGCAGGACCTGACATGGGCTCCGTAACTTACAGTCCAGTTAGGGACACAGTTAAAGAACTTGCCACGTTCTCCCTGTCACCGTGCCCCACACACACACACACACACACACACACACACACATAGGGAGCAATAAGAGCTCCTGCTTGACCACAGAGTAGCAGGGAAGAGCAGAGGAGCTTACCGGTGTAGACGAAACGGCCTGGAGCCCCTTTGCAGAACTGCTTGGATTTGTACGACAGGGTGACTTCCACAACTCCAGGGATGTGTCTGGGCGGGGTTTGTACCCTGATAGCGTGGGGGGTTATCAGCTGGAGGAATCGCACAGGAAACGGTACACTTAGAGAGATGGAAAATGATATGAACAACGCCTCACAGTTGCACTTCATTACCAAAATGGGCCTCGCTTTCTGGCCGCCTTTAAAAAAAAAAAAAAAACCAAGCTCGACGTTCAACAGTTTTACCGAAATGTCAGTAAATGATCCAGGAAAAGCCAGAGGGCATCTCACGTGAAAAGTGTTACCGTATGTCTCCTTGCACCGGTTATATTACAGCGGTTTATTATTCAGCTGTTTGGAGATGTTTGTACTTCTTTTTCTACCCTTTAGGTTCAATCTACAATTGCCCATGCTTGCTTTGTCACTTTCATTTTATTTCTGTAAACAGCAGCGCGGGCTTAACATGCGACTTTTTGTCAGCATTATTACATCCGCACACAGACGGATTTTGGAAAGTAAAAACGCTGACACCTGTACCTCGCTCCACACGAGCATGGTTCCGAAGACCACTTGCAAGCCATCGAAGAAGTTGTCTCCGATGATGATGACCGTCGCCCCTCCCGTGGTCCATCCTTCGCTCGGGCTGATGGCCTTTATGCATGGGGTAGCTGCTTGTACGGGGACAAAGGAGACGGCTCGATTTAGGACCGCTGCTTTCTGTACGGCGTTTCTCTTCCCAAAGACACAGCATGCAAACTGTCGCAATGATACATGAACAAACCGTCCCGCCGGACATAAAAATACGGACATACACCCGTAGCTAAACCGAACCATGACATGCTTAACATAGAGAAGGCTGTACCAGCACAAGAGAAAAATGGTGGCAAAATGGTAAATTGCACGTCAGAGCAAATGTGTGGATGATAAATGATTAAAACCGAGGCATCTAGGAGTGTATAAAAAGTTTTTTTTTTTTTTTTTTTTTTTGGGCCAAAGGAGGGACACGTATTATATTTCAGTGTCTTCTAAGCAACGGCTGTCCCTCTGTGATGGCCTCTCTGCCCTTTGCCCTTAGGGAGGGACACGTGATACAGAAACGTCGCTTGGGCGTTACAAGGGGTCCGTGTTCCCGTCCTTCCCCGCATGTCAACACGAGTTGGTAAAGCGGCGTCTCGGGGGGCCCGTCGTTTGCATGAATTATTAGAGCGGGGGCCCGCCGCGCGACGGAGGGAGCGTTGCGGAGCCTGCAGCGGGGGCGCCGTGTGGCGACAAGGCCGGGGCCCGGGGCGGGGCGGCCCCGCCGCGAACCGCTTTTGCTCTCCGTGCTCGCTTTGATCAGGCCGCCTTTTTAACACACTGCCGACAGACCTTCTCCGCCGCCTTTGATGGGCTTTTGTGCGTTGACTTTCACGCAGAAGAGCGGCCCCGAAGAGCCCCGCTCTCTCGATAACAGCTAAATGTCTCCGCCACGGGTGGAGGTCTTCAAGGGAGCCCTTAATTCGGCCTCATCTCTTTCTCCTTTTCCCTAACTGCTTTCACCACGTTTATTGTTGCCGTTAATGGAGGAACGGTGGCGTGTTTCAGCCTTTAGGTCTCTGGGCGTCACCGCCGCTAAATAATTTAAGCCCAGCGTCCTGCCAAACCTCTTAGTATAATTGAGACGTACTATTAAACGCTTTGCTACTGCGATCATTCCTTACGCGCTAAAAATGTGCTATGTTTAGTCTCCTTTTTAATACGCATTTCATGAGTTACACTCTTAAAATCTCATCTGTAATCCCCTTAATACACTATAAATACCATGACAGCGCAAACTGATGAAAAGGTGGTTTAAAGGCCCCGTTCTTGTTGCGTTTCGGCAACTTTCGAAGCGAAGCGTACGGAGCGGGAACTCGATCGACCGCGGGCCGGCGGCCGCGGCGCCCTTCGCCGGGCCGTCGCGGGAAGCCAGGTCCCGCTAATCGCCATCAGCCATTGTCGTGCGGGACACTTCAGACAAGCGGCCTCCCATTGTTTGCTCTGATGTTGGGCTGGCGGAGGTTATATTTGCTCATTCCGCATGCGTCTCCCTGCACCTCGGTGGCGCAAAGCACACACGCTGGGAGCCTGCCCCCAACTGGCACTGTTGACTCCATGCTAATAAGTTCATACGAATTTTCATCTCCGTGCCTTGCGAGTGACATTTGCTTTTCTTAATTGCGAGCTGAGCGTTTCAAAAGGACCGGGGTCTCCGAAGGCAGAGGCTGGCCGCTCAGAGGGAGTGACCTTCATCGGCTCTGCCAATTACACCAAATAATACGGCAAAAAAATTACAGTAAACAAATTTACTTTGTAGGTGAGGCGGGAGAGGGAGAGAAAAAGGAGCACGGGACAAGGGAGCGGGTTGCACGCGGCGCCGGGGTGGGGCGGGGCGGCCTGGCAGCTGCGGCCCGGTACCCCCGCACGTTGCCCCGGAATCCGCGATGCCTTCCCCCGCAGGAGAAACGCAGCGATCCGGCGTGTCTGGGCCGTCGCCATCTCCCTTCTGCCTACATTTGCATACATTTCAATGCACATATAGAAGGGGAACATGTGTTCAATGGGAACCATGGTGAACCGAATTACACAGGCGGCGCTAGCCGGCTAATGATGTACGTGCGCGGCGCGCTCGAGCAGACGACAGAGATTTGGAGTGCGTGTGTGTGACTGTGTGTGAATGTGTGTGTGTGTGTGGGGGGCTGTCAGCAGATTGACTGGATGTCTGCAAAATATGGCTCCCACCACAGCGGGTCAGAATCAACTTTGTGTATAAATGCACACCGCATACTTTCTCTCCATATCTATCATGCTATACTATATATAGTCATATTTACTACAATACAATTTTTTAGTTGAAAATCATATATTCACGATAGCGGACGGCTAAATGGATGAATTGCTTGTTCATTCTGTACTCTTGTCCCTTAAAATAGGAATGCAGTTTTGGATCTATTGTTCCAAGTTGGTGCTTTAATTTTTCGTATTTTTTCAATTTCCCAGCGTTGCATACATGGATATTTACCATCTTGCGCTGTACCAGAAGTGCCAACAACAGGCAGCGGCTCTAATAAAAATGAGCAATAATTCATGCAGCGTACAGTGTGCCGAACATATGTGGGGCTTTCTTTTGACATTTCTCACGATTGTGCTTGGAAGGCAGCGTGGACTCATTGTGATGTTGCTCTCAAACAGATCCGTGGGGTCTGTCTGACAATCCTTTTGTGTTTTCGAGCGGTCCGTAGACGAGCCGATCCAGAGCTGCCCCGGCGTATTATTTACCGAACGCCTCCCGTAAGCAGAGCTCTCTCCTGTGCCCGGTGGCAGGGTTTGTCACCTTTCCCCACATCCACAATATTGAGACACTCAAACAGGTCTAATCTTGCCTTATGAAGACTTCTTTGTTCTGCCTGCTAAAATGTCTTGTAATTGTGCTCAGGAAGTCCAGATGGCAGGCTGATACTGCAGCTGATGGGATTATACCTTTTACCTCTCCCAGGGCCATCTGTTCCCTTTAACTCTCAGGGAGAAAAAAATACAGCCGGGATTCAGTCGTCTTTATTGCATAAACCTAACAGCATTACTGGCACTTGGCATGCAAATCGGGCCTTGAGCACAGCTCGGGCCGGTTCGCCGGGGAAGGGGGGGCTTCGACACAAAGCCGTCACGGGGGCCGTTTATGAAGTGAGGAACAATGACGCGCGTCTGTGTCTGAGGAAAGACCCGACTGCTTGGAATCGGCGCCGGTTACCGGAAAAGTTTCGGCTCGCTTCTTCCTCTGCGAACCGGACGACTTCGCGGCGTAGCTTTTGAAACGGCTCGGTGTGTAACTGCGTAGACGGAGTGCAGGGAGGGTGGTTTCGAAACACTCTGAGATTCTGCGCGTGGGCAAATATCGGACGATTGGCTAATGAGGTGCGAGCGGGGTACGAGCCCGTGCTTGGGCGCTCCATGTAAAGAACGTGTTGCTAATATGAAATATGCTGCTGCGGTGGATGAGGATGGGATTTCATTTTTATTACTGTATACTGTATGTGGCTCTGGGTTATAAAAAAAAAAAAAAAGCTTTTTGCAGCGCAATGACAAGACCTCGGTGGCTAAAAAGATATGCAAAAAGCGATACAGTAATAATACAGTGTGAGAAATGTTTTATTTTTTTTATTTTAGATTTTAGTAATGCTTATGCTTAAAGTAAACGGCGCGGTTTTCCCCAACCATCACAGCACTTGCATCTACATACGTATGTAACCTAGTTCGTAGTATTAGCCATTTGGTGAAAAAATATAAACGGGAGACGTGACTGGGGTATTTTTCTGAAATGGGCCTTGCAGACACTTTGAAGATATTGAGCTGGGTGGGGCCAGAGAGGAACCCATGTGGATGTTTTCCCCCCTCTCCCCTGGGGCCGAGAAGACTGGGGAAAAGGGCTTAACCTCTTTAATTGCTCTCCTCATTAAAGGCGGTTGCTAGGCTAAACACACCTACCGTGCCTCGAACGTGAGGCCGATAAACAATACGTCACGCGACATAAAGGCTCCGGCGCTATCGGCACTCTTTAATTATGATATTTCTGTCCTCCCGCAGCTTAGATATTAATAAAGAAAAGCAAATACGTTTTCTTTTTTGCCCGCGTTGGTGAAAATTATTAATCGTCTTTGTTTTTTGCCGTCTTCTTAGGCATTACACTTTCTTTGGTGGAGCTCTCATTAATGTTTCATAAGGATGGTAAAGCCCTGCGATTTTTCTGCATTGCCTGGTTCCGTGGTCGAGTTTCGCTCCGAGAACCCCTTTCTCGCGTTTGCTTATTTACTGACCAGACGCTCGGTCAGTCGCGGAAAGGGTTGGAAGGAAAACGCTTCTCGTAGAAAATCCCCCGCGCTCCATGTGTAACAGCAGGGCCTAGCAACAGGAAACCGGCCTCACGGCAAACTTTTTGCAGATTTTATGTTTCTTTTCAGGGTTTTCCCAGATGACGTTTTTGGGGTATTTCATGAGAAAGCAGCGAAAGGCAGACAAAATCTCGTACATAATACTAATATAAAATGTTGTGAATAATGGGTGCAAAAAGCAGGGTGGCATGACGGATTCCGCATCGCGCTTTAAATAAATGAAAGTAACACAGTGAATAAAATCAGGTGTGGACAGTGAGTTTTTGCAAAGTTAAGGCACATAAACACAGGTGAGCGCTGAAATGCAACAGTGAATGGTCAAAAAGCATGGCAAAATAAAAGAGATGCAAAATGTGCCTACCATTCTCCAGATAAGGAGCCGTACCTTCTGACGGGTCCAGGCGGCGGGCCCTTCTGCCATGCTTGGAGTTGTTGTGCACGAACATGTTGTCGGACACAGCCAGCACGTGGCCGTCCACATTAACGGTCGTGGACACGACGACCTGCAGCAAGGGTGAAGGTGGAGGAGACACGTCATTAAGCAATCCGTAGGCGGCAGACGGCGCCACCTAGGCTCACATTCAGCGTGGCGTGAACTTGCAGCGAAGCTTTGGCTTTTTCTTTGTATGTATTAGGGGAGGATGAAGTGGTTAATGCAACATAAAATATGACTATATTGTTATAGGGCTGAGGTGCAGGGGTTGGCGAGATGCTTGTGTGGTCTGCCATTCTGGAGAACGTCTCACAAATATCTTCATCTCCTCCCTCCGAGACAGTGGGTGGTGGCTACCTGCAGGGTTTTCTGGGAAAAAATCCCAACAGCTCATAGCTTCAATTTTCGAGACTGAAACTACGAGCTCATAAATCGGAGCGCCTCGGCTCAACTGAAGCAATACAGTAGAGGCCTCCAGCCAGCTGATAATTTTTAAACATAAAAACTGTTTGCTGAAGACGGTACTCATAGCTTTGTAAAACAATTTTAAAGAAGCAACACGCTCAAAAACGTGGAAGTGTCTTCTCGGAATTCCCGAAGTAAAACCTTGCTGGTGTGCACGGCGTGTTTTGTGTTGAGTAGAACAGCTAAATGCAGGGCTGCTCATTTCTGGCTCATTTTCTTGCTGTAGCCACATAATTAACCTTTGCTGAAATGAGAATTTCTTTGTGGCAGGAACAAGTGCGGATGAGTAAATACGGGCGTCTCTCTTTGAATCTCAGGTGGCCGATGCTTTGGCAACGGGGGATGCGGCCGTCGTTCAGCCGAGCTTCTTGTTCTTTTCATTATATTCCCGTTTCTGCCTTCGGATCAAGTACGGTCATCCCTCGAATTACGTGCTTAATTGGTTCCCGAAAAGGCCGCGTTGTGTTTGAAAACGTGCAAATCGAGACAGCTATTTCCATTATTTCTTATGGGGAAAATAATAATGCATTCCAGCCCAAAACAATTTTCCCAAACCTCGCTATAACATCGAAAAACGCATATTTAAGTGAGCAACAACACTTGTGTGCATGGCTACGGTAACAGTGAAATGGATTTGCCAGTATTTGAAACAAATAAAACACTGTTTTACTACAGCAGGTGTACATTCAGCTTTCTTGCAGAAATAAAACCCCAGAACGACATCCTTCCTGAATTCACCGGTGTAGAAGAGCACTGCAGACTACCGTATTCACCTGTTTAGCACAGCACTAAATAGATTCTACCACATCCACAAGTTAAACGTGGGATTTTTTTTTTTTTTTTTGTCAGATTTTTTGGGCCATATTGTGTTCTATCGAGAAGATCACCACTTAAATTAAGAAATGGTATTAAAATCAAAGCGCGTTCTACGGAAAACACATTGTGTGAGTGCACATAAATTGAGGGATGACACCCAACCACTGTATCATTTGCATAGTACAACGGAAGAAGTACAGTTTGCTGAAATATTTTAACAGCTTCAAACAATGCCTCGGGGTTTTGCCTCTAACTCTTGATGCTCTTCTGCTTCCATTAATACTCCAATCCGTTGGTTTATAGAATTAGATCCATTCTTGCTTTGGAGATTTTGAAGGAGGCTTTAACCAGGCCGCTCTTGGGTTTATTGCGATGGTGACTGACTTCAGTGGCTTACTGGAATTTGTTTTTCCTTTTTTTTTTTCCATTTTGTGTGAATGACCTCCATTTTTGGGTTCGGGTTCAGCTCTGGTAGACAGTGAGTATCAGGGATTGTGGACCATCCAGGTATTCGGCAGCTTTCTATGGCAATTCGCAAAGGGAGAGGAGGGTGAACAAGTGATGTGATCCGTCAACCTGGATCGTTTCTTTCGGAAAGCAAAAGCCAGCAACAAGCTCCTTTGAGGGCAGAAATGTCTCCGTGAAGGGTTTCTGTAGTAAGATGGTAAGATGCTGGAGAGCTTGTCGCATCAGCTGATACATCTCCCGCATGTGCTTGAAGAAGCAACCAGAGGCTCCGTCTTTCCCTGTCCGTCCGAGGCAACGTTACCTCCAGCCAGATCTTTGGAGCGGCTGGGACGTGTCCTTCTGGTTGGGACATCTCTTCTGTTGAATGCAGCGACAACTGGGACTTATACCGTTCCTGTCTCACAGGCGAGATGTGGAGAAATGGAACAATCTTCTCTCTCTAGGGTTGATGTTCTCCTCTCCACGTGTGGAGCAGTGTCCCCGGTGCCACCTGTAGCCCTGTTGTACAAAAAACGAGTGCAGCCCTGCACTGTCTTGAAGGAGTGAAGGTTCGTATACTGTATGTTTACCGATGTCCGTGTATCTGTAAATACAGGTGCATATACACCAAGGAGACTCGAGTGAGGCTACTAAATTTTTGGGAAGGTATACAATTCTTACATTACTTTCCAGTGTGACTGTGTATTTATAGGTGTGCGCTTGTTCATATCAGAGAGATGAAACTGTTTATTGGGGTAATAGCAATGCATTGTTCTCTCAGATTCTCAGTATCTACAACTGTGTCCAAGGCAAAAGTGTGGCAGTCCAAGAGGTATACAGCATCAGGTTATGCAGGGTACACCCTGGATGAGACACCAGTCCTTCACAAGGTTTCACACACATACATGTTTTTATCCGCACATTCACACACTTGAGGCAATGAAGAGTCACCATTTCAGCTGAAACACATCTGAGTGGGGAGGAGACTGTGGGATGAACCCAGAGCGTGTGGAAGAGGCCCACGTGAACATAAGAACATGCAAACTCCACAAAGACTGAACAGAGATCAGACAGATGCCCTATCACAGAGTCCAGGCTCTGAGGCACCGGCAGCACCGTGCTCCCATCACTTCAGTTTATTTTGGTGCACGATCCTTCCTAAAAGAGTGCTTAACACAGCGTCATGCACAGTGCGACAAGGATCAATAGTAGTTGCGGAAATGCTTTTCAGGTGAGAACAGTGATGTCCCCCACATCCCTGTTTCAGGACACGAACCTGCCACTCACACAGAAGGAGTTCTGGGTGCCAAAAATGACCTCACAGCTCTGCTGCTTGGCTTGGTGAGGAGACATGGACTTTAGCCTGTGTAAGTACAGCCGGCAAAGAAAGAAGGAACTTTCTCTGCCCTAACAGCTAAAAGGATCGAGCAATTTCCTCCTCTTAAAGACCGCAAAACCCACTATGCCTAAGTTGAGGAAACCGAGGTGTGGCAAACGGAGGGTAGAGCCTGCAGTATGATGGTGGGGCCGATAGCAGGGGGCCGTGTCACAAACCCTGTCCCGAGGTGGACGTGGCGCTGTGCAGCTGTGAGTTACCTGGAACCTGCGCATGTCCCGAGGATTCCCCGCATTCTTCAGACAGTTCTGATTGCACTTGAGGAAGAATTTTAAAAAGAATCTGGAAGAAAGCACAAAACGGCATCTGTGAGTAAAGAGAAACTTATATGCAAATAATTCACTGAATGGTACCATTTTCACGGGTGGGTCTTGTGAGGCACAGGTCATAAATTTCTACATAAATACAGTACATGATGTATGAAACTATAGTATAAAAACCCATATAGCTTTAAATTTATCCGTAAGGAAAAAGGCACAGTAAAATTTTTTAAAAATTGCAGTTTACGGTTTCTTAGATGGTGATCCATATTGAAAAGAGAGCACATTCACAAGGTTACAATTAAAGCAAATAAGCCAACATGTAGAAGACCGCTGTGTGAAGCTGCCCACCTACAAACAGCACAAACAAAAAAAAAACTAACGTTTCGTTTGTGCTGCGTTGTGTCCCAAAAATTTGAATTTGTGCCGTTTTTGTTTTTAAGATACAAGCAACCGTTTTCTTTGTTTTTTTTTTTTTTTTTTTTTTCGAACTGTGACATCACTCAGCACAATGGCATAAGCAGATGAAACAAAGGGTCATTCGCCGGTGCTGCGTTTGCGCTGCAAAAAGCATCGTCCTGTTGCTTCCCGCTTCCGAGACATCAATGATTGTTTACGTCTCGCGTGACGTCATTCAGCCCCCCATGACAGCATAGATACGTGAAACTGGGGTCGTTCTTTATTGCTACATTTGTGCCGGTTTCTGCTGCAAAAGGCACCTGTGCGGGATATTATGATTCATGACATCACGCAACTCGTGAAGCTGCAGAGCACATATGGACGAAAAGGATAATATTAACAAAGCCAAATAAATAACTAGGGCTTAAATGCAGCTCTTAATTCAACGTAAGATATAACAGTTAACGTTCTTTTGATTCGATTCCCCAAATGCGTCACACCTGCACGGTTCTGTTACGCTCGTGCGTGCCGAGTGAATAATTTTCAGCGACCCGAAGACGCCGAGCAAGTATCCGATGTATTGATAAGACATAATTTTTGTAAAAATGCAGTAATATACGACCGAACGGGACGCAGACCTTAGCGTCAAACTCCACGCCTTTACTTAATGCAGAGTTCACCCTGCCTTTTAGCACCCATCTGGCTCTGGCGCACGGGAAGTCACTTGTTATTCTGCACATATCTCTTTCCCTCTAACAACTACTGTGCAATTAAAGCTAACATGTTGGACCGCGAGGTAAATTAGGCACACCTGCGACCAGGGCTCATTTGAGGAGCATCGGGAAGAGGACCTAACAAGGTGAGCGCACACTGCAAAGTTATAGTCCTGTCAGACAATTAGGCCTCCACTTCAGGGACATCGGCGCCGGGCAATTATGCCGCAAATTACAACCCAGCTAATCTTCTGAACAAATGTCATGTCTGAGAGATCTGGGGGAGGGCACTCGCAAGACGGGCTCGCCTGCTCTTAAGCCGTACGCGCGCCCGTTCGGTCGGGCGCGGATCGATGCCGCGTGCATGCACTTCTGTCCGGGGCGTCTTTATTAACGAACACGCCTGAAAATTGGCGCCGGGCGTCCAGGAAAGAAACGCAAGGGGATGGGGCAGCTTAACTCCAAAGGAAATTGCTTTTTCTCATTTCGAATTTTGTCACCGCCAACAGCGCCCGAGACCCCTGGTTTGGAGCGGTTGACTGGACTAACCCATCCCAATTAAAAAGTGCTGAAATTAATACGTGGGAATAAATCGCTGACTGTATGAAATCTGTCGTTTTTGTTTCGAGTGGGCCACTGCTTTTGGGTAAAATGTGCAAACTGTGCAGCCAAGTGCCTTTGCTTGTCACCTTGTTACATATCCGTGTCAGGCAAATAATAACTGTTCCTTACTCGCGTATTCTACACATGCTTAGTTTGCCGGCCAGGCACATTCATTTAAAACAGAAAAAATGTTTCGCATTTTAACTGCGCCACACGTGACAAACATCTTCTTTTGGCAGCTATGAGTTCTTGACACGTAAGTGTGGCCTCCAAAGCGACCTTGGCGTCCAGGCTCTCCTCGGTCAGAAGGTAAAGTAACCGAACCTCAGACACCTTTACCAGCCTTTTGTACCACGATCCTGAGGACTGCCATGTGCCACCTTCTCCACTCCCATCACCAGCAGCCAAGGGGCTGGGGACAGTCATTAACGTTTCCCTCGCGAGTCAAAAGTCCTCCACTCCCATACATTAAAAGTTATTTCTGCGTGGCCACGTGTGGCCGACTTGCCGCTGGATGGTTGCGAGTGCAATAAAGAATCCCGACTTGTCGTAAGTGCATTACGCTTAATTGTGTACAGTATGTTTTCGGTCGCGTCTGTTGGCCCATTATCAAAATGACCATTATGTTCAACTAATTCCCTAACCCTGTCCTTATTTCCCCAAAGAGTCGTAATCCTTCACAGTAGGTATCGGAGTAAATCAAGCTTGAAATACAGCCGTTATTTGCCCGCTCCTCCTCCCCGGCGGAGCCGACTGCTCTCTCTCGTGACGAACGGCTCGTCCGCTACAAAGGGCCACGGCCACGCGAGGAGCTCACAGGCGGAACTCAGTTTCTTTACTGCGCCCCGTTGGGTCACTCGCTGCCAGATCTGAACTACTAAGTTGTTATTACATGTAAATGCATACGTTTTAATGATTATTTATTTATTTATTTTATTTAACCAAATTTTAGCAAAAGACCGCATGCCTTATATTCCGGTCTCCTGAGCAAAAGCTGGAAAAACACAAGAAAAAGCGGACCAGGTTTTGCTATGAACATTTTCCATACACAACCGCCGAGTTAAACCAGCTAAATGCTATGTCTGTTTTCAGATTTTTCCTTTCCCCCCATGAAAATTTCAGCACATCCAACAAATGCAAGGAAAAGGCACAAAATAAGGACCTCCTCCTGTTTTCGCTCTGTCCGCTTGCCTTGTGCGTTTCTTTCTTTCTGTTTGCCTTTATGAAGGTGCTTAACTGGAGCAGGTCTACTATCTGGTTAAAAATAATTTGGGCTGCAGCTGTAGGCCTCCGCTGTAATATCCAGTACATTACAAACTGTTTAAATTCCAGTCGAGTATCGCGTAAATTGGTCCTTTGTGAGCCGGGGAAGCAATTATTACCTAACAGCTCTTGTAGTGAATGGCTACAGAACTTTGTGCTGTTGTTCAGGACAATCGGGAACAAAGGAGGCTGTTTAATTGTAATTTAATGGAATATCAAGGAGTCTGTTGCATTAGATTCTGGCAATAGAGAGCAAAGGGAGGAAAAAGCGGCGGCAATTACGTGTGATTAAAGCTATCCTTCTCAATAATCGGCCTTCCTGACAGCCGCTGAGCCCTCGTGGCTTCCGGGACAGCGAAAGGTGTCGGCCGATATTAAGGCCAATAAAGGGGATATTAGCATAGGTAATTATGGGTCGGCGGAAAAGGGGGGCCCGGCACCTTGCGGCGTAGGGAACGATCGTGCGAGGCAGTTATCAATTACGCCAGGAACGCGAGTTTGATTCGTCGGGGAAAGAGGCGTGACGACGCGTCCCATTTGCCCCGGCGGGGTCAACCTGATATGCACTGTGGTCAGCCTTCCCGGCTTCTACCTGCGACCGGAACCCGCGAGTCGACAAATCGCCGACGGAGTTACGGCGCCAGGCCGAGGCCGGACGGTTAACGCGGGTCGTCCTCGGCTAGCGCGCCGGCTCCGGTGCCCCCCCCCCCACCTTCTTCACCTAACCAAAGCCCCCGCTAATCGCGTAATAATGATTTGTCTCCCTCCGGTCAAAGGAGAAATAGATTGTCTCTTTAGAAAAGCGGCAGGCCTGACATTTACACTGCCTGTCTTCACAAGGCTCGTAATTGAGGAGGAAACGGGAACTTTGTGTAATCCGAGGTTTGCCGTCCCCACGTCCTCGTCCTCGTCGCTCTGATCTTATGCTAATAATAAAAGACTCTCCGAGCACTTCGCTCATCTCCCTCTCCAATTATGAAACAGGAGAGGAATTAAAACAAACAGATGAAGCGGGGACCAGCGAGCCGCTCTCGATGCCCATCAGAACCGCCGTGTCTCTCATCTTTCTGCTGCGGGCCCGCTTCTTTATCCAGATTAGCTAATGAGGAAGCACAGGGCAAATAGCTGCGGAGCTCCTGCGTTATTTCAAAGCTAGGACAACGGAGGGGAGTTACGGGGTATTACGTTCTCGCGAATCACGTGAATTTGCGAATGGGCCGTGGAACACCGTGGGACTGACGGGGCGTTTTTCTTCAAGCACAAAAAAAAGGTCCAGAAAACGCACGAGAACGCAAAACACGAGCGCCGGGCAGCATCTGCGACCACACCGGTCCGAAGTCCACGGAGCGACGGCCTCCCCTCTTCTCGCAGCGCATTTAAATCGTGCGACCGCACCCGACCCCTATCAGTCCGACGTGGCGGTTGCCCCTTTATCTGCGATGATTTGAGACGGAGGTTAAGAAATTTTTTTTTTTTTCTTGTTTCATAACAAACATGTGGACACGAGTACACATGGCGTGGCAGATGGGCGAAACATCCCGCCCAGGGGGGTGGGTAGTGGTTGTGCCCTTTCCCTCGCGGCTAACGCCAGTTACCGCACGGCTTCTGAAAGCAGCGGCCACAGCTGTGCGGCGCGCAAGGCCGCCCGGCCGCCCGGCCGCCCGGCCCTGGGAGTATTGATTACCCAGCAACTCTAGCCGATCGGACCCGGCTGCCCGGGACACAATGCGCTCCCCTCAGAAAACCTGTAACAAGCGCTTCCCATACAAGGCTACATTCTGCTGACACCAGATCCCTACACGGATGCAGTCCACAGGTCAATATGTATCACATTTCCAAGAGGCTCTCCCCTTTCCTACGGGCCCTCCCATTAGCCAACCCTCCCGGTCCACATTGTTCAGGGCCACAACAGGTCGGGGTGAAAACGGAGAAATAAACTGCTCCGTCGCTCCGATGTATTCCTCGGTTATGGCGTGAAAAACGTCTCTGACGTCGGCCTTATTAAATTCTTGTACGTTTTGAATTATAGGCAACTTGTGTGGCTGACATCGTGGCTTAGGGTGGGATGAGGTGTGTGTGGGGTGGGGTGGGGGCGGCGTGGAGGAGGTTGACACAGGGCACTGGATTTTACAGCAGGAACCAGATGGTCCTTTGTGAGCACGCTGTTTCCCCAGCCCCCCTCTTTCGCACCACAAACAGGAACGTGTCCGAGGACAGCCGTCCAAGCTCTCGTCACTCCCATCGCTCCCCAGCGTCTCCGTCGACCTCTTTGCTCGTAAACTTGCGTGAGGACTTGGAAAGAAAAACACGCATCCAGCCGGACCGCGCTCCTGGCACTGCATGCCTGCTCTGCGCTACCAAACCCCACAACACCTTATAGCTGCGCTGCAGAGCACAAGTGGCTGCGCGAATTAACCCTTCCCTGTCTGGAGCAGCCCCGAGCCCCTTTAATGCGTCCACAGAACTTCAGCGATCCATTATTCCATTATCCCCCCCCCCCCCCCCCATCGCATTACCTCCCACAAATACACATTTCGTTCCAGTTTTCATCGCTTGCTCTCGAGGGTAATGTCTTAAAAGGGGGAAGTCAATAACCGTCATACTGCTCAAAGTAATATTGCTTATGCCTGTTTTGTTCCAGCTTATGTACAAATGAAATCAAGGTGTTTGAAGAAGATAAATATGTTCATTAATAATGCTGCGTTGACATGGAAAAATCCTACATGAATCGGCGCAAAGTACCACGCGGAAATGAGCTGTAGTGAGTGCCGCACGGTTGGACCGTAAGGTTTTTGTGCAGGTACGCACGTAATTTTTTACCGTTTTCGTTCCAGTTTATGATGAGAGCGAAGTAAATAGCAGGTGCGGCCCGAGAAGCGGCGGTACTACGGCACGGTAATTTATTTACAGCAGCGGGGATCGTGTTACAAGTGTTTTCTGTCCCTCTGTTCTTCAGGCTCATCCTAATGGGCAACATGGCGTCGACATTATTTCCCCAGCAGATCGCCTCCCCGTCAGTCAGACCACGTCTTCTCGTCGGCTGAGGCCTTGTTGAGTAGCTCCTCGGGTCCCTCCGGACGGCGGCCTCTCCGATGACCGAGCTCCTTATTTACGGAAAAGGAAAACGACGGCCACGCTTGCCGCGTGCGAAACGCTAACCTTTATTCGCGGGTCGCCGGAGAAGTACGATGTTGACGTATAAACGCGCCGTTCCAAACTAGTCGGGCCCGAATGTTTCCGTCCGTCAACTTTCATTATACTTTGTGCAGTTCTGTTAACCGTAAAAAAGCCATTTCACGTGATGGAACGTGCACTCGGAAACACCAATTCAACACTCAAACAAGCAGGGCTCTTCTTGGCTTTAATAAGAACTTATGAGAACGTTATTAATTATTAAGGCAGGCTGAGTTCTGTGTGGCAATTATTAGTATTAATGCAGCCTAAAGAGGAGAGATGTGTTTGCCAGGTATTAACACCATTATTGCTGCCAGTCAAGAAACATGAAATTACTCATCACTTGCATCACGCAAACACGCAAGAGCCGTCGAAAATTATTCCGGGCCCTTTGAAAGACACGCAACGCAGTAAAACACGTACTTTAATTTCCACGCCAGTTACCGCTTTGACACACAAGTAGAAATCTTTACCAACTGGCGGAAAGGGGTCAAACTGATATGCACTGTGGTCAATTTATGCGGTTTTATTATTTATCTGTTTAGCTGACACTTTTCATCAAAGCTGCTTTTTTTACCCATCTGTCCGTCTGTTTAATTTTTCCTTTGCGAAAAGTGCCGTCTCAATGGCATGACAGCAGGAGGTTCGATTTGAGCCTGGGTTTTTATAGCCATTACTCCACCTGCCTGCTTGCCCAAGGAATACTTTTTTCCATGTTTTGGAGTGGAGCAGGGAGGAAGCGCCTGAGAGAGACACGCGTCAGCGCGGCAAATCCATGAGTCCCGGCGCTCGGGACATGGCGTGCAGGAACGATGGGCCGCTGGCAGCCAAACTGCCCAAAGTTTCAAACTGCCGTTTCAGCTCAGATGTAGGCCTGCTGGGGAATTATTGCTGTGGTGTGTGTATGTGTGTGTGTGTGTGTGTGTGTGTGTGTGTGTAAGCATGCTGTTGTTGTTTTTCCACTACTCGCCTTGTTTTACTCCCGCGTAGGACATGTAAATCGAGGCTAAGCTCGAGCAGCGGTCCTTCATCGGCTCCCCCATCTTTTTGGGGGTCTCTAATGCAGCTCTGAGGGGAGCCACCACTGTGAGTTAAGATGCAGCCTCTTAGAGCGGCTCGGACCCCAGAAACGGACAGGAAACTCCAAAACGAAAGACGTCACATTTCGAAAAGAGGGCTGACAAAAAAACGCGCCGGTGCCATTTTTTCCCCTTTTTTTGGTGAAGCTACGATAATGCTGTTGGCAGCAAAGCGCCTCGTTCCTGATTCATCTGAGGCCGTGCGGCCAAGCTTTGTCAGTCTGTGTGAGGTATAAATAATTCAGGGTGAGAGATGGCAATTACAGGGCCCTGCACAACCAAAATGAATATTTTATGAGGACTAAAACTGCTGTGGAATGAATCATACACACAGAGTCACACACACGTACATGGCGTCGTCTGTTCCTCGTCCACCTTCGTGCTTCGGACAAATCGTAATAAGCAAATACGCCATAAGCAAACACCGTCGCTGTTTGTGGCGAGCTGTACCTGCGGTACCCGGAAGAACGGTCGTGGGGCATAGCGGCCGGGGCCGGATGATTATTTTGTTCGGGTTTTTGCTGTTAAGTTTTTTTCCGGCATTCACTTCGCACCGCTTGCGCACTGCATCCACTTAAGCGTTCGTACTTACTCTTAACATTTTGAATGTATTCAGTTCTTCTTACTGGAAAGTAAAATGTGTGTCCGGTAAATTCCCCGGGCCTCCGCCGGCACGTCAGCCATTTATTTATTTTTTTCCGTTTACGCCACTGGAATCGAAACAAATGTTAAAGCAGAAAAAGCGTAAACTAGAACAAAGCCGAAACAAAGCTGTGGGATTAATCTTCAACTTCGGGCACGCACGTTTACGAGGGAAACGGCCATGAAATTGTTAAAATAGAATAAATGCTGTGTCACTCGGGCTGAGTGCTGTATGCTTAGCCAATATTAATGTTCATCTCTGAGCTGTACAAAGATCATCTTCTTAAAATTGCTTACTTTTGCTCTCGTAATACAGTGCTGGTTTTGTGGCCCAAACGCAGCAGAACCTTAATGGAAGGATTATAGCGAAAGGCTGCCTGACGCATTCCCAGATAAAGGTTTTGTCTGTAAGGTTTCCTGCAAAAAAGGAAAAAAGAAAAAGAAGCCCCCGCTTTATAATTCTGAAACAAATAATAACATTGTTCTAAAAGCTAATGAAGTAAAGCAGCCTGGCTGAATAGGCATTGTGAGTGGCCAGCTAGTGATACCTTAGCTTTTGTCCAGGAGAAGCAGGTCAGGCCCATGACATCATCGCCACACAAGTGACTCTCTGTGCACAACTTAGAGGGAGGATTTCCACCTCGGTGGGAAAATGCGTCTGGCGAAGGAGGACAGTTTCGTCCCACATTCAGCTCTTGGTGCTATTGTTCATCGTACGACAAATATAAATCAAAAGGCACCGAGCGCCTAAACATATCCAAAAATCTTGGTTTGCAAGGATGGGGTGGTGTGGATTACTGTGAATTAATTCTAATGCTGCTAAGTGCACAGTCTTAAGTCGAGTGTGAAATAATTTACCGTGGTGTTTGATATGGAAAACGTTGAGACGGTGCCGCGAAGGAAAGAAGGGTGGCGGGAGTCATCCTGGGGAGCGGCCCTATCGTGGTACAGAAGCGGCGCCTTTCGGGAAAACACAGATCGCTTGACACACGCCGGGGAAGTGACAGCGAGCGAAATGCAACGTGAAAAGGCTTTCTGAAGGAGCTGAGCGTACGATCCTTGTTGTGAGAGCAACTGACACCAGCGGTTTAGGTCGTCTTGGCGGAACACAAGTTTCAAAGAGGCCGATCAACAAATAATGAGGATTCGCACTGACTAGACATGTAAGCAAGCTTAAAGGGGCGGGGGGGCTACAGCATCTTCCTCCATGGAGAAAACCCCGGGTTGTCAGCTCAGCTTTTTGTCAGGGGGACTGATGCATAAACAGACAGGACCGCCCTTGTTCCCTGCGTCTTACACCGCACAAGCATGCCGGCGAGAGCGCGGTGTGTAGGGCGGGCTGTGACGTGGAATGGGCCCTGTCGGTCCTGGGCGATGCAGTGAGGTTTGTTAAAATATTTCAGATACTTTTTCAGCAGATGACAGACCATAGGGTATTGTTTTAAAAAAAAAAAAAAAAAAAAAAAAAAAAAACATAAATAAATAAATAACTGTTTTTTGTTTTTTTTGTTTGTTTTTTTTTAAAAATGCCACTAGAGGGCTTATTTTGCATACCAGCATCAACAATTGCACAGGATGGAGGTGAACAAAATGTGAAATACTCGGACAGCGTGTGCACGGCTGTGGCTGCGCATTTATTTATTTATTTTTTGCATTTTCAGTCCCGTGAAGCCTAGGCGAAAGGCTCAGCTAAGTCATGGGTGCTCACTTTGCTGTTTAGAATTTCATTTGCACACTTTAAGACTCAAGGTTTCAAACCAATTTTCCACCATAATCACAAAGGAAGCTGTTTTCAATCTGTTAACTGGCCTCTAAGGAAATATGAGCAAAATCTGGTTACCTATATACAATGCTTTATTACAACAATGAAGAATCGCGCTTCTCCCGCGAGAGAAAAGACCCATTAATTGTTCATATAACAGAGGAAGCAGCATAGGTTGTGCTTTAATACACAAGCATTTATCGTGAAACACCAAGAAACAGCTGCAGGATAGTTTGCCACCCTGTCGTGAGACATCCGCTCAAATTACGATAATGAAAATTTCTCCACGTATAAAATTCTTAATGAATAGGCTGGTGTGACATAAATTAAGAAGGCTGCACAAATTAAAACGTAACCTTTGGCAAAGCGAACGCACGGTTTGCAGCTACGGCACCGGCTATCGGCTTGAAAGACCGCAAGGATGGGAAGAACATATTGTTTACCTACGCTTAAGTGGGGCTTGCACAACAGCTACGAGAAAAAATGTGCAGAAATTATTTTAGAGTCATAACAGCACACGTTGACGCATTAAGACAAAAGTATGTGTGAGACAGTGGTGTGGGCTCTAAGTTGGGACTAAAATGTGCTCCCATCCCAGCTGTGCTGAGAGCTCTCCTGTAACGTTTCTTAACAATAGAAGAATGGCCGTGCATGGAAAGCATGCCCACCTGGGGCGGCATCGCCGCATCTGAACTGTTCAGATGCGGGTTCAAATCCAGCTCAGCTTGTATGAAGTATGAATGTTTTTCCCGTATCTGTGTAGGTTTCCTCTGGGTGCTCCGGTTTCCTCCCACAGTCCAAAGACTCGTGCTTCAGGGTAATTCATTATAATAAACTGCCCATAATGTGCAGCTCGGTGTGTGAGGCTCCCTAGAGTATCTTATTATAGACTGGCATCCACCTAGGGTGCAGTGTCCTGCTCTAACAGCCAGTGAATCCAGGATAGGCTCCTCACCACCACGGCCCTGTCCAGGATACACTGGTTACGGATGGACGGATGGATGGATGGATGGATGGATGACCGTCAGCTCAGCTTTGCTTATAATTTGCTTTGTACTATATTACGCCAACCCCGGGAATCTTGGGCACTATGTTTTTTAGTTTGAGCAGAGTAAAAATGTTGCTGCCAATAAGGATTTATGACCATACAGTTTTTCATTATTGTTTCTAAACCTCTGTTTACTACTGTAAGCCACAGTTTGAATAATTATACAATTTTACATAATGTGCAACTTGCTGCCTGTTGTCCTGCGTTTTCCCACCCCTGCCATGTTAGTCTTCCTTCCAGTAAGATATTTATACATCAGTGCTTCTTGCGAGAAGCAGCGATAAGATGACTTTCAAGAATGCTTAAGTTCCCACTGTTATATAAACACCCGCTGTCAGAAATTTGCTTAGACGGATGTGAAGGATGTCCACCGCGTTTTTCTCGGTGAAAATGTAACTTTTTTATGATATAAGGACGGACCATTTTATTTTTCCAATGCAAAAAAAAAAAAAGCAAAAAAGTATCAAATAAAAAAAAATTTGATACTTTAAAAAAAAAACATGCCTAAATATTTCAGAAGCGTCCGGCCTTTTGAACCGTACGTGTGTTACGTCTGCGCAGGGATTAACAGGCTGCCTTTTTACTACGAACGCTTGTCCACAGTTAATGAGAAAAACTGTTGCCCGACTGTGATTCTGAACCGTAAGCAAGCACTTGACCGTAACGTCACCATAACGCGAACCCGGCAAGATCAGCTACCGGCGAGGGTCCATTTATCGCGTAACTGCCGCTCCGTCGTGAGCTACTCTGTCTATTTGCCGTGTTACGAAAAGCCCGCACGTCGCCGAAATAAGTCATGCGCTCGCACAACGGATCAGACTTTTCATAATTTTTTCATAACGAAAACCGTGGGCGGTTGTAGTACCTGCGCCGGCTGCGTCACGTCTAGTCGCATCTAGCGCGCGCAGGTAACGCGTTAGAATGTGCGCGCCGGAGGGCCCCTGTGGCCGTCTCCGGCGCGGCATCAATCCCGGATTAAATTTCCGCGTGGCCCTCTCCTGCCGCTTCCCCGTGACAATAATCGATTCGCTCTAGAAACGGCCCCGTGTCTGGGAAGCGGCAGCGGCGTTCATTCATCAGCGCGGGCCCATAAGTGAGCGTTTATACAAGGAATGCAGATGTTTAGGGTTTGGGGTAATCAATAAGATGTGAATAAAGATTGGCATTCGCTATACTGCACTTGACAGGCTCCAGCCTAATGTTTGTCAAGCGAATTAAACGCACCCAGACTTCTCACCTGCTCCTACAACGGCGCCACATATGGCCGCGAAGTCAAAAATACGAAAATGTGCATATTTTACCATACATAATGTACAAGTCCCTCCATTTAATATGCAAATTTTGTAAAATATTACTGAATACCTTCTGTTCTGAATGAATAAATTTGAATGGCAATTAGAATAATCTTGTATAATTAATGAAAACTGTCAATTTTTGTTCATAAGTAATTTGATTAACATGTTGATAAGACGCTTATCAAGTTCAGTAAACTGTTAGATTAGGAAGATGAAAAAAATCGGAGGAAAATTTTTACCGGCTCTGACAATTTCCCCTGGCGTGGTAAACAAAGGCTCTTGCTGGCGAGCTTTCTGACGCGGCGGGGGGGGGGGGCTCCTGAGTTAATCTGCAAATCACAGCGTACAGATGACACCGAGACCCGTCCTCGCGCTCCTGCGCTGCCCTCGTACCTGCGGGCCCGACCCTGCCCGGCCGACGCGCAGCTTAAGGGTCCGGTTCGCGGATCGGTCCGACCGCAGCTGTCTGCCAGGGGTCGACGGCAAGTCGAGCCCCTTCCGCCGCAGACGGGGGGAAAAAAAATGAATAAATAAAACGTTGCGGACGCGTCCGGCGTGACCCTCGCGCGGTGTCGCTCCTTCGCGTGTTCAGCACAGATGAAGACAAGAAAAAAGGGAGCGCGGGGGGGGGGAAAGCTTTTGTCTGATGTAAAACAAATGAGCGTAACTGTGCCTGTGTTGTGGAGTCCCGCCATCTGTAGGTCTTCGCAGGGCGGAAGCCTGTGCGCTTTCCCCCTTCTGTGCCTTCGCCCATTCATTAGCTTCACTTCCGCCCCCATCCTTCATCATTTTCCGAAAAATACGTATTCCGGGCTTTCGGCTTAGTCTGAGGAACAAGGGGGATCTGTCACGCCGGTCGCTTGGACACGGTTATCTCCTGCAACGGGAACTTAGGATGTTTAATTCATAAAGCCTGTCACCCATGTAAAACTCCCTGATTCCATAATGAATAACTCTTCATCATTAAATTAATTTAATAATGTCTTTCACAATCAATAAGCGAAGGAGGCCAGGGAAGCGGAGCATAAATTAGCCAGCGGTTAGGCCCGGGCTTGTCAAGCAGCTCCTGTCAGAGCGCAGGGCACCGGGGACGAGAGGCAGGGGCTCGTGCCAATCACGACCGCGGCCTGCGGGTGGGCACCGGTTCTGGGCCCGCGCCTGGCGTCTCTTATCCATCAACTGGTTTGTTTGCCTTCCGCCGTGGCGCACGGCGGCAGCCCATGCCCGGCAACGCGCTCGCTTGCCAACATATCGACCCCATGTTTGGCCCCTTCTCCAGACGGACGCTCCATCTCTTCAAAAAAGCCGTCCTTCCCCGGCGCGAGCGCTAATAGCGCAAATAAATTACGTAACTGCCCTCGGCCATCAAAGCTTGTTTTTCATATGTTGCATTAAGATTTTATCATTTTTCCAAGTCCGCATGGAGGAAAGTGTTGTAATGTATGTATCGCATCCTCTGCCTTTCAGCATCAATGTCTCCAGCCCAGTTTAGCTTACCACAGATAAAAGGTGTCATGTTTCCAAGTTCTCTGAATAATGCACATTAGTTCTAATTACCGCGCTCCGTGCTTTTCGGCGGCCGCTCTTCAGATCCGCCATCGTCGTGACTTCCGCGTGCCCAAATCGGGGGGGTGGCTCAAGAGGGCGAAAGAGGGGGTACAGAGGTCAGCAGGCGCTCGGTGGCTCGCACAAGCCCCCGAAAGGCCTGTTTGCTCAGAGGCCATCGCTTCAAGGAGCAAAGGGCGGCATTTTTAAAAGAGCCCGCGCATTTCACAAAACGCCGCGTGGATCCCGGAAATCTTTGGCAAAACGCACATCCGTGGCGCCGATTCGTGCGACCGAGAATGCGCGTTTACGTTTACTTTTCAAGGTGACCGTAAGAGCCGGAAGAAAATACAAAATTGTTATCGATTCTTTCAGCTGACTCACCAAGGGGGCTTACACCGTTGTTATTATTATTATTATTTTTTTTTTTATTATTAGCAGTAGTAGTAGTTTATATAGTCAACAGATAAATTTTTACGAGAACAATTTTATGGAAGGTAAAGCAATACCTGGGTGCGGTCAGAAACGGAGCTTAACAAAGCAGAGGCGATTAATACAGAATACCGCATATTCTTGGAAACCGTGCACGTGCGCACAATACAAAATAAAAAAAAGCAGCCACGCAAAACAGCATTCCGTGGCAAACGAATATAAAATTTTCAAAAGTTTGCATTTTTTCAAATTTTTATTCTCAATGTGGTCGACGGGGCCGCGGCACAGGCGAGGGTCGGCGCCCGGGTCCCCGCCGACCGCTGCCTAGGCCGAGTCGCGCGGTCGCCGAATTTATTTCGGCCGACTTCGGAGCCTGTCGATATCAGGAGAGGTAATTAAGCGATCTGAAAGAATGCGTAATGCGGGGCTACGTAATGGCATCATTTGGAGTCGAGTCGCAGATGCGGCGCAGGGAGCCATACTGTCATTAGCAAAGGAACGCCGGACAGGTTTCGTGCTAATTGGCGAATTATGCCGAAAATAGCATCGAGCTAATTAGCAGTTATTACGGCGCTTTTGAAAGTACGGCTTTAATTTGCAAAGTCCTGACGCGTGCGATTTCAAACTTGTCCGGGGAGCAAGAAGGAGAAAAGCACGGACGCGCCGGAAGACGATGCGGAGGGAGGGGAAGCGAGAGGGCGGCGCGTCGTACGCGGGCCCGTTCGTTCGGCCGGAGACCCGCGCGGCTCGCTGGTCTTCCGTCAACGAACGGCTCGCTGCGACGACGCGCCGCTCGCTGAAGCGCGAACCACGAAGCTCGGCCGGTACCGGGACGACTCGCTTATTCTACTTGAATGCACATTAAAAGGCCGAGTAAATGAAGCCCGGCGACAATACCTAACCCGACAGCTCCGCTTGCGTCCGCGCCTCCGGGCGACGGGCGGCCTGGCTCGGAAGTCGAACTCCACGCTAAGGGCGTAAAGTCCTGAGGGGCTATGATGCGGGAGTCGCGGCCGCTGACAGGTCCTCGTAGGGGGATTCGCCTAAAACCGAAAAATAGGTTATGCATTTTTATTTTTTTTAGAGGGAGCTGGTATTCGGCGCGGTGAAGGGTTTTATTCTTGGGGGGTTGATTTGTGGATTTTCGTCGGGGGGGTGGACTTTGAGGGAGTTGTCAGAGAGAACAGAAGTGTGCCTCGCCTCGGGCGATTCATTGCTCAGCCTATTAGCTGCGGTGACCTTGCCTGTGCCTTTGTCTTTGTGCTCTCCACCGCTGCTTCCTTCAAGCATTCCCTTTGTTGCTTCAGAAATGGGGGAAAGCGCCCATACCGTGGCTGGCTCCCCGCCGCCCGGCTCCGGGAGACGGGGTGACACACCTGCCTGTGGTCGCCCCTCGCCCCGTGTGATCCTGGCAGGAGGAGCTGCGGCCATTAGGTGTGTTTGGTGGGGGCGGCGGCGGCAGGAAAGCCGCTCTATATGGACCGCCCTTCGCGGGTGCCGTATTAAAAGCTTTTGACATCGCTTTACAGCAAGCCCATCAATCCGGACTTGATCTAAGCATCATGAGAGGTAGCCAGCTTAATTGCCAGCCAGATATCTGTGGTTCTTCGACACAAACCGAAATGATCCACGGTTTGGAGAAGGAGGAAACCGTGAAGGCCAAACGCGACCGCTGTCGGAATCGCCGGGTCTATTTATATATATGTTTTGGGTTCATTTCAAGCACGCTAACTTTAACACAAAATCAGAAACGTCACTTACAAATGATAGAGGGAACCCTGTTCAGCAGCTCAGTACACAAACTTAACTCTATAAGTCGCTCCAGACAGACGTGGTGGTTCATCGGCATTGTTTTACCGCGCTTAATGCGGTATTAATAGCATTACAATAGCGCCGACAAAAGATAGCAGTTTTAACATATTCTTTCATTAAATGATGAAAGAACATTCTTTCCCATTGCATCATCACGTGAATCAGCCCTCCCAAGATGGGAACCGGTGAGAGCTGTGTTTGGCGCTGGGAGAGGGGGTTGAAATTTCCCATGTATGGGGTGCATCCGGCAGTCCCTTCAGGGCAAAGTCTGCTTCCAGAGAACTTCCTTGTTTCAGTTTGTCCCGCTGAGACTTCAGGAAGGCAGGCAGTGCGGATGGTGAGCAAGGATGAGAGAGGTTTCAAATCCCATTTTCATCCCTGCTTTTCCTCCTTCTTTGTGTTTAATTTTCTTCATTTTTTATAAGCACCTGTGTGTTGTCGCACAGACGTCAGCCTAGCCTTTTAGTAATCACATTTATTTAAAAGGGATGAATGACAGATGACATTCTATTATTATCGGCAAGGACATACGCATAATATCAGCGCTGAAAAAGAACCAATGTCAAAGTCTGAATATTCGGGCTCGTGTCCATTTACAGCTCGAGTTCGAAGCTCAGCATAAGGAAGCCATTTGTTGTTCCGCGAGGATCTGCATTGGGGTGGACGGATATCAATGAGCTGCATTCCTCTGCGGTCTGGCTAAGCAAACAAAACTTTACATCCTGACCTTTCCTAACAAAGCCAAGTCAAATAAACCAGGCTTAATGAAGACGAGGGACACGCTTAGCAGTTTCGTGGTATAGCCACCCTCGGCTGAGATTTTTCATATGAAAGGCAGTTTGCACGCGATTTCTCGTGCGGCACCGCCTCCGGGCCTCGCAGGGGTCCTGAAGCCGGCCGCTGTCCGACTTTGGCTCAGGCACGAGTGGACCTGTGCTACGCTAGCAGTTGGAGCTGCCGCCAGTCCCGCGATGGCCATGAAGCTGGGGACTGAGTTGGTCATTTTCAAGCAGGTAGTGATCGACAGATTCGTGCCGTCGCTGGGTCGGCTTACAAAGGCAACCCAGAGCGAGCTGCAGCAAAACAGTGTCCCAACTCCTTCCTTTAGATGCTAACCACTACCCACAGCCAACCAGTTACACAGTTGTTCCTAAAACAATTCCTCTTTCTTTGCACAGGCTCAGAAGGGAAATGATGTACTGAGGGAAAAAAAAAATATATATATATTTTTTTTTCAAGTCAATAACAATTGAAAATCAATAGACCGCTGCAGCTGTGAAACCCCATTCACCAGTGCTTTTTTGAACTGATCCCAAAGTCCTCCAACTCCCCGAGATCTTGTCGCATTCCTTCCACCTCTAATTTATGCTGAACGGATCGTTGCTGGGGGACACGCAGTCCTCACGCTGCCGCCGCCGCCGGGTTACTTTTACCATTTTGGCTTTCATGGATAACATTTAGTCAAATTTTAAACGTATAGGAAGCAGTTTCGCCATTAATGCTCTAATTAATGCTTATTTTCAGCTTATTCGTCTCTGTCGACGCTTGCCGGGCCATTTGCATGTTTAATTGATCAATATGCTCGCCGTTCTTTCTGCACATCTGCCAAGCTGGTCCCATCCTCTTATCCTCCTCATTTCTCAAACTGACAGCTCTTTGCCTGACGCCCCCCGCAACACCTCTTCGTCTTCCCTGTTCTTCTCCTCCGTCGTTCCTCCATCGCTGGCTTTCGCCCGCGCGGGTTCTCCCTGCGGCAAGATCCACGCTGACGCAGCAGAGCGCCGCACGCGCGACGTCATACATGGCGCTTCGAACGCCATGCACGCAGAGGGAAGATCCGCTTGTTGTGAGTCCTCTAAAACATGCGGCCAGAAAGTGACTTTGCACCCGCCACAGACCCGGGCCTGTAAGGACATGGATGCGTTGTTGGAATATAATAGGGATTGTCTGGGATGAGGCAGAGCCGGCGGAGAGTCCTGCAGTCACAGGGCCGGATTTTCCACATGGCTAAGCGCTTCCGTCGTCGGGCGCAACATGTGCCCCATTGTCTCCCATTCAGCATCTGTCACTGTCGCAGCATTTTCACAGATCTGCATTGCTTTTGCTATCAGTCAGCATGTCAGGAATCTGCCCCCCCACCACCACACCCTTTCCGCTTAATCTTTTTATTAAGAGCTACATTGTGCGACGATAGCGACTGCTCCTCCACTTCATCATTCAGCAACCCCCACCCCCCCACCCTCACACACACACACTCCATCAGCATCTTTCCATCCCTACCGCCTGACGGAATCGAAGGCACCACCGACTAGCCGCTAACGGAAACATCTCAAGTTTGCAGGATCCATGCATCGACAAACCGAGGCACTGCTAGTTTGAAACTAATGCAAGTGCTCTCTTTCAGTGAGTTGCATTTGTCGATGAGATGGAGGCAGCTAGCCACCAGTAATGGAAGCATCTCAGATTCACTGGGCCCGCAATATGGTGGGAACTGGAATGTCACCGGTTTTGCCCTCGGTGGTGACAGCTTAGATTCATTGGGTGTGGCAGAACCATCGTGCCAAGCAACATATTTTGGCCAACATGAGAAAACAAACATCTGCTGAAAGCTAACAGATATGCAGTGGCATTAAAATGTGCAGTAAAATTTAGCAAAAAAGTTTGTTACACAAAACGTCGAATGCAAACTTGTTTAACCCAAAAATAGAACAGGAGCGGAAGATATTGTACAGTTTTTTCTGAAGTTTATCACGATGAGAACTTCAATATTTATTTCATTTCAAATGTTTACGCAATGTACACTGATGGTAAAGCGCTGACACGGTACAGTTAGTTCACTTTTTTTCTGCCGCTAACAAATACAGTAGAACAAGAACACTGTCGTGAAATCTTGCCCGTGATTTTTACTTGATATCAACCCAGGTTCACGTTTCAGCTCACCTGTACAGTTCTTGAAACAAGTTCTCAGTCTGGCCGTCCATCTCATGCTCGTGCACATGGCCGAAGTTGGATGACTTATTTCTGCTTAACCACTAACAGCTCGGATGGAAGCGAAATGAGTGACTCGAATCAGGGGGTTTGCTGCCCCGCCGAAGCGAAATGACCCTGGACCAGAGCTGAGCACCCCAGCTGCAGGGTGACAGAAACGGGCTCCTGACTGAATTTCATTCCAGTTTGCGGCCTAATATCATCGCAGTTACGGGATAGCAGCAAATAATAAAAGTTTCTAAATCCAGGCAACTTTGTGCCGGTCAAAATGTGAGCAAGCATCGGTGAGTGAGTCAATAAAGAATGTTCATCGGTCTCACAAGCAGTGTATTCTACAGGGTGGAGGGCTAGTAAACACAGCATGCTAGAACCTGGTATTCGCCGCTGTTGCTTCCTTCCCAAGTGACCAGTCATTCTCCTAAGTATCAGAAAAATCTTATCTGCATTACCCCGAGGAGAAGAATACATTTAGCTTATCTCTATAAACAAAAATCTCATTTACGCCTTTGTGTGGCACGTGAGAGGATGGATGACTTGACGCGTCTGCTCCAGAACGGGTGGCTTCCTACATGTTAGTTGGAGCTACACGTGTGGACGATCGTATAAGTCTAGGAACAGAATAGCGTGATTGGTTGAAAATGGCTTTTCGAGAAAGGCGCACAAGTATTCCGGCTTGTCATTCTCATGACTGCCTCATGATGAAAGCATCCATTTAATTTATCCCTATATTATTGTGTAAGCAGGCCGGTCAGTCCGCAGTAACAAACAGAGACTGACAGGAGGAGAGGAGGGAATTTGCCTTTCCAACAATTAGAGTAGCTTCATACAGACTTTTAAGAGGAGATAAATCCTGCAAATCACCAAAAATGATCCTGGGTTACACGCAGCAAGTATTAAAATGGCTCAGCCGCGGCTCACAAAACCCCATCCCCCAAAACGGTTAGGCTCGCATTTAATGAGTCGGTGTGTTTTGTCGGAGCTGCTATGCTCGTGGGCACGGGACTGCTGACTGACAGCGAAGATCAGGGCCGGCCGAGCTCTTGCCAGCGGGCCAGATGGAGACACGGTTTGTTTAATATGCAGTTTTCTTTCCAGCCTTGAGGCAATTCTCGATTCTCTTTCACCTCCCTACCTGTAAAAATTGAAAGTCTACAATATACTAAAATGTGCCTCGTGATAGCCATTTTTCCCTTTCCTTGAAGCGTACCTATATTAAAAAAGTTGTTAAACTTTCTTTTCTTAACTGAGAATGAAAAGTGTCGCAATCTTCAGTTATAAGGACACTCACATGATTAACATGCAGGAAGTAGTAGAGGTGCAGAATGAATCTATAAATGGTGATTTTCTAGACAACAACAAACTTTCTGGAGTTAATTGTCTCTTTTGTTGAAATCCAGTTCGACTCCAGCTTAAACTGCAAGCCTGATGTATTGTTAACAGGATTTGAAAGAACCGCCAGACCTTGGGTAACAAAAGAAACTTGGTCATTTGTTAAGATTTATCTTAAGAGGCCAGTAACAAACAAATGCTTGACTGCCAAGAAAAACATTTGTCCCCCTGGATGGAATGCAGTGACAGTGCACAACTCGAAAAAAGTTTCCTGTTCTGTTTCACGCAGTCCTGCTGCCAGCACAAAACATCCACATACTTACACACACACACACACACATCAATAATACCCTTATTTTCTCCCAGCTAGTTCTGTTTCCTTGTTTTCCCGTCGATCTCAGTTTTCCCTTCGCGGTGCCGATGACACAGGGATTCCAGGTAATCTGAGAACCGGGGTTTGGGGGAGGGTCAGCGATGGAAAGGAGGTCACCGAAGAAACCAGGACTGAACAAGACGCCCGTGTCTCGGCTTAGCGGAGTGACAATTGGAGGTGGAAACGCAAGGCATTAACAGGAAAACAATGTCCGAGGCTGCTGCTGCCTGCTGCTACAGCACAGTCAGTACGAGTCCGTGCATTTTGAGATATTTTTGCAGACATCTGACGCAGGTTGGAAGCCCAAATCGTCGTGAGTGTTTGACAAACCGGAGGAGACTCACAAAAACCTATGTCGAAAACATATTCAAACATTAAAAAAGTAAAACAAAATGTACTGATAACGAAACATACTCATCCAGAGCATATCCCTAATTTTCCTAACATAAATACTAAGATTGCATAATGGAAGAATGAATACTTTTTTCAAACAGCTCAATCCGCGAAGTTACCGAGAACCCCGATGTCAGCTTTTGCACGCGGAAATGTTCTACTGCGCTTATTAATGAAATGCAAATCAAAATGAATAAAAGAAGAGACTTATAATTGAAAAAATATCAACGCAGCGCGGTAGAGCTGAGGAAGCCACTCTTCATGCATCAAGTAGGACAGCCAGGTGGAGGTCATCAGGCGCTTTAATTGTGATGGATCCGTCACAGGCTCACTTCTTGTTAAAGGCGGAAGGAACTATTTCTTGCCGCCGCGCCACACTTATCCTCAATCCTTGCCACGTTGGGGCTAGACCCCACTCGCTTCCAGGTGGACCCCGAATCAAGAGGTTGCAAACATCTCGATCACCTGTTCTCATCCACTTCCACATGCGCCGTACGACGTGCCGATGAGCGCCAGAAGGCAGAATTAGCGATCGTAATTGTTGCCACGAAAAAGAGGAGGCAGAGGGAAAAAACTGACCCCCACCCCGAAGAAAATCAATGAAAATCAATTTACATCAAAATCTATTTGTATGATGTGAATATATTTATGAAGCCTTTTAGTCATGTGCAGTTATTAGGTTGTCGTTCAGACGGGGGAACCGTGCTTGGCTCCCAAGTGTTAGCTCCCAGAAGCGGGACGCATTTACTCAGACTGTAACTCACAGCTTATTAGGCATCGAAGCCCTCCAAATAAAATTCAATAATTGCCAGAAAAGCTCAGTTTAATAAAACAAACGGGAAATGTTTCAAGCATCATTTCCTATGATTTTACAGAAGTTAACTGGATAGCATGCCGCCTATTAAATGTTGCTTCAAGGAAACGAAATGTCAATTTTTTTGTGGCAAAAGCCAGCTTTTCTACGACACTTTGACATTTTCTTATTTTCTTTAGAAACCAACTTTTGACATGTGGATTTTGACTCATTCAAGGATCACAGCAACTCTCTCCAGAATTTAGGGTGGTGGGAAACACTGTAAAACTGCAATTTCCCTTTGCTTATTAGACAGGACTTGAAAATGGCCTCTTCTTTATTCTTTTTTTCCCCAGAAACCCCAGGGACCACTCTCAGCAGGAAAGCAAAGTCAGAATTAGCCAGGCAGAGAAATGAGATGATGGAACTAAGCAGGAGTTCCAAATTTATCCATACTTCTCACTTATGACATGATTGATTTTCCCTCAGAGTGCCCAGATACGGGATTGTCTCCTTCTCCTTCCACTGTGGTAGTGGCTAATGGCTATGTTTGTTTCCATCTCTGCATAAGTTAACGGGCTGACATGTGGAAGAACAACTGAAATGAATACGGCTGAAATTTGAAAGCACAATTTTCCATCTGTCAATCAACCCTTTAAAAGAACAACTTAACAACCAATGGGAAGGGTCAGCTGACGTTTGTCCTCATTTGGCGACGCCTTCATGGTAGGGACGCCTTTACGATTAACCCGCGCACTTCAATGACAAAAGAACTAATTATTAATCGAGGCAGAACGCTTCGAACGCTGGCCGTCCGCTCAGTTACAGATTTTACAGACAATATGTTTTATTAATGCTAAGTAAATCGTAATGACTCTTAAGCAAGGAATTCACTTAAGTTCGGAGCGCTTTCGAATAAAAGAAACGCAAATAACGCCACTCTTCACATACTTTCAATTATTAAAGAGAAATAAATAAGAAAGAAATGGGTTAAAATCTTTCAGTTTAGTCAATCATGATAAAACATTAATGAGCCTGGAGAGGGACCCATAAAAACAGATAGGGCAGCAATCGTGAATTATAGTCTGGTATTGATTTTCCTCCCCATCATTGCAATAGGACTCCCAGGTAATCGCTGCGGTTGCCCCAACGAAAAGTGCACTTTCCTGCTGGAGATAAATATTAACAATCAAATATATATGAGATAGATGCATTTATGACCAATCTCATTTTGAAAGCAAAAAAGAACACATGGGGAGATGGGGGGGGGCTCCACAGCCTGCCGGGGGGTGGGGGTGGGGGGCGCAGACCTGGGGCAGGGTCCTAGGGTGTGCGGTAGGTGGTGAGACCGCTAACATGCCGCACGCTTGCTTGATATGTTACCTTGTTAGAACCCCTGAGCGGGGCGTAAATATTTGGGGGCATGTGGTTCCCATTCAGCCGCTCCTGAAATATAGGGCTCACGGATTTAAAGCAGTTGCATCGAGTGCGAGGCCCACGCAAGCAGTCAGACAGGGACTGCTCGAGTTACAGATGCGCACTGTCTGTGTTAAAGCTCGCCCCTGCAACGAAAAAGACCGGGGGCAGTTGGTTGCATCTTCATCGAAGGCACGCTGGAATTTAATAAGGCATTTCTCACAGCTACCTCAGGAAAAAAGATCATTATTGGCATTCTGCATGTAAATATTTAATGCTTCTCTGGTATTTTGCACCTAAATTGCCATTAAATTTCGCGACAAGCCCGGATGCCATTCCCCACATGGGAGCCCCCCTTTCCCACCCGTGCTGTTTTATTGAATTAAAGCAAACACAAATCTTGCTGTGAACAGCTCTGAAGGAGGACCCAATTTAGAGCACGCGGAGTGTCGCCGGCTCACCGGAACCCCGCGGGGTGACGGGGAGCAAACTTGATCACCGTGACTTCCAATAAAAGTGCTGGCCCTAACAAAATGCCTCTTTGTCAGGTTAATTGATAAGCTCCGGTGCCAGTTCATTAGCGAGAGCCGGATCGAGACAAAGCGGAGGACGCTCCCCTGGACCTGGTAATTATATCCGGCCGGGACTTCGGCGCTTCTTCCGCTCCTGCCCATCCGTACCGCAGGAATTAACACGCGTGAGAATTATTATATGTGTTACAAAGGCGGTCGGTGGGGTAATGCGCTAATTTGGGAATACTGTACTTGATGGTCACGTTTCGAGGGAAGATGTCATAAAATAAGCCTCGGTACAAAGAACGGTTTTATTGGTCTCCAGCCTTTTCGGTTCAAATTGACTTAAGTGCACATCGCTGCAATGAGCCCGAGACCCACAGCTCTGACCCCTGCCCATGTATATTTAATAGGCTAGTGGTTAGCAAGGGTGCAGCTCTGATCAGAATTCAGAAAGTGGCTTTGAACACCCCTGTGTATTCCAGTGTGCGAGGGCCCCAAGCTGTTTCATGCCAGATATATAAATACTACATTAAAGTTGATGCTACAAGCTCTCAGTCTGCTTCGTTACAACCAGCAACGGACCCAGCATTGACAGCGAGGGAAAGGGGACCGAAAGGCCTCTGCCGAGCGGGGTCCCTGCGCTCACGGGACGTCAGCCAGTGGCCACGGCAAAAGGTTATTGCGACCGATAAAACGGTGGAGGCAGGAGGTTTTGATTCGATGCTCCGCATTTCTGTGGTCCAAACCCTTGTCACGTGGCGGCCACAGCTTAGGAGACGTTGCGTGAAAAGGTTCACCTGAAAAAAACGGCACCGAACGAACAAAAACGCAAAATCAACCCAACGGAGGGCTGCAGATACACATCCACAGTGCGGGCACAGCCAGTGGTGTTCTGTTGAGCCCTTAAACCGCGTTTGTTTTTTTTTTTATTTTATTTTACTGCACCACCTTTCCTTATCGACCCAAAATGTATCGGCACAGAAAATGTAAGTTCTTTTTTTTTTTTTTTTTAGGAAATTCTGTCAAATGTATTTTTGGCTGATGCACAATAGTCTTTGGGCTCACAAAGAAAGCAAAAAAACGGGGGAAAAGGATATTGCATTTCATATTGCCTGTAGACCACTGCTTTAGATCTCAATTTATCCTGTCAACACAGAGACATAAAAAATTCACCTCGAGATCCGTGGGCTGGATGAGGGTTTTCTGATCCGAAGAGAAATGACTGAGGTCCCTGAGTTCTGTTTCCACCTCTGTGTGTTGTCTCACACCACACTGCTTTTGACCCAATATCCACCATAAACACACGCACGTACACATCTCACACCCGCACTCCGAGGCCTCTCATTCTTTGCAATGACCCCTGTGCTCTGGAAACAATTACTCTTGGAATGCCTGTCAATATCATTATTTTTACAAGGAATCAATACAGCTCACAAAGTTAATGGGGGGATTCGAGCTGTGAGCGTTTACCTCGCTGTCAGCAGCCCAGACACCCCTCTCTCTCCGGCTTGCATGACGGATCCGCTCCCCATCGCCGACCGGATGGTGGACTGGAGGGGGGTGCCAGGGAGAGGAGCCGGCTGCAGGCAGGCGTGGAGAATGTCAGCTTGCGGGGGCGGCCGCGCTCTAACAAGGGCAGCGCTTCAACGTACCTCACACCTCGCTTCTAGAGGATGGGAGACCCCTTGCATGGCGACCCCCGAGCTGCCCGAGACCACCCGGTCTTTTGCCCCCATTTACTGTCGATACCCAACACTCGAGCTTCCCACTCAGTTAATTAACAAAATTTAGCAAGGATCGATGTAACGAAAAGGCAAAGGAACTTCACCGCCAGAAAAGCCACCACCAGGCCATTATTCTTTGAAAGCCAGATGCTAAAACGTAGTCTATTCTTCTTGGGTCACAGTTTCACACCTCCAACTAATCTCACGCTCACACACACACACACACACACACACACACGACATACGCTTGATAGTTATTTAACAAACACAGATGTATAGCCACAAAATGCGTCCAATAGTTAGTCGCGGCACTTCCCAGATGGGCTGCAAGCTGTGCCAAAATGTGTCTTGTCAGCAGCCATGTGAACTAAGCGATCATATGGCGACAGGAGCGCTGTCTTTACACTATTTTTTCCCCTTGGCCTAGCACTGTGCCAGGCCAGTTCATCTTCTGCATATGTGCCTGTCATAACTATAGATCATGGCAACTGGCTACAAAATAGAACAAAACTGAATTTGTGGGCCTTCTTGTTAGTAAATATCCAAATTAACTTTTTTTTTTTATTTTTTAAGATAACAGCGCAACAGAGGATCTATGTGGCTATCGCAGAACTACACATTTTGCATGGATTTTTTTTTTTTCATATGACTCCTCCCTATGATTTACTGGCATGACGTTGGCACAACACAGGAAGCGAGACTCATCGGGATGGCGCGGTTGCTCGGCAATCCAGCATTCAACAGACTGGAATTTGGGTGTGCGCTTCACATCATTAGAGAGGCCGTTCACAGCTTTTAGGGCCCTAATGGAAACCACATGTCAGGCCGTGTACGGTTATGGCGCCTCATAAACTGCTGTCTTCAGATTGGCTGCCACAGGATGGGGAAATGGCCGATCTCACAGAGAGAGAGAGTGAGTGAGTGAGAGAGAGAGGAATCACAGCAAAGATTTTGCATATAAAAATCAGAACTCCTTTCAAATTTTTTTTTCCAATGTATTGTGGGTCCCAGCAGAAACACCAAGCCAATACAGGGAAAAAAGGTCCAAACTGAGTTTTTCTTTGACATGACAGAGAAATGAGTAAAATTTGTGTGTTGTTGCCTCTACTCAGCATCAGCAAGAATGCATTTTTTGGCGCTTTTTGGGGATTTTTAAACTGATTTCTGTCGCGTGCCCTGTTTATGACTTATCTGACACGTCTCTGCGTTCCTCTTGACAACAGCATTCAGTGAAAATTTCAAGGCACTTCTCTGCCTGACAAGCAGAAATATCAATATTTGAATAAATTGTGAATTTTAAACTTCCCACTCCGCTGCACCAGTGCTGGGAAGACAGTTTTTCCCCCTTGTAGTGGGTTTAATCCCCTGGAGCATAAAGGAAGAAATCTGTATGCAGCGTTTCGTTGCAAGAAAGCTGTGCTGAGTGACACATGAAGCGCACATCTAACACGACCTGATGAAGTTTACTTGCTTCAGATGACAAACGGCAGCTTTGTATTATTCCCCCGTTTTCCAAGGAGGAGAGGAAAAGAAGGCACGATGGCACGGCAGAAAAGAAAGAACCTGAAATGTTGATTCACAAATTGACAAGCACATCTTTAAACAAGCGTGCTTCTCGGGGTAGAAGTGAGGCTTTCTTCAAGCTGCGCTCGCGTGCTCTACCTTGACAGAACAAATTCGGGCGCCGATTAGACGGAACTTGTTAGGATCGACTCTCGGCCGCGCTGGCGTCGCATTTTAACAAGCCCATGAAGGAGACAACAGAGATAACAAAATATTGCTGTTAACATTTATGAACATTACGCGTCACTCGGCTCGCAGCAACAGCAGCCATAAAGTCGTTCCGTTTTAACGCTGTCAGCAACTGAGCAAAAGGTGCTGCAGTTGTGTTTGTAAGAGGCAGATTTATATTTAAATACATATGTCACAGTAGCGCATGGAGTGTTGGAGCTGGCCCTTGCGAGTAAGTTCAAAGTGAAGACTCTTACGTCTGTGTATATTTTTACACTCTGCGTTTTGTACCGCTCCCTGACAATTCGCATCAATAACTGTAAGGTGGGAGAGGCTCACCTGCACGGCCTCTTCCGTTGCCTTTTATCCTCTCATCCTACCAGGTAGAAAAATGCACTCCCTTATCTGATACTTTTCTCCAAAGCAGCCTACAACATGAAGCTCTTTGCCATTATTTACCCATATGGTAATTTTTACAGAGGGTATTTGGGGGGGGGGGTGCCGTGCTCACAGGTTCTACAGCCAGAGGTGGGATTTGAAGATTTGAATTTGTGTTTTGCTGGTCCTTCAAATCCAAAGGCGGTGGCACCAATCATTGCGCTACCTGCTGCCACAATAGGTCTTCTGCTTCAAGACTCACCATCTGACCATCGCATGTTAAGCCACTGATGACAGACTGTAGAGATCCCTTTAATATTCCTAAAAGTCTAAAAAGATGCAGAAAGTTGCAGAAGTCATAAGCAGAATATAAGTCATCCCTTGTCCCCCCCTCCCTAAAACTTGTGTCTTCTTTTTCTAGTTCTCCGCTAGAGTTGTGGGAAAAGCAGTTCCCGTTCAGTCACAGATTAGACACCTATCATCCGATATTTATCCTGAGCCGAGAGAAGTGGATTGTGTGTACCAAAGGGCTACATCCTTAGTGTGTTTAGCTCGGTAGGTTGTTATCTCCTCTCCTCACCTCCTCTCTCCCCAAACCACCCCGCAACCTCCCCGCTTGCGTACGTCGCTTAGTGCATGATGAGGCTTGGCTTTATCAGATGCCCTGTTGCTGGTTTGGATGTTCGGTTATCCCAGCGTTCGGTGTGGCGATCTGAGCTTTGGGCATGTTGTTGATTCCAGCATCCCCCCCTTTATCCAATTTCAGAAGGTCCCGGTGAACCAACACCCCTCCCCGGTGCATTTCACTCTTGACTGGCTGCTGTGCGATTGCTAATCGGGATTACTTCATTGGGTCAACAGACATTTCAATGGGAAGGGCAACTTATGAATACGCAGGACAGACCGGGTGGCGGCAGGCGATCGCAATCGCCGATTCGCAGCGGAGACACGACGAAGTCCCCGCTTCGGAGGCGAGGGCTGGTTCGGTTCCACCATTCTGCCGAGTCTCTGCCAAGCGTGCGCGTACCGACGCCGCGCAAATTTCATTTATAAACAAGCAGGCTTTGTGCTGCGCCTTGACCTCTTCGAGGCAACTCTTTGTTACGGCAGTTCCACACAAGCAAGTGGCCACGGGCAGCTAATACTAATTTGCTCTGCGAACAGAGAGGCGAGGCGAAGGGCCGCAGCGGACGAGGAGCATCGGCCTGCTGCCTGCACGCGCGCTTTAAAAATGGATGTGACAGCTGACCTTTTTCTCCACCGTACGGCAACATAATCACTTCCTCTGGGAAATTATCGCCCGTTTTTGTCATATTATTGTAAGCTCCCGATTTCTACCACACGTTTGGAGTGTTTATGAAGGCGGATTGTTCCACGACAAAGCAGCGTTTCACAACATCATCAGCATCACCGTTATTATCGTCCTGTTGCTGTTATTCGGCTGAAGGTGACTCGAGTGAACAAAGCTGAAAATGCACGCGTGCTCCTGACAGCACGCGGTCACCGGGACCAGGGTGCTTTAAAAATGAATATCATCACTCTTAGCTGTTGGCGATTTCGTCCAAGAAGAACGCCCGCTTGTTTTCAGAGCGGCCGAAAGCTTTTCGAACCAGTAGAGGCTGAGAGGACAACCAGTTAAAGACAGCTTCGAAAAATATGGCCTTTGTCGGCTCGATGAGGCAGTGCAGTTTCGCAGCAGAGGAAATGAGTTAACCCGTGTAGGAATTATTGTCCAGCTTCCTGCCGCTCCTATATCTGATAACCTAATTATCTCCTGGCCGTTTTTTCCTTTCACCGTCGGCCTGGATGATCCAACCCCTCCTCCCCGGCGGCATCTCTGCAGGCAACGCATCACAGCCTCTCAGATTCCTGCTGGCTCTTCTAACTCGCCCCTCTGTCCACTTAGCGGATGGAAAAATAAGGCTCTTTATAAACAGCAGGTGAGCCTTCCTATCGGCAATTACATCTCTTTTTGGCCATGCAGTACATACACGTTTGTGCAAACGCAAAATTGTTAAAGGTTTCCTCAAGATTTTTTTTTTTCTCTGCTACATTTCAGGATTGCCGGAATTTATGTGCTTCACACGAGTACACATCCAGGTATTCAATGGCTACTTTCAGACTTTTGGGTACTTTTGCGCTGGGCCTTGTTGAAAAGGTTGCTGCTGGCCTGAAAGACAACAGAGCATGCCTTCTGGATGCTTCTATTCTGGCGTCTGCTCTGCGTTTGTTTTCTTTCCTTTGATTTGGGTCGGTGTCGTGGTTTGGTTCATCTTTCCCTTTCATGACCGTACAGGAAGTGAGAACCCCGAGCTTTGAGGGTTCACATCAATGGCAGTGAAGAAAACATCAAATCCAGCTGTTCCTTTCACCACTTAGCTGCAAAGAAAATGTATTATAACCTCAAGTACGTCAGCATTTATCCCCCCTCACTCCCCCCATTCATGTTAAACCTCAGGAGGGCTTGGGGGCTGCATCTCTGTTTGTTTCCTGTTGGTCGTACTGGAAGTCTGGTATCAGAACCGCTCGAAAAGTGCCGCTGCTTTGTACGTAAGACACAATGCTTAATCTACAAGTCTTGTACGCTACTGACTTTACCTTCTCCATCACTAACTTGCTTGGTGCTCAGTTTCAATTAATATATTGAGCAGATCTACATTTACTTAGTATCTGTTGAGTATGTTCCCCATCCCTAAGTACTGAGCACTTGTTATGCCACCCCTGAGTTCCAGTCAAATATGTGAAGGACTTTATGGCACAGGCCTATAAAACCCAATGTGTTAAAGACTTTATGACCCATCAGAAAGGGTTGACAGTGCTCCTGTGACTGAGGCCCATCGTGCCCGTCTGCTCTAACCATTCGAGAGGTCGAGACCCAGCGATTAAAGCACCCGTACCCCCCGCTTAAAAAAGCAAAGCAAAGCTGCAATCTAAACAAGGCTGAGAGAAGGGAAGGGGGATTCTGCTAGCCTGCGCTTCATTACATCCATCTCCGACACGGTCGGCCCGTTTGGAGAGGATTCCTCCGGCTTTCTTCTGACAAAGAAACTACAAGTACTTAGCGGAGTCGACCAATATGAGGTGCTGGGCCTGCAATCGCATGCTGGATAGTCAAATAGGATTTGCCCTCTCAGAAGCAAACACGAATCCCAGGTTTTTGGGAAGCATGTGTACGTGCGTTTGGGTAGCAGGGGAGGGAGGAGTTCTGGAGAGCTGCCCGCTATCTCTAAAATTTCCCAGGAACTCTCCAGGTTTCTCCATTATTATTTAACCGTAAAATTCTAAATTTGAGACCTAGGATAATTTTTTTTACATGCCTGTGGCTAATTCAAGACTTGGATTAATAGGTGGGAGTGACTATTCACAAGAGTTGTAAGTAGGCTATGAACTATGACCCAAGCAGAACACATTAATTCCATCCTCCATTTATACGAATGCACATGGAAATGTGTTTAGACCGTGAAGTGACAAAAGCCACTGATATTTATATTTGCAGGGGGGTAGGAAAATTGGACAGATTATAAATTAGACATGGCTTTTAAGAAGAAATGCTTTAAAACACGGTCCCTTGGTGTATTTCCATAAATGTACAGTATGAGTGAGTTTAATGATACAGAAAAAGGAGGGATAAACGTTCTGCAATTATTCAGTAATAGGGTTCGAGTGAACCGGCCTCTTTTTACCTTACAATTTACCGATCGTTTCGACGGAAACGTGAATATTAAGAGGAAGCCAGCCCCCTCCCCCATGTTACTAATTCCAAATGTGCAATGTTTATTTTCTTTCTTAAGACATAATTTGATATTTATGTGTGAATTTATGTATGCTGTGTCACCATCTGACTGCATCATTTCTCAAACTGTTCACGTATGTAACAAGATATACCTTTAGCTGGCATTAGTCTGGAGAATTATTGCTGTTTTTTGTCACTGTTTCTTTTGCTCTTGGTCGATACAAAGTGGAGCTGTAATACTTTTTCATTCAGGATATCGAACCTGCCGCTGTGCAAGCCAAGGTGTGGTTTTATTGTTAGTCGATGCCAATCAATAACAAGCCTTGATGTTAAATACGGATCAATACCGCAGGCCTGGAGATGAAATCCGATTTCAATTGGGGAGCAATCCAGCAGAAGGCTTTCCTCAAGAGGTAAATCAAGACACGGGAACATAAGTCAAATGAATTGATATGAAACACGCAGGACCTCTCGTTCCACCGAATCGGCAAAGGGAAGTTTCTGTCATATTTCATTATCACTCCTACAGCAAGCTGGTGCCAGTGTAAGACAGCAAAGGTATTAGTACTGTAAAGTAAATCCACAAAGAGCACACTTTAACACCCGATAAATCTCATTTTAAGTTATCAGATGGAACTGAAGCTAAAGTGTTTAACCGGTAGCAATTTTTCATCTGCGTACTAGTAATTCCTCCCCAGAGATTAGGCATGGACCACAAAAGCAAGTTGTTTGGTTGTCCATCCCCTCATTAACAGGGCTGCAGTAAAAATGTGAACGGCGTGCTCCTATTTCCTGTCCAGCCTTTTAAGACAGAGTTTAAATATATGATCTGAGGCATACAGTAGCACGTGCTTATACGCGAGATTTGCGGAGCCCTCAGAGCCGCTGCCCTGACTTAATTCTCTGGGTCATTCGGTACGGTTTAAAGAATTAACGAAATATACTCACGGCAATAAGGGTGATCGATCAGAAGGGTTTATTCTAAGGTTATGCAAAGTCCTGTGGCCAACAGTTATGTTTCCCCTGTATGATGACAAATTGGCATTAGATGGAACCTAATGACTTTACTAAACATGTGGGATTTGTGCTAATAAACTGGCTGACTGTGAAGTCGGAGGATGGCTGTGAATGAGACAGAACAAACAATTCCCCAGCTCCTCCTTATCTGCGGAACATGACAGCTAAAGCGCGATTCCAATCTGTGATCAATTCGTGATCTTAGCCCCACTGTATGGTCCTCACAAACTGATAATTGCTGCTTGCCATCATTCGAGCGCTCGGATTTTATTGAAATAACAGGACAGCATAGCGTGCGCTGTCACGACTTGCCGATGGTGTTTGTGTTCTGCCTGACAGCGATTAAGCCGAGACCGAGGTCATGTTAGGCATGCTTGCGTAAAATATCATAACATCCATTACTTCACCACTGGAAACAATTTTTTAGACTGCTTTCGTTTTTGCTCTTTCCAAGTCACAGCACGCTTGGAGTACAGCAGCGGAAATGGGGGAAAAAAAAAAACGCTCGCGTTAGGATCAATGAAAGAGTACCAGTTGGGTGCATTTTATTCACTGTTTCTGTGGATGCTGTCAGAAAGACATCAGCTTCGCCCAACCTTTTTGCAGCAAATTAATATTCCACGCCAAATTTAAAACAAATTACAGTTCAGTGGATTAGCTGCACATCTAGTAAATGCGTGACGGTTTGCGTAAGACCGCAGGGGAGCTGCGGATACTTTCGGTGTCGGGAATAGCACTGATGTACTTTTGGGGCCCTGCATTTGGCAGCACAACTACAATGACAAACAGCTCTCAGCTACTGCAGTGTACACGTTTGAAATGACACAGACTGGGAAAACCTGGCTCTCTACAAACAACTTTGTTTTCCTCTCCGTTACATTTGTTGTCTGTAGTCGAGTGGTTCAAGGTTGCAGCACCCATAATCCTTCTCTCAAAGAACTGTCTTCCCCTGCTAAGACAGGACGATTTCCAGAAGAAGTAAAAAATGTCCCGGCCATTCCCAGACCTTTTTGTTTCATCGATTTTGTTGGGGTACGTGAGGGGGTGGGGGCAGTGTTCCAAATGACAATGTTTTAAAATAAGAAGGAGCTATATTTAGGAGCCCCTTGTCAGTTTTAATAAATGATGCTTGTTTGTGGCTATGTCTTGAAGGTTTCCTCCAGATCTGTCCCAAGCACCCCTGGGGCCACGGTGCAGCCAAGGACCAGCACAATTCTCTGAGGTAACTGATGGGTTTGTGCCCGGTGTTCGAGTCCCCTGACCTCAAATCTCCGTGACCAGCCCCACGTCCCATGTCATCCCCTAGACCGTTCCCTAACCTCATCTCTCTGGTGTCACACCACAAATTGCATACATTCAGAAAATAGAAATAAATGGAGGGCAAATGTGTCCATGTGTCCAGGGAGAAAATACAGTAGCAGCGTATGAATGCATATCGATCTGATCTGCAGGTACTATAAGCTGAGGGTACTCACCCATAAAACATTACCAGTGCTCTACATAGCCCTCAACACGGCTTTATATGGTGCTATTGCAAGTATCGCAGTGGTTAGGCCCACTGCCTCTGGACAGATAGCGGCTACACGTTCAAAGGCACTTTGTACCCTAGATTGATGGAGTAAATTAGTCCTCAAAATTATCCTGTTGTATAAACCAGTAAATCGCTGTAAGTAGCTTAACAGTGTGAGTTGCTCTGGAGAAAAATAAATGAATTGGTGTAGATATTTCATCAGGCCAATCTGGTTAAATTCACGCCAGATTTTAAGAGCTTAAAAAAGTACCTGAGCTGGACACGCAGTAATACAATGAAGTAAGTCAATATCATATAGCGGTTCTTTAAGAAACCTTTTTTTCTCTCTCTTTTTTGAATTTGAAAAAATGTCAATGAATTGGTTCAACACGCAAAACTAAGACACAGAAGTGGAACGCTTTATAACGTTTTTTTTTTTTTTTTTCCATTTAATGATTTAAAAAATAGTGAGCATCTTAAACATAATCAAACTTCTGAAAAAATTTGAAAACAGCTTCATTTTATCAATTATAATGCCAAAGCCCGGCGAAGCAGCACACTAATTCAACGTGGTCTTCAGAGCCAAATATAAATGGCTACCCTGCCGTACAACAGAGATCGCATTAGAATAAAAGAGATCCTCCTAAACTTTTATCAGTCAAGTGCGATCCGAATAATCCGCAGAATAGCAAATCCAATTTAATGCATCTGGCTGTTAAAAGAACACTCTTAACCGGCCATTATGCAATAATAATCCCTCTCCAACTGCCGCAATACTGCCTTTTTTCTACCAGTCTGCAGGCAGAAATGGGGCTCTTTGTGAGGACAAAACACTGAACGAATGGTGCTGAAGTGCTCCCTCTCTTTGCTAAGCAAACAAACAAACACTGTGAACTGCGTTTGCTTCGTATTTGTCACACTCACAAGAACACTGTTCGGGGTGAATGATCATCCTGTCCATGTACCTGCCAAGCCTTCTGTTTGCTGTCCTCTATATTTAACTTCCTCGTGTATTTCTGCTGGAAACCAATATTTTCTACTGCGGTAAACACAGTTTTTAAGTTAACTGAGCAAATAAACAGAAAGTGCAAAAAACATTGGAACAGTGAGAGGCTGTTCAGTTTCTTTGTGAATTACCCATGTTTTTCGTGTGTGTGTATTTACACTTCTAATAGGCCATCTCACCTGAACCATGTTGTGTCTGTCAGAAAAGCTGCAACAGTGAGAGCTGCAGCAAATGAAGTGCTCCTTCTCACCAGATGTGAGGCTGTATTTTGTCTTTCACCAGCGAGTGGCTGGAGCCCAACTGCTTTGCTGGCCAAGCCTGCCTCGTGACTTCCAGCGAGATAAAGCACGTCCTTTCCCAAACACATATGTTAAAATAATTCCCCGGTTCATGGGTAATTCATGGCCGTGCTGTTCACCCGACTGAATGAGACATCCACTCTCCTGACATCCATTCAGAGCTGAGGAATTACAATTCATCTTCAGCCCTACTGTCAACTGGTGAAAACGGAACAAAAAAATGCCACTTGCATTATAACACAAGTTTTAGCCCCAATTTAAATAAATCATTTATGCACCATGTACTAACACATAAACTGACTGACGTTAACCTTCTGGTGGTTGTGTTACAGATCTTTCACTTTATATTAAACCACTACTGTGTGTGTGTGTGTGTGTGCGTGCGTGCGCGTATGAACCTGAATTTGGGATTTGATGCACTTAGCTCTTTATTTTAATCTCACCCATTTATTTCCTATGGGTTGTGAGATCTCAGAAACATCAAAGACGTACAAAACGCGAATAAAACACGTGAAATTCAGTGAGGCCGGTTATCATTCATTTTATGTGTTCAGATGCCTCGCGTGAGTCATGAAGACTTAGGGCAACCAGAAAAAAGAAGCCATACTTGGCAGATAAAAAGGTTATATGAATATTGAAATGTGGGACTCAGCTAGGTTTCATGTTTTGGTCATTGAACGTGCTTTTTAAGACCACCATACACGGGGTGCAGATTTGGTGGTATTACAGCAGCTGCTGGGTTCTGCTTTCTCCAGCCGCAGGCTCCGAGACGCTTGCCAAGTCCAGGTTAAGTTTCCCACACTTCCTGTAGATTTGCCAGATCATCGCTTCTTACCACGACTGGCGAAACATCTTCACTTTTTTCCCCTTTTTCTTCGAAGTACAAGAAACTGCCATTAGCACCCTGCCCTGGGTGGGCCACCATGCCCCCGCAACCATGCATCTTAGAAATAAGTGTCTCCCGGTCGACTCACATCACAACTACTGCTGGATACAGCAAGACTACAGTGATATATGAGATCATTTCGGTTAAAAGAATGAATCAGTTTGAGACGTACACTCAGACAGCTATTTGATATATGCATGTGTTAGTTTTTTTTTCTTTTTGAGTGCAAAGTACAAAGGATCGGATTGTATTTTTTTGTAGTGGCGCAATTCATCAGAGACGATCGAGCGGAACTACAGGGTGTAGCCCTGTTTCACTTTTATGCTATTATTCGGTACTTAAAAGAGGGGATGCGTTTACTGGGGCACCTCGCACTGTCTCATTTGTCAGCCCTCACTGTACGCCCCTCCCCGGCTCTTGGTGCATCATTAAAACACGCACACACACACACACACACAGTAAAGCTGCTCGCTGCGGGTGTGCAGTGCAGTAAGGTGCTTGGGGCAAAGTGTACAAACTGAGACTGCTTATCTGAAAAATAATTACACACAAGTACACATGTATCTGGCTTACTTTGCAATTGCTTATTAAGATTTCAATTCAGTTCGACATCCATCACATTGTATTGCTTTTCATTATTATTAATGATAAATTAATTTTAAATCTATCCAGTAGAGCAGAATTAAATGAAAGAAAGAAGGACATTTAATTTCCTTTCTGACATGCCTAAGACTGATGGCAGATGTTTCTTCCATTTGATTTGTATAGATGCAACACTTGTGGGTTTTTCCAGGTTCTGGTTGTGCTGTTTGATCAGATTAGAGGAGCCCACACGCTCCAAAAGTCTGAAACCCTCCGTGCTGCTTCTCCGACTGAGGGATAATGCAGCAAATTCTCATCTTTTCCCAGATATGCTGTCTCCATCTGAACAAACTAACCGACGATCACCTGCAGTTAAAAGTTGTCAGCCAAAAGCGAAACCGAGAAGAACTGCCTTCTGGGCCGCATCAGTCGAAACCCTCAGTCCGGCCGCATCCCATGCAAAGCTCATTAGCGCAATTATGGCGGAGGAGAAAGGTCACACAAGTTTGTCAGCAGAAGCCGGTTTGCAGGCTGCCCAAAGATGGAACGGTTTTCCAAATTCCACCCTGACAGTCAGGGACTTAACCAACGCTTTACTGACATTAAAACGGGAAATGTATTTGATTTTGAACGGATTCACTTAAATATAATTTCTCTCAAAAAGAGTGACCCTACAAAAGTTTCCTCTTCTATAAACTCCTCTTGGTTTATTCGTACCTCCAACCTGAGCTTTCCCGAGGCTGATGATAACTTCGCCGCAAGACCGATTTGCAAAATAACCCAACAGCTTGTCTTTGTGGCGCTTATCAAACATGATCCCTGGCCAATGTACCTGGCTGGTAAACAGCACAATTATTGTTAAGCAAATCAGCATTAGGGAAAAATTGCATTTTATTAATACCTGAACAGGTGCGGGGAGGCCATTTAAATAAGCTAAATGAATAAAATGTCCCCACGCTCGGACAAGAAAGTCAATCAGATGTATTATTCAGTAGCTGGGCCTCCGTCACAGGTCACTCTGTGGCGACCTCTGCGAGAGCAAGTGGAAGGAAACTGTTGCGCAGGAAAAACCCAAGCATTATTATTATTGCTCTTATGATGCAAACTAAATGTGTGAATAATTCCGAACACCACCTTCCGCCAAGACGTGTTTATTGAGCAGCTATGTTGTATAACTTGGGCACACGGCTGCATTCACAAATTGTAATGCACACAAGATAAGGGCACCAGTGAGCCTAACAAAGCAATATTTCACATTTACTTAAACAAAGGGCCCAAGTTCAAATCAACACCCCACTGTTCCACCCCTGACCAAGGTAATCGACCTAAAATGCTCTATTGTAAAATAAGAAAAAAACAAACAGCTGGATAAATTTGCAATTAGTTGTCAGGTTGCTTAGCACAGGAACCCTGGTGTTACAACCGTGCTCGTTGCCATGGAGAAAAGCATCAACTAAGCATGATAAATGTAACAAATAAGTTCTTTTGTCAAAAGCATGCTTATTTTGCTTTTCATCCTGTGTTCATGTTATTTCAGACTGTGGGAAAAAAAATGGAAAATGTGCAAATAGCGCCAAAAAATTTTAAACACAGTTCCAAAATAAATATGGATAATCTAGTGTCATCAGAGGTCAGCATTCAAATACTCAGATATTCATGTGGGTTGAACTCTGCTACATCTGTAAAACTGACCAACGGATTTTTTTCCCCTGTTAAAATACTGAAGCTGTAACAAAATCCAAGAGAAGATGGGATAAACAGATGTCTGGCACCACTACAGGAAAACAAGACGCATTTGGAATGATAAGTCTCCTAAACTCCATTGAAAATGCCACATCCTCAAGGATGCCAGTTTGCTGCACCATGAGATGCCAACGAGGAGACCGAAGCCCCCCACCACCACCACCGCCACCCCCCACCACCCGTACCATCTGGGAAACTGTCTCTGAGGATGCTGCCGACGCAGGATGCCCAGCGAGCCTTGTTCGGCCGCTTCACGGTCACCGGCGCCCTCGGTGTAGGGTCGCAGCTAAATGTTTTGATTGTAACATAACAGAATTCCCCTCATCTGCCTCCACAATCGGGCTCTTCAGGCCTCAGCAGCTGGAGCCCAGGGCCTGTAGGTTCAAGCCAGGCCTCAAAGCAGGGAAGCCTGAGGTTATGTTCCGTACTACACCCTCCATTTTCATCATAGCGATAGAGCAAAAATGAACCGTAATAGGTTCTGTGATCGAATTATAATAACAATAATAACAGTAATAACAATAATGGAATAGAGCCTCAATAATCCACCCTTCCACACAATTGTGTATGCAGACATACATGTACATGTAATAAACCGTGACTCAGTCCTTCTGATACTTTGTGATGAGCAGAACTATGTGGTGCTATCAGTTCTGGTTCCAACGAGACAAAATCCTTTTCTTACTGTGAAACACACACAATGGCTGGGTTCAACAAGGAAACACACACTTTTTTGTGATTTGGCACCGCTTAGAAACCGATACTCAATTTCAATGAAAAGGCAAGCTTCCGTTTGGCGGTCACAGCTGACGGTTTCCCTTTACCTCTTTCCCTCTGCCTTTAACGTTCGCTTCACTGTACCCCCCGTGCCATTGTGCCGCCACTGCTCGCGTCACTCTGCAGGCTGGAGCACAAACATGCTGTGAAACCCCATACTCTAAAGTCCATTCAGCCACAACACAAAGCAAAACATTAACAGACTGTTTAATATCAGCGTCACCTAATTTTTTCAAACTGTGACTTGTGTTACTCCACAGCTGTTTCTTCAAATATTTGATTTTAATTCATACAAACAGGTTTACTGTGCAGCTCATTTTTTAAAATAGTGCTTAAAACTGACATATTTATGTACTTTGTTTTTCGAAACGTTATTGCTCACAATGTAAGTTATGCTTTTGTGGATTTGTAAAAACTGCATTCAAGTTGGCATAAAAGCACCGGCAGAGCGATGGTAACAAGTGGTCGCGCCTATCTGATTACCGATAAGAGGGACGCTGTCTCAGCCGGATACCAAACATTGCGCTCTATGCAAACAGCAATTCGGCAAGACAAACGATAGCGGCGGTGTCCACCAGTGCCGCTGTCGCTTTCACCCAGTTCGTCCCAGTTAAGGATGACTAAGTTCATCGCCAGAAGCACTACAAACGGTTAACCGTGTGCAGATACCTGCATGCCTGTGCTCGCCACCATCCCTGCACATACATATGCACCGTGCACCTTCTTCTTACACTGGACGACAGCCGAGGTGTTTCAAACCCACGACCTCTTCAAGCCCTCACTGCAGAATGTTACTACGTTCGTAAACTCTGTAACTTGTAAAATAAATCTTTATTCAGAATTTGATAGCAATCCCGAGTGTTTGCGAACAATAGTATTTCTACAATTTGCAACAGCCCAAGTGCAATTCCATCTTCTAAAAAAATGAGAAAATAATCATTTAAAAATTATTCCAGAAGCAGTTCTTTCACAAAGTGATTCAGAATGCTGGGAAATTGCTAAGTGACCAAGGTGAGCGGTAAACAACTGAAAAAGCTCAGGTGTGGTCCGCGCATGAGGAGCAGCGAGGACAAGCGGGAAAGACACTTGTTCGCAGACAAGGGGGTGTCCTCCTGTGATCCGTCTCTCCATCTAAAGCCAGAAACACTCTGGGCATAAAACGCTGCTCGCAGTGAGAGGGGAGGCAGATGAAACCGCATCTCCGGACAACTTGCGAGCAATTAGCGAATCCCCACAGAGTTGGCCGCCAGGTTTCCAAGTCGACCCACCTGTGCACCATCACGCACACGGGAGAGCAGCAAGCGGCGCAGCGTGGCAGAAACACTCAGCGGTGCCAGAGACACGGGACAAAGCAGGAGAACAGGGCAACAAAAGCTGCTCCTACCTGTCGATGATAACTGGGTCCGAGGGGGTTTCGTTCCTGTTTCCGCAGCTCTTCTTGTCACAACACCGGCTGCAAGACACAGTGTTCGGCTGCAGTCAGCGCAGCAGGCCTCTCCGTGTGGTTTCGCTCTTATTTTTTTTTACCAATACAAATGCCCGACCGTTGCATAACATATCTCACATAACTGCGTGATTTAGTGCACACTTGAACTTTTACGGCGGCACTGCAGCTCAGAAGACGGGAGGGGTTGGGGGGGGGGGGGGAGAGAGAGCATGTTGTGGTGTTTGTCTTAGCAGCGAACTGAGAAGCGGCAATGCCAGGAGGCTGGGGAATCACTTTTCACAGCTTCATCTTTTGTTTACCTCTAATTGTCAAGCTGTTATTTCTGGAGAGGATGCAAGATGCCACCTTCCACCGATTTTTCTGCGGGGCAATTATTAATTACAAGCTCGAAAGCCCTCATCCATCGCTCACCAAGCAAAGTCATCCTGCGACTGTACCTACAGTCATGCTGAAAGTTTAATTAGAAATGAAAGGAAACTAAATGTTGGGCTTGTTGCGTTTAGGAAAGGCACACTTGTATAATGGATACATGTATAAATTAGCTAAATTAACACCATATGGTAGGCACTGTACACAAAGCCTTTTAAAGCTGACAGCTAAAGTGATTAAAACACTCCACTCTCTTCCACTTAAAGCTTAAATCACATCTGTGCACTTTCCATGCTAATTGTAGTGCATGCAGAGGTGGATAACAGAGAAAACCAGCTTTATTGGTTATAATCTATATTTATAAAACAATATGTGCGGAAGTCACCATTTGCACAGCAGCTCCAGAACAATATGACTGTGCATACAGGGCCTGTAACCAGCAGAAGTGATGATCGGTTACAGTACGGCCCTTTACAGTAGGGTGCACGGTACTGCGGCCTTTAATTCTGCGAGGCACAGCTTAACTTTGATGAATTTCCGATAAGCGGGCCGGAGTCATTTGAGGCGTGGAAAAGCACATCGCTCGAGCACGTCTTCGTAAATTAAAAGAGTGACCGTGTTCGGGTGGTCCGATAGCATGGAATGTGCGGGAAAGAGTCCCTGTGAATGAAATGACCCGTGTATCAGTGGAACAAAAAGAATGGTTAAGGGAGGGTGTCAGAATACAGTTCCCTCACGCTGGAGCTCAGAGCCCCCCCGCCGCCAATGCCCGCCCACTCACCCCTAGTATCTAAATCTGTATGCAGGTTTACAACTGGGACAGGAAACAGAGGTGTTACTATATTTCAGTTCTGGAAGTATCATCTTGCATCCTCTTAGGCATGTGCTAATTTTTCTTTCTTTTCACTAGTAATTGTAATTGTAAATGTGCTTATAGATCACACTTATATTTTCTCCAAATTGACATACTGATGAGCATAACTGGCCATGCATCTTCGATTCGATGTAATGCCTTTTCCATGAAAACCGACAGGAGCTGCTCCCCACCCTCTCTCTAAATCACGAGTCCTTTGATATTAGTTGTTTTATGATTACTTCTCTTATTTCACATCACGCGCAGGGCTGACTTTCCATGCTGCCATAAAGAAGGCAATGCCATAACTGTTGCACATTAAATGTAATACAAAAATGATAAAACCTCAACACTGCTCGATAAAGAGGCAGAAAAACTTTTTTTTTATTACCTGCACATAATTTCGTGTGTCAGGAGCACTCTGCACATTTCCGGATTTTTGTCTTGACCTTCATAAATGATTGCCTGTAAATTAAACAAGAGATGCGTGTGCATTAAATTTTGCCAAGTGTGTTTTGACGGTCATAATTCAGATGCAGAATAGATTCCATTCACTTTCGCTGGTTCTAATCAGTCCAAGCGATCCATTTACAGAAAAAAAAACCCAAACAGCACTGAGCACATTGGAAAAAATATAGAAAACCGAGCGCTAGAAATAGTGCACATACTTATTTTTAATTAAATAACCTGTCTGAGTGACACACAGTTGGAATGCAATCGATATCAAGAGATTATAACAACTGAAACTGTGTTCTTTGTCTTGTAAAGCAGTAATTTCATCATTTGAATGCATTTAATCAGTATCTTTTATATACATGGACTGCTGATGTTATGTTTTGCACACAGTAAATCAAACATACACATTAAATGCATACATACATCAAATAACACACATTAAATATTGTTTCCACAGGGGGGCAGTTCAGTTAAAGCCCTCATCACACACCCACACCCACAGCATGGCTCAGATCTGCTCATATTTGGGTGGGTGGGGGGGAGTGTTAATGGCCAATCTGTTGTTTATTTTGAGCTGCTAACAATGATTTTTCCTGTGGACAAAAAGCGCTGTCTGGCCCTACGGTTGGCTGAGTTTTGAGCATTGGCTCAAGCAGATGGTGCGGTGCTGTAGGTGAACAGTGGTGTTCAGCTCTCTCACAATGTTTCTCTGTGTGTGTGTGTGTGTGTGTGTGTGTGTGTGTGTGTGTGTGTGTGTGTGTGTGTGTGTGCGAGCCCCTAGAACACTCTCCTCCTCTGTCCCTCCGGAACACACTCCTCCTTTGACTCAGAACACACTCATGTCCGCGCTCAGGACAGAACACACTGGTCAGGGTGCTGAAACCCCCCTGGCTGATGCTGAGAACACACTCTCCTCACTGGAACTGTAAACTCATGGTTTTACACTCCTGCCTACTGCAGAGAGTCTGTCCACAAACTGACAAAGAGACTGACATTCAGCACTGAGCAGTAGTACTGAAAATGTTTAAAATTATTACAGTTTTCTCTGTTTAATTTCACTTTTTGATCTTCTTTAGTTCACACTGCCAGACGTAGTTAACGCTCCTCAAGATACAAAAAGATTGGAGGATTTTTGCTGGTGGCTGTTAATAACATTAATCTATAAACCGAGCCGTTATTGGCCAGCCCATCTGTATTAAATTTCATTTTAATTTTTTTATACGAAACGTTCATTTCACTTTTGAACTCCCACAACTGTAGCGAAAGACCGCGCATCTGTCCAGTTGATGTCCGTTAACCTCTAAGTTATTTCGAAGGCGTTGAGCGCCAGTATTAAAAAAACAACGAAAACAAGTAAATGTATAAATGAAGAGAGTTCTGTAACCAGTAAAACGGGATTTGGAGTCCTATTAAGTCAAAGCTGATGGGTGCAGCGGACAAAATATTTTGTTATTTATTTTTACATATTTTGGTTATTCATATTCATACATTATTCGATTCATAGAGCCTCGTTTTAACAGCGATAGCAACAGCTTTAATTTTCTCGTTTTTTTCCACATCACAGATGACAGGGATTGAAGGCTTTAAGATTAATTTATTTCGAATTTATAGGGCTGAAATCTTAACTCTGCTTTGCTTTGTTGGTGTAGGAGACACCGCGAAATGACGGAGTGCCATCGAATGACTAAACGGGCAGTTTTTGCGGTGATCATGAAATAAATTGAAAGAAAATGCCAGTTAATTGTGTATAAAAACAGCATAAAAAGGCAGAAATTGTGGCGAAAGTTTGTGTTCTCTCATGAATGTTAGACGCAACATTGAAAAGATCGTCTTTACGTGCTTTAGCGACAACCATTTCATTGCGGTTGATTTTGCGGATCAACGCCGTGCGGAGTGAACGCTGGCCTGCTGAGCCTTAGAATATGGTTAGGATTCTTTTGCGGACTTTTCTTGGGGAAAACGCGTGGAGAAACACTCGAAAAACTTTTAAAATAAAGACAGAAATACTGGATCGACAAAGTTAAAATGTCTTACCTGTTTGGTCATGGAATCAATTAGCCGTACGTAAAGATCCTGTTCTGTTCTGATGCCTGGAGGACAAAAAAAAGCATTTTCATTGTGATAATACAGACTTTGATTTATATCACATTCAGTATGTTTTCCTTATCTTCCACTACTTTTTCTGTATCATTTAGCAGTTGAATATAATCGATTTTAGTTTTTAAGAACAAATTACGAAATGTGCTTTTTGCACCTTTTACACGCGCTTGGACTGTACGTGCAATAGTTTCCCTAATAGAATGAAGTTAACGTTTTTCAGGAATAAGAGGGACATTTCATTTTTACTTTTAGAAATGACTCGTTTAAAGGCACAGAACAAATAAACCCTGACGGTTGATATGTTCCGCCATAAACGAACGATCACATTTTTGTCATAATCAGTCTTGTTGGCGCTCCTTTTTCAACATCACCACTGCTTCCGGTTAAAATTAATTTAGCAAAACACCGGCTTATTTAACTGTAAAAAACCTGAACTATACAGTATGTTTGAATAGCACTTACCGTTGCTGTACAATAACTGCAGTTTGTAATGAATCCCATTGTTAGTTTTTTCACCGTTTGGCTCCTGTAAATGATCAGGGACAGAACACTGAGAGGCCGTCGTTTTCTATTCATTTAAAATTGTGCAAATACGGTGTAGGCCGGAGAATTATATGACACATTGTCTGTACGTATTTTATACACAGGGAGAAAAGTCTGTGACATGGATGCACTAGAGTGAAACCCCAAATGTGTAATAAACTGGAAAAGAAATGTCAAACTTTTAAAGAATAAACGAGACATTGAAATGTGCGCATTTGTGCTTGTGTTTCTGTCCTTTGATGAGCGCTATAAAAACTCAAAATTTGCAGGTGGCTGCAGCACCGTTAAATCCTCGGCATTAATGTGTGTTTTATCACTAATATGATGCTTTCAGAAGTGGGGAAAACGAAATGATTTTTCTTTTGTTGTTGCTGTTCATGTTTTTTTTTTCCTACACGGTACTTCCAGAGCGAGCCCCGTCTCCCTTACTTTCTCCTTCTCCACAAAGTCCACAAAAGCGGTCCGCTCGATCTCCACGGGCTGCCCCTGCCTGTCGTACAGGGCCAAGACGAAGTGGAAAAAATTGGACTTCCGCAGGTTCGAGGGCGGCTGCTTCTCGTAGTGCGCCCGAGCCAAGCCCACGCCGCTGCAGGGGGGAACGGGGAACGAGAGAGACCACCCGGCTTAAGTAGCGCACGCACACTGGAGCTCAGCAGAGGTGATGATGGAAAAGCGCGCACACACACACACACACACACTCACTCGCTCACTGGAGATGAGGATGCACGTTTGGGAGATTTCTTGGTTTGTCACTATAACGGAGATATGATGCAATGTGGAGAGGCGCGCACCCGAGCCCGTAATTGATACGAACTGTTTTGCAGGGATCGGGGGGGTCAGATGAGAAATGTGCGTTAAGAAAGAAAGAAAGAAAGAAAGAAAGAAAGTCAAAATGAGACAATGTGGCGCGCGTACCTTTGGGCAGCCGTGTTTGCATCCACCACGCCGGCCGTGTGCATCCACGAGCGGACCGAGTTCATCCCACTGCCCAGCGGTTCCTCCTTCATGGTCGTCCCTCCTCGAGGAATGCCGTCCTGGATGCCAAACATTAAAGCAGTTTTTGTGCGCGCACGCGCGCGCGCGCAAAAAAAAAAAAAAAAAAAAAAAAAAAAAAAAAACCAAAACCCCAACACCAGATTCCTGCCCAACGGGGTGATGCTCGGGGGCCGCGGGCGCCGCCGCTGTTTCTCCCTCTTCGGCGGACGCGCGCAAGCCCGGGACTCGAGAGCTTAGCAGGACGAGCAGCTCCTCAAGCGCTGCCTCCTTCTCGGGTTCGTCCCGCGTCGGCGCGACATAAACACTTGGCACGCACGCACACACATACGCGCGCACACACGCACACGCACACGCGCGCGCGCGCCGCACTCAGAAGGAGGTCCTTTTCGCGGGAGAACGAGTAGCTCGGCTCGCGCGGCGTCCTTAATTCCTGTCCTTTCCCGCTCTTCCTTATTTCGCTCCTTTTCTTTTCTTTTCCTTTCTTTTTCGGTGCTGTTCTGTCAGGTTAAAAACGCGCACGCCGCCCGTGCTTCGGTGATGCCCTCAGTGTGGTGTCATCCTCCTCCTCGTCCTCGTCCTCCTCCTTCTTCTTCTTCTTCTTCTTCAGCTGCAGCATCAACGAAATAATAGAAATGACAGTAAGGACAACTGCCGAGCGGAGCACTTCTGACGAGGCGGCTCTTTTGCCCCGAACGAAGCAGTATCTTTCAGGAAAAAAATCGTGTGCCGCTGCGGAGGTGGTGCCGGACACGGGCGAGCTTGTCGCGGAATGGACAGAGGCGTTCGAACCCGAGCCGTCTATCCCCGAGGACTGGAGCCTTTCCCGGGAGCCAAAAAACTCGGAACCCACGGGAGCGGCGCTGTCACAACGTGACGTTGGCCGGTGGGGGCGTGGTCATGACCTTATATGGAACGCTGACGAATCCCTCACCGGGGGACGCGGTTCCAGCCTCGCGGACGCGGACCAATGGCGGCGACCCGCGCGCGCCACCGACACTTTCCCCCCCGCAAACGCGGTGAGTTCGGCTTTTTCGAATGAACTTCAGGCCAACTTATGGCTTCTCAACACGAAATCCATAAAGAAAGGCAAAAAAAAATACACACTCGGGCAAAAATTCCTCAGCCCAGCAAAGAATGACGCGAACTTTTCATTTGAACTCTGATTTTTGTTTGTCGTCTCGTATCGCTTTAATCCTCTTCATTTCCTCGTCTATGCGACTGCTTGCGTAAAATAAAAGTTCAGTCGTAAGTTTATACGTCAAGTAAGGAATATTTACAGGGCATGGACATTCACTTTAGATCCCGGAATCGTGGGTAATTATTTTCACGTTTCATTTTTAATTATTAGTAATGTTCAGATTCCAGGTGAATTATCTCAATCCGAATTATAGAAATAAAGTGGAAACTTATTTTCACTCGAAAATACTAAATGAAACATAACAGCGTTAATGTTCGGAGAGGTGTGTCTTTCATATTGGGGCAAAAATAAGCGTAGTTTTTTTTTTTTTTCCCAATAAAGAAAGAAAATTTTTATTTTCTCATCCGCTGTGTCACTCCTCATCGTTCTCATTGTCTTCATTGTTTTCACTACATTTAATGTCCCGTGTTTTATTTTGAGCTCTGCTAGTGGCTAGGTTCTGTGTAAGGCTTCGATATGCAAAAAAAAATACTAAAAAAAGAGCGTAAGGTATTATTATTATTATTATTATTATTATTATTATTATTATTATTATTATTATTATTATTATTAGTGACTACTTCTAACAGGATGCATTCAATGAGTCCTCAATCTGAAGTGCTGTTTGTGTCGTTAGGGACCCCCCCCCTCGGCCCCCCGCGGTACCGGGTGGACTGACGGCGCGGACAGGAAGAGCGATGCGCCGCGGAGACTCATCTGTTTGCTGCTGTTTCGGCTCCATCACTGTTGCCAATGATAAGTGAAATATCAAAAGCTGTTGCTCTTGCCTGCTCTCAAAAACGCCCCGTTTGCCCGATCCTCTAAATGCATGCGTGAGTATAATGAGGTCAGATTTTTCAACATTATATTTTAGACAAAATATTTTTGAATGCATTGAAACGTTGTTCTTTTAATAAATAACCTCCTCTTTAAAGGATGGACGTCGTGTTTGTGCGATGAAATGAGGAATCCTGAGCAAGCTGTTTTTGTAACAGAACAAATTCATTAGAATTTAATGTTAAAAACCCATTTCTTTTTAGATAAAGCACATTTTCCAGCAACGCCTAACATTTATTTATTGTAGCCTCTGCTTATAAAGATACGCCTGATTAAAATAAAATAAAATAAAATAAAATAAAATAAAATAAAATAAACGCGGATGAATCGATGCCGTCCCCTCTCGTTTTTAAGTCATTAAGCGTATCTTTAATTCGGATTCAATCTGATTATCATATTAGGGGGTTTAAGGACAAATCTCTTTAAAGCTGATACTGTGGTTGACTCGAGAAATGGTGAAAGTTCTAACAAAAAACTGCATGACGAAGGTAACGACCCAGTGCTTGGAGAAAAAGGACTTTTAAACCTTATTTGACAACAAATGCAGCTGTCCCAGTATTTTGGAAGATATTTGGTGAAAATAAATGCAAATCTGTGTTCAGAAGCCATCTGGCCAGAAAGAGAGGAGTCAGCTGCTCCTCACAACGGGCGCTGATCCTCCATCCATTCCGCTCATTTTCTAAGATCATGTGGTCCGGGATCCAAGGCGTGAATAATGCGCCCCTATTTCACCCACCAACTTGTACGTTCAAGTCGCACCCAAAAAGCGCCCGGTTACTGCCTAAAATCTGCCAATTTCAAATCGACATTTGTTTGTGTACGCAAAAAAAAAAAAATCCAGACGTGCAGCTGAGCGTTAAACATGACCGCGGTTTGTACATTTATTAAATCAAGTACAAGTCTTTAAAATCCTAACGGTGAATTCTTAACCTTTTATATTTAAATTAGATGAAATTCACAAAGTAGAGTATTTCCTGTTGCATAATAACGAATTGTGCACTCAAATAAATAAATAAACAAATAAATAATAATATTCTAAATATACACTTAGAAGAAGAACATTCAAATCGATTGCGGTGGACTTCTGCGCAAGGCGTTACATCCCCTTTGGACGAGTGCGCTCATGCTGGATGCGGGACAAAAGGGGAAGAAGAAGTTGGTCATGCAGAAGATGTGTGAGCTTGAATAAGACTGGCTCGCCACTGCCAGGACCTCCCGAAGAAGCGGCCCTCCTCCTTACTGTGTGTGAAGTGTTCCTTTTGTGTGAATTTACGGGGTGAGGCTCCAATGATCCCCCCCCCCCCCCCCCAAAACGACAAATTTGCATTTAAATAGCGACATCAACCCCACTCGCGTGCCACACACCGGTGGCTTTCCCAGATGTCAGGGCCAAGTGAGTCAGATGGCCGCAGAGCAGCTGTCCGTGGATCATACCAGAGCATGGACACAGCACGCACGGATCATGCACAGATCGCGCATATATTTCCGGTCGATCCTGCACAGAACATGTAGGGAGCAGGGGGCGGGGGGGAGAACATGGAAGAGGTCTTGGGGAGAAGATGCGAGCACGAAGAGGTTATTGCTCTGGAGTGAGAGCTGCTCAAGACGGACTGTCACCTCCTCAGTGTCCACAGCGCAGCTCGTGTGACACATGCATGGCGCGCACAGTTTTACCACACTTTTACTTGGCAGCCTTTGCTCCTGCTGGTCTCCACTGTGCTCTCTGTTCTCTCATTTGCACGACTACCGACGTGGGGGGTGATGTCGGGGGCGCTGAACCACCCGGCCGCGTTTTGGTACAAATTTCCAGGACCCCGTGTCGCAAAAGTTGGATTAAACCGGCAAAGTGCTATCTCATCGCGCTGCGTTCCCTCACAGGCTCCTTATTCCGCGTTAGCCGACGCGCCAGAACTTTGGCAGCTCCCGAAATCTCGGTCAAAATCTACACAAAACCCAGCGACTAAAATTCACGACGGATGTCTGCTAATTTTTCTGCCACGTCGTGCAAGCAAAATGAAGCAGCGAAATTATGGCACTTAAATTCTCGTCGGTGAATTTTTTGTTAGCAGAAAACCCGATGCGTTTCACGTGGTCCGGAAAAGGAAAGCCGAAATAATATGTATAAAAATAAAATGAAAAAATGGCAAAAAATGGCCTGAAAGGTTTATTGGAATTTAGGCCGAGATCCCAAGTCGCCTATATAGATGGGAACCTGGGGTCTCAGGACAGCAACCTCAACGAAACAGCGGCGCTGGAAAAAGATTAGGATGCGCGAAAGCTGCCATTGCTGTTAGCACCTAAAGTTCTGTCGTGTTTCGGCTTCCAAAACAGCTTTATTTTGATAAATGCTCAGCTGACATCCGTACATTAATTCTGCCCGATTATTCCAAATTACATAACCGGGATACTGTCATTCGTTCAATAAATACATATCTTGTTTTTAATAACTTTTATATATACATATAGATTTATTCATTACTGCGTTCCTAATGACTGACATCGCCCTATTAATTATTTATTTTCGCTTGATACCCGCCATGAACTGAGAGTCAGTTTATTTTCGAATAAAACGGCAGCGCGGCGACATTGCCCGCATCGTCAGAACGGGTGCAGATTTTAAAAAAAAAACAAAAACATTTTGCGAACTGTTGAAGGCGCGAAGTGTTAGCTGTGCGCTCTAAAACGCAGGAAGTGTTTGGCGTTTTTATTTCTATAAACCAGCTGAAACGCCCGCTCACACAAACGCGCACTGAAGCCACGGCGGCTGTGTGTGCGTTAATGAAGCATTTTCATATCAATAAAGTTTCATGGACCTGAAAACTGCTTTGAAAAAGATTGTATAAAAAGGAAAATAAGAGGCATGCGTAACCCCCGCAAAAAAAAGTGCATAACAAATAAAAACTGAACTCCCCAAAGAACCGCTTCAAACCTAGCTCTCTTATTTGATCAAGAGCGCCCTTTCGACCGCCGTGTGAAAACAGGCTGGGAAGCATTTTGACTTCACCTTGGCTGGTGCTTCATTTAAGGTTCGATGCATTCTTATAAATGATTCACATTACAGATTTACACTGACAAGTTGCTTTTCCGTACATTTCAAATACATAATCTATATTATAAAGCGAAGCCCAGGATGTGTGCAATGGCTTCTTTTTTGTCACCAGTTTATACTGAAACGCTAGGCTGCTTAACACAACGGGGTTTTCTTATAACGCGTGTTCGTAAATATGAATACATTACTATAGACAATGTCGCTACCTATGCAATATTACAGTAAGTGTTGAAAACCAGTTGCAGTCCGCATTAGATTTCACATAAACGCGTGATTTCCTTCACTTTTGTTCAAAATCCCCCGGGGGAGCCTTAAACCTTATTTTGGTTTTTAAAAATTCGGCTGGAAAGCACTTCTACGACAGAGCACGGGATCGATGCATTTATTTTAGACTTTACAATCGACTTAATTACAGGAGCTGTTCTAATTAATTCTGAATTTCCAGAAACCGCTGGGACGGCGCTGTCAGCTTTATTCCAGTAATGTGGCCACTACATGTCCAAAAGTGTATTAAATTCAGCCTTTTGCTGTGAACTGAACTATCGCATCTTTAAATTATATATATGTAAAATATTTAATGCTCGGAATGGCAAATATATTCATTAATCAATAAATAAAATAAAAATGACCTGAATACTAAATATATTCTTGATATTTTCATTATATTAACTATGGAAGATTTCACTTTTGTCAGGCACAGTATTCTAGTAAAATGCGCTGTGACATTTATATCAATAACGTTTTCGGAAAAGCAAATTAAAAGCCCTGCATTATTCATTATATATTATTTCACAGTAACAATTTACAGCACTGCGCATCTGCAATTCGAAAACACGATTATCTGTTCATTCATTCATTCATTCATTCATTCATTCATGCAAATGTGAACGTGTGGAGGAAAAACATGCACAGGAATTTGCTGCTGACGGTGGTTTTCTGTGAGCGTTTTAAACGCTGCTGACATGAAACGGAAAATAACATTAATTCGATAAAATCATGAAATAAGACAAACAAGAACATTTTGACGTTTTTTACACAAAACAAATCGGTTATTCTGTTTTATTAAGCCACAGTTTGAAATTCCTAGTATAATTAAACTCTTGTTGATTTCCAAATTTACTACATGTAACTGACTGCCCATGTAAAAAAAAAAGGTTACACACACACACACACACTCTCTCTCTCTCGCTCTCTCTCTCTCTCTCTCTCTCTGCCTATTCACGCCATTCTATGGTAAGGAGCCCCCATCTGCTGGAACTCGGTGACCAGGCACTGCTCCAGTCACACAAAGCAGTGTGTGTGTGTGTGTGTGTGTGTGTGTGTGTGTGTGTGTGTGAGAAACAACCCACACGTCCATCTAAATGACCACTGCTACATGGTAAACTACAATATAAAGATCCTTTGTTGTTTCTTGCCCCTAATAAAAGGGTAAGTTTGCTACATCCTCATTTTTACATGGTTTATTATTCAGCTTTTTTATCCTTTTCCCCACAGCCACTTACAGTTCTGGCCCATTTACACAGCAGGGTGTGCTTACTGTGGTAATTCAAGGTGAGTTCCTTTATCAAAGATGCTTTAATAGGTGCGTGGTCATGGTTAGCCCATAATACTAAATTTATTACACCATTATACCATGCTAAATAGTATTTTCTAATAGGATTACATAAATATCCATATACTATACAATGTATGAAACCATCTAATAATTAATAATAACCAGCATCATAGCATCATTTCAAAGCATTATTTGTTGTTCATTAAATTTTATTATATGACTGCATTAGTTGCATATGAGCACTTAAAAAACAATACTGGGATTATTTTACATTTCCTGTAATACTAGGATTTGTATTGCGCACACATGTAAAGTTAAGCAGGTCCAGCTTTAAACCCATCCTAAAACAACACCGCTTTTTTGCTTCTCGCTAAAACATGACTCTTTGCTCTTTGAAGTATGTGTATATACTGTATATACACACACGTGCACGCACACATCTACATTATCCATCCATCCATTACCATTAACCATTTATTCTTGGAATCACCAGGTACCAGGCTTTGAAAATAATCCCAGAAGTGGATCTGCCACACACGTTCACACACTGTGGGCAATTTAGAGCAGCTAGTTTAACTGAAACATGTCTTTGGCCTGTGGATGGAAACCAGACCACCAGATTTATATTTAAATAAATAAAATATTAAAAAACACTATGAAAAATAGCATTTAATACATTGTTAATCTGTGTCAGTGTTAAAAATGTGCAAGCCGATTAATACTGTATAAACTGTTGTTTACACAATATTCACTGGAAAAACCCAGCTTTTGACAGGATCTGTATATATAGGTCATTTCTTCATGCTCTAGTCCAGCAACAAACTTTCAATATAGGGCTTGTGCTCCAAAATTATTGTCATAAATTATTATCTTCAATTTTTGTTAAAAATGTCATCAGTAAGAGAGAACATGAGGTGCAGAATGGTAAATGAAACTGTGGCCTAGTTCTTCAAGTATCTTTGTGCCATAACACTGACGTCCCCAGTTGACATAGCTGCTGCAAATCAGGTTAAGAGGTGGAAGTTTAGCACAATGTGACACCTTTTCTCAATTAAAAAAAAAATTTGTATAAAGAGCCAACCATCTACTATCGTCAACCACTTCATCCTGGCCAGGGTGGCTGAGGTCCAGGGTCTGATTCAGAATCACTATGAAACTCCAGCTTGGATGGGACACCAGTTCATCACAAGGTAGGCACTCACACATGTAATTAAAAGCAACCGATGAACCAGAAATGCACGTCTTTGGAATGTTGGTAGAAGCCCATGCAGACATGGGGAGAACATCCAAACTCCCCACAGAATAAGCTGCATTTTGAACGCACACGAACACCACACTGCTCACTGAGCCATTGTGCTATCCCTCTTAAAACACCCAAAATTTAAACACATATGTTGTACTTCCGACATCATCTTACAACTGGACAGTTTACACTGTTACGTCGTTGTCCAGTTAGCAGGTAGAGGAGCAGGCTTTCTAGAACCAGCATGCAAATAGTAAGACCACACATCAGATCATATTTGTCCAATTTAATGCTGTCAGCTCAGATCTAGGGCATCCAGTGGCAGTCCCCAGGTAACAAACACACACTGCTCTCTGTTGGGTGGGATTTGTCATGAAGTGATGCACCTTGCTGCTGGCATACGACCCATGCACGGACCATGGTTGCTGCTCATTTGCTAATGGTGGTCTATGGATGCCTATGGGGGTGCGGTAGTGCGGTGGTTAACTTGGTGTCTCATGGCCCCTATGCTGCATGGTTGACGTGTGGTGCAAGCCCAGCTCAGGGGTGTGTATGGAGTTTGCAGGTTCTCCTCTGTGTATGCACCCATCTAAGGGAAAAATGTGCTGGAAGAAGGCAATGGCAAACCACTTCTGTTCACCCTTGCCTTGAAAACCATGCCAGCGGTTGCCTAGGAGTCAGTAATGTCTTGGTGGCACTTTCCAGTTCCAAAATGGATGGTTACATACCAAACCGTCTAAGGTTCATATCTGTGTCTTAGATATGAACTGTAGATGAGTGGGAGGGAATACTGTGTTTGGTCATGGGCAGATGCTCTTGTTGGTGCATTACTGGCCAAGCAAAAACATTATAAAGCAACTAAACTTCATGCATGTAAGGAAAGATATAGCATTGAAGAGATCATTTATAGCAAAAAGACAAAGTCAATACACAGCAGGTTTCCCAGTAGCTCAGAGTAGCCTTGCAGGTTATTATTTTCAGCAGCCAAAGTGCCAGGGCTCAACTTATTGGCATGTTGCTGTGTGTATCAGACAGTTTCAGCAAAGTATTAAACAATTAAGTATTAAATGTAACATTTCTGAGTCAGAGTCAAAAGAGTTTATTCATTCTGTAGTGAATACATAGTAGACAGTACAGCTGATACCCACAATATATATTTTTTAATGAAGGGGGCTCAAATTTTGAATTAACACACAAGCTGCGTCAGTGCACAAGCTGATTTAGTGCACCTTGGGTAGCAAAATATAACTATGAGGGATATTGTAAATAATCCCCATGTATTACAGCAGCTGAAATGTCTATTTACAAGAATGCTCTCATCCACATAGCACAGAGGTTTAACACACACACTGTCACACACTGGGTGTTCAGAGCCATTAGCTCACCTGAAACAGGTAGGAAGGAACTGGAGCACCGGGAGGAAACCCATTGGGACGCAGAAAGAACTTGCAGACTCCACACAGAATGAGCCAGATTTGAAATGCGGGTCCAAACCAACAGCCTGTTGATCCCTTCTGAATTATTCTGGTCAAATTGCAGTGGTGTAAGTGAGAATTTTTCTGGTTCCCTTCATCCCCCGCTCACAGAACCTGTGACCAATCGTAAGACAAAGGCAAACAAAGCCAAGCGTAAATAAACATGAACTATCATGGGTTAAATCACTCCTTCTTCTCATTAATGCTGCAAATCCTGCCTTTTAAAGCAAGCAAGATATACAGGAATCATAACAGACCTTCATTTGAATAATGTGTACTGGCAAGGGATGAGTTCTGGCAGCAAAGCGGTTTGAGGAAGAAACATGAAAATTATACCGCATGCAGTTCTTTATCACAGTTTCACAGTTTTGCTGTTATTTACTGCCTCTCCCATTTCCCCATGTTGGGCTGAGCACAGAGTGTATGAAGCTGGACTTGGTTTATTAGTTGGGCAGCACATAAATAGCCATTCAAAGATCACAAAGTAGACCGCTAAACCGGTTATCATTAATGAAAGACCCAGGAGGCGACGTGTCCTACTTTCCTCGGCACCAATGGGTGGTGGGATGCAGAACTAACTTGCGAGCATTTTGTAAGCATCACAAGGCAACACGGCTACGCTCGCTGTATAGAAGGGAGCACAAATGTATATTTTGCGTTAATGACGTCCCTCGCGGGAGCTCCTGTAAAAGACGTTTAACCATCAAACTGTGAGGCCGACGCACCGTTCATATTCATTGCGAAGTAACTGATATTTAACAGTGGATTTTATAAGAGCAATAAAGTGCGGATACTTGTCGTATTTGTATAGCATATTGGATTGAGCATTTTTTTTTAAGTAGAGAAAATTACTGAATAAGACAAGGTGTGATTCATTCTCGTGCTTCTGTATCCTGGTGATGGACTGGATCCTGAGTACTACAGCTCTGTAGTTACCATCTGTGCATCTATTTCTGCGCATCGCTACAGAAGACAACAATTAAGTATGGCACTGTTTTTTTAAGCACACGTTGTGACAAATAAAACAGCATTACAAGTGCGACAAAGACATACAGTATTTAGTGATTTTTAAGCATAAACTGAAGTCAGCATTACACATTTTCAAATGTGCTTTCTTATTATATTTAGATATTGCATAATGCTTCAATTCTATATATTGTTTTATGTATGCACATTTCCCATAAACATTTGGCTGGAGTAGCATTATGCTCTTTTGCTCTATTAATAAGAAATAACACAAAATGATTTATTTTTTCATATTCTTAAAGAGTTATGAACAATTTGTTTTTTTTTTATTTTAGTTACTAGTAAAGCGAACAAGAATCTCATCATATTTTTAACAAAAAACGAAAAAGTGGTGGCAAGAATCCTAATATGAGATGCAAAGCCAGTAAGATGCAATAAATATGCTTACATGAATTGTAAATGTGTTATGAAATGCAACTTATTTTTACATGCGTAGTTGAATATAATATTCTAATAATATGAATTTATACTTATAAAATGCAAAATATCTTTCTAAGAATTTGTTTTATTTTTCCACACGTGCATTAAAAAAAAAAATGCTATCTTTACTCGTTGTTGTCCACCTTTAATAACTGTGTTTGTATGCCCACCTTCTGGATGTGTAATTACAGTAAATGTCAGCTGCTTTGGACACTGAAAGTCACCTTTTAATGGTAGGGATGAAGTCCCTCAAGTTGACATTTATTAATCTGATTTGTTCTGAAAGACCCATTTTATTAACTCTGGTTGGTTCATAGGAGGAATTCAGGTTAGGCACAAATGTACAGGGTCCGACGGAGGAATCCTTTTCTGGGACCTGAACTGGAAACCTTCAGGTTACAAATCTGTGTGTGTGCGCGCGTGCATGTGTGTTTATACACTTTAGCATTTCTAAACATCTTTTTACATCAAAATATTCACAAATCAGATAATTTAATCACACCTGAACTTACTTGCAAATTTTTAAATAGCTGTGAAATGTGTTAAATGTCTCGGATTATATCCAGGGAATTTGACAAATGATTATTTTTATTTTATTTTTATTTTACTGCTAAGCTGTGTAATTGCCATATCTAAATGTTGATACTGACAGTAGACAAGAACCTGTTGCCCTAATTCTGAGCAAATGCCCATGACAGCTAACCTGTTAAGAGGAAAAGCCACAACAATCTTACATATTTCACTCAGGTCCTCACTACAGTGTGCCTCTAATATATGTTTTTTTATGTTCATGTTGCTGTAAATAAAAAAAAAAAATTATGCTGTCACGAAGTTGAATTCCCTTGAAATGCAAAGGATTCAATCTTATCAAATAGGAGGAAAAAAACTCAAATTTGCATGTTGCATTTCTTTCAGCTTCAGAAATGCTCTGTGAAGGTGGAAGGTGCTTTCACGAGGTGTTGTTTCAGATGAAGAAGAAAGGTCCCCTTGGGAAAAAAGTAAGAAGGATAAAATTTTCCTGTTTCAGTACATGGAGGTGACTTTCAGACTACTATAAGGTGAAATAATGATAGCAAATCAGAAGCCCACTGAAACAACTATTTGCAAATGCAGTGTAAAAGAAATGCAGGAAAATAAATAAAAGCTGCCTGCGAAGCTGTAATGCTGTTATAGTGCTTTTTTTTTATTTTTACTTTTTTGCAATTTAGAAATGTTAATACAGGAAATGACATTTTTGGCATACTTGCTGAGGACAACCCCAGCAGACTCCTTCCTTTCACACATAGCTCTGCGCTTATATGTACTTCATGCAATGCTACAAACTGTCTAGCAGTTGTTTTCTTCATAAAGCAGATCATGTTTCCAAGTTAAAGGATTTTATTTCAACCAACATCTTTTCGCTGAAGTGTCTATCAAGTTACGGACAGACAAACACATTAAAGATGTAAACTTCTTTGTTCCTTCGGATTTTTTTCCTTTATATCTTTTCCACGGTCCCTACTAAATGATGTGACAATAACACACTTAAATATCGAAATTATCAGCATCTTATTTATTGCCAATATTGCATTCCGTGTGGGTAATCTGCGGCCGTTTATGTGAGCGGTGAATTTCATTTGTCGCAATGTTTGTCCGCGTATTCATGCTCATATCCTACTGGATAAGATAATTATGAACAGCAAAAGGGGGAAGTCAGCAGATGTAGGTGTGCTGTCTTCCTGTCATATACATAAAGCCCTAAGGAAATGAACAGAGGACACATTAATACGGGCATCACCGGCCGATGGTTATCATGTTCGGTCAGGCCGAGTCTCTGACGTCTCCTTCGCGACCAGTCTGCACGCTGTCATCTTTATGAAAAGTTCCCTTCAGAGACCTTCATCTTCAAACACACGGGTCTTTTCTTTTATTAGTTGCTAAGCTTTTTATACTTGTACCATATTGCACCAGGTTACAAGCGTGAGCTCTGCTGTCTTACTTTATTGAGAATCTAGAGTCCTGTAGTCATTTCCCTGAGGTCAAGCATTGCCCAGGAATAGGTTCTCATATCTCCATGAATTGTGGGCTATATTAAGAAGTGACACCAGACGTTCAGCCGCTAATACAATTACAGCCATCTCAGTTGACTTACCACAGACTTTTGCTCTTCCCGGCTGCCACTTTCTGCTGTCAATGATTCTTCTATAATTCAAAATGTCTCCACTGTGACATGTATGATTAAAGGCAATACCAAAGGCCCTGGGCTCATGTACCGTTACCGCGGCGTCCGTGAGCCGACATGATGGCTGCGGTGTTAGAATTAAGGCGTCTTTAAATAAAGGCGCGCATTTGGGGACTCCACCCATCTCGCCTGCTCTTGTTTTAATAAAGAATTACAGATTCATGGTCTCAAATGAATGGGCGCGATACTTACTTTGAGCGTTAATGTGTCTCAGAAGTGAGCAGTGTGCAGAGTGGTGTGAGTTGTTAAAAAAATAAGTTGCGTACGTTGTAGTTAGCTGTGCCGCCCTATAGCCGTTTATTAAAACAAGAATAAAGACAGTTATATTTGCGGGTAAAGAAGTAGAGGCAACACCACGGAAGAGGCTCAAGACAAAAGTCAGGGGTCTCCAGACCGCCCCACGTAAAGCACTGTGTTGTACACCTTTTCCCATCAAACCATCATTCAGAGCTTAAGTTCACACTGCATTAAATCACCGGGTTTACCCAAGGTGATTGATATAAAACAACAGTTTTTGACATTTTTTTATGGCAGCGTGTTGTTGCCGCAGCCCGTGCCGGTGTCTAACAGTTCCTCGGCCGAGGATTTGGATGTGGGATTGAAAATCTTGCAGCAAGGAGCAAGTCTCCTGACATGATTTTCAGAATCATGGTTTTCATATCACATGACAAACAATCAAACCGTATGTGCAATCGTAAAATACGTTCGCTGTAGCCGCTCGAAATGTTTTCAAATGAACGACGACTTGCCGTAGGCCATGCTGTGCAGAAGGAGAGCAGACAAGTCCTGCAACGGCCCTGCTGTTGTAGGCCACTTAGTCTGACTCGCTCTAGTAAACATCCAGCTGCATTCATCTATAAAAAGATTCAGTAACAGCAGGTTAGTGCTGGTAGAGGAGACGCAGGAACATCTCAGCGCTGGATGTGCGGAGCGAAGGCCCACCTGATGCTAGAATCAAACACATAATTTGAGGTTTTACTCGGCTGTCTCGGGCAATTTAGCGCGAACCCCAGTCAAACAACTGGAGAGCCCTTTAGGTCTTGTTTTGCTCTCCACTTGCAAAATAACGAAGAGTCGGGATGGAGAGCAAGGCAACATGAAGCCTGCTGAATTATTGATTGTGTTGTTTCTGCCATCGTCCTTGGAGCGGGCGTGACGGCTGACAGGCGGGATGGAGCGGTTCCCCTGAAGCAGACTGACAAGGTCCAATCTGCTCAGCTGTCTAGGATGCAATGGGGGAGGGGACACCCCCACCCTCCCGACCCTACCTTGCCCTACCACCAGCGCCCAGCAGCCCAAAGGGGGAACATTAATGACTGCCTGAAGAGGCTGCTCTACACCCTCCTGTGTGGCCTATGGCCAGAGGGCCCCAGAAGAGCCCTGCTGCCGTAAACGTCCGGGCCGGGAGTCGGGGAGGGGGGTCAGGTGAAAGGGAGGCAGAATGGGAAAGCAGCAGGGTCCAGCCCAGTATGGCCCAGCACACCAGGGTGCTAATGGCACTCATACACCAGCTCGGTGATGCCTCAAGCTAAACAGCCAAGGTAACAATTCTTATCAAAGTTTCTGGAGCGAGAACATCTGTTTGAGCACAAAGGCTTAAATAAAGTTTTGATGTGTTTTTTATTTATATAATTACGTGCTTTCCAACGGCCGATTTTCAAAGAAGTCGACCTATTCTATTTAAATTTTCAGTTACTGAGTTATTCAGGAGTTTGTCTCAGTTTATAGTTGTACATTTTACAGTCTAATATGATTAAAAATTGTTTTTAAGTGTATTTTTCTTTTATTTGTTGTAGGCAGCACCGAAACGTCCGAAATTCTGGTGCTGGAAAGAAGCACTGTCTGGCTTAGTGAAGCGAGACAAATTTTGCCCTGGAAAAAAAAAAAAATTCCCTTTAGTTGCAAGGAACATTTTTAAAGTTTTACCTGTGTGCTGTCACAAAGTGTGGCAGACCTAGTTATTTCACAATATTTTATTAAGCTACACACATATCACATTGGTGCGACGCACTAGCATCCTGTCCAGGCTGTACTCCACCTCACACCCTGTGATTCCAGGATAGAATCTGTATCGCTACAACTATCCGCTAGGTTATTGATGATGGATGGCAATATTGCGTGAGTGTTTAAAATATCAGCATTACGGCATATAATAATTCTACAATAACCTAATGCCGATTCTACAATGCGATGCCGCAAATGTTCAAAATAACTGAACAGAATGTTTGACAGAATATGAAGGAATAGGATGCCTCACGCTGCATACAAGGAGGTGTTCGACTGTGTTTTACCCTGACTGTACCTCCACGCTGCAGCGCTGGAATGTGACAAGCAAGGCTTTGCAGGCACAGTTACACTCCAGCTTGAAACAGAGCTGCAGTGATGCTGAAGCTTTATAGCTGCAAAGGTAGGAAACATGCATTAAGTTTTAATAGCACAGTATAGCAGAGGTTTCATTTTGGAAAGTTTCCATAATGATATCTTTCCTTGGGAAATAAGCAAGGAAAGAAATTAGATTAATGTTGCTTATCCTTAAGCACAATGACTGCACACTATGTGTCTGACCCTTAAAAAACTCCCTCCAATCAATCTTTCTTGTCCTCCCAAAGTTGCCCAAAGCCAGAGAAAGCAGCTGGACTGCATGTTTGCCTGGTATAATAGAAACAAGTTAATATATTGGCAACTGAATAACCATCAGCCAGCAGCCTCTAGCTGTTTTATAATGAATTCCCTGATGAATGGGGAACTATCAGAATCAGTATTTCACTGCGGGCTCTACATGAAGTTAACACTTCACCTTACTTTACAGAACTAAGCAAGAAAAAAAAAACATACACATTTGGGAGATACAGAACACATATATAAATAAAACACATTTTACAGCAGAGAAGAAGAGGAGGCAATGCAGGGGTTTATTTAACAATGAAACCCCAAAGCAAGACTGTTTACCCCATGGACTCCAGCGTACCGCTTAAGGTCCACAGCCAGGAAGATCAAAGTTGAGTTCTTGCTCAGAATTTGCTTTAACATGAAAGCGGAGGTGCAGGGACACAGACTGGGGGGACATCTGGGAGGCTGCAGCAGCACAAGATGTGTTTAAAAAGTCTTAATAAGGGCTCGTCTTTATTTAGCCGAAACCAGAGCCGAAACACAGACAACGCACGGCGTTGCTATGAGAGCGTTACATAATTATTATTTCCGCTGACTTTTTATTGTTAAAACATTTCAATAAGATGCTACAGGTAGGACTGCACATCACTGTCAGCACAGCTTCCGCAAATAATCCATCTCTCAGCATTGTTCATCATCTTATTTATGCTATGTATCATGTCAGCTAAGAGAACCATAGCCAGATTTGTGCAACCTACAAAATGTTTATTTTTAAATGAATAAAATTCTTTCTGACTTGTAAACAAGGTTAAATAAAAAAAAAACAACAACAACGGTATACGCCCATACTGAAGATAACATTGCTATTTATTTCTTCTTCTGAACAACGGCAAGCGACATTGATGAAAGCGAGTTTCACGTCTTACTCTTGCCGCTGCTTGTTTTACTGATGGAAAGCTGCAGACACTACATCTGATGCGCTTATTCAACAGTTGGCTCCCCGAAGTATGGAAAACTTGTATGCAAAAACGAACAAATCTGATACAATTTATAGAAGCGATTTTGAAAGGATCGTATCTGATGCCACCGAACAAAGCAGCGTTGGTTGCAGAACGCATCAAATAATCTTTTGTTGTTATGAGTCCTATAATATGCTGCTGTTAGAAAGAGAATCTGTATGCCTGATGCCTACAGCCAAAATCGGACTTCAGTAAATTAGTTTTTCAGGGAAAAGTTTCGGAATGTGTTTTCCATATAGGCCGCAACAATTTTGAACTGCGGAGAAGTTTGTACTTCTTGTGTCATCCATTTCACCAAGATTCTTAAATAATTACAAGTGTCCTTGCAGACACAGCACGATTCAAACTGCGAAATATGAAGCTGTCTAATGAGCCGCCGTGACAGTCGGTGATCCCGATGCTTTCTGCTCCGCTGGAATGCAAGTTGCCGTTGCTCTGCGATGTGAAGAGTTGCGGATTTTGCTGCTCTTTAATTTCACAATTTCGCTTGACCTCAAAACCACAGCTGTCACAAATGGCAAGTGGGTGCTGTAATGGTGAGACAAACAGTGCAAAAGACCCGAAAAAAGCTGCTGGTTCAAATTCGCCGGAAGTTCTCCTTGATGCCGGAGCGCTGGAAGAGAGATATGTTTGTTAGTTACATTAAAAATGTACTGAATGACGTTGATGATAATGATGATAAGAAGAAGATCACAAATACATAACCTTACATTAAATATGGTTTATCGCAAACTTGTGGCAATTTGGTAAGAACTTGAGATGTATTTTAATTTCATGAAAATAGGCCGATTTTTTTCGGTTTGCCATGAGAATGCAGCAGCCACCAAAAAGGACGTGTATTTAACAACGATCAGTCTTCCCAGTAGTGCAATTCTCTTTGGGTGGAATGAAAAAGAAGGCTTTCTCTTTTTGGTTGTTGCTTTAAAGGGAGCCACATGTCCTTTCCGAAGAACTGTCCTGGACGTCCTGAAGGGACAGTTTCACGGGCCTTGAGCCATCGTGTGCTGGCTGTCTGCGCTGGAACTCAACCAGCAAACACACAGTCCTTTGTCTTCCTGAGTACTTTTACAGTAAGGAGAAGGACCTCCCTGCCGTGAGAGAGGCATGGCTCAACATCAGCAGTCCTGTACTGTGCATTTACGTTATCTTTAGCCACTTAGCCCTGGTCAGGGTCACAGTGATTGGGAGCTTATCCTGGTAGCACTGGGAGCCAGGCTATGAAACAACACCCTGGAGGGGATGTCAGTCCATGGGAGGGCGGACATTTGCGCACAAGCTATGTGCAATTTAGGCTGACAAATAAACCTGCAACACACGTCTTTGGACCGTAGGAGGAAACCGGAGGACTTGGACATAACCACAAAAACACGGAGAGACTTCACGCAGACTGAATTGGATTTGAACCCACATCCAAGCAGCTCGGGTACTGTGAGGTAGTAATGCTTTTTATTGCCCAACAAACTACTGTTGTTAACATTTTCGTTATTTACCGGGCTTTAGAAACATGAGGATGTTATTGTCTGTTTTCAAAACAAGTGAGGACTTTTCACTAAAAATGGATCATGAACCCTAACCATGCCCAAAGTTGCCAGTAAAACAAATCTGATGTGTGAATTCGAAGTGCTATGTATTGCTGCAGTAAAGGATGAGCCAATGAACAGCTTGCATTTCAGCGTAAAATTTTTCATAACTTAAAAGCCAAATGAGAGTTGAAACAATAACGTAAAAGCGCCTTGGCAAAGACAACACAAATCCTACAGTTTAGAGTTGTGTGTGTTCTACCTGTGCAGGAAGATTGCGTTGTGAATTTGGTGAAGGGGAGACACAACAGCAGGGCACACACTTTGTGGTAAATTATTATTATTAAATTATATAAGTTCAAAGCAATCTGCATCTCTCTCACCAGTCAAACGTGAGCTTTATTCCGCTCTTCTCTGCAGGCATTATAGCATAAAGTACGCTTCTTGGCAAATGGAGTACTCTTTCACAGGTAAGCAGTGATAGTGAGTCAAATGAAAGTAAGATGATGCAAAAGATGAGTTTGCTGATATTATTTTATTAGAAACGGACACTGATCAGCTTTCCTACAAGAAATGAAATGAGTTGCTGTTCCTTCATTATCACGGAGCAGAAAGACGCTTGCCTTTTCGTATTGATTTTCAGATAAAAGACATTTTAGCAGAAGTTTAAAGCTGTTCCCGTGTGTATTCCTCCTCCTATTTCTTTTTTTGTGATATATATTTCTTAAACCGCCTTTCAAGTAATGGCTGGCTAAGGTGAATAAGCAGTGTCTTTGATGGCAATAGGAAATATAATGTGTGACTTGAAAGCTTGGTTCAAAAATCTTCTCCAGTTCTCTGTTTGACTTCTGAACACTGTCAGCTGTGAATGGTGTTCCTGTACTTAGAATGCCGAATATTTGTCGTTCTTCAGTGGCTGCAACTTCATTATGAGGACAGGAGTCCTATAATGTTATAAGGGAGATCTTCTGAAGTCTGCTTTTAAGATCTACATGAGGCTGAAATTTCTGTAACAGTGCTTGAAGGAAATGCATAAATATTTATACCCCAAAAGTTATATGAACATTGGAAACAAAATGCCGACATTGTACTATAAATCAGATGTAAAGATACTCAGTGACTGAAGTGAGAAGGTGATGGGCACAGCAGGTGGTGAAGTGGTTAGTGCTGCGGCCTTGTACTTGAAGGGTCTGAATTCAAAGCTCACTTCCCTGCTGTTGTACCCTTGAGTAAAGGACTTACCTCGAACAGCTCCACTGAAAATGACTGAGCTCTATAAACAAGCAACTTCTTGTAGGCAAGAGCACAATTTGTAGAAAAGCGTCAGGTAAAAATGAAGCTTAACAAGTCCTTAATATATTTATTCCTGCAATGTTATTTTATTTGCAATTTCTGTTCATGCATTATTTCACTCAGTTCACATAATACAACAGTGTGTAGCCCAGTGTTTGCTTTTCTCTTGAAATAAAATTTTCCGATGTGATAAAATCGCATCATTTGTGATATGCTGTAAAAATCCTCCTAGTGGCAACATAAGAAGTCATTGCTAACCATGATTATGGACAACAAACATAAGCATGGAAGCTCTTTACATTCTCAAATGCAAGTTTATGAAAACAAAAATATAGGGCTTCAGACAAAAAAAAAAACTTGAACATGATGATTGAAAAATAATATACTTGGTCTAACTGTAATGTTGCATGTTGCTTCAGCCTTGTGCCGATCTTAATGTGTAAGTTTCTTGTTGTTGGCCTTCAAGTTCTATTTTTTAACTCCGCATGTATAACAGGGGGTGGGGAAACAGGGGGAAGTCACCCCCAGTGATGAAGCAAATTTAAGTTGTCCTCCTCATATTTAGGTATCACTCCACTGAGTACTGACCCCCGAATCCCGGACAAGTTGTTATGTCACCGTTTGGATGCCAGAATACTCATCATCTGCTGTTCAGATTCATATGAACCTTCATCCTGCTGTACTTCTCAGCCATCTTTGTGGATAAATCCAGACATCATCCCGCTATGGAGATCAGTGGCTCCACTGTGCTTCTTCCAATAGGTAGACATCTACACTATGAATACCGAGCGAGTCTTGTCAGCACGGTCCTGTATTCTTGTTTAGCGTGAACCGCTAAAAAGGGAAACCCTTAGTCTCCCAGAACCAGACATTTTTTTAATCTGCATTAAACCCTCAAGCATGTAACTTTGAGATGTGACTTGGGTAACCATCTGAGCATGCTATATGTACTCAAAGGTCAAGCTTTAACTATTCTTGATATTCAATTCAATTCAATTTTATTTTTATATAGCGCTCTTCTCACTGATATGAAATATTGGATAAACAAAAAGATTTCCCATGTAAAAATTCCTCAAAATACTACATGGACATATATGTGCTTTCACAATGAAATGAGATGAGACGTATAGAACACCGATGTAAACAACAGCTGGTTTCGTCTCCTGCCAGTTGCGCAGTGAATCATTTAGAAGACGTGTTCGCTTCACTCACAGCTGTGTGCCATCAAAGTGCGCTCCACCATGTGCTTCCCCTCTAATAGCACGGCCTCATCCGCCTCCAGCCCCTGCCCTTCAGGCAGCAGAGAGCAACGCTCAAAGAAAGGATACCAAAGACGAACCTTTTAAACTCATTTGGGACGGTGCTGCTTATTCCTTCAGTTCTCCAGGCCTTCGAAACCTGGGCTGCCTCAAAAGACACAGTTCGAGATGTTTGCACCTTGATGAACTTGGACAAGAGTGGCACCCAGTGGAAACTACCGGAATAGTCTGCTGAACGGCCTGCGTGGTTTTACCAAGATTAGTGACTTTAACGTCACACTTTATTTGACAATTTAAAGTAAAGCTAAAAAAGGTACTTTTTTTTTACTCACAGCTCATCTAGTTCAGGTTAACATCATCCATCTGTATATCCATCCATCTGTCCATCAGTCATCTTCTACCGCTCAGGGCTGCAGCAGTCTGGCTCCTATCCTGGAATAACTGGGGTCTAAGCTATGAAGCTGCACCCTGGATGGAATCCGAATCCATCGCAGGGTAGGCACTCACACACATAGGCTATGGGCAATTTAAAGTGGCCAGTTGATGTGAAATGGACGTCTTTGGACTGTGAAGGAAATGCATGCGGACGCCAGAAAAACAAGCACTCGCTGCGCAACTGTGTCGCACTATAGACAAATCTGTCAACTAAATGTTTGTTAATAATTGCTGTCCTTCGCTGTGACTGGGAACAGAGAACACAAACTGACTTCCTTCTGCCTGACAGGACAACTTCAGCTCCTCATGATGCTCTTGGACTTAAAGAAGGAAATGTTCCCTGTCACTTCAGTCATACAAACTCCTTTCAGTCATGCGTGGCCCACCTTCTCTGAGGAAGGAGAGTGTGAATGAGGAATGAGACAGGTAAGGAAAATGGTCACTGGTAAGCTCACCTAGGTGCAGTGGTCATGGGAGCAGGACATTGTCTGGCCTGCAGGGTCTAGGTAGGGTCGGGCTGGAGAGCTCCCATTGAGTCACCTCTACAAGAGGGCTGGTTTTATTATTAGGTGAACATAGACAGTAGCTTAGTGGTGCTGAAATTTGAGGGCACCAATGTTTACTGCTGAACTTGGAAGAAAAGTTAAACCTTGCTTAGCAATAAGTATGCAGTTTTATTAGAAAATGGAAGCTCTTTCCCTTTACATGTTATGTAATCATAGTATGATAGATCCTTGTTCTATACATATATTGTATTTGCTCTTTTAAACTTCAGTCTTGCAGAGAGTTTTGTTTTCAGTCACGTGTATGCCATCGCATGTAAGCACATAAAAATAACTTGTGCATAAATTAAAATTTAATTTTCCCTTTTTTTGTGGTCTGTATGTCTCTTAGGTGAAATAAAAATAATTTGGTTATTTATGTATGTGTGCTGTGGAGGCCGAGCCGGTTCTAGCACATCTCTATTGCCAGGGTCACTTGATCCTACACAATGATTCCTCACCAACCTGTAATTATTATTATAGTTGTTCTTTTAATACTGCACAAGTCACCTTTCCGTTTCCTCACATCCAAGTAATCTGTATGTTTCGTACTAGGTTTGTTTGAAAACTTTAAAACTGTATAAAGATTCTGTAAACCAGCATCAAGTTTACCCCTGACTATGGTGTCTTGTCATGACAGGTGACAATGTATGTACATGTGCTTATGTGAAACTTACATTGTAAAAAATTGCTACATCAACAAATGTCTGCAAATAAAACGGTTTACTACCATTTAAATTAGTTAGTCTCTCCACATTTGAAAAACAAAATTCATTTATACACTGTCCGGGCCAAAAAAAAGTGACACACTAATATTTGGTTGAACCGCCTTTAGCTTCGATTATGGCACGCATTCGCCGTGGCACCGTTTCGATAAATTTATGCAATGTCACAACATTTATTTCCGTCCAGAGTCGCACTCATTTTTTGCCAAGATCTTGTATCGATGGGAGAGTCGGACCGCCGCGTAAAGTCTTTTCCAGTACAAAATCCCAAAGATTCTCAATGGGGTTAAGGTCTGGGCTCTGTGGTGGCCGATCCATGTGTGAAAATGATGTCTCCTGCTCCCTGAAGCACTCTTTCACAATTTGAGCCCCATGAATCCTGGCATTTTCATCTTGGAATATGAAGAAAAAAATCCATTGATGGAAAAACCTGCTCATTCAGTATATCCAGGCAGTGTATATACAAGGTATAAAAATTTCAGTGTGTACATAGTTAAAAATGAACATAAAGTACGTAGAAACATACTATGTGGTTTCTTGGTGCCGTATAAACCACACTGTAATATAATTCAGGAACATTTATTTCGCGGGAGGCATTTAAACATTTCAATGATATTCATCCTGTGTATGGGCCGAGTTCCAGGTTAAATGCCACATCCCCGCTGAGCCACGTCGAGCAGCAGTTCCGGCAACGCCGGTCGTGCGACTTCCGCTGCGGGTTGATGCAATACGGCGACACCTGTTAAGGTGAGAACCAAAACGCTTTGCCATATTTCATGGAGTGACGGCCAACTTTGGTGCTGATCCAGTATAAAGTACATTAAGACGCAGCTCCGTGCGGCCCACGGCCAAAAAGACGCGCATCATCCATGGCGGGCAGACGGCGGCTCACGATCCTGAATACGGAAAATTTCGCATCCCCGCTCTTGTAGCGCGCGTCAGCCCTTACGTTTGAAGCGTAGCTTACGGCCGCGTCAGAACGGGTGCGTGCTAGTCTGTGCGTAGCGGCCGTCGCGGAATGCGCGTACGCAGCGCCGTTGACTGAGGAAGCCGAGCAGCCGCGCTGCGCACGGTGCGTACGCGACCCGCCGGCGGTGTACATGTGGCAGAAGGCGCGCTGCTCGTCGTTCGCCCGCGGGGTCTGACCGGCGCGTCTGGCCCAGTTCGGTGCGCGTCCCTCCGCCGCCCGGACCGTGACACTAACGGCGTTCAGGGTATGGGTTTGGGTCGAAGAAGTCGTGGGCTTATTGAGTCTTCCGGGACGTCGCGTTTGTTTGCTTGTTTGTTTGTTTGACTGAATACGAAATCTCGTTTCTAATAGTCGGGCAAAACTGTCTTGTGACAGAATTGACACCCGAGGCGATGGGTGCAGTTCCGGCATGCTTTGCGGTGGGATGCTAGGTTCGACTCTACACTTTTACTGTGGTATTTGGTGGACCGAGAGAACTGCACCGGTACAGCCGGTTCGCGTGTCGCTTGCTGTCTCTTCCGAAATACTGCGTTTGTGACCCGAGGCCTGCAGTTCTGCCTAGACGGTAACCGTCATGAGGAAGTGTGGCCGCTGCGGGCTGCGTAGAACCCCGTGGACCTCGAAGAGCTCGAGTGGTTCGTGGTGGACAAAATGTTTATTAATAGTGTTGGCGCTTTATTTTATTTTGCTATTTTATGATCTGGGTAATAACAGACTGGTGTGTTATAGTCTTAATTTTGATAGTTAAATATCTTATTTTTTCGATGCTTTGTTATGAAACGTGTGTGAATTGGGAATTGATGTGCTTTATTTGTATTATTGTGGATGTACAGTTGCATATTTGGTGGGTGATGGGTTTGCCAAGAGTTTTGTGGTGGATGGAATGGTTTTTGCATTTGTGTTGTGTGTTTTGGGACAAATTCTATGTGGACTGCGTGGGATGTATTTGAAATGCTGCGAGATGTGAAATTCTGTTAGTGATGAATCTTTTTATGATTCTCGTGAATGTTTTTGTGTAGTGTTAAGGAGAACTTTGGACTCTGACACAATGGGAGTTCTGTGAGATAGGAAGGGAGACTGGACGATTCTGTGAGACTGGGCTTTAACTTGTTGAGCGTTTTGTTGCACTGTGGAGACGTTTAACTGGTGTGTGTGATTTTTATGGAACTTAAGTGTCGTACCAGTTACACCTCGGGGCTTGGGTTTCATATATTAAGCTCGGTGATCTTTGGGTTGGGTTTCATGGACCACCGGAAGAATGCTGCCAAATTTTAGGATTACAAAAAAGAATAATTTTGTTCATTTGTTACGAATTGCGTTGCTTAGAGTGTTACTTTTTATCATCTGGGCTTTCTCTGAACTGGCGTGTGCAGTATCCATTCAGCAGTACTACAGTATAATCTCTGCCAGAACTATAATGGTGGCACTTTGGCTAAATGTTCCTGCCCTAAACTGTTGTGCTATGCGCTTATCTTCGTCTGCGTTCGTGCAGCTTGGATTTAAAATGCATTTTAAAGTGGACTTCTGCCTATAGTTGGAATAGATGATAAGAACGGAGTCGAATGTAATTGTCTAAAATGACTACTTCTTAAATCGGCGCTGCTTGGATGAAGGCGGTGAATGTTGAATTGTGACAAAAGAATTAAACACAGTGTTGCTGTCCCCGAACAGACCCCAGATACACCGCCATGCTGCAAAGATTGTCTCTGTGCTCCCGCCTCCGGGGCCTGCCCTGGAGCCCCGGGGCCAAGATGCACCCACGCTTCACCAGAGCCGTGTCACAGGGCAAGTGTGAGTGGCCATCCTGCATCAGGACTCCGTCGTCTCATTTTTGTTGCGTGTAAACGTTTTAATGAAAGGGCTGCATCTTCTGTGCTGCAGTCCCCCTCACGCGTTCACCAGGGAAGTCCTTTGCACACCGCAGTGAGCTGAAGCATGCCAAGCGCATTGTCGTCAAGCTGGGCAGCGCTGTGGTGACACGCGGAGATGAATGTGGCCTGGCACTGGGGCGACTCGCGTCCATCGTCGAGCAGGTGAGGTTTAGGGTTGCACCTTGATCAAAAGAGCCTCCAGAAGTAGATGGAACAGTAAGTGGCATATTGGTGAGAGCTGCCTTTGGACTCATAGGTTGCAAGTTTGAATCCCACCCCCTGCTGTAGTACCCTTGAGGAGGGTACTTTTCCTGAATTTCTTCAACTTAAACATCACTGAAATATATTGTAACTTGCTTGCGAAAAGCATAATGTAAATAAATAGATAGTAGTAATGTAATAATGCTTATGTGGAGAATGCTTTTTTTTTTTTTTTTTTTTTTTTTTTTTTTTTTCTCCCCCCCTACGTATCAGGTGGCGATGCTGCAGAATCAAGGTAGGGAAATGCTGATCGTAACAAGCGGCGCAGTGGCATTCGGGAAGCAGAGGTTGCGGCACGAGATCCTGCTGTCACAAAGTGTGCGGCAGGCACTGCACTCCGGACAGAACCAGCTGAAGGACATGGTGAGCTCATGGAGGGAAGACCCAGTGCTTTTGATGGGTTGAAAGAAGTGGCTCAACCTGGAGCTGTGACCTCTTCTACAGAAACGCTGTAGGTTTTATCTGACAGGTCAACATAATGCAGACTGTCCCTTTGTTGTGTTTGGTGAAGGATAAGTTTGGTCTAACAGTTTACCTTAGTCATATTCGATAGAGGCAAGGGACTTGAACCCATAACCGCAGTCTCTCTAACATTGTAAAGCACTTTGCGGAAAAACATTGTCATTAAAATACAGATGACTAATATTAATAACAACCTTCCGTTTTCACGGCACTACCTGTTGCCTCTTCCAGTCGGTCCCTGCGTTGGAGGCGAGAGCCTGTGCGGCTGCTGGCCAGAGTGGTTTAATGGCTCTGTATGAGGCCATGTTTACCCAGTACAGCACCTGCACAGCCCAGGTAAGAACATGCAACACGCTGCACCCCCCAAACTAGAGTTTATTGCTCCACCGTGCCTGCTGACTGTAGCCATAATCATCGGCTGTTATACTGTCAGTCATCCAGAGGGAGCGTTTGTGTCATTGAGTATAAAGTGAAACTTTCTAAGTATTAATGACGCTGCAGTGGTTTTCGCTTGCTCACCCGTTCTGTTTCCCACAATTCCCCGATGGTTGCTGTTTCACCTCTCGCTCGCAGATCCTGGTGACGAACCTGGACTTCCACGACGAGCAGAAGCGGCGGAACTTGAATAGCACGTTGCACGAGCTGCTGCGCATGAACATCGTGCCCATCATCAACACCAATGATGCCGTGGTGCCTCCGCCGGTGCCCAACAGCGACCTGCAGGGCGTCAATGTGAGTGGCATGTGTAGTATTACCATTCTGTTTTTTAGCTTGCAGGACACCTGCAGGACATGTCCTTTTGCTCTCATGTAGAGGAGTGTCTGACAGTATATCTCTTTCATAATCAGAATCAGATTTATTTGGCTAAGCACACACACATATACAGGGAATTTGGCTTCAGTTCCCAATGGCTTAGTTATCATTAGACAAACGCCACACACATACAAACATACATGCATACATACAACAAGTGCAAGATGCATGACAGTGCAGGAAAATAAGAATAAATAAAGAGGGAGGGAATAATTGCACAGTCTAACAAACAAGTCAGCTGGTTGGGAGAAGTTCAAAAAAGCTGTGGCCCGGGTGAGAAGAGTCAGTCAACATTTTCCCTGCCCGTCTCTTAATTTAGGAGGAGTACAGGTCCCGGAGTCAGGGCAGTCTGGCACCAGTAAGCTTTTCCGCAGACCTGACTAACACGGTGCAGCCTGCCCTTTTCTTGTTTGGTAGTTGATCCAGCTGAAAACAGACTCAGTGACTGCTATGCAGAACTGGATCAGCAGCTCCTGTGGCAGGTTGGGCTTCCACAGCTGGTACAAAAAGTGCATCTTCTGCTGGGCCTTTTTTATGATGGACACCGTGTTGGTTTTCCACTTTAGATCCTGAGAAATTGTAGATCCCAGGGACTTGAAGGTGTCCACCACTGATACAGTGTTGTTTAGAATGAAGAGAGGGGCAGTACTGGGGGGTTCCTCCTGAAATTCACTATTATCCCTACAGTTTTGAGTATATTCAGCTCCAGAATGTTCTGACCACACTAGAGAGACAGCTGTTCCACCTCCCATCTATATGCAGACTCCTCGCCATTTCTGATGAGTCCTATTAGAGTTGAGTTGTCTGCATATTTAAGGAGCCTGACAGATCGGTCCTTTGAAGTGCAGTTGTTGGTGTTGAGGGAGAAGAGCAGTGGGGAGAGCACACATCTCTGGGGAGCACCAAGGCTGATTGTACAGGAGATGGATGTGAACTTCCCCAGTCTCACCTGCTGCCTCCTATTTGTCAGGAGACTGGTGATCCACTGACAGGTAGAGGCAGGCACAGAGAGCTGCGGAGGAGTTCTGGGATGACGGCGTTGAATGCTGAGCTGAAATCTACAGACACGATCCTTGCATAAGTTCCTGGATTATCCAGGTGCTGCAGGACGTAGTGGAGACCCCCATTGACTGCGCCATCCGCTAACCCGTTTGGTCGATAGGCAAATTGAAAGGGATTCATAAGGGGGCCTGTGATGTCCTTTAGAAGGGCCAGGACCAGTCTTTCAAAGGTCTTCATTACCACAGATGTTAAAGCAACAGACCTGTAGTCATTTAACCCTGTAATGGATGATTGTGGACCAGGAGGGAAAATTCTAGTGATCTGTGTGAAGACAGAAGCCAGCTGAGCAGCACAGGTTTTCAGACAGTAAGGCGAGATGCTGTCTGGGCCTGGTGCTTTCCTGGTGTTTTGTTTCTTGAAGAGTCAGTCAGATTGGTCAAATTAGGAGAACCGAGGCAGGTGAGGGGTGTGAACATTGAATGATCCAGCCTGCAGTAAAACACTTTCAGGTCTTCAGGCAGTTAACTTCTCACAGTGTGGGAAGATGGTTTCCTGTAGTTGGTGATGTGTTGCAGGCCTTTCCACACTGATACAGGATCATTGGCTGAGAAGTTGTTTATCAGCTTTCCAGAGTAACTCCTCTTAGTCACTCTGACTTCTCAAACTCCAACTTACAATACGCAGTTATAAATCAGGGTAGCTGGACGTTTTATTAGACTAAGTCATGACCCAGTGGAGTATATGCAGTCCAGAGTGCATTGTACATGATGGTTAGGAGGCAATCGGTGCAGACTGAGGTTTAAACAGACTCTGCATTCAACAGTCTTTTCAAAATTGGTGTTGACTCAAACCTGTAGAGTACAATGATATGGACACATCCGACACCTTCGGGGGGGAGCTTATTTTATGTATGAAAATGTACAAAAATCATGAAGCACATATTTAGCACTATCATACTATTCATTAAGGTTTACAGTGTCTTATGTTGGAAATGCCAGGGGACGTGATTGTATAAATACATCAGGGTTTAAATAGGTTAAATGGTGAAATTCAAAGGGGTCTGTACTTTTCTTTTGTATTTATAACCTGTGTTTTCACTATGTAGACATCATTGTGTTTTTATTGCTTGCTTCTACAAATGCATTGAATTAAGAAACTGCAGTGTTGTGCATCCTGTCAGCTGTGCTGATTCACTGGCACAGTGAATATACAGTATAGTACAGTATTATGTACACGTTTGGTGCATGTTGTTCCACCCTAGGTGATCAGCATCAAAGACAACGACAGCTTGGCAGCACGTCTGGCTGTGGAGATGAGGGCTGACCTCCTCATCGCACTCTCTGATGTTGAAGGTGCGATGTCTTCTACTTATTCAATATAAAATCTTGTTTGGTCTCATAAGGAGTGAGCTGATGGGGATGCTCATGGTTGATGTTCTCACCGTGGGGCGATGGTTCTTGACAAGCTCCTCTTCTGACCCTCAGGCCTGTATGACAGTCCCCCGGGAACGGATGATGCCAAGCTCATCGATATTTTCTACCCCGGAGACCAGCAGTCCATCACCTTTGGGAGCAAATCCAGGGTTGGAATCGGAGGCATGGAGGCAAAGGTTCGTGCAAGACAAAATAAAAATTTTCTGTGTCACACAAAATAAAATTCTAGAAGCCAAGAGTAAAATAACTTTGCTAGTGCAGTTCTGTGTATTAAGTGGACAGTGTGGTCAACCACGTGAACCTCCTGCTTCAGAATTAGTGGTTCTATGTTTAAAAAAGGCTTCATTTTGCCTCTAGGGGTGTCACTACTAAACAGGAAAGGAATGTAAGTGGTGGCGTTTTTGCGTGAATTTTACATGATGATATTTATAGTAATGTCATTTGGGGAGGTAAACAGATGCCACATGGCAGTGTGAGTCAGAGTAAATGTCCCATGTGATCACTTTGTGTTGACCATCAGGTGAAGGCTGCGCTGTGGGCCCTGCAGGGTGGCACATCCGTTGTCATTGCCAATGGGACAGATCCTAAGCTCACAGGTCATGTTATCACCGACATTGTGGATGGAAAGAAAGTGGGAACTTTCTTCTCAGAGGTGAAGCCTGCAGGTGAGTTTCACAGGTTAGTCATACAAGTAGAGCATTCATAATTTTGAGAATAACCAAGAACGCTGAATTTAGTGGTGATGGTAAGAGCTGTTCTAAGGTTTCTTCTGTGCTGCTTTATTCCAGGACCCACCGTGGAGCAGCAGGCTGACATGGCCAGACAAGGTGGCCGAGCCTTGTCCTCTTTACTTCCAGAGCAGGTGAGCCCCTGCATTGGAATCTAGATCCAAAGCTGCACATTGGTGGCTCATTCCATACATCTAAGATGCACACTGACTGATGTTTTCACACTGAGCTGTTAAAGATTCATAACAAACATAAAGTGCTGATGGAGAAAGATGGACTCCACTTGTTTGTAATATTTAAGATTATACTTTCTGATACCACAGAGGGCTGAAATCATTTGCCACCTGGCTGACCTGCTGACGGAGAAGAAGGATGAGATCCTGGCTGCCAATAAGAAGGACATGGATTTGGCAGAGAGCGCAGGTACTGGCTCCACTAGGGAGGGGTCTGTGGAAATGATGTAGACTAACCTCTTGTGCCCAATTTAGAATTTCTGTCTTACCTGCTTTCAGGGCGTCTCTCCCAGCCCCTCCTGAAAAGGCTCAGCCTGTCATCAGCCAAACTCAACAGCCTGGCCATTGGGCTACGGCAGATCAGCACATCATCTCGCGACAGCGTGGGCCGGGTACTGCGACGGACTCGCGTGGCCAACAACCTGGAGCTGGAGCAGATCACGGTGCCTATCGGAGTGCTGCTCGTCATCTTTGAGTCGCGCCCCGACTGCCTGCCCCAGGTGGGTGCGGTTGTGAAGTAGACATGGAAGAAATCTCAAATAACATGTAATTTTCGTTCATACATCCATTATGAAAAACTGCCTGTCCAGTACATGCAGTCATGGTAGTCCTGAGTGTATCCTGGAATCATAGGGAGTGAAGCAGAGTGCACCCTGGACAGAATGATGCCGAAACATTAATGGTCACACGTTTCAGTGTTGTCTGACTACATATCGTATTAAAACAGGCAATGAGTAGAACATGAAGGATGAATGCAATATTTACAAAGCAGCAGACATTTGTCTTACGCTGGTTATATGGATAAGACATTTGGCTTGTAACCAAAGTTTCCTTTATTTAAGTCCCTGGAGGGACCCTGTAATAAAACACACAAGCGAGAGGCATGGCTTGACTTTATTACATGTACAAAATTCTAAATGGTAAAACTGTAAGCTTGTGTAGTTTTGAGTCCAAGCATCTGCAGAATCTATAGAAAAAATGTTTTAAAAGTAAATTTGATCTATTCTCAATAGGTATTGGTCCATACCAAGGAGCCTGTGGTTCCTCCTCTCCTGTTAGCAGAGTCGTGTCACAAACACCGTATTTCTCTCTCTCTCCCTTTGGACACAGGTCTCAGCCTTGGCCATCGCCAGCGGGAATGCACTTCTCTTAAAGGGGGGGAAGGAGGCGGCCCATACCAACCAGATCCTGCACCAGCTGACCCAGGAAGCACTGTGTATCCATGGGGTGAAGGATGCTGTGCAGTTGGTAAGAAGTGCAAGACCTTCTTGTGCTGTTACGCATATATGCAGTAAATGATAGGGCACTCTTGTGTCCTGAGTGTTGCTGCTTTGCATCCCTGATTTTCACCTGCTCGGAAACCACAATCCTGCAGGTGAGCACACGTGAGGAGGTGGAGGACTTGTGCAGGCTGGACAAGATGATAGACCTGATCATCCCCCGTGGCTCATCCCAGCTGGTGAGGGAGATCCAGCGGGCGGCCAGGGGCATCCCGGTGCTGGGCCACAGCGAGGGCATCTGCCATGTCTACATTGACGCTGACGCCAGCATCGACAAGGCTGTCAACATCAGTGCGTGAACCACTGCGGACATTGTGTTTTCAGAAATGAGGTGGTCCAACATACTTGTGTTTCAAACAGGCCAGTGTAGAAACACACACACTCTTGTTTGATGAAAAAAATGCCTTTTAGTGGCAGTGCAGTGACAGCTTACATTTGTTTGTATGTGTTTCTCTAGTCCGGGATTCCAAATGTGATTACCCAGCAGCCTGCAATGCCATGGAAACGCTGCTGGTGCACAGAGACCTGCTGAGGACACCACTCTTTGACCAGATCATCGACATGCTGAGGGTAGAGACGGTGAGAGAAAGCAGTTGTCTCCTTAAACCCTACTAGCTGTTTTTCAGTTAGCGTAATGTTAGAGAACTGAGCTTCTTCTATACTTTTTTTAATAAAAATAATTTAAAATAATTAATAAATTGCCTTGCTGAAGCCTTCTAAAGAGTATTATTATTTTTATTGTAGAATTATTCTCCTAAAGAGCAGAAAATATTCATATTTTAAATTGCACAAAGACTTTATATAAACCTAGTATTAAGTGTATTTTGAAAGGTTGTATGCATTTTCAGTTTGAATTCAATTTTCAGCAGTTTATATTTTTTTTTCTTTCCATTCATCTTCGGCAAATGGGTTTTGCAGGTGAAGATCCATGCGGGCCCCAGGTTTGCTTCATACCTGACCTTCAGCCCCTCTGAGGTGAAGTCCCTGCGCACGGAATACGGCGACTTTGAGTGCTGCATCGAGGTGGTGGACAGCATGCAGGAGGCCATCGACCACATCCACAAGTACGGCAGTGCACACACCGACGTCATCGTCACGGAAAACGGTGAGCTGCTCTTTCGCCTCAGTGTCTTTTAGGCCAGGCATGTGACACACTCGTCCCCTTCCCGTAATGCCTCAGGAGGCCGGCTGGCCTTCTGTACACTTTGAGTTGGAACTGGTAAGCAAACAGGAGGCGCTTGAGAGGGGCTGGCTTTTGTAGGGGCTTGTTTTTTGTTGTGCAGAAAATTGCTGCCATTTCTTTGAAGGGGCAAAAGCCTCGTTCCTTTGGTTGGACAGTAGGGCCATCTGCTGCAGTGTCTCTTTTAACAGCGTCTGATGCCAAGTGCTCAGGGTGGCAGCCCTGCAGTCCTAATGCTGCTTTTTCTCTGTTCAGAGGAGACAGCTGAACAGTTCCTGCAGCAGCTGGACAGCTCCTGTGTGTTCTGGAACGCCAGCTCACGATTCTCGGACGGATACCGCTTTGGACTGGGTACGCCTCCTGTGGCTCTGGGTGTCACGGTGCACCGCTGCACGCTGCTGGCCTCTCAGTGACCCTCTGCCAGCCTCCATAGTGCTCCACACACACTTTAGTTGCACTTTGACACGAACCCATTCCCCCCAGTCTGAGTGTAGACCGCATGTTATTTAGCTGGGTAGCCTAATGGTTCAGGAACTGCTACTGTGATTTAGCCTGAGGAGGGACCTCAGTTACTACAGTGAAAAAGACCAGACAGTTGAAGAGATGTGTTGCATGAAAATTACAGCAATTTAGCTGTGAACAGGTACTAAAACCTGGACTTCGCTCCTCCAGGTGCAGAAGTGGGCATCAGCACAGCCAGAATCCACGCCCGTGGCCCAGTGGGTCTGGAGGGCCTTCTGACCACCAAGTGGGTGCTGCGTGGGGACGGACACACAGTGGCAGACTTCTCAGAGCAGGGCAGCATGAAGTACCTCCACGAGAACATCCCTGTTACCCAGAAACCCCTCAGCTCTCCCAGTTACAGCGCCTCCGGCTAAACGTCTCCCTCGGCACTGAACTATTCATGAGCCAGAACATGCAGCCACATGTTTGTGGTCCGCAAGTCCTGCTATAGGTGTTTTTCGGCTGAACATCCAGTATTCATTGTCCCTAGATCCAGCGGCTAGATAGAACCAGCAAGACATGTGATGATCCAGGACAATTTAGGTAAATGGTTTTTTTAGGCTAAAGCTCTAAGACACGTACGTCATGTATGTGGATGTCTTATTTACAGTTAGCACTTGAGTCAGTTTTGAAAAGAAGAACCCCAGTTGTTACTGCCTGGTGTCAGAGTATCTTTCTTTTTTGTATTCCTGTACTTTTCTCTCCCTCGCCAGGATTTATTGCTCTCTTGAAAGAAGTTCATGCTGTTGTTTTCATTAGGAGTGCTGGGCAGGAGGTCTGTGTCCTTCAGCTTCATGGCAGAATCTCCAAGTATAGCAACTGCAACATTCCAGAAACAAACTGCCATTTTGCCAGTTATGACAGTTTGGTTGTGATGCAGATATGTATTTTTCAGCTTTATTAAGTAAAATATTTGGTGAATGATCTTGTCTTTTTTTTTCCCTGATGTCCTTCTCTCTGTCAGGCTTGCAGCAGTGAGTTTGTCCCAGAATTATTGACTCTAAGCTATGAAACTACACCCTGGATGGGGTGCCAGTACACCGCACGGGTGGCCACACATACACGCAGGTAATTTAGTGACCAATTGCCTTGAAACGTGTTTGAACTGTCAGAGTAAACCAGAGACACACAGACACGGGGAGGTCATACAAACTCCATGCAAACTGAGCTGGATTTAAATACACATCTGAACAACCCAGGTACTGTGAGGCAGCAGCACTGCTATCAGCCGCTGTGCCATCCTGTATTGTAAATGATCTCCTTTTTGCAATGGCTGCAAGCTTAGGCAGGGAGTACAGTGCCACGGTGGGTCAGTGATCCAACCTCTGAATTTGAAGCTCCTAGGTTTAAATCCTGCTTCTTGCTGTGGTATCCCTTACACAAGGTAGTTATCCTGAACTGTTCTCCAAAAAAATTACCCAGGTGCATAAACAGGTAAATAACAAAATTGTCAGTTGAGCATACAAGTAGAATCTTAATGTGCAAAATTGTAACTCTGCATTATAAACCAATTGTTTATACAGCTTTCTTTATTTAAATGGGCTGAATTAATGGGTGTCAAGACACTTCAGGGCACCAATAAGCGGAGGTTCCAGATTTTCGCTGTACTCCTTTATAATAGCCTTTTTTTTTTCCCTCCACAAATGTTTCCCCCTAATTTTTCTGAAAACAGTAAGAATGTCCGCCTCTACAAATTGGGAGGGGAAGCAAAGTTAAATTGAAGAAGCTGGTTGCTGCAAGTCATCTTAGACAGAGATGTCAGCTAAAAACGGGGAGCAACGTTGTCCTCTGCACGCAGCAAAGTCGAGCTGTTTACACGGGGTAATGTGCCCGATTCGCCACTAGAGGGGGCAGTGCCGACCACAGCAGTGACACGGGATGCCATTGCTTGATGGTGACCTCTAGGGGGCGCCTTTGCGGCTTGTACTTGCCGAGCACTGCGATTTTGTCCTTTTCAACGCAAAATAAAACACAACCAGAAAAAAGAAATACATAGAAAATATATGGTTACACATATACAGGGAGATGTAAATGTATATATTTAGAAAATGTGAAGGTCAGGGAGATATAATTGCAGAATATGAATTTAAGGGAATGATCGACAGGTTAGTTTTAATTTGATCTACTGGAACATTTGAATTGCTTTTGTATTAGTGAAGCCTTGGATAAAAATGATGTGCTGCTTCATTTTATTTGAGAGCTGCAAAGCAACATTTCTCATTAGTAAATTTGCATTTTTTGTATATGGAACTTGGTTAATACAAAATTCACCCGATTGAGAAAAGACACCATCTTTGCAGCAAGTGAAGAAGCCAAACAGCACATCTTCCCACAGCAAGGAGAGTGGATGACAGATGTTTATATCACGGTGATTTTGTGACATCATGCAAAAGGTGACCTAGAAGTCCCCACTCCTCACCCTCCCTTTACCTCATAAGCACCTAAAAGCTAATGCTCAGAGATGGTATTTATCCTTGGTTCTCACATTTCTGTCAAAAAAAATTCCAGCACTTTCCTCCAGAACAGTTCCCCATACTGCATTTCAGCACTTGGTTTCGAGGCCGATTCATGGCAACGTTTTGCTCACTATTTTACAGGCTGCTGTGCCAGTTGGAAGTGGAGGCCTCAGTAATGACTCCTGTTGTCCTGTTTTTGTTTCCGTTTTTGGATAATAAGCACCTGACCGTTCGGCATCCTGCATTCTTGACTCAAACTCCCTCAGTGGAAACCAGGAAAATGAAAGTACTAACAGGTTAGTGATCACTAATAATCCATCAGGCAGTTGGGTTCATTCGTCCTCCAAAGTTGTTGGTCATTACAAGCCGATTCAAACAACCTCAAGACAATAACATTTCCACAATATACTTTTTCCATTTGTTTCCCCAAAATGCTTTCATTAGAGTTCTGTTATTGTGTATGTGCTGCCTCCAGCAGTGCTGTAGGAGTTTTTAGGCCTTGGAACCGACTCCCAACTGGCTGGGGTGGATTGTGGCAGGTGAGATAATTCTAGAATCTTCCGCAACGGTATGGGGTATGAAATCCTCTGCTCAGGTGACCTTTCCTTGTTGCCTCCTTTAGTGACTCCAGAGGCCCTAAATGGTTAAGCATTGTTTAAAATTTGAACTTTTCTTTCGTCTTGTGCTTTGTTTTCCTTAATTCTATTTGTTGTAAAAAATGTTATTAGGAACCAAATGTCTATCGGTCCAAGAACTGTGAGGAACCGTTCACTGTGGCCTCAGAACATTTGGCTTCGGTCTCGGCTATTTCCCTGGATGTAATTCCCAGGGTGGTGCAGTCAGAGGTGTGTGTATGCATAAATAGAACCCAAAATAGAAGATACGCTGCATAGCCAAAGGTACTTGGACCCCCAGTTCTAATGACTGAACTGAGCAAGTTCAGCTGCACCCATGCAGCACACAAACACATTCTAGACAACTGTTTGCTTCCTGCTTTGTGGTTACAGTTTGGGGAAAAAGAAGCTTCCTTCTTGCTCCAGCATGGCTGTGCCCCCTTGTTCATAAACACACGGTTTGCCCAGGTTGGTGTGGAAGAAGCTGAGTGGATGCACAGAGCCCTGACCTCAGCCCCACTGAACACCTTTGGGATGAACTGGAATGCCAGCCATGAGCCAGGCCTTCTCACCCAACCTCACTGATGCTCTCGTGGTTGAATGGACACAAATTCCCAAAATCTGCTGAAAAGCCTTCCAGAAGAATGGGGGCTGTTATAGCAGGAAAGAGGGAAACAACTCCATATGAATGCCCATGGGTTTGGAATGCGAGCTTCCAAAGCGTGTGATGCTCAGGTGTCCATATAGTTTAGGCCATTGGGTGTAAGAACCCCTGCTTTTTCTTCGTTGTGCTTTAATTGAACTCCTCTCCTGCCCAGATGGAGGGCACGTGTCTGAGGTCACTCCACTTGTAAATCAGATCTCGATGAGGCGGGTGGGGGTGTTAATTCTTAAAATATTCCTAAAATAGAAGCACAGCGTGAGCCTGGGGAATGTTGTAGTTGTCATCCGCTACATTCAATGTGTTTGGGGTTCGGCATATGCACTGAAAAAAGTCTTTATTATTATGATGCTAGGAAGCTGCACCCTAGATAGGATGCCACTCCATTGGAGTTCAGCCACACAGGCACACATGTCTAAAAGTGGCCTTTAAATTGTTCATATTTCAAAAATGATCTCTCGGTTTAGTGACAATATAGGTCACCTGCTAGTGTTTTTGTAGACAAAATTCAGTTTACAGATGTTGCCGATACTGAATGTTGTGCTCTGTGTGGGTCTATTGTTGCAGCATATAAATGACAGGGTACAGTTTACCATAGTGGATCCAGCAGTAAGTCACCTGGGATTAAATCAGTGTCAACTAAACACTACCTGATGATCAGTGTGACTTTGGAGAAAAACATCTGCTAGCTGAATAAAATGTCAGTTTATTTTTTCTTTCTTTACCCACTGTGTGTGAAATGCCCTTTTGGAGATGCCACCACCCCTCCCCACAGTATAGGACATCCAGCCTTTATTTGGGCCATAACTGTGCAAGGAGACTGATGTGGCAGGAAAGCTCAGCCTTGAGTGTGGTACTTTACCCTGAATTGCTCCAGTCAGAATACCGTGCTGCTGAACATCTGAAGTCCATCAGCTGAAGGCATCAGCTAAACTATCCCTCCCTGAGTTTTGTGCTGCGCCGCAACAACGACACCACCTCCTGCATGGGGTTCAGTGTTGAGTAGAGCAGCCTCTCTGCATTTGGTCATGGGTTCAAATCCTGTTTAGTATGTGAGGAGGTTTGCATTTTCCAAGTGATCAAGAGGGTTTTCTCCCACAGTCCGAAGAGATGTGTTTCAGGTGAACAGGGCAACTGTGTGTGTGTGTGTGTGTGTGTGTGTGTGTGTGTGTGTGTGTAATTGAACTGGAATTCCATTCAGGATGAGGTAGCGTTGTTTTAAGGAAAGTCTTGAGACCACCACAACCCTGCACTGGACATGCAGTTATTGACTATAGATTGATGGATTCTTTCATCTTATTGAACTTCACTTTCCCACATGACCTGGGAGCCCGAATGCTACTTGCCCATGTATGCATGTTTGGGAATATTTCAATTCTGTTGTTAAAAAGATATCTCTTCATTTGAAGAAATCTTTTAGGCTTATTCCTTATTTAACTGATATTAAATAAGGGCCAGAGCTGGTTTATAAACATTTTAAAAGATGTATATATCAGCCAGATCATATATTTATTTTAAAAGTAAGGATGTTGAATGCATCAGATGCAGGTGTTGGGGAAACAGACAACCCAGTGGCAGCTCTTTACCACACAAGGCCCAGCTAAAGCTCCATATAGACATATTCTTCACCTGTGTCCTTTCTGTCTGCAATTGCATTATAAAGTGGAATAAAAGTGTTTTGTTTAAGGGCCTTGCTGTCTGCACTGTGTGGCTGTGCACAGCACTCACTTTCATTCACCAGAATAGACACAGAAAGAAGCAATTATTTTAGAACTGCGGGTCTGAGTCCACATTGTACAGCAGCCTTGTGCAGCGCAAAAGTAACGCCTTAATGTATGTGTGGGTTTGAAATGTGGTTCCCTCGGCAGTTATTGCCAGCGTCTTTGTCAGGTGTATTAGACTACAGTGTATTGGCACTGTTTTTTGTAGAGCTGCCCTCATGGAAGTTGTGTTTCAGAAATCAGAGGGGCATGCAGTTTTGGCTGGGTCATCAGTTTTAGCTGCTTTTCAGAAGTTGGTTCAGATTTTTGGCGTTACAGCTCTTACAGTAAACATTGCATTTATCTTTTACCTTTAATTTTTTCTCAGTTCCACCAAAATGGACATGCATAAGGGTTGAAAAGAGTTTTTTTTTTTTTTCCTCTTTCCCTTCTCAACTATTCAGTGTGATGTAGAAGTACAGAAAGCATTGAAAAGTATCCTGGAATATATTCTGACATGCAATAAAAATGTACATTTGCTTCTCATCTTACAAGCACAATTGGGCCTGAAGTCTGTCTGTAGGTTGAGTTAAAGTTATAAACAAAAGCTTCTGTACAACAACTGTTCATCCTCTATCAGTAACTCTTTGTGCACTGCAGGGTGGTGGTGGTCTAAACCCTATCTTGAAGTCTGATGGTGTGAGGCAGAGCACACAGTGGACTCTATTCCCTTATTTTTATCTTCAACATACATGAAAATGAAAACTCTTGCAAAATTACGTAAATATATTGATCTCACAAAACTCGTCCTCAATCCAGAGACTTGTCTGGCTGAATGGGATTCAGCAGTTGTGAAGGGGAAGTGCTGAAATTGAAACTTTCGATTTCAGGACAACTTCTGGGTGAGGCCATCAAGTGGTCAGAGGTGGAGGGCTGTGCTCTTGCTGAGGTGTTGGGAGGGATCAGGACCTGTCATCTGGGTGCAGATCCTTTGAGCATGTTGATGGCTGTAACTTGAGTGTTGAACTTGATGCGAGCAGCTACAGGAAGCCAGCGGAGACAGAAAAGAGGAGGTATGTGGCAAGTTGAATGCCATACACACTGGGGCATCCTGGATCACCTGGAGAGGTGTGACTGAAAGCAGCTACAGAAGTGCAGGTTGGAAATCACCAGTTTTATCCTGTAGGTTGTCAGTTCCATACCAGTAAAGGGCCTTGATGTTGTGAACTCATCTGGATGAACAAGTATGACAAATTATTCATGTAAGTTCTTCAGTTGCTTAAATGTGGCTGTCTTTAAATAAAAGCACAAATGGTTTTCCACATAAAATCATGATCACTCCATTCTGAAAACTAGTTACTCGTGTTCATGTTTTTGGTTTTAAAACCTTCTGTTCTTGATTTAACCATCGTGGTGAATTTCCAACCTATTACCCTCTGGTCCACATATTTAGTTTTTGTGTGTGTGTGTGTGTGTATGTTTTGTGCACCCGTGTGTGAGAGCACTTGATAAGGGGTTTCAAACTGAAACTTGGAGTAAGTGTGCTTGATACATCTCAGTAGGAAATGCCAAAATAGTTAATGCATTTCCCTTAAAATTTACTGCGTTTTTTGTGTGCCATTCACTGGAGGCCTTGGTCAATTGTCACCAATTTTTCTGAAAGGTAAGGCTGTTTTGTTTATAGAATAGAATAGAATAAACCTTTATTATCCCACGAATGAGAAATTTAGGTGTTACAGAGCTCTTATAACAAAGAGAATATAGGAGAAGAACAAGTAAGTTAGTAAAAAAGGACAAGGACAAATAAGTTAGTAATCTATATACACAAAATAACCCTATATACATAAATAAGTTATAAAAAAATTAACCAAGTTAGACTGCGTTGTGCAGTCTGACAGCTGCTGGTAAGAATGGCCTGCGGTAGCGCTCCTTCCTACACTGTGGATGTAAGAGTCTGCTGCTGAACAAGCCACTCAGTGCTCGTACAGTCTCATGTAGGGGGTGGGAGGTGTTGTCCATGATGGATGTCAGCTTGGACAACATCCTCTCCTCCCCAGCCTGCTCGATGGACTTCAGTGAACAGCCCAGGACAGAGCTGGCCCTCTTGACCAGTCTGAGTTTCCCCCTGTCCCTCTCTGCAATTCCACCACACCAGCAGACCACAGCATAAAGGATAGCAGACGCTACCACAGTGTCATAGAAGGTCCTTAAAAGAGTCCTGTTAACCCCAAAGGACCTCAGTCGCCTTAACAGGTGACCAACAATGGCAGTGTCGTCCGAGAACTTCTGGAGATGGCAAGTGTCCGTGTTATAACTGAAGTCCACAGTGTATAGGGTGAAGAGGAAAGGGGTGAGAACTGTTCCTTGTGGGGCCCCCGTGCTACAGACTACCACCTCAGACACACAGTCCCGGAGCCTCACATACTGGGGTCTACTGGTGAGGTAGTCAATAATCCACGCGGACAGCTGATGGTCCACTCCCGCTCCCTCCAGCTTCCCCCTCAGCACTGAGGGCTGGATTGTATTGAAGGCACTGGAGAAGTCAAAAAACATGACTCTCACAGTGCTCCTGGCGCTCTCCAGGTGAGAAAAGGCCGATGCAGCAGGTAGATGACGGCGTCATCCACCCCGATGTTCGGCTGGTAGGCAAACTGCAGCGGGTTTGTTTTTTTATTGTACACTTGCCCTGTTATTTGTTTATTTATTGTACACTTGCCCTGCATTGTTCCTATTCAGCAGGAAAACATCTCTATCCACACCTTCTGTGTCCATTGTTGTTTCTTCCTCTTTCTCTATGTTTTAATCTCTGCTTCCAGCCCTTTAACTGCCCGAACGACTATCCTAGGTATGGTTGGTATTAAAGTAGAGGTCTTCTTAGCTGTTTGAGGTACACACCACAGTTTGGCATAGTAATGCTGTTTATTGCAAGTATTTATACAACAACAATAACAACAAGTAAACAGTATTAAGGAGTGGTACTGTGTCCAAAGAGATGTTTGTTTCACTTTTTCAGCCTTGTATAGAATAATGCAAAGTGTGTAACTTCCAAATGAAGTCATACATATACAGTCATATTGTTCTCCTTCAATTGTTTAACATTTCTATGAGAGTACACACTTGTCTTTTTTTATTAAAAGCTGCTGGCAGATTGCTGACAACAATAATAACTATCTATTACTGTTAGAGAGGCAGTGGTGGTCCTGGTAGTGGACCATGCAGATGATGTGGTGTTGAAGCTGTGCTACGGGGCGTAAGACTCACTCGGTGTGAAGTGGAGGCAAATGAATCGCAGGGGCTTGTTCTTTAGCCTGAGTCTGGGTCAACTGCGATGTGTCCAGCAGGGACACGGAGATCAGATGGCGCTGAAGGACGAGGTTGCATCTAAATGTGGTCAAAATATACATATGGCCCTTGATTTATGATGGGGTTATGTTTGTGGATGGATACCCTGTCAGTTTCCGCTGCCCCTTGTGAACTCTTGTGCAACTGCTGTCTTGCTAAAACCATGTATTTTGTTTATTTTGAATTGTGCCATATTCCATTTTTTTTCCTGCCAATCGCTAATATTTAGCTCTAGCTCCCGGTTAACAGCAATGCTCTCTGTCAGAAACAACATTCAGTAAATAGTTTAACAGAACTTAAATTTATTATTGTGGCATCTCGCGATTGCTTCCACCAACCCATGCCATAACACCTACCGAACATCATAGCCTAACCTCGCCTAGCCTACCTTAAAAGTCATTACAGGATTCCTGCTGCTTTCAAAAGACACAGACACAATGGGCATTTCATAGTCATGATAGATGCACAAAACACAACTTAGATACGGGGGGTAATCCAAAAAACACTGGCAACACAGAACACTGTAGATTTTTGGTTGTGCACATTAGCGACCGTGTGGCAGACTGGGAGATGTGAATCGCTGCCACTGCCCAGCATCATGAGAGAGTATTATGCCACACATTGCTTGCCTGGGAAAAATTCAAAATTCTAAGGACAGTTTCTATGGAATACACATTGTTATTGCACCATCGTAAAGTAGAAAAATCGTGAGTCGGATCATCGTAACTCAGAGACCATCTGTAATCTAATCTTGGCTTACTGTACACACTGATGAAGTCTAAATACCAAAATCCCATTTTGAAATTTGTCACAAAATGACAAGCAACAATAAACAAGTAGTGTAGATTTGTTTCTGACAACACTTAATTGGATGTCCAGTGTCCAGCAAAAGAATCTGATTTTTAATTACTTGCCATGGTCCTGTCCTGGGAGTTTTTCTCTTTTCCTCTTCTTCTTTTTGCCCTGTTGGCAATGCATCGAAAGAGAATACATTATAAACAGATCCATGATAGAATGAGGGATTCAAGCTCAAGCAGGTGAGGCCGCAATAACAACAGGTAGAAAAATGAATGTGACAGAGGACACGCATGAATCTGAGCCAAAAATAAAGTGCATGAAAAATCCCATAATAACTCACACACTAAGACAGGGTTTGGAAGCATTGTTAAATAATTGAATTTTCGGTGCACATTTTGGCTATGCTATGATGGAAGAAGCTCCCTCTGTCCCTCAGCTCTGCTAAATTCCCTTCATTTGCATCTTTTCTGGACCAACTTCTCTCATGATCTCCAAAAATGCTCCGTAAACTTTCTTTACATTGTCCAACACAATATCCTCTGCATTTCCAGTCAGTTCTGTATGCAGCTGCTTGTGCAATGTGTGCAGGCAAAACGGTGGAACTGGGCATCTGTAACTCTGAGTTGTACAGCAGTCCCTTGGTATCCAAACTCTCTACATCCAAATTTTTCCTGTAGTGGCTCTTCAAAATTAGCACCTAAATATTGGTATCCAAACAAAAGCTTTTATTGTAACACATTTTTATTCATAATCCACATCCAATCCAGTTTATCCATAACAAAAAGTCAAAATGCAAATAAATATCGAAATAATTTTTTAAAAAATCAACAGTCTTTTGGAGTTTGGAAGGATTCGTTTATCTCTTGGAGGCCAGATACAGAGCCGTTTTATAATATTCTTGTCCACTTCTGTCCTTGGTATTAAAAAGAGTTGAATTACAAAATTACAAAAGAAGGAAGATTTACAAAAACCTTATTGTGCAATGAAATTTCTCACTCTGAGTTGCAGATGTATCCAAACTTTCTATATTTCCAAATTTTTCTGTTGAAAATCAATGCCTAAACATGGGCTAAATTGTGGATGCACTTCTGTTCTTAATATTAACACTCATGTGTTTACAGCAAACTGAAAACAGAGCTTCTCGGTATGAGAACTTACATAGTTGTCCCTTGCTGACCACCCGGGGTAGAGCTGCATGTGTCGCTGCCGTTCCTTCTTTGCCAGCTCGTAGTATTTGCCCTGCTCTTCTTTGGAGAGTGTGTGCCACTGCAAGGCGGGACACAAGACACGGGTTCGTTCGGGGAGTGAAGTGACCTGGGCTCCAAACAGCTCTTACTCCGTGCTTGACAAACATTACAGCATCAGCACTTCATGGTTTTTACTGTAAATCCCTTGCAGGAACAATGGCTCCAGTGTCAGTGTTTCATCATCATTCCAAAGCTTCAAAAGTAACTGCTTTGACATTTTAAGTAGAGACGTCAGTACTCTTGTATTTGAGCAGATTAAAAACGTCATCGATCAAAGCAAATGTTAAGCCAATAAATAATACATCAGTGCCTGACACTTGTGCAGCGGATCATCTCCATTTACCCTCCGGCCCAGAATTTGATTGATAGCTGCGCTCTCTTTCAGCGTGCACTCGGACACCACTTTCGCACGCACGTCCTTCATGTAGAGCATGAATGCGTTCAGGGGCTTTTTGATGTGGTGGTTCTTCTTCTCGTCCTCGTGATTCAAGACAGGATCGTTTCTTTGGAAGACACGAAAAGCAGCAATAACGTTGTCTGCATTTACACGAAAACACGTCTTAAACTCAGAGTTCACAGTGGAGGAGCTGCTTTAGGAGTCTATTTTAAGATTTATTTTAAGAGCAAACACTTTAAGTATCTTTTTACATGCATACGGTATATTGATGATACACTGCCCAGGCAAAAAAAGTCACCACCTGGATTTAACTTGGTGTTACGATGTAGGGTTGCTTCAGTTGCTCAGGTCTAGGTTCAGCAAAGTTATGTGGCCAAAAAATGAGCTCAGCTGACTACCCGAATATACTGAATGAGCAGGTTTTTTAGTCAGTGGATTTTTATTCCAAGATGACAATGCCAGGATTCATTGGGTTGGCTCAAACTGTGAAAGAGTGCTTCAGGGAGCATGAGAAAGACATCATTTTCACACATGGATCGGCCACCACAGAATCCAGGCCTTAACCCCATTGAGAATCTTTGGGATTTTGTGCCGGAGAAGACTTTACACGGCGGTCCGACTCTCCCGTCATCGATACAAGATCTTGGCAAAAAATGAATGCGAATCTGGACGGAGATAAATGTTGTCACATTGCATAAGCTTATCGAAATGATGCCACGGCAAATTTGTGTCGTATTCGAAGCTAAAGGCAGTGCAACAAAATATTGGAGTGTGTGACTTTTTTTTTGGCCGGGCAGTGTATGTCAATACTACACATCTGATAAGCAAATATCAACATGAAATTAAAATAATTATCGTAAAGAGTTAAACTGGTAAAACCCGCTCCAACATACACTTATGGACAAGTATTTAGAGGTAGAGTGACTTATGGTCTGCACACATAATATCGCATCCTGATGTCGCCACTGTTCAGTGTGTGACAGAAGAGATGCTACGAGTGTGGGCTAGTGCTCAGGGTGCCATCCTTCATCCTTCTCAGCATGCTGGTGTCGGGGAGTTAAACAGGCGAGGGGCTCACAGGTGGTTTGCCAGCTCTCTGCCTCTGTGTTCCAGTCCGACGCGGGGTCCGTTGACGGCGACATGCGGAATCCCGGCTGTGTGAAAGCTGTAGCACGGGGATGCCGTCTGGGGCAGCAGCCTGGAGGGGACACAGCTGTGAAGTGCGTGAAAGAAGCAAACCTGGGTCAGGCATGGTGAGCCAAAATTCGTGTATAAACTCTTCTGTGTCTGGGTCTAAACATTCTTGTTTAATAAACCATGATGGTGGCTTCTAGAGGTCTTCTTCAGCTAACCGTATGAGACCAGATTCATTACTCTATTCATATTTAGGACAAATAAAAGCAAACATAACTGCCCCGGTACACAAAAAATTGTCTGAATATGTGCTGCTGTATACGTGTATGGTGGTGCAGCAGGTAGCACAGCCTCCTCACAGTATTTTGGGTGTGGATTTGAATCCAGCTCAGTCTGTGAGGAGTTTGCATGTTCTCTCTGTTGTTTTGACACATAGTCCAAACACATGCATTTCAGGTTAATAGTGTGAGTAACATGTGCGTGCATGTGTGTGTGGCTCAACCCTCCGATCGCCTGGTGTCCAATCCATGGTGTAGTTTCATAGCCCAGGGCCCTATGATTCCAGCGCTTGTTTAAGGTTCGTCATTCAGTAACTTGTGTTGTGGAGAGATGCCGGACAGCTAAAACCAAACCTCGGTTATGCGATGCAGTTGTTCACTCATTGGCACATGACCTGTTCTTCCTCTCGCAAGGGTGTTATTTCCCATACAGCTACACTATCAGTCAGAAGTACGTTGCAGGAAACTTGTTTTTGGTTAAAAAGCTCCAGCAGGAAACAAGACCTCACGTTATCCCAGGCCTTCTACAAGCAGTCTATAGAGCTGCAGTACACTCGTGGGTTGCTCTGCATTGCCCTATTTACCCTGGTGCCCAAGTGTACTTAAAGTTTTCTTTAACATGCTTGTGAAGATTGTTTATACTTTATTATAATTAAGAAAGGATGGCTTTTTTGTATTTCCTCCTTCTTTTGTAATTTTGTAATTCAACTCTTTTTAATACCAAGGACAGAAGTGGACAAGAATATTATAAAACGGCTCTGTATCTGGCCTCCAAGAGATAAACGAATCCTTCCAAACTCCAAAAGACTGTTGATTTTTTAAAAAATTATTTCGATATTTATTTGCATTTTGACTTTTTGTTATGGATAAACTGGATTGGATGTGGATTATGAATAAAAATGTGTTACAATAAAAGCTTTTGTTTGGATACCAATATTTAGGTGCTAATTTTGAAGAGCCACTACAGGAAAAATTTGGATGTAGAGAGTTTGGATACCAAGGGACTGCTGTACAACTCAGAGTTACAGATGCCCAGTTCCACCGTTTTGCCTGCACACATTGCACAAGCAGCTGCATACAGAACTGACTGGAAATGCAGAGGATATTGTGTTGGACAATGTAAAGAAAGTTTACGGAGCATTTTTGGAGATCATGAGAGAAGTTGGTCCAGAAAACATGCATTTTCAACGGGATCCAGTACTGCTGTGGGACAGAGAATGTTCTTTCCACCACATCAGAACCAAAATGTACACTGAAAGTTTGACTACTTGGCTAGATACTGTAAAGTCAGTGCAGAATGCATACACAAACCATCCAGGCAGATAGAATGGAGGAAAGTTAATGGAGTGAATGAAAAGAGCTCAGTACAGGAACTTTGACTCTGAGACTGTCCTACTAACACATCACATCTGTTCTTCTGAGGTTTGTCCCTTTATTATAAAGGCATTGGTACTGTGGCTCTACGTACACAGTCAGTTACAAAATAGCTTGGCTAATATCCTGTTTTAATTATACGCCTGACAGTTTGTTGCTTTATCTTTTCTGGCACCAGGAAGACCATCGGTGGACACATGGTCTTTTGCTGAAGCCACACAAAACATTGGTAGACTTCTTAAACAGCAGTCACTGAGGGCCCAACACAGTGAGTAAACGTACACTGAGTTTCAGTACCTTTAAAAAGGGTTTTTTTTTTCATTTTTTAAAAGCCTACAGTCCTGGGATATTGTTGGCATGAAGCAAAGAAATGAAACTCAGCCCTGTGGGAAGACAGGAATGAATGATGAGAACGATGATTTATGCAGGTGCATCTAGTAGGTTAAAGTCTGCGAGAGGGCAACTCACTTAGACACGGATGCAGTGATGGTGAGAGCAGTTGGGTACAGATGGTTAAATCCTCCTTGGGCCATTGGGTAAACTGTCTGGCTTTGGCTAAAATAAAAAGTATAATAAATAATTACATTTTTATCATTTATATTAATTGATAAAAAAAGAGGAAAAATCAACAACTCATAAGTGTAAATAAAACCATTTGAGTAAAATAACAAAATAATTAAGATAGGGATGCAAGAACTTAAACTGAGGTACAGATGGTCCCCAAGTTACGATGTTGCAACATTCAGTAGAAACCATATTTGAAATTTTGATTTTTTTCCCGGGCAAGCGATATGCGCTTGGATACTCTCTCGTGATGCAGGGAATGGCAGCGATCGGCATCTTCCGGTCTGCTACTCGGTTGCTAGCGTATACAACTGGTGGAAACTGAGCACTGACAGGAAGTCCAGATACGAACTAAATCCCATCCACGATTGGTTCCTACTCCAATCCAGTCAGTGCTCAGTCAGAAGACGGGGAGACCGCCTACGTTTCGTTGCTGAAGCGGACACAGGTGTGACATTAGGTTAGGTGTATTAAATGCATGTTCAACTTATAATTTCGACTTACAACAGGTTTATCGGAATGTAACCCCATCGTAATTCGGGGACCATCTGTATTTAGATTATGTAACTAAAAAAACAAGAATTTCCTAAATGAAAGAAAATCTGTGCTTATTATGATGGATAAAAATAAAGCACCAGTGGGAGTGCTACTCAGGCAAAGAACGTTTGCAGATTTTGAAGACAAACCAGCAAAAGTCTGATTTATATCAGAGCAAAACAGTCAAAGTATTGGCATACTGAAAACGGTATACATCGATACCTCGATTGTTGCAGACTCTTGTTTCTTAAAGAGCTCCATCTCTGAAGAACGTAGCTAGAGTGCTAATCGAGGTATTACTCTACTTCAACACATACCTCAGGTATGAACATTCAGGGTAGCCTTTAATCCACAGACTCACACCACCAGCAACGACAGAAGTAGAGCTGCTTACTGCGATACCAGCCATCCCAGCGCGTGAGGGAATTGTGCCGCAGCTTCCGGAGAAAATGAACAGTAAGTGGGAAGGCTGTCAGATATGTGTGGCTGCCGTAGGATTCCTAGCGGAAGAAGAAATAAAATTGACAATGCTGCTGCACCAGGCTTCTGTTCACCTTCATAATGGCAAAACAACACTGCGGACGGCTTTGTCAAATAAAAAACAAGCAGTGAACACCATTCACTCATTTCCCTGTGAACACATCCTGAGATCTTAAGGAAAGATGTGTACACTTTTTGTAAAAATTTGTAAGCTACTCAGGCACACACACACACACACACCTAACATTGCCGATTATAAACTGCAGGTCGAGTGAAAAGTTTTTTTTTAAACTTTGCCCCACCGTTTTTCCTTTTTACATTAAAAACTATTAAACACTTAAATGAGGAACTGAATCCTAGTTTCACTTGCAACAGGACAAAAAATTTCCCTGTAAAAGCAGTTGAAAATGGCAAAGTTGTATATACAGCTTATAATATAAATCACATTTATGCATAAATATAGGCAAAACCAACAGTAAAAATGGACAAAATAAATTTCTCGTAGGCTGAGATCTGTTTTTGTATGCTGAGTAAATAAGTGGCACTCACTTGTTTGAGGGTCCATGTGGATACACAGGTGTGAGGGGGGGACCCCACAAGAGAAGTGGTCCTTGCTGCAGGCGATGATGGGTGTGAGCAGGTGACTATAATGCGGCGGCTGCACCACGGCAACTTTATTGGTCTGAGATGTTGGTCCAGTTTGTTTGGGGGTGCACACACCAGCACACTGAAAGGAAACAGGGAAAGAGACAGAGAAAAACATTACATTGAGCATTTAGCCCTCATTGCAGAGGCCAAAAATGTAGGCTAATAGAATGTGCAAAAACCAGATTTGCAGAACTCTAGGCCCTGATTTAAGAAAAATCAAAAGTCCTGCACAAGTTCCGAAATGCTGGATTTGTCTACTGAATCTTTTAACCCTTCTCTTGTTTGACAGCTTTGCCCATTTATTGTGTTCATTGAAACTCTGATATATGTTATTTTTGAAAAATGAAATTAGGATCAGCCAGTTACAAATGACCAGTGAACGGCTGCTTTGAAAAAAGCCCAAACGATTAAAGAGGAAAAAGCTCCCCCGCTGAAGGGCAGAATAAAACACCATTTTCTCTCCCTTTCATGAGTCCACCAATCGGTCTCGTCCTTAACAGGAGACAAGCTGCTGGCCCCCGTCGCGCAGCAGTCGCAGTTCACGCCGCGAAGTCCTCTGTCTTGCTCATTACTGTCCATTCACTCGAGTTCATTTTATTTGTCTCCATTTGCTCCAGGAGGAAAATGAATGAGCTTGTTGTTTTGCTCTGAGATCTTCCGCATCTCAGGGCAGAGAAGACAGCAGAACGCTTGGACCCATCGAAGTGTTCATCCCCTCCTGCCACCATGCATCTGAGGGATGCCAAGGCGTGTCGTGTGGTCAGAACCCGGGGCAAACGCTGAGTGGTCAGCTGAGTCAACCAGATTTGGAGAACACCTAACTTCTCAGAACATGAAGCTGTGACAACGGTCTAAATGTTATTTTTTTAGTTCTGCACAGATATGTCCTGAAATTTCAAGTATGGCAAAATATGCAATACTATACTATACTGTACACCGTCTGGTGTATATTATCATCCTTCATTATCTGCGGCCAGATGTTATGGAATGCGTCCTCACTCAGAAGAACTGGATTAGCTGTTGTTTCTAAAGAAATGATGTTGCCAGTATTTGTTACGCGCTTTTATCGTGAAAAGTGGTAAAAAGGACACGACCTGCCCAGACAGGAAATTCACATCCTCGATGGGTTTAAAAAACAGGAAGCTTTACAGAAAAAAAGAGAAAAACAGTGACAGTTGGACAAACGCAACCTAAAAATCCAAGATAAAGTTGGGAGAAACGGTGAGACTCGCTGGGCTACGGTACCACAGAGAACCGTCACGGCGATGGATCAGGTTATTATTGACCACTGGGATTAAACCCTCGCACAATCTGTCCTTTTTACAGTAGATTGTGGTTCCTTCAGTCACACCGCAGGCTACAACACGTCCCAGCTCGGATCGAAGCGCTGACGTTTAGCAGTCATCAGCTGTGTTTGAGTTTCATTAAATTTTTTTAAACTTTGGCACTAGAAGAACCAAACATAGCAAGATGTTCAGTATATGGTGTAGTATTCCTGACTGTGAAGTGTAATTTTCCTAACACGGATGTTAATACGAAGTAAAAAGCTTACAAACAAAGAAAACCTGTTAAAGTCACACACATCTTGCCAGGCACGCAGACCTGTGCCGCTGCCCCCCTATTACAAGTCCCATGCGCGTGCATTCTTGCTCCTGCGGCTAAAATTTCGATTGTGCTCGGTGGATGTAAATTTGTACAGAGTTTGTTTTGCTAAAAGGTCCAACCCAACGCATAACTCAGACAGGAGCAATGTTAGCTGACATGAGCTGGATGGTTCGCACTTTGGTTTCTACCTGTAACAGAATCAGGAAATCTTTTGCCACTCTGTTTCTAAAAGCGCTCAGCAATGGGCTAGAGGCCGCTGGTGGCAGCACGGATGTGTGTGAGCTGTGTCTTACCACAACGTGTGAAGGAAAAGGGGAGACGGTGTCCTTAGGTGCCAGTCTGCTCAGGAGGCTACCTGCCTGGGGGTCCATAAGCAGGTGTTTGGTCTGCAAGCACTAGAGAGCAGAAAAGGAGTTTTTGTTAACAGTGCACAGTGTGTAATCTATCATTTATAATATTTAATGTAAAATACATAATGCCGGCAGCAAGTTTTGCTTACAGACACTAAAGATTCTGCCTCGACTAGAAATGAAAGCTCAAGGTGATGCAGCGCAATTCTTTGGAGGCAGGTTAATAAGTTATGCCTCCGGGTAGTAGTAAGTTGTAGGTTCGAGTCCCAGGAAGGGAAATAAGTCTGAAGCTTTTGATAACCTTGGATTTCACCAACGTCTCGCAATAAAAATGCGCATGACTGAACTGCGAGTTAAAGCGGACAGTTTGACTGTTTTGAAAAGTACGACACAGAACAGCCACATCCAGCAAAATTCAAACCCCGTTTTTACATTTTGCATTTTATATTTTACAAAGAAGATCGCAGTTTTTCAGCATTTTCAACACTGCGGCGTTAGCAAAAGTTACCGAATGTTATTATATTTTATTTTGAAAAGCTTAACCGAATAATGCCATAATTATACTTTTGCCTATATTATAAACAGGTGTATGCTGGAAAAAAACGATTTTGTCCTTGCAGATTTGAATGTTCGTTTTAAACCTTCCGTTCAGTCTAAATGTTTCCCCGGAGTTTGAGCACAACTCTTGCGCACGAAGACGGAGAACCTGGGGAATGAAAATTCGACTTTAGATTCCATGGCAAAATTTTTGAGCAAACTTGAGGAAACGAGCAGAACGCAATAAAACTAAACGATGGCAATTCGTTCTAGCATAATAATAATGATAATAAACGGCATAAAAAAATACAGCAAATCCTACTGTGCGTGCTCCAACGGGCTGGCGCCGGTCTCCGGAACATTTATAAACGGATTGCCGTGCTTTTTCGTCCCACTTAAATGTTCTTTTTTAAGCGGTCATGCCAGAGTTAAAGCAGATAAAATACAAACTCGTGGGAGCTAAGCGGTGACGCCGTCTGAGAAAGGGCGCAGGGTGTCTCCAAATGGACCGACACTTACCGTCGCCTAAAGCTCTCCTCCCGCTTCCTAAGTTTGATACTAAATAAAGGGAGAAGCGTACTTTTTTGCAAAAATGTTTAACTCAAGTTTGTAGTGTTTTTTTGTTTTCTTATTTTTTGGTTAAAAGGAGAAAAAGTAACTGAGAGTAACCTGCGTGCGTAAAAGAGCGCAAAGTGCTGCCTACTCACCCGCTCCGAGTCTGACCCGCTGCTCTTACTCAAGTGTGCTTCGTTCCTAAGAAAATGTCGGACCTCAACTGGATCTCTCCGAGACAAAAATCTGTCTCCGTTTTTTCCATCATAGTCCCATCCGCATTTAAAGTAAATGGGCTCCTGGTTTGCGCCCATGGAGTCCCTGTTGGTGCTATCCAGCTGCGGCATGGCCACCAAGGAGCTCGGAGTAAAAGCTGGGCTCCCGCCTCTATTGTGAGCTGTTTGTCTACTTATTGTCACTTCAGAGGCGACAGAAACACACAAGAGATTTCTAAGAGATGAAGTTCAGCCTCTTGGTCCTGTGGCTCTGCGCTCAAGGATGACTCTGATTGACAGATGGAGAGGCATGGCCATGGGAGGGGGTTCTGCACACTGGATGCTGGGGACCTATGCTGACAGATCAGTGAAGACCCTGGAGAAAGGCAGCAGTGGGAGCAAGCAGATTCCAGCATGTGGTTACACAAAGCTCCAGGTTGGTTCACCTATAACACATTTAAAATGAGCCAGTGAATGAGTCACGTGGAGTCACAAAGCGAGTTTAAATCCTGCATTCCATTTTCTGTACACATTACTCATGTATTTCCTTCAAATTTCTAAAACAGTTTAAAATTCAGAATAAATTTGCATGTAAAAAATAATGCAAACGTAATTGTGTGCCAACAGATTAAAATGCGTTTAAATCTAAGTTATTAATTTGGCAAAGACTCCTGCTTTTTTAATTGGAGAACTTCTGAAAGAATGAAGACTGAACTGAGTCCAGATTCATAATCAAACATTTTTAAACAGGGTTTCACTCACTCACTCACTCACTCATTCACTCACTCACGTTCTCTCTCTTTCTCTCTCTCTGATTGACCATTTGTCCTTGGCAGTCCAGAGCCTTTTCAGGAATCCTTGGGCACCAGACAAAGAGGCATACACTGGATGAGAAGCCATTCTATTGCATTTGTGCACAAACGACCACAGTCACACACTACGAGCACTTTAGAGAGAAACACATATCTCTGGACTGTGGGAGGAAGCCCAGTCAGATGGAGGCAGACCATGCAAACTATGTACAGACTGAGCTGAAATTGAAAAAAATATTTCACATAGTCTAATGCTGATGATGAAGATAGCAACTCGTGGCCTTCATTTCTGTAGCATTTCAGCGTGTGTATGTATTTGTGTAGGAACAAGCAAAAACATTTACAAAACATCTGGATATGGTTACAGATATGGTCAATTTCAGTCTAACGTTACATAATGGTGATGAAATATTGCAATAGCTAAACTGGCTCAATATAGAAATGCTTAACTTTTCCATTTTAATATTGGCGGATCGAACAAGTGAGCTCTGTGAAGCTCTGTGAATCACGCTTCCTCAGTCTATCTTCACTTTCCACAGTTGGGCAGCGTGATTTTTGTCCCTGCTGCCCAGTAAGTCACAAAACCTGTGTCCTGAACATGGCAAAGAGGATGGGGGGGTCTGACAGCCAGAGAAACAGACAGAGAAAGAGCCTGTAGGGCTGTGATGCATGACGGCAAGAACCTCTGAGTTGCCAGACTGTGTCACAGACGAGTCAGGCCTTTATGTATGAGATCAGCAGCGCCACAGTCCATGAACATGTATGGAGGCGCGTTTTCAACTTTTATTTATTCTTTTACTGAAAACTGTGACATTAAGATGTTGGTTATCATAACTGTAACCTTGCACGGCAGACATAGAGTCATGCACCAAGCCATCAAATTAACAAAAATCTTCCGTTCATTCAAGGATACCCCTCATCTAAAAATGGAAATAATAAAAATAGATGACCTCACTACATGTTGCACTGTTTACTGCACTGTTTGCATCAATTTATAACATTTACAATAATAATAATAATAATAATCTTCTTCTTTCGGCTGCTCCCATTAGGGGTCGACACAGCAGATCAATTGTTTCCACTTCTTCCTGTCCCCTGCATCTTTCTCCATCACACCCACGACCTGCATGTCCTCCTTCACCACATCCATAAATCTCCTCTTAGGCCTTCCTCTCTTCCTCTTGCCTGGCAGCTCCATCCCTAGCATCCTTCTCCCGATATATCCCAAATCTCTCCTCTGCACATGTCCACACCGACGCAATCTCGCCTCTCTGACTTTGTCTCCAAACCGTCTAACCTGGGCTGACCCTCTTACCGCCACCAGCACTGCTAGCCGACAGGGTGCTGGTGGCGGTCATTGTTAACCCGGGGCTTGACCGATCCGGTATGGAAATTTGTATTTTTGTCTGCATATTAGGTTTGGCAAATTTTTACGCCGGATGCTCTCCTGCCGCAACCCTCTCCATTTATCCGGGCTTGGGACCGGCACAAAGAAATACACTGGTTTGTGTATCCCCTTGTGGCTGGAATAATAATAATAATAATAATAATAATAATAATAATAATAATAATAATAATAATAATAATAATAATGTCTGTATTGTATAACTGCATTCTTATGTTTGTCACTAAACTAGCAAATTTGTCTTGTGAAACTTTTTGTTCCATGCCAAAATTTGTAAACACCAATAATGGTAAAAGCAGCACAACATGCTGGCTAGGCAAACAAGAAGACGTGAACTCAGTTTGGCTGTTTCGTGTCTTCTTTCCAAAAACGCACCGTAGTTTTTGATACTCGGTGAGCCTGTACCTTTCAAATAGATTCAGGCAAGCACCAGGTGGAAACACCACTTCGACAGAACTGCTTCAAACTGTTGAGCTTTCTGTGTTTCTGTCAATCTCCATCCTGTGAAGTCTGTTTAAAGTAGAGATGGATGCCTCAGTAGTTCTAAGAGGTAAAGGAGCTACATAATTAGCTCCCTAAAAGCAGCAGAAGCTCAGGTGTTTGCTCAGCTGTGCTGAACTGAACCCGATGGAGGAGAGCCGTCTCCGGATTCTGAATTCTGATGGAGAAATGGATCAGCAGTCTGAGCCGCTACCAACTGCAGTAAGACATTCGGTAAAATAGCTATTTGGATGTTTTAGATGTACACAAAACAGGTATTCTTTCCTGCTGAGCAACAGCAGACACTGACATACATATTCATGTGCTCTCGGCATATGTGTACAATATAAATTTACAAATAAAACTTTGCACATGAGTATATACTATGCTTTTATGACGCTTTTCTTTTTGAAACAGTGGTCACAGAGTATAATAGCGCAGATACATATGTCTGAAAACAATTATGCTTGCTGGCAATATTGCAACTTAATTTAAAAAGCACAGCATGGAGTTTAACTCACTGCAGCTGGGTGTTTTTTTTTGGACCGCAAGACATTGAAATGTCAATTTCTATGATGCCCAGTTCTGCTGCAAGACCAAAAAATGTCACTGAAACATCATCACATGCCTTTGTGAAACTAATGTTATTAAACATTCTGCCTTCAATTTAGGGACAAAAAACTTTCTCCCAAACGGCCGCAATATCTGTAAGTGGAAACGTACCCTGCTACTGTGTCCATATAATGCAAATGTTGATGAAAACCTTTCTTTCTCACCTCTGTCAGCTTCTCTTTGAAATGTCACTCTTTTTCTTCCTTCTTCCTCTGATGTGTTCTTCCAGGGAATCGCCTGAACCCATATTTGGAGAAGATTCCAATCTCCATCAGTTGATACTCACATTATATGGCTTCCGCACAACCTTCTCAACCCTCTCGCTGACTGCTGATGGACTTATTGGTGCACAACGCTGTGGACCACTTAATGCTGTAGGTAGTTTAATGGGTGAGACTTTCCTCTAAAACATCCAGCTGTGTACACAGGAAAAGTTATAAATCAACCTTTATTAAAGTTTTAAGCATTAAATATTAAGTTATGTAGCACAGTAAGAGACAAGGTGGCACAGTGGATTCTGCCCCTGCTTAGTCTGTGTGGAGTTTCAATGTTCTCCTCATGTCTGTGTGGGTTTCCTCCTGGTGCTTTGCTTTCCTCCCACAGTCCAAAGACAAGCTTATCATCCTTACTGCTCTCTCCAAATTCCCAAACTCTGTGTGTTTGTGTGTATGTGTCCAAGTGTGGCCACCCTGTGACAGACTGGTGTCCCATTCAGGGTTTAAGTTTACAACCTATGGCCCAATGGTTCTGGGATAGGTCCTGAACCCCCACAAGCCTGCATTAGGACAGGTGGTTGTCCATACTGGACAATTTATGCAGTACATTAATGCTAAAGCACTTAGTTATGAACCATAATTGGCCTGCGCATGTTGGAAGGATGGACACCCATTTCGTCACACTGTTAAAAACAAAGAGTTTGGGGGAGAAAATAATGAAGTCACTGGATATGAAGTAAGGGATCGTAATTTTGGAGACAAATCTAAGACCTTTTAGCTGTTCTGTAATGAGACGTACAAACAGGCAGCTGCTCAACACTGCTCTGTGGTGGCATTTGAGTTCTCTACAAAGGATGCTGCTTTATTATTAATGTTGTTGGGTACAACCTAAATATAGGCTGCACGCATCAACCCGGGAGCACTTCGATTTACAAGAGTAATAAACTCGTTTTTTGTTGTGCAGCCTCAGCCTTGGGCTTTGTTTAATTCATCACAGCGGTTCAGCACCATGTTCTGTTCCCTCCATTGTGCCCCAGTGAACAGTCATATTTACCCCATTGTTGGGGCTCATTGGAACTACAGTGCGCAGCCTCACAGAAAGGAGACGCAATTTAAACCTGACCACACAATGCATTTTATTTAGAGTAGAAAGAGATGGAATGGCATTTATTTTCATTTTGTGATCACAAACACGGAGCGTTGCGGTGAATTTAGCGATCCGGCGACCTGATGTAAGCAGAGGAAACTCGAAGCTAAAAAAAGAGTCCTGCAACTTTGCGGTAGTCGCCACAGCTATTTAAGAAATACAGCTGTCCACAGTGTTGCAGTTAAATTGTGCTCGCTTACCGTCGACCGACGGCGCTGCTTAAGATTGCTATGAGGGTTCCTCCGACCATTTCTTGAAAGTAATTTAAATGCAAATTCTCAGACCCTTCTTAATAGAATCAGCAGTGCTAAATCAACCTGGAGAGGGTGTGCATTGTCTTAGGTCAACTGAACCCCCGCAGAGCCGATTCAGCGCTCTGTGTTGAGCTCACGCTTGTAATTCTGTTTTATTGGGTGTGTAAGCTGCAAAAATGTTTTGAAATACTTCCAGCTTTTTAAGATCTGCAGCTAACTTTGACAAAAAAAAAAAAAAAAACCTACTACAAAACAATCTCAACTTTGTGTTCTCAGCAGTCTCATCACCTGTTGCCATTCTCCAAGGACTGGAGATTTGCCTGTGTTCCCTCCATGCATTTATGAGTGTGTATGTGTGTTAATATAATAGTAGTGCTTTTAACTCATAATGAATGATTTTGTCAGTCTGGAAATTCAGCAAAGTTTTGGTTTTTATTAATGCAACACAATACTGTTCTATCGCATTAAGTAAAATGTGTCAAAATTTGAAACACAGTTATTTCTATTTTAAACAATCTTTTATGTCCCTCTCATAACTGAACACCTTAAACTAACCCACCATCCTTGTAGATCAGTGTGGCCTTCAGTTGCTGTGTCCAGAATACTGATGAAATGCTACCACAAATATTTACCATCTACAGAGGTCCGCGGTGCTGGCACCAAGCTTTTTCCTAAAACAATTGTATAATGATTCTAATAGTTGCGGCTGAAACAATCCAGCAAGTTTTAGATAAGTTTTTTGATAACTCATTGAGGAATAACTGAAACACAGTGTGAGGAGATTTACCATCCATATAGACATTCTGTGAATGGAAATTACTATATTTGGAGAAAGAGTTTTGCAGTATTTAAGTGTCTGTATCAACAGAGATTATTTATGTTGCTGAGCTGACACAGTTATCCTGAGAATCTTACAATAATTCACATATTTTCTAGCAAGATATTTTACTGCAGCAATTCAGTATATAATTCAGTACCTTATTTCAGAGTTAAGATCTCAAAGACTCTATATTCCCTGCTTCAAATGACAGTTAAGATATTTTCTGTCAAATCTGGTAGTGAATATAACAAAGCAGCATAAAGTGAAGTACACTATTGCACAAAACTTGTATTAATTATAACCAAATTTTTTTTTTTTTTTTTCGCTTCTCTCTTGCTGTCTTCTTTCAGCTGTGGTCCAGAATTGGACACAAGCTGGGTTTGAGATTTCATGCTCTTTTGGGCCTAAGCTCAGTTAAACTGTTGAGAAGAGCTGCAACCTGTACTGCTACAGACTGTACAGTGAATGCAATGAAGCTGTGTGAGAGCGCTGTAGAATTCAATTTAATCCTGGCAAAAAAGCTCCTGCTCACATAAGGTTAGTGTAGAGAAGTGTGTGCATTTATTCGTTTTATACAGGAAACGCGCATCTAGTTTTTCCCATACATCTCAGAGGGGGAGGTGGGCAAAGATGCGGGTTCCAAGTTGACGCGTGAAAGAAGAGCACGGGAGGCCAATTCAGATGTGAGCTTAGCATTTAACAGCATTGCTTCCGCGTGACTCGGCGCCAATGCTGCTGGCGAGCAGCTCCCAGAGGCCATTCAATATGTGATCCTAACCCTGGCAGCCACCCACAAGGCCAGCCAAATTTCCCATCATCTTGAGCAGTTTCATAGTGCAAACACGGGATGCGAACGATTCTCAGGATCCTAAAAAACAAGCAGATTGACAGACCACCCGGGGTCCATACCTGCTTGTATAAGTACAAAATGCAATATAAACTGGATGTTCAAGTCTGCAAAATCCTAAGGGCAATAAATTGATCCTGTGATGTAGTCTAGAATTAATGTCAGTTCAGAGGGATGTGCTAAATCCAGGCCCAACCCAAGTCTGAACAACCCTAATTTAGGATCTTATACTGTATGTTTTATGAGAAAAGAGGAGCAAGAGGAGCCTGTGTGCCTGCATTTCCAGATCTGCCCACTAGGGTGAGAAGTGCAGGGCTGTTATGCAAACAGACAAATTGTTTACACAGGCCTGTGGGGAGGAGGTCAGTCTCTGAGTGTGGGGTGACTGGCAACACACAGGGGCCTTTAGAACTGCATGCTGGGACAGAGGATAAATGGGTGGATTCATGGGGTGACCATGAACCCTCTGCATGATGTCCTTATGCTCAAAAAAGCTAAGGCATCTGCTTGTAGTTGCATGGAGGGGTGAGAGAGAGAGGGGAGAGTGGGACTGCCTCAAAATATCCACAGGTCTAAGGAGTTATCACTTCATCAGACAATGAGATTGAGACGATGTAGTATTTAAGGATGAATTTTTGTCTCCCTCTGGTGCCAAGGTGTGATAGCAGCAGTGATTCTTTTCCTGTCAACAGCTCTGTTTCTTTGAGGACCAGTTGTGGAAACCTGGTTACCTATGATGCATGCTGGGTGGGAACATGTCAGGCATCTCTATCCCCCGTGACGCTGGTCTTCACTAGATGACAAGCTGAGTTATCTGGAGCTGCATGGGTTAAAAAAGGTGTAGCAGTAGTACAGTATATGGCCAGTATATAACAGTATGACTCTATATAATCACCAAACTGCTCTATGATTGAAGTGGTTGCATTTAGTACACACCTTGTCAAGTGGAAAGGAAAAAACAAAATGCATATCATGAAACTGTACCACACATATGTGTGTAGCGTTGTGTGTCTGTGTTTATCTGCGGGTGTGTGTACGTGTGAAGAATATTTTTTATTACTGTAACTCTCACATTTTTCATTTGCATACACATAACAAAAATATGTCTGTGTTTAGTAATCTGTGTGTGTGTGTGGGGGGGGGGGGATTGGTCAATGTGTTGTATGTAGGTGTGAAAACCATTCTGCTATTTGTAAGTTGTGTGTGATCAGAGCAAGAAAATGTGCCTGCATATTGTATATCAGCATGTGTGTGGAGTCTGCTGGTCTGTCTGTGTGTGTGTGTGTGTGTGTGTGTGTGTGTGTGTGTGTGTGTGTGTGTGTGGGGCAAGAAAATCCACCCAGTTGACTGTGTGAACCTATTACTCCCACCCCTCTAAGCCTTGTCAGAGAGTTCTAATTTTAAAATGTTCAATTCTAAGTAACCATTTTTGGAGTTTGATGAACTTTACTAAAAAAAGCCTAACTTGGGATGAGAAGAGCCTGTGTGTCAAGCCTGTGGCTTGGAAAGAAAAACTGTGCATAAAGAACAAACAGACAGACAAACAGAGATACAACTTTTTGGATAGCAACACCAATAATAAGTGATGGGTAATAGGCGGCAGGGCAGACAAACAGGCCAACTGTCTTGTCTCGACGCTGGCTGATGGACTTCAAAAGCGTCAATGACTCCATCAGGTGCTGACCCTGTCCCCATTCCCCAGTCCCCCAAAGGGAAGAGGATTCCAAAGCTGCTTGATTGACAAGGATTAACAACTGGCCCGCAGAGGATGGTTCATGGAGTGCTGGGTGGTCTCTCCAACACCCGGACCCCCACTCCAGTCCCGGTTTTTGCTTCTAAATTAAGAGGTATGCTTAAGTGGACACACACTCATTTGCTCTCTTTCTGGCACATTCTGCTGCTGGCGTCCATAACCCAGGAGGTGTGGTAGACTGCTCTTCATTATGTCGGCTGGACTGTTGCCCCCCCATCACCGCCAAGCATGGCTGCCGCCCCTCCCTCTGCCAGTCTCAACATTTTGTATCATGTGCAACATGGGCGCCCTCAGGGCAGACACTGCAACAGATGGCATTTCTGACGGCAGTCCATGGGAACACTTGACTAATGGCTCTTAACCCCCCCCCCCCCCCCCAATCGTAATTCAAGTGCGGACGGCAATAACTTGGCAACGTGCTGGTGAGGACCTCACTCAAGGCCCCAAGATGCCACAATAGAGCAAAAGTACCGCTGTCCTTCCGCCCCTGACTCTGAGGTTCTCCACAAGCAACGCAAAGCCATAGATGCCAAGGAGCGGGGCTCCGAAACCCCATGTCTCTCACTGTCCTCAGGTCCACAGAAGGACCTCTTCTTCTTCTTCTTTCAGCTGCTCCCGTTAGGGGTCGCCACAGCGGATCAATTGTTTCCACTTCTTCCTGTCCTCTGCATCTTTCTCCATCGCGCCCACCACCTGCATGTCCTCCTTCACCACATCCATAAATCTCCTCTTAGGCTTTCCTCTCTTCCTCTTGCCTGGCAGCTCCATCCCTAGCATCCTTCTCCCAATATATCCAGAATCTCTCCTCTGCACATGTTCCCTGCATCCTCACTATTCCTCTGTCCTCCTTCTCATTTATGCACATGTATGCTGTCTTAGTCCTACTGATCTTCATTCCTCTTCTCTCTAGAGCATATCTCCACCTCTCCAGGGTCTCTTCAACCTGCTCCCTACTCTCACCACAGATCACAATGTCATCCGCAAACATCATAGTCCACGGTGACTCCTGTCTGATCTCATCTGTCAACCTGTCCATCACCATTGCAAATAAGAAAGGACTCAAAGCTGATCCTTGATATAATCCTACCCCCACCTTGAAAGCATCCGTCACTCCTACTGCAGACCTCACCACTGTCACGCTGTCCTTGTACATATCCTGTACCACTCTTACATACTTTTCTGGCACCCCCGACTTCCTCATACAATACCACAGCTCCTCTCTAGGTACCCTGTCATATGCTTTCTCTGAGTTCACGAAGACACAATGCAACTCCTTCTTACTTTCTCGGTACTTCTCCATCAACACCCTCAGAGCAAACAACGCATCTGTAGTACTCCTTCTCGGCATGAAGCCATACTGCTGCTCACTAATCGTCACCTCCCTTCTTAACCTAGCTTCCACTACTCTTTCCCATAACTTCATGCTGTGGCTGATCAATTTTATCCCTCTGTAGTTACTACAGCTCTGCACATCACCCTTATTCTTAGAAATTGGTACAAGTAACTTCTTCTCCACTCCTCAAGCATCGTCTCACTTTCCAAGATTACATTAAACAATCTGGTTAAAAACTCCACTGCCGTCTCTCCTAAACACTTCCATGCTTCCACAGGTATGTCATCTGGGCCAACAGCCTTTCCATTCTTCATCCTCTTCATAGCTGTCCTAACTTCCTCCTTGCTAATCCATTGCACTCCCCTATTGAGCACATTTCACTACATGGTATACAACCATGTATGTAACAAATAAACTCTTTTGACTTTTTTTTTGACTATTCATAATCCCTACATAATCCAACCTTCTCTCTTTCTCATTCTCTTCATTCATCAACCCCTCAAAGTACTCTTTCCATCTGCTCAACACACTCTCCTCACTTGTGATTATGTTTCCATTGCTATCCTTTATCACCCTAACCTGCTGCACATCTTTCCCAGCTCGGTCCCTAGCCAATCGGTACAGGTCCTTTTCTCCCTCCTTAGTGTCCAACCTCTCATACAATTCACCATAGGCCTTTTCTTTAGACTTCGACATCGCCTCATCTCCTTGTACTCCTGTCTACATTCTTCATCTCTCTGTCTATCCCACTTCTTCGCCAGCCTCTTCCTCTGTATACTCTCCTGTACTTCCTCGTTCCACCACCAGGTTTCCTTGTCCGCCTTCCTCTGTCCAGATGTCACACCAAGCACCTTTCTAGCTGTCTCCCTTACCACTTCTGCTGTAGATGCCCAGCTTACTGGTAACTTTTCACTGTCACCCAATGCCTGTCTTAATTCCTCCCTGAACTCCACCTTATAGTTTTCCTTTTTGATCTCCAATGTCATCCTATAAACCACCATCCTATGCTGCCTAACTACGCATTGCTCTGCCACCACTTTGCAGTCTACAGTCTCCTTCAGTCTGGCCCTCCTGCATAAGATATAATCCACCTGTGTGCATCTTCCTCCACTCTTGTACGTCACCCTGTGTTCTTCCCTCTTCTTAAAATACGTGTTTACCACAGCCATGTCCATCCTTTTTGCAAAATCCACAATCATCTGACCTTCTGCGTTCTTCTCCTTGACACCATACCTACCAATCACCTCCTCATCTCCTCTGTTCCCTTCACCAACATGCCCATTGAAATCACCTAGCCTTACTCCCCTTCCATTTGGTCTCTTGCACACACAATATATTAACCTTCCTTCTCTCGATCATATCGGGAAGCTCTGTCCCTTTACCAGTCATACTATCAACATTCAAAGTTCCTACCCTCACGTCCGCTCTCTTAACCTTCCTCCTCTCCTCCTTCCTTTGGACATACCTTCCTCCTCTTTTCCTTCAGCCTCTTCTCCTTCTTCGGCCAACAGTAGCCCAATTTCCGCCACCAGCACCCTGTCGGCTACCAGTGCTGGTGGCGGTCGTTGTTAACCCGGGGCTTGACCGATCCGGTATGGAAATTAGTATTTTTGTCCGTATATTTGGTTTGGCAAATTTTTACGCCGGATGCCCTTCCTCACGCAACCCTCTCCATTTAGCCGGGCTTGGGACCGGCACGAAGAAATGCACTAGTTTGTGCATCCCCTTGTGGCTGGATTACAGAAGGACCTCTACGTGGAGGAAATATGACTCTGCCTTCTGCAGTTACATAATTTTATAATGAACACAATAATGGATTTTGATCATGCTTGCTTTCCACTGCAGCACAGGTAGAAGCTATTGCACATAAGGAGTGGACGTATCATACGGCTGACAGCAGGGGGCGTAGTGATTAGAGCTCCTGCTTCGCGACCCCAAGGTTCCTGCTTTGAACATTTCTGCTTGAAGCAGTAAAACACCCGAAAATAATTCCAACGTATCTTTAAACGAGTCGGCAGACTAAAGGTTAATAAAACGACACAGGTCTCCCTTTAAGCGAGTCAAGTGCAACGCTGCGTGGTACCGCACCGCAGCCCAGAAGCGTCGATGTAGAACTTCATGAATCGGAGCCCCGCCCCCTGGCGCGTGTCGGGGAACCGAATCGGAATTAAAAAAAAAAAAAAAAAAAGAACCGCAAACTGCCCGCTTTCGGGAGAAGTTTTAGTTTGGTGTCGCCCCCGACCCGAGTGCGTGTCCCTCGGGCTGCAGCCGTCCCGCACAGGCCGCCTCGGACTCTTCCAGATCTATTACAATGAGATGGGAGGTAATAGGTGGTAAAATAGGAGGTAGGGGGTGACGCGACCGCACCGCACAGCGCACCGCAAAACGGCGGCGGCGCAGCGCCAAGCTGGAGCGCCTTTCTCGCAAGGTAAGGATCGAAGCCATGTTAGCGCATTAACGTCCTTTGCAGTATCGGCTCTCAGCGTGTGCTCGTTTTGCGCCCCTTTGGGATAACAACGTCGTCATTATTATTATTATTATTATTATTATTATTGTTTTTGTTGGTGGTGGTGGTGTGATTTTACTGGCGATCGCGCGTGGTAATGGGAATCGCGGTTTTTCGGCGCTGTGGTCAGCAGGAGTCCCCGCGTCTGAAGCTGCGTTGCGGGTCCTTTCGGAGGAAAAAACGAGGAGAAGGAGGCTAAAAGATCCGGAGAGGGCAGGTGGGAGATGGGCTGCGGAAAACGCGGTGTTTGACAGCCGCCACCCGCGTCAGGTGAGCGCCGTGTGGGAAATAGCTGTACCGATGAAGCGGGAATGGGTTGGATCGCGGAGTTTGGCGGGCACACGGACCCTCGCCGTTTGACGGGAGACGCTGCGTCGGGGCAACGGACACAGTCGCACCGTCCCGACGGAGCTGCTCCTTGGCTGTAGGGCAGAAAGCGTTTTACATCGCGAGTGTGTGTGTGTGTGTGTGTGTGTGTGTGTGTGTGAGAGAGAGAGCGAGAGCGCGCCTTCCCGTTGTGGTTTGCGCCTTTCACGCGGTTGTGACGTTAGCCGAATTTGCGGGGTGCAAACGTTCGACACAGAAAGGTACGAAGTGCTTCTTCCCGTGGCCCAGCGGGACTGTTAATACCACAAGGTCGTGGCCCCGAAGCATGAAGTGCTGCCTGGGACGGGCGGCCGGGCGGGCTGCTCACACACATGGCCGGACAGTAGCGCTTGTGTTTCTGGGAGAGGCGCTTGGCTCACGGCCCGCATCTTTCAGCTCATAATGAATTTTTCCCCAGTGCTCCCATGTAGCTGTGCACCTCGCCGTAGAAATACGACACGCAGCCAAAATACTGTGCAGTACATTTGTCAAAGTGTGGCGATCTCTTAAGAGCAAACTGTGAATTATTGCGTTAAGTTGCAAAATACCAAAGTGTTGGTGCGTCACTATATTATTTGTCCATGTACTTGGGTTATTACCAGGTTTACAGTAAATACCCGAGTCATGCGGGACAAAATAATTGTCAGATCTCCTCAGGCAGTCTTTTAGCAACTTCACATGCAGGTCCTACGTCCCAGCGGTTTCACACATTCTCGTTCCTATTTTTTCTTTGTTATTATTCTGGAAAAACAGAAATTTTCTTAGACCCTGCTATGCATATAAGTGTAAAGGCTGCAAATGCCACGATACCGAGTTGGTCAGTAGTGGTTCAAAAACAATATGACAGTATCGATCGTGTTTAACATAAGTGTAATGATTTATTTTGTATGAACGTTCATAATGTTTTATCGGAAGATTCCAGCTAAAATAATACATTTTGATTTTCTAATGTCAAGGTGTTCCATGGATGTGGGTAAAAATATTGGTTCCCTTGCTTTTTATTCAAATAATGCACAATTTTTTCCTTAAAAGCGTTTAAATTAAATGCTCCTTTTCATCCATGCATGGTTTCTCTGGTTTGGAGTGGAGGAAAACAAAAAAGCTGTGTAAATAAAACAACTGAATTCTTGCTTGTTTTACAAAGACATTCTAAAATGTTCTACACAATATCCTTGATACCCTTTAGGAATTAAGAAATAATTTTATTATAGTGATACTTGAAGCAGACTTGAATGTGGAAAAGAGAAGGAAAAGTAAAGTGTTTTTAGGAGGTTAGAAAGAAGGTAATAGCCAAGCATGGTCAACATTAATGCTACAAGACCATCTCCAAAGAGCTTGATGTTCCTGTGATCGCTGTTGCTGATATTATCAAGAACTTTAAGGCACTGTAGCCAACATCCCTGGGCATGGCTGCAAGAGGAAAATCGACCCAAGATTGAAAAGACAGATTGTTTGAATGATGGACAATGAACCAAGGAAAACATAAAAAAAATCCAAGCTGATCTTCACGCTTAAGATACAACGGTTTCACGTTGCAGCACCCGTTGCTGTCTTTGTGAAAATGGGTTTCATGGTGTAAGACCCAGGAAGATCCCACTTGTAAGAGAGAAACACAAAAAAATCCCAATTGGCATTTGCCAAAATAGATGCTGTCAAGCCACATGAAACAAATGAAGCAAAATTATAGCTCTTGGCAAATCACCAGATTTGCTTAGACATCACAGAAAACAAAACAAAGCTTTCAAAGAAAAGAACACTATCCCTACAGTGAAACATGGATGTGACAGAATGATGCTTTGGGGTTGCTTTGCTGCCACTGGGTGCCTTGAATTTGTGCAGGACACAGTAAAATCAGAAGACTATCAAGGCATTATGGAATGAAACGTACAGCCCAGTGTCATAAAGCTGTATCTCAGTGGCAGGTCATGGGTCCTCCAGCAAGATTGTGACCCAAAACATACATCAAAAAGAAGCAAAGACTCTATGAGAAGAAAATACTGGACTGTTCTGGAGTGGCTCTAATGAGTCCTGATCTGAGTCCCATAGAACATCTGTAGAAAAAGCTGAAACTCGCAGTTGGGAGAAGGAATCCATCAAACTCGAGAGAAGTGGAGCAGTTTGCTCGCGAAGAATGGGCCAAATTTCTAGTGGAGATGTGTAGAGCTGCAGAAAGCTGCAGGAAGTGCTTGACTGCAGATACTGTCTCCAGAGGCTGTGCTAATAACTATGAGGTTAAGGGTCCCAATATTTTTGTTTGTTCCATTTTCAGTTGTCGTATCATTTAAATAGCATTTTAAGTCAGAAATAAACAGTTTATATAAAGATTAGTGGATACTAAATACTTTTGTCATTTTCAATTGATTTCCGCAAAAATTGTTTTGTGAAAAAAATGGAAGGGTATCAATACTTTTGTCCACATCTGTGTGTCTGTTTGTGTGTGAGAGAGAGAAACAAGAATCCACATAATATAATTGAGCATATTAAACAATAAACCAACTGTTATATTTGTTCTATCCATGAAAAATATAATGCGGTTTCTCTGCTAAGGAAATATTTGATCAGTGGTTCCAAGTTTTTATATATACTCCAGCCCTTTTGACAGTTTATTCAAGGAAGTATGAGATAATGTTACCCTTTATTTGAACTTGTATAGTATTTATACAGAGGTTACAAAAAATTCCACAGGAAATGTCACACGATATGGACATAACAAGGCAGTGAAATAAGGTTTCAGCCTTTGTCCTTGTACGTGATAAACTTATTTGGTTTGAAAGGTTTGATCCGCACACAGTCCACCTACAATGTGCAAGGACCTACGATTGCTATTTTGGTGCTGAACAGCAGTAACTCATCGTGTGTTGCAGATCTGAATATGATTCCTAATATTGGTTTATAACTGTTTGGATAGGCAGTGTGTGTACGTGTTTTGCCTTTAGTTTGATTGCAGTATCAGGACTGACACAACTTTTGCAAACCTGCACACAGTTACTTGCACGTAGAATAAAACTGCCACACAAACTCTCCCAGTTTTACATTAAGCTGCGTCGCTTAATTCACACGCTTCACCCCATGCGTGTCATGGAAAGCTGCAGCGTAATGAGTGTTTAGCCAAACAGGTGGATTGTATATACACAGCTAGGAACCTGTATTTCATGTGAAAGGAGCTCTGTGTGAGCATACCAGTTATATGGTAGAGATATTTATTCAGCCTGGTGTATTTATACACACAGTGTACACATTGGGTCAGTAGTATTTGAATAAGTTACACATTTGTTCCACTGCAGTGTACAGCCAACAGCGTGTTTTCTCTCAGTGTGCAGGGTGAAAGTGTCGTGTACCCAGAATACATGATAAATGCTGAAATGAATAAATATGGCTTTGCCTGCAGAATTGGCAGTGAATTAGACATGGGTTTTTTTTTTGTTTGTTTGTTTGTTTGTTTGTTTGTTTTTTTAAGTTACTCAGACCTCTGTAATGGGAATGCTGCATGTTGTGTCATCCGGTCATCTTTGACAAATAGCTGAAAGGCCCAACAGAAAGTGTACTTGTGGGCAGAGGTGGGGATGTTTTTTTTTCTTCATCCAAACGGCAGGATTCTTCAATTCCCTGCACTGTCAGTCACCTTCCATTGAGCTGCTACAGAACCGGATGCGGCCAGCAGTTTAGGAGCCTGAATTGAATTGGTCCAGACTCGCGTTAAAGCCTCTAAATGCCTTGGTACGATTCAGCAATAAAATTACCCAAGGCCACCGTGAGACTTAGATTTTACATGTTGAGGATAATGTGAAATTGTAATATGGCCCTTGTTTTTGTATTTCATTATCGATGGAATGCAAAAAAAGATGTAATCCAGCTGCCAAGTCGCTGCTACTTAATTTCTAATAGTTCATGGAAAATTGTCACATAGAGGCACAGGCTTGACGTCTAATAATAACAGTTTTTATATTCTGAGTTTGAATGGCATCCAGGACCGCAAGCCTCATATGTGATTCGGTTTGGCTCTTGTGAGTCATAGGCGTTGAACTGGAAACCCCAGGTTTTTGATCGAGTGCCAGTGCTGAAATATGGTTTCCCCAGGTTACTGCATGCACAGTAGTTATATCGATGAGGGAAAAATGTACACAAGCAAACGATATTTACACAGACAGCATTGACATGCAGATATTTTATTTATCTGTTGCAGGAAAATGTCAGAACAAAAGGGCTTTATCAAAAATGGCAGAAGGCCATAGGAAGTCTTCATGGTTTCATTTAACCCCAAAAGTTCGAGACCAGACCAGAGATGGCTTTTGTCCGGTTATCTTTGGGTATGTCTGAAATGCCCACAAACCCAAAATCAGATATGTACATACAGTATAGCTATCTGTCTGTTGCTGTGTTTTTATCCCCATTTATTTGTCATTGTCACTTGTGCTCCTTTGCGCTCAAATCACAGCACAATGTCAAAAATGGAACAGAAAAAGGGTAAAAAATGACAAAAAAAAACATGCTGAAAAAGTTGTATTTGTTAAATGAAAACCAGAAAGTAACTGATAGCCTCTGGGGAATATTGTGTGGCAGCATTTGTTGATATTGTAGATAAAGAAGGAAACAAAAGTCAGGCCAACCAAACATTGGGCACGCAGGCTGGGGATGCTCTGGAATTCGATACTGTCATGGGGCCGAGCTGCATCGGATTGAGTCTGTGCTTATTTATTTACCCGGACTGGGCTTTGAAAGTGGGATCGTTCTGAATATGAAATTGTGGACTTTTGAAGACCTCTACCGTTAGGTTGATATGGCCTTATCGTAGCAAAAAACCAGTTCTGTTATTTCTACCGTATATTAAGTTTGTAAACTATGAATGTTTACCTATTCCCTAGAATTAGATTTTTGATAAATCAAGTCTAAATGAATAGGAATATTAATTAAAAACAAAGTTATGTGCTGTTGACTGTTAAGCTGAAGTTAAGCCGAAAGGGTTTCCTGTGGAGGCTCTTATGTTATCCAAACTCTTACTGTGTGTTGAAGTTACATTTTTTTTTTGCCTTTTTGCCTTCTGTAAGAGCAGGGTAAGTCAAAATGACATTTACAGTAAATGTTTTAGATGCCTGTAGAGAAGAATTCTTGTAAACTGAGGTCACATAACCAGACTGAGGGTGTACTTGGATTTAAAATTTATAGTGCATGTCAAAATCAGCTTTAAAGTTCCGAAGTTTACCTCCGTAGAGGTCACAAATCGGACATTCTGAGTTGCCGTGTGTTTCAGTCAAAAAATTAAGTTTTGCATTAGTTTCAGATTATTATTATTATTATTATTATTATTATTATTATTATTATTATTAGTGTAAAGTATGGGCTGAGCCCGGTGTAATTGATCTGCTGGCTTGCAATATGAATGTTGCTTTGAATCCTGCTCCTGGTCCAGTTTTCTTGAGCAGTGTACTTGCCTTGCATTCACACAGTAACAGTATTCTGCTGTATGGTCACATCATTGTAAACTTCTTGTCTAACAATGTGTCATCTTAATATCTGTTAATAATATTGACTTTGGTTAACCTTGTCTGGTCCAGAGGCAGCAGCTCAAAGTTAAATCAAGAACAGTTTGGAGTTTGAGGAAATATGGCTGGCTGGCCCTGGTTTATCTTCAGCAAACTTTGAAAGATCATGTATGTCACTTCTCTTTCATTTTTACACCAAGTTTGAAATGGTGTTTCTAGGGTTATAAGTCATACTGCTCTATCCTTGCCAATGGTTAATATTAAAAAGGACAACTTTGATTCTGTGACATTTAAACTCCAGAAATTTGAGGTTTTGTAAGATATAAACCAATACTTGTCAACATTGGAGCTTATGGAAGCTTGTTTTTGTATAAAGCGGGACATTGGAGACCAGTTGATGCTCAGCTATTAAATGGGATTCTCAGATGCCACTTAGAAGCAGGAAGAAGCAGTGGCCTTTGAATGAGTTTGAAGTCTGACCAGCGTACACAGAAAAGCACAAGAGTTCCAAAGTGCATTAGCTGCCAAACCACTCTGCTGTTGGACTGAATCCTAAGCACATTTCTGTTTACAATAATGTGGCTAACTATGGCTATAGAGTCCTGGCTGTCTAGCTCTCCTGATTCCCTCTGTTAGTATTTTGCAGAAGGGCATCTGGCTAAATATGGCTATACGTTGCTGGTCAGCAAACTCAGGATCTGAGTTCTCTGGTCATTCTTAAATATGAGATGAATATAAGCTCATCACAAAGAGACAAGTAGGCTTTAATGCTGGGACTTGGTGTGACTGAAGTGAGAATAATTTCATATCATCATGAAAGAGGAAGTTGAAATATTGGTTTACAGGTTAACATTACATTTTATTTATAAGGTGCTCCTGCATCACCGCTAAACTAACATAGACAAGTACCTGGTCCAGAGGCACATATATATCTATGTATATGGAATTTTGGTTAAACTTACTGAAATATCAAGCATACCAAAATTGCTCTCTAATAAATATTATTTTCAGCAGCCTGCCCTCAATGTACCTCCCCCCTTCAGTTCTGGCTGCATTACACTATTCCATGCTGTTGTGTCATTAAAACCGAATGCTATGCAACTCCAAGAGAAGCCTGGCAGAGTACTAATGGCATGACAAAAATAGCAAGGTCATAGCGCAACTGTGTGAGTTTTGGACACGCTGTGTTTTATACCGTAGTGCGGCATGTATTTTAACAAGAGCGCTGCACACCTGTTGTAGATCGGAACAAAATGGCTGTTTGTGGATTTTCAAACTGGCCAGTTAAGCACAGAGTCCGAACAAATCATTTGGACAGCAGGTAGAAAAACACTATCTCCTTTTTACCTGTGACGGCACATTTGAACGTTTTCATTCGAATTACCAGACATCCTGTTGCGTTACCTGCACGCGAATTAAAACGGAGTTAAATGGCAGCAAGATTTAAACATCTGTTTAAAATTTCTTACTCGAAGAAACAAGTTTAACAATAAAATACATCTTTAATGTGCTGGTACTAATGCAATGTTCTGCATGAAGTAGCGTAGTGTTGTTTTGCTCACTTAAAATAAATGCAGAAGACTAAGCTGTATACAGCTGTGGATTTGTTTCAGTGTTTTTAACTTAACATTTGTTCCCTGAACATTTATGTTGGACATGTTGCTGGGTTTGAAAGATTTAGCATTGTAAGGTTAAATATTAATCATATAAATATTTGAACTGAACTTGCCTACTGTCTCTCTAAAGTGTGGTCAGTGTTAATATGTAATTCTTTAATAAGTCCATAATTGTTGCAGATGTGGGTTTGATACCACATGCAAGACTGTGCAGACAATGTTACCTGTTACCTGTCTTTACCACAATGCAGTTGAAGCCTCAAGCATCAAATGATAAGTGTCACTACACACCGGGTTGAAATGGCCAGTTGTTAACCTGCAATGGAAAAGTCAATGAAAAGGTTTTTTTTTCAGCTAGGCCTAACTTTTAAGACTAATAAGTATAGAAGTGGGATTGAGGCTCATTGCTTTCCTCACCTAGGGCCCCCAACCCATTAAATCTGCCCCTGCCTCTAGCATCCATACTGAGCAGCATACTGCTTGCAATAAGGCGATATGAGCGGTGTGGTCCGTGATCAGTCATTTCTGCCTGAGAAACTAAAAATGTTGGTTTCCATGCTTCATTGAATGTGATGTTTATAGTCTATGGGTTAATGATGGGGAAAAAAATCTGGCATTTGCGGAAATGATAATGAAGAGGCCATAAAGCAAGCATGCCTCTAAGGTGGTACAGTGTGATATACAGAGTAAGATTTATGTGTTGGCTCTTGTCAAGATGCACTTGTTTACTTGGATGATCAGCGAAGGAAGAAAAAGCGTTGGCACTCTTGGGGTTTGGGGCCGAGGGGCGGTGGCCTACAGGCGGGCAGCATTGTTTCAGATTAGCTGCTGACAGGTAGCTCGGCCCATAAGGAGCAGAGTGCCAAAGCCTGAATGAGGGGCAGTGCTGAATAAAGTGGAGATTTGGTGGATTCATGGGCAGACAGCAGGTACAGCACCGCAGTGGCAAAAGGACCTTGGAAGGAATCCAACTGCATATTTGAGAAAGGTACCGATTTCAGTAGAAATACTGAGCTGTATAAAGGAAAAAATTCACACAGTGAGTCATACAGGGTGGAGTGGATGTTTGAAATTTCAAGACATAATGCTCATAATAATGATGTACTATAAATAATAATTGGATTTTTAGCTTTTGTTTAGAGGCCTGTACAATTCTTTCTTGGGCTGTGTAACACAATTATTTCATTTTGCATCATTTTTATGCTTATCCTTCACGCAAAAATAAAATAAATTGTCATTACTAAATATTGCATCCACTCAGATTCAGTAATGTTTAACAGTGCTTTTGCTATGTTTAAAATATTCTATGCATGCATATTTAATTATAAGATTCCTTACAGTGGACATTAGCAAAACAAGGAGACGTAAAGTGTTACTTTTTTCGCAGTGGGTTACTGTGGTTACTCGTGTGTGTGTGTGTGGTTGCAGCTCTTTCTGAATCAGCTGCAGCTCTACGGCAGGTTGTCTAGACATAGACCTGTGCGGCAGGTGATGAATAATTTGTGAGAGCTGGTAAATATTTAAAAAGTTTTGTGTAGTGTCATGTTGCGTGTGCCTCAAACTCCGAAACAGTTTCAGAACTGGAAAATGGGCGTGAATGATTTGTCTCTAGTTATGGTCCAATATTGTTATAATGACCAAGCGATGGATGATGATGAAGTGTTTTAAAATTGATGAATGCGTCCAACAACAGCGAGGGAATGCACTGAAAAGCGTGTTAAAGAATGCTGTTTGATGCTGAAGGTTCTCCAAGGTTTCCTTGCAAGTCATGTTGCTCATAAGCAGGCAGATTTTAAGTATATTTTTCTAGGTCATATTTTTCAGATTTTCTGAAGGAAATGCTGGAAATGAGGGAGAAATACATGATGCAAGGCAATGAACCATTTTTGTTATTCATGCACTGAATCTTGTCTCTGTTTTGTCATTCTTGAGAAGGATATACTGCCACTCTTATGCTAAACACTATTTACCCTGTGGTCCTTGCAAGATTAAATTATACAGCTATAGTAATAACTATTATAGATTATAAAAGTCAACTTTACATTATAATCTGTACCATTTCATGATCAGACTTTTTTTTTTTTTTAAATCCACTGATAATATAACTATTTTGTGTATAAAACTATAAGTAAAATGTTTTACTCTTTTTTATGGATTTGTTTCTTATGCAGAAACATTGTGTCCTAGAGCAAGTAATCATGCTTAATACAGTATTTATAAAAATAATGAATTGTATAAAATATTTTTTGCAGACCAGCTTGAATCTTTCTGAGAAGTAACAGGAAAAATGTATGTGTTTCCTATTAATAGTTTGCAAGCAGCTGTAATTTATGATCTTGTTTGATGAGAGGGTTTAGATAAAAATGTGAATACATAACACAAATATAGAATTCATGTGAATGTGTCTGTGCGTATGTATGTATGTATGTATGTATGCATGTATGTATGTATATACTGTACATCTATGGCCCCAACTGGGTTCTTAAATCCTTTATGTCAAATGGCTAAATAATGCATGGTGCAACAGCATGTAGACGTTGAAGGAGTCTTTTTTCCTTAGAAGGCTTTTTTTTTCCCCCTCTTTTTCCTTGACCACCTCAAACAAAGAATCACCAGGGGACACAGGCAACTGCGGCCAGGAATATCGTGACCTCTTGGTAGCATCTATTTACATATTCAGAAAGTAAGCTTCATGAGCCATAGTCTATCTTCTTAAAGGAAAGTGCTAGAAAGTTTGTTGCCCCTTTAGAATCTTTTGAATATCTTCATGGATTTAACCTAAAATTTGATCATATCTTCACCAAGTGATACAACTAGAGAACCCAATAAAAGTGAAAAACACAGATAATGTAATACTTTTTCATTTGTAATTCACGATGTTCCAAAAACAAAAAGTATGTGAAGCTATGCTTTCAGTAACTGACATGAGCCCCCCTTGAGCAACAATGGCTTTGAGGAGCTTTGACCTGTTTCTCCTTGCAAGACTGCTTTTTCTCAGAGATGTTGCATGACTCCTTAGTTCAGGTCCTGCCCCAGCATCTACATTAAGGTCTGGATTTTGACTTAGCCTTTCCAAAAAGCTAAATTTCTTCTACTTCAGTCATCCTTTGGTAGACTGACTTGTGTGTTTAAGGTTCTTGTCTTGCTACAAGACCCACCTTCTGTTGATCCTCAGCTGATACACAGATACCCTGACATTCTCCTATAGAATTTGCTGCTATGCTCCAGAGTTCATATTACTGTCAACAATGGCAAGTTACTCTGATCCTATGGCAGCAAAACAGGCCCAAACCGTGGTACTTCCACTGTGTTTCATGGTTGGGATGAAATTCTCATGCTGGAATGCAGGGTTTGGTTTTTGCCAAACATTCTTCATTTGTGCCAAAAAGGAAAGTTCTGTGTTCAACTGCTGGATCCACAGATGGTTCTTCCGGTCATCTTTTGGCTCATCCAGGTGGCCTTCAGCAAACTTCAAACAGCAGCAGTTTTGTTGGAGAGCAGTGGCTTCCTCCTTGCTGCCCTCCCATGCGGGTTCTTTGTTGTCGAACAGAATATCATTTACGTTTGCTTTGCTCTTCAGGTCATTTTTGTTGTATGATCACTTCTGGGGAGAAGTAACAGCGGTGCTGAATTTTCTCCGCTTGTACACGATCTGTCTGACAGTGAACGGTGAAGCCTAAAGTCTTTAGAAAGGGTTCTGCCACCTTTTCCAGTCTGGTGGGCATTAAGATCTCTAATTTGGAGGTCCTCTGAAATCTCCTTCGATAGAGACATGACACCAGACTTTGCTAGTGAAGCCTCAGGTTTATGTTGCTTAAATAGTGCAAGGCCACCCAAACTCTCACCTGATTTTTCCAAGACATTTAATGTTGGATCCCTTTGATCAATGAATATAAGAAAAGGTATAACTTTTTGCATAGCATTTGTTTGACTGGGTTTTATTTATCTGTTTTATGAGAAATTGAAGATCTGAACCCTTTCTAGGTCAAGTTTATGCAGAAATTCAAAAAATTCTAACAGGTTCACAAACTTTCTTGCAGACCTGTATGTACACATATGTGGGTCTGTATAAAGCTTTTAGTTGTGAAATCTACATCTATATTTTATATTGCTTTAAACAATACATTTATATGTACATTGTAATTTGTTTTGAAAGTCAGATTTTTACAGTTTTAACAAGACCAGTTTTACTGACCTGCATTATTTGTTTAAAAGTATATAAATTATTATTGTTTATTATTATTGCTATTATTGCTGCTCCAAAAATATTTTCTTCAATGAGCAAATATAAGATTTCTATTAGGGCTGATCCCGGCAAATGGGATGCTGCCATTTTCTGTTAGACCATCACAAGCTGCATGGTTTCTGTCACAGTCCATAAATCAAGCTGTCCTGAAAGACCCACAGGAGCCCGCTCATAGAAATAAATATAGTTAGTTATCTTGCTTCATTTATTGAATTTGCAAATCTACTAATGCTGTTATTCTAAAGAAGTGATACTAATGCAAACTACATGCAGCGCTGGCTTTAAATGGCACCTTAATGTCAAGCATGATATCCAGCTCAAACATTTTGCTCAGAGTCATGCTGCCAGATAAGATGAACCACCTGAGAAGATATTTGTTGTCCCTCTGGTTTTGGTGGCTCTGTTGACCATTTTAGGAGGCCTCGCAGATACCAACTCTACAGCCATGGTGTCCCTGCTGGGGGTGCGAAGTTCGTGGTTAAGTGGTACGCAGGGCTCAGCAGGAGTGCGACTGTGAACGATTCACTTATTACAGTTCTTCTCCTCACTGTGCAAGATGATTTTACAGTGGGTGCACCACCATGAGATATAGTTGTTAGAGACTTGGAGGGCACAGCTTCAAATCCCACCTCCAGGTGCAGTAGCCTTGAGAGAGGTACTTACCCTGAGTTACTCCAGTAAAAATGACCTTAGTGAATAAATGCATTAATCATTGTAGGCAATGTGATATTCTAAGTTCCTTTGGAGAAAAGTGTTGGCTAAATGAATAAATGTTTAATAAGTGTTGCCATAAACTTTGTACCGTTTAACTAGAACCATTCACAGAATACTTTGTTTTAGTAATATGGTTGCACTTGATGTGCATATTATTTTGAAGACATTTTCAAACATTTAGCACGGTAGCGAGATGAAAAAAAGCCGAGATGTCTGGTTGATTTGTGACTTTATTTTATTCTAGATCTGTATATGTGTACAGTGCCGTGACAAAGTATTTGCCCCCTTCCTAATTCCCTCTATTTTTCCTTATCCATAACACTTCTGATCTCCAAACAAATTTAGTGTATAATGCAAAGTACAACCTGAGTAAACACAACACACATAATTCACAAACACCAATATTACCCATGTGACAAAGTATTTGCCCCCTTAGTCACTAATCTAAATGATAATAGGTTAAGTTAAACTAGAAACACCCACGCTCGGTTGCTGTCAGCTCTGCTGAATCTACGCATCACTTAAATAGAACCATTCCAGCAATGTGGAGTTGGATAAGGGGTCTCAAGAAACAGCACACCATGCCTCCCTCAAAAGAACTCCCTGAAGACCTGAAAAGGAAAGTTATTTATTGAAATATGTTAGTTGGGAAATGGGTACAAGGGGTATGTATTGTAATAAATTTGTTTGGAGATCAGACACAAGTGACCCCTCTGGGGTCATTAATTGTGTTGCGGTGCCGGCCTGCAAGCATCGGCTCTCGAGTTGCTGCGGATGCTTCATCTGGAAGGCTGTCTCTGAACCTGCAGCCTTGTCTGTAATGTGTAACATTGATGGCGACCAGATTCTCAGTCAAAACAGATCACGCACCATCCCTAAATATGCACCAATTACATTATAAGATGCGGCGTTGCCGAGCATCCGCATCCCTCACTACTGAATGTGCATTACAGTGACTGGTAAAAAGAAAAACAAAAAAAATGTGAGATAAACACTCTCCGTTAATAGTTTGTCTCATCCTCGCCACTCTGTGACGCATTATGCCCACAATCTGTTTATTTATTGCTGTTACATCAAAGAGGATGCTGTGAAATAAATGGGAGTTTGATGGTGCACAACAGAGAAACTCTGGATTCCTTCCGATGCCATCTTCTGTCTGTGGTGCTCTTTAAATAGCTCGAGTGACTTCACTGCTTTTTTTGGAGGTGGAGGAGATCTTTGCCCTATGACAAAATAATCAGGCTGTTGTCACATGGCTTCATGAGCTAATCTGTATAGTTGACAATGCAACACCTGCTTTGTATTTTAATTGTCTATGTTGGGTACTCTGGTGTAACTGGGAATTCCGAGTTCCCTGGAAGAATATTGCTCTGGGCCCCTAGAATCGTCCTCACCATTCACCCCTCTGGAAACAGCCCTGGGGGGTACCAGTGAGCAAAAACGGTATTCAAAAATATGAAACAGCAGTCACATCTCTATATGTTCACACAAACTCCCGCAAAGTGAATCCAGGCGGATCCCATTCATGCTGTTCTATTGTTTACATTCAAAACTAATGGATTACAGTGACTTAATTGTGCTTATGCACAGTTTTTCCTGTGACAGCTATTCATATGAGAAATAGAGAAGCTGGCACCATACCAGCCTTTTTCATTCTTTATTGATTTGCATTTTATTCAGACTATGAAAAAGGCGGCCGCTAACTGAGAGGGTGTTTTCTGTGTGTGGGGGTGGCTTCCTGGTGCAGATGGAGGTGGTGGTGGTGGGGGGGGGGGGGGGGGTCAGCCAGACTTCAACAAAGAGAAAGCAAGCTGTATCTGCCATAAAGTGAAAGTGAACAAAGGTGCTGTGTCTTCTGCAGCTTACTGTCCTCCCAGTTCCAAGTAAGGCTGCATTCTCAGCGTAACTGTTTGCATGTAACAGGCCTGCTGAATTTGTGATTGTGGCAAAACGGGGAAAAGCCGTGCTCTGCTCAGAGCCGACGCAAGTGACGGTGCTTCCTGGAAAAAAGGTGCACTCTTCAAGAAGGACCTTTGTGTAGAATATATGAACCCGATATGTTGTTTAGCTCCTGAAATGATTAACCTTCGTGAAATTCACTTTTAACAAACCAGTCCGTCCATCCGTCCATCCATCTATCCACATCCGTCAGTCTCTTAGCAATGATTTGATGTGCATTGCAGGATCACAGTGGTCTGACCCAGAAGCGTAAGGTGTGAGGCCAGGTACACCCTGGATGGAACAATGGTCCATTGCAAAGCTTTTAGCAAACCTGTTACAATATTTAATAAAAGACTTGACTAACTGGTTATGTGATAAACCAAAAATACTGAAACCTCCTTCAAGTCCCAGCTTATTTTGTCATTCTCGGGTAATTCTGAATGAGTTTACTGAAAAAGGACCTAAAGAACAGTTTCAGCAGTTTATTTGCCATCTTACACATCACAATGGATTATGTAGTTATATTATGTCTGTTTAGCCCCTAACAATGCCATCGTTGGCCATTTGTTTATTTGAGTCACTATTATTGGAAAACCGATGACTGCTCAGGAGGGGAGGCCATGCCTTCTGTCACTGTCACCTTCAGCCAGAGTCCTGCTGATGCTCTGCGTACGACAGCAGCGGTCTCGACACATCGCTCACAAATGCATGGCACAGCTGCTCGGCTGCAGCAGCTGTCAGCGTGCGGCTTCATCCGTCTCCCAGCCTCACGCCGACCCTCCCGTCCGCCTCCCTTTATTAACCGCTGGCTAATCGTACACAACTGCGCAGATAAGCTCCCCTGCTGATGTGCGTGGGTGTCTCCTGTTCACAGCCCTGAGGTCAGATGGCTGCTGTCAGTATGCTGTACCAGGAATGCACAACCCATTTCTGTGAAGGTGGTTTCATCGCACCTCAGATACTTCAACAGTTTGTGCGAAGGCATCCAAATTATTGCAGCCTGCCCTCCTCTGTTATCTTATCTTTCCATACGCTTTGGCTTCTTTCTCTGCGCTCCGATGTCCTAATATTGCACACTTGATTTGTTCTCTCTTCGTTGTTCGGCAGGTGGCATAGCGGTTAGAGCCATTGCCCTGTCCTCGAAGGACCCGGGTTTGAATCTCTGACTCTGCTGCAAAGAAACTTATCCCGAAGCAGTATAGTTAAAATTACCCCATTTTCGCTCATTAATATGAAAAGATCACGTTAAAAGTCACCTTAATGGAAAGTGTCAGAGTAATAATAAGGTAAATTCTGCATGCAATGTATATTTCTCTGTATTCTACTAACCCTAAACCAGATTTTGAACCTCTAATGGCAGCCTTGCTTTATTTTATTTAAAATATTGATTGAGGATTTTGTATGTAAAACCCTACTTTCTTAAAGCAATATAGCAGTTATTGAATTTCTATGTTTTTTTTTTTTATTTTTTAAATTACAGTAAAGAAAATTTTCTATATCAGTTCTTGCTCTTGGCACCGGCAAGTGTGTACTGAAATGCGTTTGAAGAACACACAACCTTTTTCCGTGACTGGACTGTACTTTTTGTAACCCTGAACTTTGAATCCTGAGCCCATTTCATTTCTATGAACGTTTTGTTTTAAAGAGAAAAGGGTTTTCCATCGGGGCTGAAATTGTTTGCTCTGTCACTGTTTACACTTTGTTGCTAACATCTCCAGTATTATTTTAAGCAGCAATCAATGTATTTTGCAAGGGTTCGTCTCAGGCAGATAACAGGAAGAAATCTGAACTGTGAGTCCCTTGTGGATTGTTGGCAAACTTTTTTCATTGCTGGTTATGTAAGACCCAGGGACAGATTCCACGCTGCCGGGCCCCCTGTAAATATCCACGTGAAACTTCTCGCATTCCACTGCCAAGCCAGTTTTTTCTGGACCTGCACATTATCACAATTTGTAACTGTCAAACTTCTGGAAGCTTGAGATGCCAGACCCAGTCCCTGGCCCACACTAAAAGCTTCTCCTCCCCTGCCATTTTTGGAGGCCTTTGCTGTGAAGTTCACAATGTTTTTGCTGTCAGACTCTTTCTGTTCTCCTGCTACCTGATGTGTGACTTTGATTCCAGAAGTTGCCATTTCATTTGGCGGAATGACAAATATCTTTCATTACGTTTGTGCTGTTTGAACGCTTACTTTAATGAAAAATGGTGGCCAATGCCTTAGTCTGTGGCTTTGATAACCTTCGCCCCTTTATCATAAAGACAAGGAATTGCCTTTTTCTGCACAATCGTTTTTAGAATTCGGAAATTTAGTGCTTCTGCATCAAGTCATTTACAGGAGTCCGTAACACTGACTTTACTTTCACTTTGCCCGTGTTAGAAATCCTATTCTTTAAAAATGAACATACATTCAGCCAAGATATTTATCCTCAAAGACCTTGACTTGCATTGGACTAAAAGAACACTATCCTCTAGGGATTTTACTCATCGGTTTGAGATTGTTTAATTTACTGCCATTTGTTATTTCCACACAGCGATCCACATATTAGATATATTAAAGAAATTAATATAGCGTGCACCTAAAGAATGTTCCAGCATTTCATATTAAATTAATCTGTAATAAATTGCCCTCTGTAGTCTGTCCAAGTAATTTGACTGTGGAACAGCAACCCGTATTTCATATCATCATTTTCATTTACTGAGAATAAAAACCAAGATGATAACACTTTTGACTCCGCTGGACTGGAAACAAACTGGATAGCGATGAACTTTGCCGGTCGTACGGACGATTCAGCGCTTAGATACAAACAAATACAAATGAGTGTGTTTCTGACATGGAAGAAGGGGGTTGTTGCCCTAAAACAAATGCAGATGTGTGAGTTAAAGCAAATTCTGAATGTTTTTTTAACAATATTTCAGCCTTAACCTACTTATGAGCTTTTCTGGTTTTCTTATACCTTTCATTAGCTCAGGGCTATATTTCCCTTGATGAAATTACGTTCTTTAAGACACTGTTCTGTGTAACACACTGTGACTGAGAAAGCTTCAGTGGAAGCTTTCTGGTCCCTGACCTCATTGTTATATATATCTTATTTATTTCTTTAAAATCTGGGTTGGAGACTCATTAAACTATGACGTGCCTTTGGGGACACACGTTATATGCTAAGCCATACTGAGTGTCAAACCAATAAATAAGGGCAAATAAGAACGTAGCAACAGAAAGATGTTGTGCAGTATGAGTGATGTAGAGCTGGTGGTTGATTCAGAAGCTTCAGGAGTTTTTTTTGGCCGAGACCAGCTTTTGTGCATCACCGGGATTCGCTGAAATAGTCTCCGCGGTGCCGTTCTGAGATTGCGTCAAACATGAATCATGGAGCAGCTCTGGGCGCACACTCGCGTTTTGGAAGTTTTAAGTGCTGGAGGAACTAAGAGGTGCCGTATTGCCTTGGCTACACTGCCAAGGAGGAGCGCTGACCAACCCTGCTCATTGAGCACTGCAGTCCATGCAGGGTTTGGCGAAAACCTTTCCATTGGCACCTGTTTCACACCTTGACACACACGGTGAGGAGCCTCAGTGCCAAAACAATGATTTAATCGGTGAATAAAGAGCTGAGCTAAAGCACAAACCAAGCGCGCTGCTCGGCCCTCGAGAACCAGAGTTGGCACCCTCTGGTCAGGAGTATACAGATCCCCTACGCAGATCCACCATCCTCGCATACAATTCCTTTTATGTCTCAAATGGAGTAAATACGGGTGGCCGCAAGCACCAAATAAATCTCGCGGTGAACGTACAAGCCATCCCCAGGCACTCGTCCAGCGTCTCAGGGCGATGGTGTTTATGGAAGGAGAGCGTCTTCCCACTTGCTCTCCTGCCTCTGGTGAGCACAGTTCTCCTTCACGCCTTCTATGGGGTGTCGCTTTGTGGCCCACGCTAGGCCTGCAAAGCTCTGAGGGACGTTGCACCTCTTTCTGATAACCAGTAAGACAGTTATAGCGATTTGGCTGCTGTACAATTCATTGCTGGAATAAAGCACGCGCAAAGGGTTTATCTTATTTGGGCCGATTGTTAGGTCAAATAATGGTTAGGATACTTAAGACTCAATTAAGGCCGATCGGTTAACAGCCGGGGTTGCGTAAGCCCGCAGTCGGGCAGCCGCGCTGATGTCAGCCCAGAGGAATGCACTGAGCATTGACAATTGATGGTTTGTGTAATTGTGGCAGTTTATGGCCTACAAAGGAAAAGGTTTTGGTTGGAACAAACCAGCCATCCCTGTGTCTTTGCTTTAAAAGAAAACGCTTGCTGTAATTCTTTTACCCTGTAGGAAGGCTTTGGAAGGAGGAAACTCTCTGATTGACTGTGTGGACAAATGATAAGATTCCTCGGTGGTGTGAATGTTAAATGTTTGATTTGTTAACATAGCTTGAGAGTCATTGCTGGGCAAAGTGTTTAAATGAATGTGTTGGAAGACCTCTCTTTTTGGGCTAGAGCTTTAACTCTTTGATGGAAGCGTTGTGAAGGTTAGGGTAATTGCACGTTTCTCTCCAACTTCCTTTTTTGGGTGCTTCTCAGTAAGAATAAGAATGTACTGTGTCACGAGGTGCGGTGATATAAGATGTAGTGTTTTAAGCACTGCATTATAGCACATGGGGTTACTCCGACTTTGCCTTATTTGAAATGACCTATGGACTGTGTAAAGCATTTCTAGTTCATTTCCCTCTTTGATTGTAATTATTTTAACAAAAGAACTATTCTGATAGTAATTTAAGAGCCATTTATTCCCACCCAAGTCAATAAGTTGGACTGTAAGAATTTTTTTTTGTAATTTTCTGACCCTTTGGAATAGCTAATGACCAACTGTACTTTTAAATGTTAAATATAAATCAGAGACTTCTGAATATATTTAAGGACTGTGTATGCAGTACACATATGTTTGTGTTTATATGCTCAGCTCTTAACTGTGCTTAGTATTTCAGATATTTAGATAATGGCCTTCTGGGGTTTCAAGTATAAACCAGGTGCTAGTTAAATTGTAGGACCGAAATTCCATGGGACTAAAGCTGATCACCACCTTTTGTTTTTTCTTACTCAGGTGGGGGCTCTTGCCATTGCTGTGCCCAGTTTGTCTCTGATGCTGTATTAAACATGATGGTCATTGGCAGTTGGTATGAGGGCAGCCATCTTGGTTTAGGGAGTTATGTGCTCCTTTTATACACCCAACAGAAAAAGGACATTGCAGTCATACTTTTCATGGGCCAGTGAAGCCAGGCACTTATTAGGTGTGCTGGAGCCCCGAGGTGGGGGGGGTGAACTCATCGTCCAGTCAGTATGGAGAGGAGAATACAGCAGGGACCCGGGGCATCGAGAGCCCGCCATTGTTGAGTGGGTGCTACATTTTCCTTTGACAGTTGCTGACAGACCCATCTCGAGATGTCTGGTTGTTGAAAGCAGCCAAAACTCCACAGAGGGGATTTGGTCAAGGTCAACACCAGGTGGTCTTATATTCAGGGATTTACAGACGAGGCCTTCAGGTCTGGTGCCCTCGGGATGGCCCTGCTGTTCAAAGTGATGTGGAGCCACCCAGAGCCCTTTGGTGTCCCTTGAGCAGGTGGTCTGGGAAGGGATACAGTGCACTGCTACCACGATGGTAGAAGTTAGCGTGTATCTCAGGGTTATTGTGGCACACGGTCTGTATACTGTATGTCATTCTTCCTATTATTTACTATATTACTGAGCTTTAAAATTTATGTGATATCAATAACTGAATACAATTCGGATCAATTCAGTATGTCTTTATAGAGCACTTATGTAACAGTGTGTGATACGGAGAGTTGAGAAAAGTTCCAGGGAGTGACTCAGACCAGCAGTTAAGTGAACTATGAAGTAAACAAAGTGGCAGCTGAGGAGAGCAAAAAAACCCTTAAATTTTTACAACAGAGAAAAATAAACCACTGGGGTCCAACTTCCAGCAGCTGTCCAACCTGCCTATGAAAATTTATTTTTATTTATATATATATATACACACACACACACACACACACACACACACACACGTTATGATTGTTTGATTATATTGTTCATTTTGACTGTCCTGGCTGCTTTTAATGCACTGCTCTTGAAAACAATCTGTCTCCATCCAGTAGCACAGGGATAGAGGAATCCATCCACCATGGTTTCAAACCCTGATTGTACTGTACTTATTATTTCTCATTTCATTTACAGCAGTGCACCTTTTTCTCTGAGTAAGGACTTTTGCAGTCTCCTAGGCAGAAACTCATTGATCAAATATGTTTGTATTTAGTGTCATGATGGGCCAGGAAAATGCTGTAAGCTAGAGTTCAACTCTGTTCTGCGTCACCATTTCTAATTTAACAGGCCTGGATTCCACACCACTGAGTAAACTTGTCAAACTGCACTTGGCTGTGTGGTAAGTGTGACTTAGGATTTCTGTGTCACATTATGTCACCATGCTATTTTTTGGGAGCAACTTTTCGAAACAACTTTGGATTTTGAAATTTGCCTAAAAAAGGGGAAAAGGCACCCAAATTCTTTTGCATTATTGTTATGCGTATCCTTAAAATGCAGTATTCTGGAGTCTGTTGTACAACTACGTAGTGAACTGTATGTTACAAGAAGGTGTCTTGATACCCGTGATGGTGCAGCTTAAGGTGCCTGGGCTTTTCAGGTGTTTCAGTTTGAATCCAACTCAGTCTGTGTGCACTTGGCGTGTTCTCCCCATCTCAGTGTGGGTTTCATTCGGGTGCTCCTGTTCCCTCCCAAATGCCCAAGACAGGTGTTTCAGACAGGTTTGTCACTCAAAGCTGCCCAAACCAGGTGCATATATGCTACAATGCAATAGACTGGCATCCCATCCAGGATGTAGTTTCATAGCCTAGCATCATGAAAAATCAGCAAAATTTCAGCATGTGGCTGTTTTATAGTAAAATGCCTGTGGTTCATTGGCATATGCCTCAGGTAAGTGAGCATCGGTACCCTAATGCTTATAAATGTACTGTAGGAATTAGAGCAGCTGCTGTATAACTGTGTACTTATTAGTACCACATAGTCCGTACTTATGAGTACTTATTTGTACCAAAAGGAGTTGTATTGTATGGCATGGCCATAGGATGCTTGAGTATTGCTTTGTTTTTATATTGCTGCTCAGTTTGTCCCATGAAACCTTTGTCCAGAGTGTGTTCATATTTTTGACCGGGAAGGTATATCTTTATTTTTTGACTTAGTAGTGATTCTGTACAGGATTTTGTTGGAACCAAATCAATAACAGCTGTCAGTTTTGGGTCACACCATATCAAACTGAGCAAACTGTCAATGTTGTTTAAGAAACTATACAAAAAATTGAGTTTGATTCATTTGGCCTAACATTTAATGTACCAAGTCCCAGGCAAAAATTTCTGTTCGTGTCCTGCCACATTTATTTTGATGGGCTTAGTACTGCTGTTCTGTTCACTGAGAGCTGAGCACCGGAAAAGACTCTAATTTAATTCCCTCGCATTTTCCCCCATGCTGGAAATTATTCGGTGCAAAGCAGGTCTTCAGTTTCAGCCTGGTGATCTCAGAAGGATCCCTGGTGATTCAAGGAAAAGTGTGTGTGTGTGTGTGTGTGTGTGTGTGTGTGTGTGTGAGATCAATCATGCTGTTCCCTTGCTAAATCTACAAGCGCTCGGAAAGCGTTGTGTTTTTTCATTTCCTCCTGAGGTCAAAGCAATGGTGTTGACGTCCTTAAGGAAGCGTCCGAGTTCCCGATTGTTGTAGTCTATTCTTCTGTCATTGGGTTACAGTTGCTTTACAGCCCCAGCTCCCGTTTGCTGAATGACCAGATACCATGTTGGCAGCACGGGCAGGAAGTGCCGTTGCCAGGCAGCAGGCTGTGGGCATATGGTAATAAACCAATTGCCTAGCAAAGACTTCTCATTAGAAAACAGAGCGGCGTTTGCGCCCCACCCGTCAGCTCGAGTGCTCGGCCGCAAATGGGAAGCACGACCTTCCCCGTGACTTCAAAACGTAGACGTTGTCCACAGTTGTATTTCTATTCTGAGCTCCCGCTTTGTTTTCAATGCTAGCATATGACACCGACTTAGCTGCCAGCCAGGGAGGAATCAGGACGTGGAACGGGATGGTTTATCTAAAAGTCAGCCTGTTGCTTTAGACAACAATAGAAGGTAGAGGAAAGCAGTGTTCAGGGAAGGAAGGAAATCCATGCAGTTTATATTTGATACGTAGCACACCAGCATGTCTCTGCCTGGCGTTGGCAGTGTGTGACGTGAGTGTTTATCTTGTTTCTGTTGAAATCATGTGAATTTTGATTTGGCTGAGAAGCATGTGGTTTCTTAATATACAGACACTCCTCCTTAAAGGAAGTGGAACAGTCAGCATTGTCTGATGTATCGACCAGGATGCTTCTCACTCTCAGGAACTGCTTTTACTTATAGGCCGAAGTGATTTTCCTCATCGGTTAGGAATTTTTTGCTTTTAACATTTGATTTGTAATTTATTTAAACTCTTTTCTGTAATCTCACTGTGGCTGTAGTCTGCACACTGCATCTAGCGGTTGTGTTTTCAGCTTTATTAAGACTCCACAAGGGGGCAGTAGTTGTCGATAGAGCTGACCATTTTACAGCTATTTCTGGACTTTGAGTTGTTGTGGGGGGGGGGCATCCTGCTGAGTCCCTGGGGGAGGGTGGTGGTGGAAGCACTGGAAATGTCTGAACAGTTCCCTTTAAGGTGCTCTCAGCACTGTACTCACATGCTCCACTGGTGCACATCGGACCACAGATGGTGTGTTCTTTCCAAATCCCTGTAATGACACATTGTGCCCCCCCCCCCAAAACCCAGTTGTTTCTACTCTTGCTTCACACATCAACCTCCAGCTTCCTACAGGCATCTCGTGTGCGGCTCAAAGTCAATAAGTGGTTCACAAGGAAACCACAGCATGATTGAAACTGGAATGCATTTCTCGTTGGCTTTATTCTTGTCCCTGAGCGCCGCTTGTTTTGTTCTTCTTAACCACAGGGTCTTCCAGCAGAGAGCTTCAAGGGGCCTGGTGGACCTACTCGTAAGTCCAGCTTTTCTCTCTCCAACAGAAAACACAGTTCAGAATGGCAGTTTGTGTCCTGTGCAGCACTTCATGGTGCGCTGAGCCTGGCACCTACCTCCATTATGCTTAAATTGTGTGTTGACTTTTAAAAAATACAAAGCAGACAGAAAAAAGGATGCTACAATCCACAAACCATGAGTGACTCAGAGAGAGCACTGAGGGCCTAGACCCCAGTGTGGGCAGAGACAGCTTGTGTATAAATGGCCAGTAGAGTAAAGTGTGGGTGGGCTCAGACCTCTCGTTCACCCTTCTAGCCATTTTTACTGCAGCATATTGTTCATAGTATGTTACTCATTAAAACTGACAAACAGCCTGTGACTTTGAACGCTGCTTCCCTTAAGTCCACATGCACAGTCAGAGGCTCCAAAACATTATAAGACTCAGATAGAAGCAAAGAACTGATCTCCTGGGAAAGCTAACATTCTTAAACACCATTCCACACACTTGCTTCAAGGGTTTCAGAGCTACATGGAAAGGAACAGCTGAGCATTAAACATGTGCTTCCACTTTAACAGGTACCAGCTTTGCTCCGTGCATTTATTTAGATAGCTCATTCATTTACTTACGGTTGCTGAGTGGCCTAATATCGATGTCCCTGCTGGGTGCTTCTCACTCCTAGCAGTTTTCAGATGCAGCTTGCTTTCCTTGTGCATTTAACACTGGGTGTTCGTAATTCTGTTCATAATTTTAAGATGCCAATGTAATATATATCTTTATTGAAATATCACTCAGAATTCTTGTGTTATCTCAGAGTTGACATTCTGAAGCTGTTTATGTAGTTTGAGGGCAGTTCCCCGAAAAGGCTTAATGCAGGCATCATTCATCAGGGGATGGTTTCCTATTTATTTAATACAGTTAATCGGTCTTGATCTTATTGTTGACATGAGTTAGCTTAATATTTACATTACTCCTATGCTTCTATTCTGCAGCCCTTCATGTTTTCACAAGACCTCGAACTGTCTCTGCTGTCAAAATAACTCCCCTGAAAGCAATGAAAAGTTCGCCTGACCTATTGCCTCCAACAGGTACAAGGCAGTGACTGTCCCCTATGCTTTCAAAATGCCATTATACACTACTACTTGAGTTACCCCAACAATTCTAGCTGAACGATAAAAAAAAAAATATATATATATATATATATATATATATATATATATATATATATATATATATTAGTGCCATTGGACAGGTGAGGGCCACAGAAAGTGATGTACACACCAATTGTATTCAAGTGGAAAGGGGGAAAAAATAAAATATATATCAACAAACTTTAATACCCTTGCACCCCTGATGTGTACAGCACCATCTGTGTGTGTGCGCGTGCGTGCGTGCGTGAGTGAATGGCACTGAAAGCAACACAGATGCCAGCCTTAATAATAACAAATTATATTTATTACCAAACTTTATTACCTTTCAGTTTGTGTTTGTGTGTGTATATGGGCCAGAGATAGAGAGAGTGTGTGTGTGTGGACTGAAAGTGCATCAGCAGGGTGAATGTGCATGTGTACGATGTGTACTGCACGTGTGGGTGCGTGCATGTGTGCATTTGTGGAGTGACACAATCCGTCAGTATTATTATGGTTGCTCTGTGTGTGATGTCAGTACTGCTTCTCCAAGCCTTGTCAGAGACAGAATTTTAAATAAGTAAGTGCTGTGTTTTAAAGTTTAACTAACTTGACTATGCAAAAATGCCACTCAAGGCGAGAAGTACCTGTGGGTCAAATTTCCAAAAACCCTCCATGAAGAACAAGCAAACAGACAGACAAATAGAGATTCAGCATTATAAATGTAGCGGTATAGTGAGGGATAAACGTAGCTAACTTCACCCCCAAAAAGCACTTTTTTTTGTTACTTTGTTGCTTTGCAGACGCTTTGTTGCTTTGATCCATTTATACCTCTGGGAATCTGCTGTAGCAGTTGAAGGTAAGGCCATTTACAAAGACACTGGGCCATGTTGCGGCAACTTTAAACTCCATATTGCACCTGCTGCCTCTATGCTGCTGGCTGATCCAGTATGGAACCAAACATCATTTGTTTCTCTTGTGAACCAGACTTTCTGATGCCAGACTGTATTTAGTTCAGTATATGTTACACCCAAAATGTAGTGTACATTATTGTTTCAAGCCAAAAATTGATTCGGTCGAGCTGCTGAGAGCTGAAGTTAAACAAAAGTCAGTGCGCCCTGTGGACTTCAAGACCTGGAGCCTACACCCCTGATGTAGCACACATCATGATCCCTGTCAAGCATGAAGAAGACGTAACCGCAGCCATGGCTTTTTAACACCCACACACAGCATCTGCCACCCAGATGAGTGCTCAGCAGTCAAAAGCAACACCTATCAAAGCCTCAGTTTGACTTACCCAGGTGCCAAATGATCAGATGACACAAAGCAAACAAAAAGTGTGACCCACTTATTTAAAAAAAAAAAAAAAAAACTTTTTGTTTCGTTCCCTCTTTCATGCCAGTCAGTGGCTTTAATGCACATTGCTTTTGTCTGTATTGCTTATTGTGTCTGACTGGCAACCCGTTTTTCCCCACTTTTCATCCTCTGGCAGACATGGACCCTGCCAGAGTGTGCAAGGGGAAGGGCTCCGTAACGCTGCGGGCCACGCTTGTCCACATTGATGACGATGACGACTGTGCCGACTCGCTGCCTGGGGGAGAGACGCAGCGGACTGCACGCTGTGAGTTTTCACACACCGTGGGTGGGTTCGCCATGAACTCTGTTAGACATATGCACGCTTACTGTCACGCTCTAAAAGCATTTATTTACACTGTCGAATAACATTTTGATTATGTTTAGTCAAGACAGGAGCAGTGTGTATATAACACAAGCTAGCAAACAGATGATCTACCTGGCAGGTTCTTGACAAATACGTAAACACAAGGCAATAACAAAGAGAAGCAGTATAATCCTAACATTTGTGATAACAACAATAATAATAATTAATAATAGCGTATTACAAATATTCATATTAATATTATAGTAGCTGAGTTATCTAATGCTGGCTGGGTTACAGATGTGTACCAGTGGAAAGGTAAAGAGTAATAGCACATTGCAGTGTTTAATCACCAAACTGTATTTCCAGAGCAAATTGGTTCTGTTTAGTACAGAATTAGGAAAGTGGAAAGGAAAATACTAATATATATATCACCAAAGTTCACTAACCTTACATCGCGTGCGTGTGTGCGCGACCACATATGCGTTTGGTTTATAGATATGGAAATAATCTGCAGTGGACCACTGCAACCCTGCACTAGATAAGCAGTTACTGATAATCAATTTATGAAAGTATTATATAATATGTTTGTATTATGTACAAATTATATGTATTATATATAAAAATTAATGCCACAATACAAGTCTCTAAAAGTAATGTTTGCTATTGTTTGTGGTTTGTGTTACCGAAAGTTGTATTTGATATTTTCAGAACTTTTAAATTGTTTTAAGACAAACTGCTTTTTTCCAAGGTGAAATCATGGTTGGCTGAAATTGATGTTAAGGGGTAATCCCTTAATACCTCTGTTATAGTTTCTGAACATTTTAGGAAACTTGAACTTGTGTCAGATTTGTTTGTAATTGTTTGGCTTAAAGTGCAGGGAAAATAATGGGTAATATCCAGTTTATAAGAAGCAGTGGTTTAAAATCCTTTAAATTGTTTTGAATTGTGGCATTTGAGAGAGAGTGATGTCAGATAATGACTATATACAGATTATACATTATAGTGTATATAGTGTATAGGGTGTGGTATGTATTGTACAATGTACTTGTAGCTGTCAGCTAAAGGACAGGGTTTGAAATGATCTGAAAATCCTCATATTGGAAAATATTTCTGTGAAATAGCTCGGTACACACGCACAGTTTCCTATTGTCCAGCCAGGGGCAACATGGTGGTTGTTTGGGGGTGGAGGACACTTGCAACTGCAAACCAAATACCAGAGAGCTGTAGAGCAGGAATGTACCAACACAAGCGACAAACTTCCTCCAAATAAGGTTGACGGTGCCCCCGCATGTCAACTTTAATAGCTTTGCAGTCCAAAATGCAGAACTGCCGATCGAGTGGTGTTTAGGTGAAAATCACCAGCGATGCATTCGGCCTTTCGGGTTTATTTAGTCAGAGGCCCCCTGAATTGTTTACTATGCGCTCTCATATTTTAATGGGTTGCTGAAAGGACGCTCTTGTCGCGATCAGCCCACGGCGTGCTTTTGGGAGCCGGCCCCGGAGCGTGGACTTATTCGTGGCATTTCGGACATTAGCAGAAAGCTGGAGGGCGGCCAAGGCTTTTCGGGAGATGCCTTAATTGTTGTTATGCCTGAATATAAAAGGGCCGGAGGAACAAACGCCCCTTTGCTGTTGCCTGAATAGAAGCCTTGTTTTGACTACAAAGTTCACAGATTGTGAGAGAATCTTGTTTCTTGGGAAATGAGCGAGCCTTGTCCACATAAACCTTACAGCGGGCGTTCTGTCTGTGCGGAACCGACTGTCGATTTATTGCGCTGAGCCATAACACGTTTTTTTTTTTTTTTTTTCTTTTTTTTGCTTTTTATCCTCTGCTTGGTTTGGAAAACAAGCAGGTCCATTGCCAGGGGACGCAGCGGAAGGTATTTTCCTTGTTTACTCCCGGCTCTTTGCGTGTCCAAAGAGGGCCCGTACATCCCCAGCCAATGTTCATACTTTTTGTTTGGTTCTTAATAGATGGCTGGATTGTTGACACTAATGGGGAGGAACCGGGAAAAACTTTGGCAGCAAGGAGCTCTGAGAGTTTAGCACCTATTCAGCCCAGGGACGAGAAAATACAGCCGCAGGTAAGTTAACTAGGATAATGATTGCAGTTTTTCTTCTGAAATGGAAAGTGGCAAAGGGTCTAACATATGAGATTGTTCGGTCATGTTTAGGCATGAATGTGGTTTAAAAAAAAAAAAAAGAAAACTTAGCAAGCGAAATGGGTGGAAGAATCTTGAAATGTAAATGCGTATCTGCAGAAATTTGATCTCAGAGATGTAATCATTTAAATTATATAATAATATAATAAAGAAGCCTCAGCTAGGGATGCGATTTTATTAATGTATTTTGTGATGCCAAAATTAGACCATTTAAATTACCTGCAGCTGCTAGCACAGGGCTTTCACCAGGTGTGCTTTAATATGTTCAGCTGTGAAGATTAGAGAGGTGAGACCGAACACTGCAGGGCTTTTGCTGCCATGCACTCATTGCTTGCTTTTCATTAATCTGTTTTGGATGTGCATAACAGTGGAGCAGTTTTATTATGTGATGATGATAATAATAATAATAATAATAATAATAATAATGATATCCCATATATGTTTAATATGCAAAACGGACAACAACAACCATTATATTCATGGTCGATATGTGACGTTATTGGTTACATATGGTCATAATGATATTGTACACCACTGTCGCTGAAATACTGTAATGGTACAAATAGGACTTACTGTAAATATTCTGCTGGCTGGATCCAGACACAACAGGTACAGTAAAATAGCAAAACAGATGTACTGTATGTAAAAAAAAAAATAAATAAAAAAGGAATTAACTTTTCAAATTTAACTTTTTTTTAGTGTGTATATTTCAACAGTGCATACTAAAAATGGCAGTAAATAAGTTTTCCTGATAACATCAGCATAAACAACTTTTTTTTTTTTTTTGAAACTTTGTAACTGTTCACCTTGGCCCAGGATAATTTGCATTAACTGAGCACATCATGGAAAGCAGTTAAAACTTTAAAAAGTCTTTTATTATACCCACTTTCTTTAGAATAATGTTTCAGACTTCTGTACAGTTTTCCATTTTTGGAGTATGGATGGCTTTGACTTTATATGCACTGAGCAAACTTGGGTCCAATTTCATGTTATATCCTCAGGTTGGGTCCTCATTGAGTGGAGAATCGCTGTCTTCTTCTTCCTCTGAGCCACTCAGTCTTTCAGCATCATCTAGAAAGACCCATTCTGCCTACCCATCGACCACCATTGTCAATCCAACTATTGTACTTCTGCAGCACAACAGAGGTAAGCGAAGATGGCAGCTGTGCTGACCAGGTGGTACCCGACGGTTATAAACAGTTCATCTTCTGAATAGCTTATATCCTGACGTCTTTCAAAGGTCCACACAGGTGTAATAAGTCCTACCCAGGACACACACTGCAAAACAATCTGCATTGATGGACGTAGAGCATCTGAACAGCGCAGTGTGGAAATGTATGGAAGTGCATCCAATTGTACAAATTACTCAGACCGAATGAATTTTATTACAGAAGGGCCAGATGTTACGTGTGTATCAAGTATAAATATGTATAGAGACTCAGAAGCAGTTTATAATAGTTTGTAATGGTTGTGATGGTTTTTGAGCATTATTAAATTTTTTAGATCCCAGTTCAAAATTAAAGTGCATTGTAAATAATAAACAGATGGTGAATTAAAAACATGCCTTGTCATCCCAGCCAAGGTGTGGGGTCACAGTAGGAACCCAGTGCTTCCTTGTTAGGACTCTGACCATGATGAAGCAGTTAATGGTGATGGATGGATGGATGGATGGATGACTGATAAATACAAGTCAGTACATTAACTTACTTATGTCAGAGGGAATTTTGTGCTAAATATACTGTAGGTGTAGATATTGTTTTGCCGTTATGTCACCGCTCATCTATCGCTAACTGTCGGTAGTTTGTAGTTGTTAAATTCTTATACTGGAATGTTACTGAGCCACATAAGTGCTGCGATCACTGAATCGAGCTTCAGCCTCATAAGGCACTTTTTCATCCCGTGGGAAATGGAAGGCAGCACCTCATTGTGGTCGGTTTTATTCATAGCACGTATTCTCTTGGAATAAAAGATAAGACTGTAATTATTTAACACAATAAATGAAAATTGACAACACAGCATAAAGGCCATAGTACTGCTATCCTGTGTCATACTGTAACGCGCCTTTCCATTTGATGTTACGTACCTGGTGTACCAGTGACAAATACTACATACACTGAGTTGCCAGTTTATTAGGTGCACCCAGTGTAGTAGCGTGTTATGCCTCTTTTGGCTTTCGGAAAAGCAGGAATTTGTCTGGGTTTGGATTCTGCAAGATACTGGATGTGCTGAATGCTGTACCATGCAGAAATGAATACGATGCACAGTTGCTGCCAGTTGAATGTTTGCACAGTCTTGCTGTGAACAGCCCTTGCCATTTCATCCCAAAGAGCCCGGGCAGGGTTGAGATCTGAGGACTGAAGCAATGGAAACTCACTGTGATGTTCCTGGAATGGTTTGCTGACGATACATGCCTTGTGATACGGTGCGTTATTATACCACAAGTATTCATTTGAGCACAGATAAAATGTTGTCATGAAGCCATGAAATTGGCCAGCGACCATGTTCAGATACACTGTGGCATTCAGATGTTCTTAGGTGGGTATCAGGAGCCCTAATGTGTGCCAGGAAAACACTCCTAACACCATCACACTGCCACCGCTGGCCTGTGTTGTTGACGCCAAACAGGATGGCTCCATGGATTTATATTGCTTGTGCCAAATTCCGATCCTTCCATCAGCATGATGCTAAAGTAACCTGGATTCATCCAATCAGGTAACTTTTTCCCACTATTCAGAAGTCCCATTTTGATTTTCCTGAGCTCAATAGAGATGTGCTTTCCTGTTCTTTGTTGACAGCATTGCCACTCAGATAAGTGATGCTTTCTGAGATGACATTCAACGTTCAAATGTTGAATTCGGATGCGATTTGCCTGGTTATGGCCCATCTGTTTTCAACATTCTCACCATTCATTCGCCTTTGACTCCTCTGACCCACCAGCTTTTCCTGAACAGAATCCCCAATTGCTGGTACTATTTTGCTTTTTACATCATTCTCAGTAAACCCTGGAGACAGTTGTGTATGGAAAAACCCTGTTGGAGATTCTAGAACAGGCACACCTAGCACCTGCTGTCCTGCTACATTCATAGTTGGTACGCTCATTTTGCCCATTCCAGTGCTCAGATGAACACTGATGCCGGAAACGGTGGTCTACCTCATTCATATAACACACTGCGGTCACTTGTTGTGATGTCCAACTTTTATGAAGGCAGGGGTGCACTTAAAAAACTGGCAACTCTGTGTATATCCTAATCAGCAACAGAAATGTCAGCCTGGGTAGTGTCGCAAGGGCATGACCATTTCAGGGCAGCTTTGGTTGGGAAAACATGCCATGAAACCACAAGTGGAGCTGCTGGATGAAACGGGACAGTGACCATGGTGTGTGTGTGTGTGTGTGTGTGTGTGTGTGTGTGTGTGTGTGTGTGTGTGTGTGTGTGTGTGTGTGTGTGTGGAGCTCAGTGTGAACCACCAGTTTAAGCATGAAAGGGGAGAATGTAACTGGATGTCATAGCTTAGTTGCTAATCATCATCTATTCACACCTCCTTTATGCAGGGCTACATGAAGCATACTGTAGGACTTTGAGCATCAAAGCAGAGCAGCATTGTTCTAACAGCTGGAATTTCATACATGGGACAACCTAAGGAACCCTATGTGGTTCCATCATCAGAAAAGTGAAAATGTCCATCTAATGGCTTAGCATGGCTTCAGTCCCTGTGCATCACTTGAGCTTCTTGGGGTTGAAAATGTTCTAAAATCTTGCCCGTATTTCAGTGGTCATGAGTATGAGCCTTGCTACAATGCCACAATGCTAAGTATAAAGGGATGTGAATTCTGCCATTGTGTGTGCTTTGCCAGCTGATGTTGTATGTCAGTCATCTTGACTTGTCTTTATTTCACTGTTTTTGTCCTGTCTGACTTTTGTTCTTCTCTTACCACAGAACAACAAAAGCGTCTAAATAGTATGGAAGGTATGCAGCGAAGGTCTGGTAAACAGTGCTGCAAGAAAATTTACCAGTTTGCCTGAACATTGAACTTCCTTTCTTAATCTTTATTTCTGGGCCCATCAGCAAACACATTCAGTTTTTTTTTTTTGACATGTACTGCTTCACTAACTTCACTGGAAGTGGTGCAGAACTTTCAACACTGCTTAGGATTTAAAAAATTATAAAGCCAGCAGCACTGCAGGAGCTTTAAAACCATTAAGATTGCTCTTTGTCATTTGCCACAGGTCCAAACACCTACAGCTGTATTTGGCGCACTATGGTCTTATGGTTTTGAAGGCCTCTGCAGTCTGGGTCACAAATTAGATGGAATAGAGCAATGCCAACGTGCTCTTTCCTATCCAGTGTTACATACATTAGTATTTTATTTTTTCATTCAGTCTAGGACCTTATAAAAACATATAATCATGGCTCAGAAAGTTGGATAGTGAAATTCAAAATATTTTCAAAATATAAGTCCAAGATACTGGATTTTTTTTAATTTTTTTTTTTTTATAATGGAATGCCTGTGTTTTGAATAGGATAAATGTCAAGCACCACTGTGCAGTCTAAGGGATACATTTGTTTTGGCCAGTTGTGAGACAGAGGGACTAAAAATGGAGGACAACAAGATTCACCACCAAAAATGACTTCAATAACACAATAGATCCCAAAGCTAACAAATTCAGGCCTGCAGAGCAGCCCACCCTCTAACACAGCCCTGAGAAATCAGACCAGCTGCCTTTAATATCGCAGTCATTTCAGTAAAACGGCTGCAGCCGGTCCTTCTGGGGGTGGGGAGGGTTGAGCGACAGTTCAAGGTTCATGATAACTCCTCCCACAGTAATAATAATTGTGGATAAGTGCAAGTCAAAATATTTAATACAGGTATGTCCTGCATAATGTCTTGCTGGTCAACAACAGACCACATATGTGACGGTGCTCCCATAAGATTATATACAGTACATTGTGCTTGATGATAATAATAATAAACATTTGATGAAATTTAAGCCAAATGACTGTCGATTTTATTCTATAAAGGAGTCAAAAAAATCAGCCGCTGTCATGTAACCTTGTAGATATGCAGAACATGTAGTCATAGTTCGTGAATATTTTAAAAAGTTCAATTTAAAATGTTTAAAGTTATGGATATGGCAAAATTAAAACCTTTAAAAGTGCATTTGAAATGGGTGTAAATACAGACTCTTTTGAAAGTGACTGTGGTCGGAGTGTGTTAAAGAATATACTGTAAATTTCAGCCAGAGTTACACAGAGATAAGAAGGATATGTGTTTATACCCCTGGCAGGAAGAGAGAAAACAAAAGACAGACTGCTTTTTAGTGATAGAGTGTAGTCACTGCCAGCTATTTCCTCTTAGTGCTGGAACAAAGAGCAATTTCTACGAATGTAGACAATACGCGGCGATGTGGACAAACAAAGCACATTGTTCTGCTTACCTAATGGAAAATGTGTCGCATTATGTCACTTTCTCTATTTTAATGGCAAGTGTTTCTGTTATATAGCTTACTACTCACATTTGTCTCTAATACAAGTGAAAATGCTATTAAAAATATGATCTTTCTCACATACCGTGATAGTGAAGAATTGAATGAGGTCTCTTTCTTACGTTTTAACGTTTTTATAAGGAGGAAGTTTAGCCAAGAGCTCATTTCCTATCTATAGTCTTAATGTGTGCTAAGAAAGGATGGCGGTAAGCTGGAGGAATGGGAACCTTTGGGGTGTGAAATGCCGGGGTGGCCAGATTTAGACAGCAGGGCCTCAGCCCTTGCTGAGGAGCACCCTGGTATGTTTTAGTCACCGCTGTAATTCAGGGTTTTACTGTAATGCATAATCAAATGAAAGTCATTTTTTGCATAGCCTGGTCTCCAATCTTAACTAGAATTTATTTATTTAAAGCAGAGCAAGGAGGGCCCTCTGCAGGCTAGTCTGACTTTCTCTTTGACGCCAAGTTTTACCAGATGAGCAGGTGTGTGTGTGTGTACATACACACACATGCATTTGCACACAGTTACTTTTGCAAAAGTATACATGCTCATCCTCACTTCAGATTTATTGTTTTTTTTCTGAATTTCTTTAAAAAAAAATGATTATGGATGTGTTTGCTCTGGGCACTGTTTTTAAATCTGTCAAAATTATATTTTACATGCTTTGCTTGAATTTTTGCATGGATTTAATTTCTTGGTACATCTGTGGTGTCTTTGTGCTCATTGTACTCCTTTTTTCTGAACCCTTTGGGAAGATTTCAAACTTTTATTGGTTATTTTATCCAGTCATGGAATGTTAGCAAAAATGTGGTACATTGATAATTCATAGCTCCAGGGGAAAATCGGCAGTGTTGAAAGGGCATTCTGCAGGAAATTTACCAAATTTTGATGGGAGATGAATGAAGTAAGGTTTGGGATGCTCGATTTTTTTCTGATTTGGGTTTACCACAGATGAGGACAGTTTCAATTCACAAAGCAAGAAGTTACCGTTCAGGCGTTTAGGGAGGTTCATTCAAAAAGCCAACGGTTTCCATTTGCTAAAACTTTCTTAGCGGCTTTGCACTGCTTGAAGAAGAGAATCAGGAGAAGGCAGAGAATTCATGCCCAGTCATCACTGCTGTTTAGTGTCTTTTACTGGATTTGAGATTCCATTTTCACATTTTTCAAAGTATATGTGGTCACACATCTGTGACACTCTTAGCCATGAACACATTTTTATCATTGAAAAGCTAAGTTTTACATTCAGTTGAAAAATGTGGGGAGTGTGCATTTGTGTTTGTGTCTGTGTGTGTGCGCATGTAAAGGAACAAAACTGTCCAAATGAGTTCATATTTTTTACATTTATTTATTTAGATTGCATTGCCCATTTTTATGCTTTATGTAAATATTACTTCATAAAAGATTTTTGGGCAAAAATGTGCTGAAAGGTCTTCATTTAGCTTGTCAAGGTGGTGAACAAAGGTTCAAGAGTGTGGGTTCAAATCTAGTTTGCCTGTGTGGAGTTTTAGTTTTCTCAGTGTTTCCTCAGGGTGCTCTGCAGTCTAAAGATATGTTTTTCAGGTTAACTGGTTACTCTACTTGTCTAGCCAGCTACTGGTTCCTCAGTGCTGATCCCTAGCCAAAGGAAGCGGGTTCTGATAAACGGTGTCGGTCTGATTGTGTCTGTGTTCCCAGATTGGCAAAGAGGAAAAAAAGCCACATTTTTTTTTCTCTTCTGTAAATTTTACTGTGGTTACAGTACCTTAATGCAATATGACAATTTGGAGAGTACATTCTACCACATAAAATTACAATGATAGGGCATAATCGGCAGTGCCGACTCAGCTGCCGACTCAGCATCTGGGCTTTTCGGGTGTGGATTCGAATCCAAATCCATAAGCGTGGGCTCGAATGTTCTTCCTGTGTCTGCATGGGTTTTGTCCCAAAACACATGCAATTCAGGTTCACTGTGTTTCTGTGTATATGTGTGGCCACACTGTGATGGACCAGAGTGGCTTTATAGCCCAATGATTCTGGGAGAGGTTCTGGACTGCAGCAACCCTGGCTAGGATGAAGTGGTTAATGATAAAGAATGAATAAAATTAGCAACATAAGATTGAAAGGAAACCCTTACAGATTTATTTTTCACATTCACTGGTGTGTCATATTTTTTTGTTCAGGTCATCATGCTTCTTGTCATGTGTAAGCTTAAGCCATGCCTGGCTTCCCATCGCCTCTGCATTTTATAGTACGGCACCTTTCTTGTGCTTTGTTTGCTTGCAGGAGAAGAGCACAAAACACGCAAATAAGAATTTATTTATCATAGCTTTATGGGGATAAGACAGGGTCCTATGTCTTACAGTTTGACCTATAATATACAAAACTGCCTAGTTCAAAGATGTGGCGCAAGGAAGTCCATGTTCCATACAAAATGTAATATTTTGTGCCTTTTTGTACTGTAAATATGACAGTCTTTGCAGCATTTTCCATCGGTTTTATTCTAGATGGCTCCTGTGGGTATTAAGATTCATACAGAGCATAGTTGTAGCTATTTACACAATTTAAAGCATAATTATGTATTGTGCTTTAAAATGTAATGCTTGTTTCACGAGACAATTGATTTTCAGTGATAGTCTGTTCAGGGATTTAGCTTTGCTGGTATTATTCTGACTTTTTACTCACATGTACTTTAATAATAACAAATAAATTCAGTGTTACCTATGGTAAAGTATGTTTGGCTGATAGAAGAAGGAAGCTCAGTAAACTGCTCACATGAAGACTGAATATTTTTCAATGCTTTGCCCTTGGAAGTTTACCCTGGTTTTATCCAGTGCAATTCATTTTAAGTACCTTTTAGGGTAGAAACAAGAATGCAGTTAGAAACATAATTTAATATTTCATATTACTGACTAATAATTTTACAAATAAAAAATAAAATTGCAGTTAGTGTATATATGGGTAAATAAAATTTTTAAATTTTAGGGATAACTTGAATGCAAAATCACTGTCAATTAAGATTGTGAAATTGTGAAATGTATTTAAAAAGACATTTCAGTGAATATATTTTCATTAGTATAAAAGGTTTGTTTTGTAAAATGTTTCTTGGCACATAGTAAAATCAACATGACATCTTGTTTTAAGCTTTGAATGTTTAATGTACGGTGCAGCTGAAATGGGATTCTCTCCATTCTGCAATTTTATACCTGGCTCAGATTTGTACCAGTAGACTTCATTCTGGTTTTCAAAATCTGGTACATCTGTATAATCAGGAGGGCAAAACAAACTTTTGGAAGAAAAAAAGAATTGTTTGTCTGAAATATACATGAACACATGGGCAGAAAATGGATTCTTCTCTAAGGAAATCCCACTAACGCTAGACTGCAGCACCATACGTACAACACAGTGACGGTTCAGTTATTTCATTAAGAATAAGTAGTCTTAGCTCTGTTTATTCATAAAAACACTTTATTCCCCATTTTGCTAACCTTCTGTACCCTTTCCTGCAATTGACAAATGACAAATAAAAAAAAAAAAAAAAANGGTCTTGCTGGGGCCAACTGAGCTCTGCTACTGCAGCAGTGGTAGTCAAGGGGTATTGTGAGGAACATCTCAAACATATTTAGGGCAGAGTAAACACAGATTTCAACTGAGGTTTGAGGTATTTATAGGCAGGCACTTTTTATTTCGAATAATTTAACCTCCAGATTTCTACTGAGAGACCTATTGCACAGATGTGCAGTTTTTTATTGCATAGCTTTGTAATATTTTTATTCCAATATGTCACATTTTTATGTTTCCTTGAAATGATTCTCATCTAGAGTATGCTATCTATCTATCTATCTATCTATCTATCTATCTATCTATCTATCTATCTATATATATATATATATACACACACACACATACATACATACATACATACATACATACATACATACATACATGCACGCACGCACGCACGCACACACACACTACCGGTCAAAAGTTTTAGAACGCCTAATTTTTTTTTCCAGTTTTTATGGAAATGCATGCAGTTTAACATCTTAATGTTTTGGCATAGAACAAAAAAAATGGAAAATTTAAAAAAAAAAAAAAAATCATTAGGTGTACAAAAGTTTATTAAAATTTTTTGATTCATCAAAGTAGCCACCTTTTTCTGATTTAACAGCCAAACACATGGCATTCTTTCTGTAAGGGAAATCAAATATTGGTCAGAAAGATCTTTCCAAGACTGTTGCAGAAGTTTATTTGTTCAATGCCTTGATTTCATGAAACGTTAAGACATTAAACTGTGTGAAGTTCCATAAAAACTGAAAAAAACTAGGTGTTCTAAAACTTTTGACTGGTAGTGTATATCTCAATATGCTCTTACTGTAATTGAAAGTGGGAGAAAATGAATGATTTGCTGAAATGTTATGTTGTAATTTTGAAATGGGACATAGCTACACTATAATCTAACAGCACTTATGTGGATATTCAATCTAGGGAAATGGCAGGGACACAATCAATTTCCCAGTCTTAGTTGAAATATTGACATCCAAGTCTGTACCACAACTACACAACTTGATGAAATATTAATGACTTTTAAAATAGAACAAGGACATACATAGCGGGAGCAGATTTTCTCAGTCTTACATCACAGGTTGCCTGCAGTGGATTGATGGTGCTCTGGTTCCCTTCTCAGACCCGACGGCCGAGGCCAGGGAGGAACGTGCTGGTACAACAGGCCCTATTAAGGGTCCTCCAGATGCCCACATGGATGGAAAGAGAATGAGGTTCTCTGTGCAGATGCAGAGCACCATCCCAGCGCACGAGGTCGGCGCCCCCATGCGGGTAAGAGCCCACAGGCTGCAGTAGCACAGTTGATTCCAGTGAGACCCACGCACATCTCTTCTAGGTACTGTTTAATTTGCGTGTATAGATTTTACAGTAAAGCACATTATATAACAGTGTAGAGACTGTGTGAGGTGCAGCCTGCAGTATGTTTTCATCTCCATTATTTAATTTGAACGAAAAATGTAAAAACTGAAAACAGCACAAAGGTCGAAGTCCTTATCATATAGTAGGATTCTTCTCTTCCATTAAATACTATGATAAATAGTCAACTTTGGGATTATTTTGCTTATCCGTGGTTTATTGGTTCTTTAATTTCAGTGTGGTTCCTATTGACTGAAATAAAAAAATGGAATTATTAGCTGTCATATCAGATTAAGTCACGTACTGGAAAAGTACTTTTAAGAATCAACTGCATCTTTATCTTTCCCTCAGTTGGAGAAATGCCTTTTGTCCACTCTGAGCTGCATAGTCCTAAATGAATAAATGTAAATGTAATTTGTAAATGAATTTTTTGGGAGAGCACAAGCATTTCTAACATAGTTTAAGTAAGCAGTGTGGTTAAAAGGTGATGATGAATGTATGGTAGTCAGCAGTGTGAAATAACCTACATGAAAGTGCTTGCTGAACGATAATCCATCCACCAGGAGGAAGCCACTGAGAAGTTTTCCCCAAAAATGAAAGACGTCTATTAATCATAGGTTGAGGTTTTATTTTTTAATGTCTGCAAAAACAGGAGGCTTCAGTGTGAAAGACCAGAACTGACTGATATGGTTACTGATCATCTAACTGTTGAAATACATGACCCTGGTGGCTGGGCGCCTCACAGGTTTGGTGTCCTGTAGATTGCAGGACAGCACAGCAAAGCCTTGGACATCCACTTGGTTAACCATTTAAAATGAACATATTTATGTTATCTTTGATGTTTCTTCATAGCCTCCTGTGGCCTAGCAAAAATATTTTTTGGATGCATTTTTAGAACTTCCAGGCCTTTTTCCAAGCAACACCCCAAAAATATTTAAAAACACAGAACATCCTCTGCTAGTTGCATTAGGACTTGGCAATGTAGCATGGAGAGTTTGGGAGATACATGTAATAAACGTATGTCCTCTAGAGAGGGCAAAAATGAATGGGGTGATATGCTTGTATTTAGTCTAATGCCCCCCACCTCCAAATACACACAGGCAAACACACAGCGACAGAATGGCCAAACGGTTTGTCCATCCTGGCTTCCCATGATTTAATATTTAGGGGGGGGGGGTAAGAAAGTGCCATCAAGTCATTACTGACTGCTAGGTGACCCCTGACATGGCTTTTAAGGCAAGGAGAGGCAGAAGTGCTTTGCCATTGCATTCCTCCAGCACATTTTTCCCTTAGAGGGGTGTAAACATGGAGGAAACATGCAAACTCCACACACACCCCTGAGCTGGGCTTGAACCCCACATGAGGCAAGCAGCCCAGGAGCTGTGAGGCACTGCCACATCTCCCAATGATCAGGGCATACAGCCGCATTTTTCAAACGGTGCTATCGTTGTTATTTTTCAGAACACAGAGCGGTCCAAGGACTGGTACAAGAACATGTTCAAGCAGATCCACAAAGTCCCAGGTAATGTCCAATCTTTCCCAGGTGTAGCCCCCCGTCTCCAGTGTTCACTGTGCGCACTGCACTCTGTTTGTCTGTCTTGCGTGTTCTGCACAACCCTGTCTGTTGATCATCTTACTCAGAGTCTACTGAGGAAAACCCTTACCGTCCCACCTACATTTTTCCCGAAAACTATAACAGACCAAAGAAAACACGAGGTACCGACTGACAGTGATTTGTTTTTGCTTTTCGGTTTGGCTTAAGACTAAACACACCTAAAACACCTGCTCTGGAATAAGAGCAGCATTATTTAACCTTGCTTATTATAGTGCTGGTAGATTTAAGGCTGCTGTTACCAAATCCATTTATCTTGATTTTTGCCTGTATTAACTCTAATGTGCTCTAATAATAGCATCAGTTGCAGTAACTGTGAAAGGCACTAGATGGAAGCATATGCTGTGTAACATATTGACCTGGGCACTATAACATTTGCTCAATTTATAGAAATTATTCAAAGTAAGCAAAGTCTTTATTTGAATCATATTCTAATTATTACTATGTCATGCATCTTATTAATTAATTTAATAAATTAATCTCAATTAGTTTCTTATTGGACTTACCATTAAAATTAATTATAGTATAAATTTTTTAGTCTTCTTGCTGTTTTTGTATCTTGTCTCTTTTTTATATGCCTCTATATGTCTTTTCATGGCTAGTTTACCTTTGCATATAATGCGTATGATTCTTCTTTTTTTTTTTCTTTTTTTTTTAAACAGTTTATTCCCATTTTTTTCCCACACAGACGTCATCTTTTTAATGGGTGCTGTTGGTTGTCTTGAGTTCCTGGGTCTGTCTTAATGTTTCATAACAGTAATGTATGTTTGCTCTAGAGAGTAATCACATTTTTTCAGCTCACTAAATATAACATTGTGCTCCGTGGGCCAACAGCAATGACTGAAAATGGGTATGAAAATCAAACCAGAAATGCGCTTACAGTAGAAATGCTCGCAGTATATTTTCCTGTACCAATGCCTGTAGTTCATCTAGAAAGCTGTGGTGTAGCCCAGTCGCTGTACAGTGGACTCCTTGCCTTAAATTCATACGTTCGCAAAACTCACCTTTCAGCTGTGTGCTTCACTTTAAGAGTTAATGTTTTTATACAACTTGTGAATTGTATATTTATACCTTAATTTTTTCTTTTGATAATTTATTTTGTTCTGTAATAGAATATCTCTCAAAGTTTAAAAAAAAAAAAAAATATTATTCATATTCTATGCTCTAAGGTCGTTTTTAAATTAAGATTTAAAAAAATTAAGCATTAACTTTGGTTGCATATTTCTGTAATGTGTTTTAAATATCAGAATTTATTCTCTCTTAAACATGGAGACTGCATGTCTTGTAACTTCTCCTTCAGATGCTCCTTTGTCACAGTGCTTTGGACACTGTTCTCCTGCACAGGACATCTTAGTGAAAATGGAAGAGCAACATCTTAAGTCATTAAATCGTCATAACACAGTTTCCACAGTTATGGTCTGCTTTTCTTTTTTTGGGAAGAGACACTACACATATAAAATTATAGGCTAACTTCTCAAAAATATATGTCTGCAATGTGCACTGATACATTGTTGGTGTACTGAATAAAACCTTTATTTCCTTCAGATGATGGTTCTGCCTATACAAATTCAGATGATGGTAAGTTCTTTACAGCTCATCAATTTTAAGCAAATATTCTGCTCCCGGTGTTTCCAGTGGGACTCATAAATATTCAGTATTTTTATAACACATGGGTTCTTGTTTTAAACGTTCCTTGACTGTAAAAAGAATTTGCTTCTATCCAGACATCTCTTGACTCATGTATTGTCATCCAACCTGAGATTAACTGGATGTGATTCACCAGAGGCCTGATCTTAGGACAGGACAGGAAACCTCTGGACATTTTTTTTTTTTTAAATTTTCATTTAAAATTATTATTTTTTTATTTAACATTTTTTTTAAGTTTAATATGTAGCAATAGCCTTGGATAGACCTAAAATTCCCTTTATGTGTTGCTTTTGCAGCAAAAGGGGTTCCGCGCTCCAGAAGTGCTATGGATGTGGTCAGCTATGACCCCCGAGAGAGCAGGCTGTCCAAACTTCCTGTTCCAACCCGCTCGTCCTCACTCAAACCCTCAGCCGAACGGTCAGTCCCCCGCAACTGTATAACCAGATAAGATCGGGAGCTTCTCTTCAGACTTTCAAGTGCCAGCATACAGCAGATACTGAGTCTTGCTTTCAGTGCAAATAATTGCATTATTCAGTGGCAAACACTTGTGGGCCAATAACCCAGTAACCCATTACATGTCATAGTGAGACAGCCAGCAATGAAATGTGGTGAACTCAGTGACTGGGTGGAGCTGTGTGCAAGTGCTGGAGAAACCCTCCCTTTCAGTATCTTGTTGAAGGTCATGATTTCCCTGTGAACTACAATAACAAACAAATTTCCACCAACAGGTTCAAAATAAAGTATAATTTTGACATATTTAGTGTTAATTTTTACAGATTATTTATAGATGGTCAGCTAGCTGCTTCCATTGTTGCAATGTGAAAAGCATTATTTTACTTAATTTTTTACATTACTTTTATATGTATTATACATATATGAGTATATGTGTACATAGGATTTCTGAATTTTTCTTGAGTTATGTATTTTTGCAAATTATTTTAGCTCACATTCGAAATTTATTCAGGGCATATTATATATACTGTCATCAAACCATTTATGATCTTTACAAGTTTCTGTTGTTATATTAAAATTTTTGGTTCTCCATACATAGGGTCCCCGAAAGCAGTAGCATTAAGCATTCAAATAATGGAATTAATATGAAGTTGTGAATCCTGCGAATTGCAGCACAGCAATTTTATTACTCTAAGCAGACAATTTGCAGATATTTAATTATGGCCACATTTTGTCATTCTTCACCATAGTAATGCTTGTTTGGTCCAGTTTTGCCCAAAAATATCACTCCTGGTTGCATTGCTTTTCAGTGTAACCAGATAGATTAAATGACTTTGACTAATGGGTGTAATCTGAAACTGTGCTGGGGGTTACATGCAAACACAGTTAGTTATTTTAGAGCTGGAGATAAACAAGTCCAAATTCTGAGAGCAAAAAAGGGTTATTCAGCAATTTCACAATTGAATTACCTCCCCAGTTGGTTAGTGAAAATGGGAATGATGGTCTTAGACTGTAAATTCTACAAAAATAGCCCCACACCTCATTATGTAAAAAAAAAAAAAAAAAAAAAAACACGGTGTCTGAAAAACATAGTTGTGTTTTCATTTGAAAATGTCAGTTGGCACTTTACAAAATATACAGCTTATAATAAAGTTGACGGAATGAAAATGCAGAAATAGCTCAAAGTGCGGTAAATGCACTGCAAGCTCATGCAGTATTTATTCAGCTTGTTGCTGAGGCAGCGCCAGTGCTGTACGTGTTACTGCAAAGAGGGAAAACGGGAAACCGACAGGCTGATCAATGGCCGCCCACCTCGGTGTGACCACTTCACCAGTAACCATCTGTTCATCTTACTTATTAATGACTTTCTGGCTTTTTAAGGTGCCAGAGAGCAATTCTATTATTAATACTGCTTGTTTCCTTTAGAGACTATGTTATTCAGGGAAACCTACTTCCTTTTCAGTAAATTGAAAGGAAACACGATATGAATCTAGTCCATGTTTTTTTTTTTTTATTGGCCTAATCTAGTTGAAACACACACTTGTGTGTCTTCAGCTTCACTTGAAAGTGTTGAGCTTCTTTTGTTAGGTCAGACTACCTTCTGGAGCTGAGCACTTTGAAGGGAAGCTGAAGAAAGTTGGAGAAGGAGGAATAGAGGTATAGTGCTGGGGGTATGTACAGTCATAAGTTTAAGTACGGCTGAGAAACCTCGGCTTTACCTGTATGGGAGGAATTGGACAGATGAGTGAAAGCACGGCGAACCACAAGTGTTCTCCATCTCTGGGAAGTGCTGCAGAAGAACTGGGATGACGTGGCACCTTATTTACCGCTCAGCCTTGTTAATCGGAGTTGAGACGCCACGAAAGTATAGGCGTGATGGGGGGAACTTCTGAAAGAGATTTATTAAGATCGTGAGCTGTTGTTGTGGGCAACATGCAAGCCAGTCGCTCAGTTTTGGTTGAAATGCAGCGTCTTTTTACACTGCTGTTCGTGTTTAAACATCTGACCACAGCTTGATGGTACAACCACTCCTCCTGGGCCTTCAAACCACAAACCATTCAATCAGAAGTGCACGGTATCATGGCTGTGCCGCTCCGTGCCTGCATCTGTAGCGCTTACTGATCCCGATTTCTGGAACATTCCACAGGGTGGAATTTCACTTAGATTCGCATTTATTTACCAGCAGGAAAGTGCAACACAAGTATACGTAACATGCGGTCGCAGGCTGCTTTCTCCCAGCATTTATGTGCAATTTACTGAAATCATCCAATTCAGCATTTATAAGGGCTATGGATAAACAAATGATTTTAGACAATAGTTACAGATGTAAGCCACCAGGAATAGATGACAAAAATCACATTTTCCATTCTGCTGTGTTTTAAATGCGCGAGGGATGGCACACCCATCGAAGACAGGAGTGGTTGGCTGAGATGTTATCCAAAAACTGCTGCTGAGGGTTGCCGTGGAAACAGCGCTCAGTTGTGATTTGTTACCTCCACCCATACCAGGAATGACTGGGAGCCCCCTGACAAGAAGGTAGACACCAGGAAATACCGCGCCGAGCCCAGGAGCATCTTCGAGTACGAGCCAGGAAAATCCTCAGTGCTGAAGCTGGAGAGAACGGTACGGTGTTCCTTCCGAGTGCTTGCGTGAGCAGGAGTGGGTGCGTTAAGAGTCATCGACCTGGCTCGGGTTAGGATGTTGCCGCTGCGTGGAATGACACTGCCTTCGACCAAACAGCTCTCTGCTCGAGTCAACACGTTTCCTAGTGACAAAGTTTGCGTTTGGCTGTGTTAATGGATTACGTGCTAATTCAAGATGTGTCTGTCCTCTTGCACATTAGAAATGCTCCTCAGGATCCTGATGTTTTGGCACCTTGGTGTGCTTTATTTCCCATTAGAAGGCAAGCTTGTTTTTCTATCATGGTGATGCTTTCTAGCTCACTGAGGCTTGTACGCAATTTTTACCATGAAAGCTCAAAATAGGAATTCCTCAACAACTTAAGTGAAAGGCTTTTTCTTTAACTTGTTTCTCATATAAACCTGCTATTTATTCTTATTTTTGTTCTCATTTTCTCCTCTGTGAGAGAATGTAAGCTGTTGCTTTCATTCAATTCATCTCTCCGTTTCATTCTGTCGTTTTGCCGTCCTCTTTCTTATTATTGCACTTGGAAAATGAAAATCTGTTTTCCTCTGCTATGAAATTGCAGAGCGAATGTTGAAGGATTTATTGTTGTCTTATAAATCTTTCGACGTGGCTTCTTTGTTTTGTGTTTTGAACTGCGGTCTTGGTAGCACAGTCTCCTATGTGAGGCCCTTGAACTGTCGTGGGAAAAAAACGCTTCTTTCGCTAGAAATTATCTTGCCTTTTTTTAATCTGGCTACTTTGCGCAAACCATTTTGTGTTGTTTATAACACCATCTAAATTGTTTTATTTTTGTTTATTTATCTAACAGACACTCTCAGATAAAGTGGCTGGAATGTTTTTTTTTTCTCTTCTCCACTGTAAACATCCGTCTTATCCAGACAGTTTTCATATGCCCACAAGTATGATTTGAACAAGTCAAATGCTAATGATTATTTTCTTGGCAATACTTCTGTTTATGTGTATTTATTTGTTGTTATAGCAACTTGACTGCTGAATTACCTTATTGATTTTTGTTCCAGATTTCATTATTTCATCCTGGGCTTGTTGTTTTCGAATACCAGAATGGCCAATGTTGGATTATTATTTGAAGTATTCTCATCTCAGTGAAGTACTCTACAGATTCCCATTGTGCCTCTGGGTCTTAACTTGAGATTGTCATTCTTTTTTTATCATGAGCTGTGCCTTTATTGCGGCACTGTTTTATTTTTGCGTTATAGTTACTAAAATATGCAATGCTTTGAATTAAAAGAATCCTGATCTGCAAAATGGTGTGACGGATTTGTCATACTGGGTAGAACGTAGTCGAGTGGGATTACGCACGGAGATCTTAGGATCTTTTGCTTCCGTCCTTTATGGCTACGCTGCAGAGCTACAAATAATCTCGCATGAAAGCCACGTTTAGTAAACATTTCCAGTGCATAAAGTATTAAGCTTGGATTCCTTGAAAAAGGGGTTTAAAGTTAAGCATATATATTTTCAGAAAAAGTCAATCCTATGGCATGCATGGTCATAGTGTTCTTAGCTTATTTGTAATTCGCTTTTAACTCCTTTTCCATGAAAAATTATATAATTTTTTTTTGTAAACTTGGCTACATTGTATTGAGGGTATGAAAGCCCTTGAAACTCATAAATTTCATTTTTGGTTGCAATCTACATTTGCACTTTCTTATTATTTTGTTTCATGTACTTAACTATGCCAAGGTCCTCTGAAATAATAAAAATGAAGGAAAAATGCTTTTGGAAAGTTAAGTAATCCATGGATAAAACGGTAAAGTGCAGTAATGCAGCATCAGAGCTGTTACATGCTGTTAGGAGAGTATAAGTGTCCGAAAGGAGGAAAAAAGCAATGCATGCAATAAAACTAAAGCAAAATGTGATATTTAGCAGCTGTCCATACAGGCAGACCAGCTCAGTAGCCATTTTGATTTGTTTATTTAAATATGAATATAATCTCCCAACAGGCTTTTACCATCATTGTTATGAACCGTGATATTATTGTCATTGCTAACTATTATTTATATCAACCATACAGTCAGACCTTTTGTGTGGCCCTCTTGTGCCCTTATGATCTCCAGAGGCCCACTGTCAGACTGTAGCAACTGAGCTGAACCTAGAAATGAAACTTGGATTATTGTTTCCATGTCAAATTTTCACTTGCAGTATGGATTATTCCAGAAGTACTAATGGCCAAAGAATTATATTGATGCACAGGTATGCAGATGTGTTCCTACCTTTTACTTTACCTGAGGAGTGAGCCTTTCACGATGAAGAATGATCTGTCAGAAATATTTCTCAAATCAGAGATACCAGCAAGGTGCGACACTTGAAACTGTGTGTGAGTGTTTGTCTTTGTATCTTGTGCTCAACTATCTTCTTTTCTCTCTTTGTCCTCCTTTTCCTTGTTGCCATACCCTTGTAGACTCAGGATATAAGTCCAGAAGATATAGATTTAGAGAATGAACCTTGGTATAAATTCTTTTCAGAGATGGAGTTTGGAAAACCGGTAAGTTTCCCAGTTAAACTATAATTTAAATGCTCAGCATTTCAAGAAAATGTAATTAAACTATGCATGTCGTAATACTTTGTCGAGTACCCTAAGATATTTGCCATCTAATTTTATGTTACTGGGCCAGATTTCTTCCAGACTATTTCATAACATGTCCACTTCGAGACCTGCTTTCTATGTTCCTCCTTTGCTGATTTGTGTATATAAAGAGTACTTGTGGGGGGGGGGGGGGGGATCACAATGTGATCAGTATCTGTTTTTATGCATACAGCAGTTATAGGTGAGAAGCTCAGGATGTTATCAGTGTTCTTCTGGGACCATTAAACATTTACACGAAGCATTTCTTGCTGAAGAGGTTCTCGACATTTTAATTCCAACATATTTAAACCTGGCCTCTATTTCCATTTGGGGAAATATTAAATTATTCCTACGCATCATGTTGTGGATGTGTATGTGAAGAGCTCGTGTACAGCTGAGAGAGTCCAGTAAGATGAAAGATGCCGTAACTGCAGCACGGAGATGCACTTTATTTGTTCAATTGGCTGACATTTACAGTCTTACGTTTGCACAATTTGCTGCTTACAGTTATTGCTTCTGTTTTTTTTTGCATACATGGGTAGTTTTTATTCAAGTAGTTTAAGCCACATATCTTGCTCAAGGGTACCACAGCAGGAGGTGTGGTTTTAGCTCAGATATCGTAAGGCAACAGCTATAATCACTATGCCACCTGTTGGTCACAATGACTGCAGGCCAACTGCGCAAATCTAGATTGTAGTGCAGGTACTAAAAAGGAGGGGAAACCTGTTGGCCAGCTGGAAAACAATACATATTTTTCCCATTGTACTTGGATGCAATCAAACTATTGCGAGCATCCTGCACTATTACATATAACAGTTCATTTTTAGAATAAAATGTTAGATAAAAAAGAAATCTATAGATAACCTAAACACAGATTCCACTTTTATATAAAGCGTACTCTTTCCTAAATTATCTAGGAGTTTATGCCATGTCTCTACCACAGATTTTGCTGTAAGGTTTTCTCCTATTTATGTTGGATTGTAAGAACTTTATCTCCCTTTGGCGCTGCATCAAGAGTTGTGAGTGCAGTAAAAGAAAGGCCTTTTATTCTTACCGAAGGAGCGGCTTTTTAGGCATCTGACCTCACAGACTGCTGATGCTTTGTGGAGGTGTGACATCTGGGGTGGTGGCATCAAGGCAGGAGACTGAGAAAGGGGAGCAGATGCCTTTGCCGTCAAAACAATTTTATCTGGGCTCTGGGTGCCGAGCAGGAGAAAAGAGGTTTGGTTTGACCTTGCATGTGATCGATGCAAAAAATAGTTTTATGGATTCTTCGTTTTAAAATTTCATTGCTCTGGAACAGTACCTTACAGAAAGGTGGCAGTTAAATTAATTTAGATAAATATTTCTATTTTGCAGCTGTATATTTTCACACTTTTTTTTAAGCTGAAAACAGTGAAGTAATAATACAAAAGCATAATTAATGTCTTCCCTATCAAATCTGGCAAGTACCTCACGCAACGGTGCTATGGCAGCAGTGGGTCATGAACCAACAATGTTCAGGCTAGAAGGCCATGTCCGTAATTTGTGCACTATGTACGGTCCAGCTGTTGTTTATTAGTTTGCCCAGGGAAAGGGGGTCACTTTCAAAAGTGGTGCAGGCCGTTATAGGGATCTATTCCTGATTCCAGCGTACCTATGCGTGAAATGGAAAAAAGCTCTTGACAACACTGTGCCCTGTTATGCCGCTCTATTTATAGCGCGGTAAACCAGTAAATTGTTCGTTGGCCCTGTCACACCTGTTTGGAAGCGCAGCTATTTCATAAGTTTAAAAAAGTAAAAAAAGAAAAAGAAAACATTGCTCAGTTTGAACCATGGAGCAAAACACCGCATTCCTTGAGTAGTTTGGGTTCTGTTTGTGCTGGATGGGCGGCGCATTTATCTATTTCTGCTCTTGTTGGGTCTTTCCCACTTTTGTTGTTTGCTAGACAGAGCGTAACCAGCGTTGCTTATTTAATCGAATAGTCTTTTCATTGTTTTCTGTGCAACGTTACACATGATGCTATGTGATTTATTGCTGAATTTGTTTTTCTATATTTTGGGACTGGCATCCCGTCCAGGGTGTCGTTTCATAGCCTGGCGCTCTAAGATTCTTGGTTAGGGTCTGGGCCGCTGCCACCCTGACAACCTGGTTAAGGATAAAGGATGGAATAAATAGATGTTGTTTCTGTTATTTTTGTAAAAATATTTCTATTATAATTACCTTTTTTAATGATAGCATATGTTCCTTTTTGTGATTTTTTGCATTAAAATAAAGTAGTACGTCTGTATTTAACAGGGAAAAAAATGTCTTAAAATCATAATCACAACTCTGCAATGCTATTTTCAGTTCAGTTCATTTTATTTTTGAGTACCAGAGGCAATATTTGCCCGAGTGTATAGTGCAAAGTTGCAGAAGGGCATGTTATAAGTGTTATTTACAACAACTATACACAAGTTAAAATAAGAATGGGAAAAGGGCAGAAGGCAACAAAGGAGCGGAAGCAAAACTATGACTGGTACAGGAGAAGAAACCTCAGGGGGTCCAATGCCAGCTGGCTGCCCCTCCCTTCTGTGTGTTATTTTTATTCTTTGCATATATCATAGGGTAAAAACGAAGCAAATATTGAACGTCCTAGTTGCTCTCAGCAGAATAGATCCAAAGTTGCATACAACATTGCGTACAACCGATTTGTTGACATGCAAACCTTGCACTTGTATCAGTCAAAAGTTTGAGTACAGACGGTGGAAGCCGGCGTCCTTTTTCTTCCTTTATGAGGCATCGATTAAAATGTGTGATCAGGACAGCACACGGCATGTCTTTCTAGAGCTTCTGTGTCCCTGGGAATTACGGCAGGACACTTGTGAATTGCTGTGGCGTCACTCTCCCGGCTGGTTCGTTCCAGTACTGCCTGGGCGTACTCAGACTTTTGACTGACACGTACGCTGAAATATTATGGATTCGCTTCGCTCAGATCAGGTATTTGTTAATGCATGATTTTAAGTGTACTCTTTGTATACATGTTTTAAAGTTGGCATTTGCTTGACAGTTGCTTAAGCGCATAGATTACCTTCTAGAACATTAACACCGAGCTTAATTTACCGCACTAATACTGCCGACCTAAGGAGTTTGGTCTTGGTGTAACGTGCAGGAATTGTCTGTTTTTATTGTTTCCTGTTCCTGTTTGCTTTCCAGTGTACTGTAGCTGACCTACAGTAACCCCCCCCCACCCCACCCCCAAAAAAAGTGTGCATAAGGCCACTAGATTTTTTTTGGCCCAAAACTGGAAGCATGACCAATTTTTTGAAGAAGCGAAACAGTGAGTCTCTTCAGTGTGAAAAATACCGCTGACACGTTCATGTGCCCCGAATTGGACTCGGAGGGTTACGAGGTGTTCGATGTTGAGCTTCGTAAATAGATTATCTCAAGCCCAGCCGGACACATTCCCTTTATTTCAAGCACGACGTTCATTTTTTATGTTTACTAGTGATTTTCTTTCCCCTAGCAACCCCTCACCGAAAAAAGCCCACGGTGGATGACTGAGCCCTGGGCTTCTCCCTCGGGGGGTGTGTGGTGGTGCTCAAAGTGACCGACTGGCACGGGGATTGTGTAATATTATTTGCAAACACCGCTTGCACCTTATTCGTAGCGTCCCTGTCATGTGTGCTATTTTTACACCGCGTGACGTCAGCCAGGAAGAAAACGAATAGAAACAGTGCCTAAATTTAGTGGCCACCGATCCCCTGTAAATGTTTAAAAGTGTGCCGTGGATGGCAGCGTTCATTCCCGTATGTTTATGTGCGTCTCCGTTGTGGATTAGTTTTAGTCGTCGGTGTTCTTCTGCCAGAAGGAAGAGTGTTCATGTATGTGACACCTCGATGTGGCCGCACCAAGCAGATTTTTATGCCACGCTAACTGACACGGGGATAAAAGAAAACGATACGTGTGTGATGTGTGGATCACACACAAATCCGCTTGCAGGTGTGTCTGCGTGCGCGTGCACGGAATGCAGCCCGCTACGCGCACCAGCTGGCCGACCGTACCGCGGTCCGGTTTTGCGGGGATGAGTGTGACTCGCTCCCAGACAAAAGAATGGGCTACAGCGCGAGACTACGACCCCATTGGCCAAACGTCTGCGAGGCTCCTCCCCCCGAGAGCCCCTCGTGGACACACCCCCCCTAGTCCCCCGCACCTCACCTCCCGCTTCCTCGCCGTCTCTTGTTTTCTTCAAGTTGCATGCGGGCCAAAGCACACGGCCAGCCTTTCATGTGAAGCCTTGTCCACCAGAGCAGAAGATCCGAGGCTCACGGAAGCAGGGAGGGAGACGAGACTGGACCGGCCTTTTGGCGACTAATGCGCCGCTACTTCTTCTTGCTGCGAAAGGTCCTCGGATGGATGTATCAATGACTTCTTTGTTTGGTTTGTTACAGACTGCCCCCTCTTTCAGTCCCCTGGAAACGCCCTCCGACCTCCATCAATAGTAAGTCTATTACTGTTGTTTTTTCAATAGCGGCGCTCTTCTGCGATTGCTCCTTTCCCACCCCGTCTGCCTTCCCTCTTCTCAACCCCGTTGTGTTTCTCCTTCATGGGAAGACTGACAGCAGATCGCAGTTTTGTTGGGGAACACCCTGGAAGCCTCAGATTTCCCTTTAAGGGTTCTCCTGCTTCCTGAACGGGGCTGTGTTAGCCAGCGTAGAAGAGTTTAGCGCGGTCTTCCCCTGAATGTGCGTGTTGTCGACCAGAGCGCCTTGCAGAATGATTTATTTAAAGCCATTGTAAATAGCCCAGAACTGGATTCATTTCGTGAGAAACTCGTAGGCAGGGACCCCCACCTTCCTCTGACCCTCCTGCTGTTGGAGGAAGAGTGGGAACCAAACCGTTATCTGGCGTAAGCAGGCGATAAGGGGAAGCCCTTGTTTTTATAGCGGAGGCTCAGTATGCCGGTGGCACTGATGGGCAGATGGGGTTTAGCTCTTCACCCTCAGCTGAGTAATGGGCCACTTGGACGTCTTTGTGAGCTTCACGGCTCATTTGTTTCCCCTGTTTATGTTGCTGAGAAAGAATGCCAGGAATCTCAAGTTGAAATACGCTGACTTCTAGTGTCCAGGAGCATGTATGGTGGTTTGCTTCCCCTCTTGACCCTTTTTATGAAACATTTTTTATTTCGTTTGACTGTGCTATATGTGTCTAGAATACGATACGACTTTGCTTGTATATAACGCAGAAATTCCCGCACAAAACTTAAAACGCTGGGAGTCAAAAATAGCTGTGAAAACTTTGGCCGTGAATCAAGGCTTGTAAATATTAAGGTAATATTACAGTTGCAGCAGTCGCAGCAATACTTTAAGATGTCCTGGGATGCCAATGGTGTACATTAAAAAGAAAAATGACAGTGTTTATTGGAATTCCTCTGTATAAAATTGTGAAAAGATGAGCGGTATTGTAAGAAGGAAGGATGATCTCATAGAATCAGTTTCACCGATTTGATGTTATATTTAAACTGTCTTTTCACATTTCGCTCAGTCAGAAATTTATTACGGCGTACAACACTCACATGTGTACACATGTACACACAAAGGTCATGCTTTTTTCCAGATAGTAATATACGTACAAGTTCCACTTCTGTCTTTGGCGAGAGAACTTACTGTGCTGTGGATTTTAGGATACATACTGTAACGTTCTTACTCCTTGCACGTAATCTTCAAAAACACATTTCAAGCAAACGTTGTAGCTTGGCTTAGTCAAAAAAAGCTAAAGCTGGTATTGGATTTAATGGAGATTTTTCTGGAGCAGAGTGCTGTTGTACTCAGGTTTAGGCCAGTTTATGTTGGCAAGACCTTGTTAGAAGGTTCTGGGTTAGTGAAAGTGGCATCTCAATAACTACACCCTTGTCTCAGACTCACCTGTGGCCCCAACCTGCTGTCCTAGCCCTGAAAATAAAATGCGATAGAGGGGGTCGATCCTTAGCAAAGTCATAATGGTTAAAACACAATAAACACAGTACTTGTTGTTCCTGCCCCAGTTCTGCTCTGCAAGTATAAAACAGATGAATAGAGCCTGTGAGCCTCCACTGTGGAGAACTTGGTTTGAATCCCCATTCTCTTTTATTCTGCTGTAAAATGTCTTACATTCTTAACATTTCAGCATTGCTAAATTTCTTCCTCATAGATAATGGTAGGTTAAAGCATATGCATACATTTTTAACCATTTCAGGGTTTGGTAAATATATTAAAAGTATGAAAATCAAGTGTGCCCTGTTGTGTTCTACGAAAACATGCCGTAGCCTTAAAAGCAAATAGTTATCGCATTTTTTAATCCTTTAAAATTTCTGGGATCATCAAGTTGAGAGCGAAATGAACATGGCTGTATTTCTGCCAGCTTTGCGTAATTGTTTCATTTTGCCTGTAAGTGGGGTGAGAAAGAACAGAGCTGCAGTGTTTCTAGGACTGATCCATAGCAACAAGGAGGACAGTTTGAGGCTTGGAGTGTGAATGTTAACTAGACAATAACATGACAAAGGAAGTGACAGGAACATTACACCAGCAGCGCCATGCCAGAATGCTTGGCCGTATTTTTAGACCGCCGCCGTGTTGGCCTCTTAGGAATGCATATATAAACGGTATACTTTTGGGTTTGTTTGTTCAGGCCCCTCTTTGATATCTTTTACTTAATGGGGAAAAAAAGGAGTCTGTCCTTCACATTTTTGTAGGACAATAAAAAAGCTTAACCCTAAAACCACCAGCTTTCCAAAAAATTATGCAACCGCTTAACCCCCTGGTATCACTGTGACGTCTGCTTTTCCAGGCAACTTGTTAGCAAGGCTGTTGAGTCACGGTTCTATTCAGCCTGCCCTTCCCCGCAGCAGCCTGTCCTGCCCCCCCCCCCGCCCCCGCCCCCCACACACACACAGGCTTCATGCCTCTGACTTGACATGAAGCTCAAGCGATTTGCCGAGTTCCTAGATGCCGTGTTAATGGGACGGATGTTGCTTTGATGCGAGCTAAACAGAGACGCGGATGATGGGCTGCTCGTAATTGGTGCCCCATGGTTAGAGGAATAGGCCCAAGGATGTCACGGCAGCTTTCCGGAAAACCGATCGCTTGTTAGCCTCCCTGATTTCCTGATCAATAAATGAATTGGTGTTAATTCTGTCAACGGTCGTTGTCGCCGCTATTTTTTACCTCTTCTTCAATTTCAGTGCTCTGTTACTGTTGCTTTGTGCCACTTAGTGCCTAGGCTTCCTTATTTATCTGTTCAGTCTGTTCTCCTATATCTGGAGGAGGAGTCTGCCTGCCTGTCTGTCTTTCTGTCTTCCTTTTAGTCTGTCTGCCTGTCTGTCTGTGTTGTTGATGTCTGCCATCCTCATCTGCCATTTGCAGTATTTTAAACCCAGTTATGTAACGTTCGTATGAGTTTGGGTTCAAACAACAGGGTCAAACCAAACTCAGTTCTGACCTCCCGGTGTCATAGCTTAGGCCTGTCACAGAATTGTGATAGAGAAGTAAAGCCTGCAAACCGATGATATCATGGCTCCAGCAATTACTCGGTCTTTTGTCTGAGGGATTACCAGAGTCAGGATGACAGCAGTTACCTAGGAGCCACAGTGTGTTTATCTGTATCTATCAATCTCTCCATTTATCTCCGCTCTATGTATCTGTCTGTCCAAATGTCCATCCATCTGTCAATCTAATGTCGAGCCTTCACTCCTCCAGTTCCACATGCAAGCCCAACCACAATGAGGTGGGCAAGAGTAACTTGGCCGGCGCTGACCCTGGAGTGCCCGACAGCGACCGTCATATTTACAAGAGTGTCCTGGAGGGCGGTGACATCCCTCTGCAAGGCCTGCGGGCACTGAACAAGCGCCAGCCTAGCACCTCCTCCTCTAAAGGTAAGAGTCATGTGTGGCAACATACCGGTCCCTACGCGCAAGAGAAAGAGCAAAACCCTCTTGTGTCCCTCCTGTGACGGTTGGGGTTGGTCAAACGGAGCCATCCTTGTATCATCGACTCCTCAGTTAGCTGCTTTAAACACCAACTTCTGTATCCCATGGGATTGTTTTTTTTCCCATGATTTCTGTTCTAGCATCAAAGCCATTTGTCTCCGTTTTACCTTTCAGTTTTTACATTTATGTACCTATGAATCAGTGCTGCGTAATAAGTAATGCTTATACCCATGTGACACACGTGATGCGTAGCTACGAGAGCTACAAGCGCCGATATTTGGCCTAAAAGACTCCTCATGGACTGTTTAAAAAATCAATAACTAATCATAACATGCTAAAATATTCATATATTTTTATTACCATCTATTGCAGAGCTAAAGGTATTTAATAAAGTATGCTTTTATGCGCAGTGCTTTAGACCTAACTGCTGTGTCTTGCTCTTTATATCTGCGTTCTTGGTGAAGAAAGGTGAGGATGACGAGTGGAAACCCATATGGTTTCAGGCAGTTGTTCTACATTCTTGTCCCCTTCTCTGTTTTGCTCTGCCATGGCATCAGCAGAAGTTTTAAGCTCTGAGGTCACGGTTTGGCTGTGTATTTATAATGCCAGGGGGTCAGAGAGCGCTGAGCAGGGGGCTGTGGAGCGCAAAGGAAAGGACGGGATGGGGCAGTCAGCTATGTGCCGCAGCCGGACGCCTCGCAGGCATGAGGAAGTCAGCCGTCTGCGTGAGGTCAGCAGATGGAATTTCTGCGCACATGAACATGGGGAGCAGGGTTCCAGTGGGCGGGGGGAGGAGGCGGCAGCCGCAGAGGTAGACCGTAGCAGCCGAACTTAAATTCCTACCCGGCAACGACATACAGAGCAGCCGGGGGACACAGAGGGGACGGTTCGGAGTCACCGCGCGAACGCTGATGTCATCGGCCTCTGGGTCGGAAAGCACGTGGATCGTGGAGATGACGGCTCAAAGTTTAATCCACCTGAGGAAGGAAGGAGCTTCTTTCCTTCCATTTAGATTTTTGCATTGCTAAAATAGCGATTTACCGAATGGGCCGTGACCGAGAGCGATTTGTAAACCATATCGCCGTATTAGGTTGAGTAACGGTAACTTCAAGCCACTGATGGATGTGCTAGTGTGTCACCCGGCGTAAGTGTTTGTGTTTGGTTACCGTCAGCTTGTCACATGCTAAAGCGGTGAAGAACTGAGCCCATCCCGGGACGTGTTTAGCATCGTTGGCTAAATTTGATATGTGGCTCCCTTCTGCCCCCTAGAGGTCAGAAATGACCTTTTCTGCATGTTTCGAGCATTAGTGCCAGGACATTGCCCCCGATTTCTTCATAAATGCAGTGTGTGCAGAGGTGTAATATCTGAAGCTGCCGGAACAAACTGCATTGCCTAGAAGCTGCATGCAATATCAGGTCCTCTTAAATATGAGTGTTGCCTTATTGTAAAACTTAAATACTCCGTCAGCTCCTGAAATGGATAAAAATCCTCGACCATACAGTCAGAAAACTGAGGTGTAACAGTTTCACTAACTTTTGCGCAGTTTGATTGTACGGAGCTGTTTTAGGGTGTTTTTCAGCGATTTTTGTCAAAAATTAGAATTGGAGTTACGGCATTGTTTGTGTACCGGGGTAGCATTTTTTTTTTTTTTTTTAAACGTATTCATGAATCATTTCATTTTAGTTTTACCTCTGTAGATTAATTTGATTTAGAATTATGTCATTTGTTTATTTAGATGTAGAACGTGTGATTTAATCTCTTAATAGAACTTGATTTTTATGTATTTTAATATTTGTTTCTATGTACACATTATGTAATGCATTTTATTTCAGGTGTCTTTTTTTATTAATTTTTTTCTGTATTTAATATCATATATCTGTTGTGTCAGTCCTGTGAGGGATTTCAGGGTTTTTTTGTTTTTTTTTTTTTTGACTCAGCATTTTCAGATGCTCAACGTAAGTCTTTCAGACTGTGTACCATATACAAAAATGTTCTACTAGCACCTACTTTTACTTTTTTAAACATTGAGCGTTGAGTCATTCTCTCATCATTTTGACATCCTTAACTGAATATAACACACATTAGCGTGTTAGTGTGTGTCTACCTGTGATTCACATCAGCTAATATTCTGTTTATTCTGTTGTCCTGCATGCTTGCCAGTGGATCATAAAGGTGGGAATGGCTACATAATTTCTCCTTCCTCTTCTGTAAATAGCCGATCAGTTCTTGCCAGTAATGCGATAGGTTCCCAGTGTAAGAGTAAGAAGTCCTTGTCTGCTGCCAAAGCCTGCATTCCCGAAATCCTCCCCTCCAAATTCAAGCCCAAGCTGCTTGCTGCAAGCGGGGAGACGCAGGAGAGGAGTGTGTCGGCCGCAAGGCCCCCCAAAGCCCATAGCTGTGAAGATCTGCGGGACAGCTGCCCCAGGACCAGGGGAGAGGCTGCTGATGAAGGAGACTCTAAGGTGGGGCCAACAACAGAGCAGCGGGCGAGGAGCAGCAACGGTCTCGTGGAACATGGTAACTCGACAGGTGGGGCTAACCCCTCCCGCAGGAGCATGCCGGAGTTTGCTTCGATGTACCGGGACATGCATCTCATCCGCAGGCCAGGCTCTGAGGGTTGCAGCCCCGTGGGCAGTGTGCGTAGCCTGGCCTCGCTCTTCGAGAAGGAAAGTGGCGACCGGAACAGGGGAGACACGGAGGGGCCTGGAGGCCGGGTGAGGCACGCAGTGTCTTTGCGGGTGACTGACTTTGAACAGATCATACAGCGGTCCAGCTCGCTGCCAGTGCTTGCTGGTGTTCCCGTCCACACTGCTGGACTCCACATGGCCACAGCAGTGTCTGCCGAATCCCTGCTGGTGGCCAACTCCACCCCCAAGAGCGCCAAGGCCCCATCGCAAGAGGAGGAGTCGCCCTCGGAGTCATGCAACACTGCCACCGCCGACTCGTCACCGTGCGAAGCCAAAAGCGAGGCGGACCGCTCCTCCGAGGCCTCGACAGGGAGCTCTGCAGAGTGTGTACAGGCCCCTCCTGCTCCCCATCTGCATCCCCACGTGCACAAGCCCAGCAAATGCAAGGGCACCTGCGCGGCCTCCTACACACGCTTCACCACAATCCGTCGGCACGAGAAACAGCAGGCGATCGCCCAGCAGGACAAGCAGGGCTCCCTGGACAGGAAGAGCGGCTTCCCCGGGAATGTGTTCCTCATGGGCCCTGCACCGTTCCGCCTGCGAAAGACGCATCAAAACCAGCAGGGCAAAAGGCCAACGGCCTTCGCAGCAACCCGCACGAGCGCCCTTAGGCTGGATCTCTCGGAGAGCAGTGCCACCGGGGGTCCCACGGGGGATTGCAAGCCACTTATTCCACAGCGCATGTCGTCCCTGGAGGTGCTGGAGAGGCTGAACGGTGGCGAGTGCTCCTCAACGCCACAAGGTGGCGACAGCGACAACCTCCTTAATGGCAACCATGTTGTTTTGGGTGTGGAGAGCTTGGACTCCAACAGAAATCCCCTGCATCCGAAGGCAGCGCCCCTCCGAGGTGGCTATTTCCGTACTTTTGCCAGTGTCACTTCCCCATCTCTGTGGCCACTCATACCCTTTCTGACCTTTTTATTTTGCTCTCCCCTACCCCCGGCTTTCGCCCCACTTCCTTTGTCCTGCCAAAAAGTGACCCTGCAGTCCTCATTGCAGTCTGTCTGGTGTTTGGTGCTATCACATCTTGCCATCACATGGGTAGGTCGGACCAGTAGGAAGCATACAGCTAAGAAGTTTGTGGTTGACTCCTTAAGGTTTGTCTGCGAGAGATAAGATGTCTCTCTTACTGAAGTCCAAACAAAATGGGAATCTTTGTTTATTGCTGATTTTTTTTTTTTTATTTTAAAATGCCTTCATGGTTTTGTCTTAATGCCAGTTGGTGTGGTCAGGGGTACAGGTACTTGCCGTTGTGGAGCTGTTTTTTACTCGTAGTGCAGAGAATCTGTATCTGGGTTTCACAAGTGCTTAGGTTTTGGATTTCATAGTTACATCAGGCTGGCTGTTGTCAGGGATTTATGTGGAGACAGGTGGGAGTTTTTTAAGGAATGCAGTCATAGTTCATATTTTTGTCCCACATCAATGTTTCCAACCAACGCGCACATTCTTGTATTTCGAACCGCAGCTAAAGGTTTTATTGAAGACATATCCAAGCAGTAAGTGTACTGTGTTTTGTATTATGTGTACAGTATTAGAATTATTCTTTTGTGAAACATACATATCTTCAAGGCAACATACAAGAGTGATACTAATGTAGATGCATTTGTGAAGAATGACTAAAAAATTTAAAAAAGCAAGTTAAAATTTAAGGTAAACGACATTTGTATATTTCCTCTGTTGCCCTTTTGAAAGTGGGCCCCTCATATGCTGTTCAGTTTCACTTTTGGCCATTTCTTACCAAAAATGACATTCCTTGTGTTGTGTTTAGTGCTCTTCCAAAAAGTCATTGATGTTCAATATGCCTTGAAGCTAAGCAATAACTAAAGACATAAAGATTTATTAGACTGCCATTGTATTAAAATGCAAAATGCTTTTGCCGTGTATATACATAACTATTATTTAAATGTCCATAGTATGTGTAAATTATTTCACTATATAAATTGCATAATAAATACTGATAATACTTTTCTAATCATATGCTAATCGTGTTAGCAACGAAATTCTGAAAATCTATTTGCATTAATACTGAATACGTACAGTAAATATATTGAATTTGCACAGTTTAACAGGATTCTCGGAACCATGGGAGGGCAATGTAATGTTCTGCCCTAATGACATGTCTGTCTGTAAAACTTTTCTAGCTTTTTACCACACACATTTCCCAGAAGCAGAGAAATGTGGTCTTCTGCATCGCCACAGTCATCGTAGTCATAATCATTTTCATGCCGATACTCTGGATTAGCAGGGAACAACGGGTGAGGTTCCGTATCTATGGTCTCTGTAACTCGGGTGCACAGTTTAGGCTTTACGATGCCGCCGCGAGCAAAAAAAAAACTGCCCAGCGTAGGATTACTTATAGTGCTGATAGGGTGAAATGTCCAAAAGTGGGGAATTTTAACTCCCTATTTAAGTTCCACCTTCCATTTCCATACATTTTATTACTCTGTACTCTCTTGGTAGTCATGTGTCTGTGTGCTGTGGAACATTTACTTCATACACATAATCTGTGCATCAGCCTGTATGTATTAACCTCTTGTGTGTCCTGTACATATGTGTACATACATATATATAGTTCATGTATAAAATATACTGTATGTACATACACATATGTATTTGTATATATAGACATACATCTGTGTGTATATATACACATATATGCCTGTGTGCAAATCTATTTGCATATACATGATTCTGCATGTGTGCTATTGTGTGTTTGTATGCACATGCTCACATGTACAGAGGTATCTCGGCACAGCACTGTTTTTTTTTTTTTTGGTTTTGTAGTTGTGTTTTTTAAATGCATTCTACCTCCTTGTATGCCTTAAATCTGATCTGTCGCTTTCATTGCACAAACAGGCCTCCCTCAGGTGCACATCCGGCTAAAAGCTGTTTTATTAGCCTGCTGGGAGCTGCAAAACGTGTCCAGCTTACACGTTGCCTCAATTTGTGTCTGCATTGTAAATGAATGCTCTCATTGACCATAAATAATACATTGGAAATGTTGAGCGAACTTTTAATTTTGTACCGCAGTACTGACTGAGTGCCGACTGTAACTATTTTCCGAGCAGATTCTGACTCCCCGCGCCATTTTGCCCATGGTGAGTACGGAGAAACCCCAGAGGAGGTGGCACGAAGACGCTCTAGTGACAAAGAAGTAATTTTTTGTTTCTCTCTTTAAAAAACCCTTTTGTCATAAGTAAATCGGTCAATGATTTGATAAATTTGTTCAATGTTTAAGGTTAAAAAGCGAGCACTTTGTGTCGCATTCTGAGCGAGATGTCTCCTCTTCAGAAAATGCTGGAAGAACAGAGGCGGCTGAAGCGAGAGCAGGAGGAGGCGGATGCCGCTGCCCGTCGGCACACGGGCCTCGTACCCGTGCACCACCAGTTTATCACCAACGAGCGCTTTGGAGACCTTCTCAACATCGGCGAGACGGAGAAGCGCAAATCCGGCTCTGAGGTCAGTTAGTGCCGCTGCTGATGTTCCACGCTTGGCTGGAATACCCACAGAAAAACACGTGTGGTAAATATAAAAAAAATTATGTGGAATAAAGTTTATATAAGATATAATATTGATTCTGGACTGTCGCAACCCTGACAGTGATGAGCAGTTAAAGATGGATGGATGGGATATAAAAAAAATTATGCCATTTTGCATAACTTATTGCAAACATTATAACTGTGGACAATTGAATGAAGATCATGGTTTCCTTTAGAGGAGAAAAAAATTATCGTGTATGCTGGTTATTTTATTTTTCTGAGGGATGAACCGCGTGCTGTAAGTAATAATTTACTGTGGTTTAATAGTTTACCCAGACAGATGCCAGCAATACTGTGTTTTAGGGGCCAAGATTAGGTTTCTCCTTGCCGAAAAGTTCCCAGCTTGGCACTTGACTGCCTCTGAATGGTAATTATAGAGTACGCTGAGAAAACAATAAAAAAAAAAAAACCTTTCACATAATAACTGCCCTCTGGAGTACAGTACATTACCGCAGTATATTCACACTGCAACAGAAATTCCAGCAGATACCCAACCTTAAAAGGAAGGCTTCTGCAAGTTATAGTGTCGTACGGACGAGCACCAAAACACCACTACAGTGGGAAAAATGAATGTTATACATATCCTCCGAAAAACGCGGTACATTTGTAGGATAATTAGGAAGTTTTTTTCAACCTCCAACCCCAAACAGGTGGAGTCACTTACAGCTTCTCAAAAAGATGCATTAGGACTCATCGTTGTTGGATCGGGAGGCATAGTTAAAAATGTTGGTCCTCTGAAGTGGGCGAGCAGTGAATGACTGACTCACAGGAGGATTTCTGATTTGAAGCTTTTATATGCTATATTTTATATTATTATATGTTATACAACTACCAAGAGACATCTACATGTATGAGTCTGGCAAAAGTAAGTTCCGCAAGTTGACACTGAAAGACATAAAGCAGCAGAGTAAACCATTCAGACCCTGGGAAAATGATTAAAGCAGGAATATACAGTTTGTAAAAATACGGTAGGAGGTTGGTACTTCATGTTCTGCCGGAGGGATGATCATTTTGTGCTTGATCACAATTCCAAAGGGTAATTTTTGTAGGTAAAAGTATAACGCTGAATTTTGTTGTTTAATATATTTATTCAGATTCAGATTTTCTGATTTTCCTTTTGTTCTACAGAGGACCCCAGCTTTGGCAAAGTTTGACTTCAGAGCAGAGACGCTTAAGTAAGTAACGGTTAAAGAAATTAGAAATATTAAGCACAGATCAATATTCTAATTTCTTTTTCAGCAAAGGTGAGGATTTACCATATTTGATCGTTTTATTTATTTATTTATTTATTTATTTATTTTAAGAACTGCAAAAAAGAGCTTAAACATGACATAATGACCTCTATTGCCAGTGCTCTGACTGCTTTAGTGACCTCATCTGTAGCTCCAGTTTGAAGAAGGAACCAATTTTGCTCTGGTCTTCTCTGTTAGGGAATTACCCTTCCAGAAGGGAGATATTGTGTACATCTGTCGACAAATTGATCAGAACTGGTATGAAGGAGAGCACCATGGAAGAGTGGGAATCTTCCCTAGAAGTTATGTTGAGGTAATTTTACTTCTTAATTTAAATTTGTAAGTGAAATTGTGAAGCCAGATGAAAGTAAGACAGATGGAAGAAGAACTGACTGCAGTGGGATAATAGCATGGATATTTCAACCCAAAGCCTTCTTCATATGAATATTAAGCAATAGCACTACACTGTAATTCATTGTTTCTTTATTGTTTGGGTTTCATTGTGGGGGGGGGGGGGTTTAACTCCAATTAATATGCAAATAGGAAGCAAATGTAACCGAACTCCACTCCACTTTATGGGATATTCCACTTGGCAGAAAATTATTGCATTATGGGAAGCAGTTAGATTCACAAAAGAGATATATTGTCGTAACATACGGGATGAATTAATTAACCCGTGTGGGTGCATTCCAGCTTCTACCCCCAACAGAGAAGGCCCAGCCAAAGAAGCACACCCCCGTCCAAGTGCTTGAGTATGGCGAAGCCATAGCCAGATTTAACTTCAACGGAGACACGCCCGTGGAGATGTCCTTCAGGAAGGTATGAGGGCCCCGATGGTCTTTGCTGAATGAATGAAGACATAATAAGCGTGTAAGAGCACCTTCACCTCACTTCCACAATGTTTACTGCTCATGTTTGGGGCTTTTAATGTTGATCGATAACAATACTTAATATGTAATAAAAGTGCCAAAATAAAAGGACTTACTAAGTATTTATTACTGCTATATTTGAGATTTTTTACAGAACATAGGCAGCCTGTGTAAATCGAGGGACATCTCTTACTGACCTTTCATTGATTTTGATTTAGTAATAAAAATTAGTTTGAATTTATTTGAATAAATGAATTACTTAAATTTGCAAACAAGGTGAGCGAAAGACTGATGGTCCATAGGCTAAGGAGCCAGTGTTCATTGCATTTGTCCGTTTGCCCATCACTAATACACGTAAGACCTCTTCCTTATTCTGCTACGCACTGGCCACTCAACACTCGCACTGTGTCCATGCTCAGGGCGAGAGGATCACACTCATCCGCAGGGTAGATGAAAACTGGTACGAGGGTAAGATCTCTGGCACCAACCGCCAGGGCATCTTCCCCGTCACCTATGTTGAGGTCCTCAAACGGCCGCGTGTCAAGAATGGAGTGGACTACCCTGACCCTCCCCTGAGCCAGTCGCCCAGTCGCAGCAGCAATGCCTCACCGCTGGTAAGGATTGTCATGCGAGGACATTAAACAATAATTTGAACCCTGTTTAAAATAATGTTAATATTTTATTTCAGGAACTCTCACTAAGATTCTGACTTTTCATTTATGACTTCTCAGTCTTTGCTTCCTTCATTTGCTTTTAAATATTAATTTTGTCTCATTTTTCTACAGATATTTTGTCTTTATCTCTTAATTTTTTTATTAGACTAAAATATAAAATTTTTAGTTGCTTATAAAGACTTTTTTTATCTTGTTTAACTATACAAGACTCGATAGTTCTCTTTATTTCCACATGTAACTATTCCCCTCTCTTTCCACTGTTCAACTTCCCCTTTCATGCGGACCTCTCCTCTTCTCCAAGCCTGCTCGCACCCGGCTCACTACTTCCCCGCTCCCTCTTCCCCTCTCCAACAAACGTTCCGTCTCCCCTGAGGTCCAGGCCATCTCCTCCGAGTGGATTTCCTTGACCGTGGGGGCTGGCTGCAGCCCACCAGCCGCCCCAACACCACCCTTGCCCCCTCCTCCTAGCGTCTCCTACCGCTGGGGCGAGTACTTGCCCCCATCCCTGTCCGCCAGTCCCATCCCACCGGCTGGCAGCAGCCCGTACTGTGCCTCCCCAGCCGCCTCCCCCCTGCCCCCTCCCTACCCACCCCGCCCCAATTCCGCTACCCCCTACCTGACGTTCACCCCACCCAAGGGGGAGGACTTCCTGCTGAACCCACCCTCTCCTCGCCTGTCTCGCAGCCTCAGTCCCTGTGGGGGGGCAGGGCTCGAGGGCTGGCTGGGGGAGGGCAGCCCCCTGAGGAGCCGGGAGCTACAGGATGGGGAGGGGGCGCAGCTAGACAGAGGCAGTCGGAATAGCCCGGGAGAGGTACCAGCTGCATGGCGTGCGGTGCTGCATGCCGTTTGGCCGGGGTGACTCACGAAGGAGTCAGTAGAAACCCTTTCGCGGTCAGACTGGTGAATCACCGGGGGATTTTGTTTCTCGTGTTTTCACTGCCTTGGCTGGTTTTCACTTATGATTCTTCACACAGTTTAATTTGCTTATGATCGCTAGGGGAAAAAAAATCATTAATGTATTCAGATTTGCTGGCACACTTAAATCTGTACTTCAGCGTAAGCACTTGCAGAATCCTTGACCTTCTTTTTCCTATGCTGTTTTTTGTCCAGTCATCGGCATTTTTGTAAATAGAATATATGGATTCATAGTTTAATAATCATACCGTGTGATTTTATTTGCTGTGGGGATGCTTAACGCATGGCACTACATCGATCAGTACAAAATACCGATGGTAGAAATCAAAAATTGTCCGCAACTTACTATTCTGTATAAAACCTATGTATTTATGTGCCCTGAAAAAGATATTTGAAGCAGTGTAGAAATGCTGAGATCATTTTAGGTTATTGTTCCACAAGATTAATTTTCAAGAACATCACAACGTAACTTTGCGAGGTACGGTGCTTCACGGATGTTTTGTGTTTTTTTGTTGACAGGCATGCACTAACCAGCCTGCCTTTTTGATTTCCACAAAACTGTTATTAACATCTCACCCGTACTTTCAGCATTTTGTTCACCAATTTCCATGCTTGGTAAGAAGAGCATCCTTTGACCACGATGAAGTGCAAACTTTGATTCTGTTTATTTATTTATTTATTTATTTTTTAAATCAGCTTGTGAAAAGTGATGTCGATTATCACGGAAGATCATCAAGAAGTCCCGTCATGCTGTTTGACGCCCAGGACAATGTCATGAATGCCAACTCCTTTACGGTAAGTGCTTACACCTTGGCAAGGAATTATCACTTACGTGTAAACAAATCTTATCACCAAATATTACCTTGTTGCTTTTTGTTTTCTGACCTTTTTTTTTTTTTTTAATTTGAAGTACGTTTCACTGATGCTGTCTTCCTTTATGTCTTTGTCTAATGTCCCATAATCTCTTATAATCAGTTTTAAAGTGCAAATACAGTGAAACGTGTTGATTTGTGTGCATTCATTAACTTTTAAATCTCAATAAAAGTTAAGAACATTTGTGATTTTGTTTGTTTTTCATTAAAATTCAGAGTTACTGAGCTAAAACCTATATACACCAATCTGCCAGTGAAGACTTTGGTGTGAAAAATGTTGAAACAGTACATTCTAAAATTTAGTTTAGTTGCACTCGTACTTTCTACCAAGTTCAGTTTTTTAACGTTCCTTTGCACTTTGAACTGTTTTTAAAAGAGCAACTAACTTTCCCTTTTTTTAACGGGATTAAACATTACATGCACTTACTCTTGTGTCTTACTTTTTCATGCTTACTGCTGGACACCTCCTCCATCTTTCCTCGTTTCCCGACTTTAACATGGACTCCTTTACACCCTTTTACTCACTGGAACCACCTTCTACAACTGACCTTCACTCTACCTTCTAACCCCCCACCAAACCCCATCTATTCCCTCTGCCTGACTGTCACCCTGCGTCGGACTGGGACGGGATGGGGGGAATCTCGGGGACGGGGATGCCGGCAACCTGCACTGTTTCGGGTGGTCCGGTAGGAAGCGGTCTGCAACGAGATCATGAACATTGCCGAGACATCGGTGCGCTACTGTAGCGCCATCTCCCGCCCTCACGATAAATTGCATAGACTGCCCCCCCATGCAAGTAAACAATCTTTCATCGTTTCCCAGCAACCCCAGCCACAGAGCAACAGCCCGGACCCAGGTCGCACTGGCTACGGAATGTGAGTATCCTACACCTTACTATTTCACAAAATTGTACAAATTTCACAGATACGAAACAATTCTAACTCTCCTGGTTCTTATCGTCAAAGGTCAGCAAAGGCCCACGCTTTGTTAGCTTAGAAGCTTTACCTTTTAATAGAAAGACCATCGGTAACATTTATGCACACTGCATGGTGTAATCAATAATTGCTTAATTTATTAATGAATGATCAGAAATGTAAAACTAAGCAGAAAATATTGTGTGTACTCAAAAGTACCCTCATTCTTTAGCATAGTCCTTCTGTGGTTATGTGTCTCATTGCAATTCTCCTCCCGCAGTTTCCAGGCCCTGTACAGTTACGTGCCACAGAACGAAGATGAGCTGGAGCTCCGCGAAGGAGACCTTGTCAACGTCATGGAGAAGTGCGACGACGGCTGGTTCGTTGGTGCGTTCGTTTCCTCTTCAGTTCATCTTTCTTGTGTATGTCTGTACACTGGCTGCACAACACACAAACCTTTTTTTGTTTTGTTAAATCCAAAGTCACCTTTACCTCTAAGTCAAGATCAATAAAAGGCGTACGGTATGTACAGGTTGCATTCTGTCAAAATCTTGGATCATCATTATAATAAATAAAAAATACGTTGTGAGATTTTCATTACAGTAATACCTTGACTAGAGCTCTAGATGTGTTCTTGAGAAATGGAGTCCTTAATGGAACAGAGCTACTGTATAAAAGGCCGCTAACATATGTGTTGAATACATTGAGCTTGAAAACTATGCATGTGCAACATAATACAAAATTAATTAAATATTTCTATTTATTTATATATCATTCACTGTCACGGTGACAGTTGGGTTAGGGATCAGTGTAATTGGTAATCTACCATACTGTGACTTCTTTTCAAACATTTGATAAGTTGTACATATTTTGTTTTATTTCTGCCTATAGTATATTATCCTCCTTCTTCTTCTTCATCTTTCGGCTGCTCCCATTAGGGGTCGCCACAGCAGATCAATTGTTTCCACTTCTTCCTGTCCCCTGCATCTTTCTCCATCACACCCACGACCTGCATGTCCTCCTTCACCACATCCATAAATCTCCTCTTAGGCCTTCCTCTCTTCCTCTTGCCTGGCAGCTCCATCCCTAGCATCCTTCTCCCAATATATCCAGCAGTATATTATCCATACCATTGTTAAATAATTCAATACTGTATTCTTTACCAAAGTTCTTTTTGGAAAATACAATATGTTAATGTTTAAATAATTCAGTGTTCTGTGCCGTATGACTTTAGAAGTAAATTCAGTGTGAATGAAATGTCTACACACATTTACAGCTAATAGAGGTAGGGTAAGTTTATTGCGAAGGCTTGTTTAAAGTGCGAATACAGTGGCTTAACTTTGGCTTGCAGCAGTTGCTTGTACCTGTCCTGTAAAACATTACAGGAACATTTCCTGGGATACAACGCTTGTTTTCCTAATGCCGTTCATACAGTTTTACATAGTATGTAATGCTCACTGTATGACAGTAAAATGTAATAAGCATTAGTAGCATGATCTCTTGCAACTGTTCCGTCGGTAAACCAGCTAAGCTTGTTGATGGCCAGTCGATCAGTGGTGTGACTGGTGATCGCAAAAGCGATGGTGCTGTGGGGACTACAGCGGTGGTCGTGGGATGGGACATTCTCAACAGTAAAAAGTTGAGCCTGGATTGAACAGTTTGTTGGTGCTGCCATCGTGTTGTAGCACAGTCTCGTTCGACATTCACCTTACGCATTAGTTGGACGCTAATATATGGTTGTAATATATGATAATTATAGTACAATACAAACTGTGCAGACACGTGCAATGTTTTAATGCATTTTCATTACATTTTTCATCTACAGTATAAGCTATCAGCACATAATCATATCATTGTGCTGTATATGTTTTTAAATGTTATTCTATTTGTGGGTGTTTTACTACATCTGTCAGCTCAAAGCATTGGCGCAGACATTTTTGCATAACTAAAGAGTGTCAAGGATGTGGTTTAAAATAAAATAAATAAAACTTGGAAAATGTTATTGTCTTCAAAAATGAGCAACTTAACCATTCATAACACGAAGAGACGATGTAATGCTGTGTGGTTTTATAATTTGCACTTTTATTTCTGAGGTCAAATTACCGCTGGCCGAACCTTTTTGCCATAATTGTTTAAAAAAAAAAAAAAAAAATTATAGTTGCTTTATTAGCTATTTATGCGCTGCCAATCTTAAACTGGAGCATGCTCGGACTTCTTTCTTTATACATATCTCTCCTCTTGCACATTTTTGCATGGAACCGAAACCAATTTGCAGGAAGATTTTCGCCAATCTCTTCTGTCTACTTCAGTTAACTTCTCTTTTTGTTTGCCTTTGTGCTCGCAGGTACGTCCAGAAGAACAAAGCAGTTCGGCACTTTTCCGGGGAATTACGTGAAACCCGCTAACTTGTGAACACGGCAACGCGAACAGTGTCTCCAAGCCGATGCTAGCTGCCTGTTGAGTATGGAAACAAACCTTTACTAATGCGCATGAGGTGTTATGGGAGACTGTCTCTTAGCCAAGTGGAAGCAGTTGTTTGGGTATGTGATGGAAGGGTTCTTAGTTTCTTCATGAAGCACAAGTAGTTGTTAGTTACTGTACGTAGTTTCAGATGAAAGACAGAGAGGAAGAGAGTCCTGTAGATTCACTGCAACACCTGCCTGGTAGTTTCACAACCTGTTGACAGACATTGTTGAGTGGTTTTGCCTGATTTCCAGCGGGAAGCATAAACTCAAGTCTTGACCTGCATTTTGCATTGACAGTACAATAACTGTTTGCCTTTCACCTTGTTGCAAAACTTGGGTCAGCGTCAGCCTAATCCAGCTAACAGAAAAGAGCACAGATTACTAAGAAGGAACAACTTAGCTTGAGGAAAGCTGGAATATTTACCAGTACAGCATAAAAACTCAGTTTCTCTTCCATGGAAGTGTATGGGTGTTAAGGATGACTACAAATTCAAGTACAAATTCCCTGTACTTTTAGGGTTGGTTTAAGAATGCATTGAATGCCACTAGAAATATACAGATTTTTCAAGCTCAGATGAAAAATACTGTGCTGAATGTTACGGACGTGCCCATATCAACCGTGTTCCTGGCTTCGATTATGAAATACCCGTCGATCTTTCACAGTTACTCCCCAAATTGAGAATCCAGCAACATCATGATGCAATTGGGCTTGGATGTCTTCTGTGGAATTGCATAGCGCCAAAACAACTATTATATTTGTATACAAATGTTACTAGTTAACAGTGTTAATTTAAAAATGTATTTTTCACAAGCGTGTACCTCCTCACAGTCCAGCTTACCTCAGCGAATTCCACTAGGCTTATTTGTAAATAACCACATCTCCTCACCTTGGCTTTAATGCTGCTTTTTGGACAGAATACTGTACTGAGAAACTGCCATTAAAACGGTGTAAGGTTTGCTTCTGTTGAGAAAGTGGCAAGTTAGAGTGGGAATTTTTTTTCTTCTATTAATACTACGAATGCCTTCACAATGACCGACTGAGCTGTCCTGTTGTGCCTGAAGCCGGCATGTGCGTGCGCTTGTGTGTATGTTTGAGGGAGAGATTAGCTAAGCCACCATTGTTAGTAAATTGTGACGCATTGCAGCTTTGTCACAATGAATGTGCATTTCAGACTTCAGTGTATATGTACGTATATGCTTTTACGAGCAATAAGGTGATATCTCCTACGAGAAGTATTTATTATTTATTTTTCTTCAGCTCTTGCGTCTATATGACATTGATAATGCACACGGAATGTCGCGTGGTTTCGTCCCGCAGTTTGGTTACGGTTTTTTAACTTCATAACATATCCCGAAGTAGCTGAAAACAGTTCATAAGCAACATTGTTTCCTGTTATATGTTTGTATGTTAATAACTGTTGTAACTACTGGTTTTTCGCTACATACGGTATGGCTCACTTTACCGTAATTCAGCATCGTGTCCCATCTTACTAACAGTTACGTTGCTGGTTGTAAATAAGATTTTACTCTCAGTAGTAGCAAATGGTCAATGTGGTCGCTGTTTATTTACAGTACAGCAAACATTTATTTTAAGAAAATAAGCTTAATAAATACATAAGCAAAGTATATTTTACTGTTAAATGTTTAGGCGAGGTAAAACATGGTTAATTGTTGGTCATATTCATTACGATCCCTACATTTATTTCCATCCTTTTATTTTTACCAGCGCTGTTTACGAAACCGGACGGATCACCTAACTTACCCAGATATGTAATGAAATGAAAGCCTTAATCAAAAGTTAGCAGCTGAATAAAACCTTTCTTTTTTTTTTTTTTATTCATTTCAGTTCTTAACTTCTTAAAGCATACCTTCAACAAGGTCTAAAGATGATAAATTGAACACGGACTGAGTTCAGCTCCCCTTTGTTAGTTTAAACCTGGTTTGATTTTGTTTTCGTAACTTTAAAACTTTTTAGATCGGTTCGCATTCAGCCTAAGTGCAAAGGAAAGTGTCAGGAGAGAAAGTCGCCTTTATTGAATACGCGGAAGAAGAATGTGGTGTCTGTTCGGGGTTTAATGAAGTTAGAGATAACCGAGCAATGTTTTTGTTGTTAGTTTTTTTGTTGTCTTGATGCCTCCAGGATACACCTTACAGCATAAGAAAGCTTATGGTATGGAGAGTACCGTGTAGTTGAGAAAAACAATTACAGTCCTAGTTTTAGTCGTGTTCCACTCCCAATATCATTGATTCTGCAGAGGGTGAGTTCTATGGCAGTGGAGAAAGAAAAGTATTCGATATGTAAAAGCTAGGGTAGGAAATATTGAGCTGGAGTGTAACTACTTTTGGTTGTTAATATAGGCCATCCTTACCTGCCTATTAAAATGCACTGACTTCACAGTTGTCTTTCTTTGTTAGGATATGGATATGCAGAGTTATGTGAAATAATGTGGTTTCTCTTAATGGATTATGAATTCACTATACATAACATGTATATGCATAAAGACAAAACGGTCCACCTTTTAATGCAGGTAATATGTTGTAGGTAAAACATTGAAAGTAAACATGCTTAAAATATTTCCTTTTGAAATTGAATGTTTTTTTTTTCTTTAGATACATAATTCATGACTGTAAACAACTATGTCTGCATTTCCCAGTTCTGTTTTTTAAATGCTTGTTTTTGGGTTATGTTTGTCTTTATTACTACATCGAGGACTAAGAACACTAACACAAATTATTTTGAATTGCAATTCTTGCTTTGTGATGCAAATGAAAAAGTGATAGAAAGGAAGAATGTCTAATATTCATTTGTTTTGGATAATGTAATTAATATTTATATGCTGCACGATTTGGCATAAGGTTTCCTTTTGTATGTTTTGCAAGCTGCATACATGGCCGAGGCAATGTGTTGTAAGAGTGCACTGTAACAATTCTGAAACGGACCCCAAACTGCAGTTCATGTGCATTTTATTGGGTGCAGACAGGAATTTACATCCACTCTTATGAGCTCCAGACCTTATATCCGCACACCATTTTGCTGGAGCGGCATGTCATGATTTTCTCCCATTTGTTCTTCACAGCGTTGCACTACCCCCAAAGATGATTTAATGTACATGGTTTCAATCCATCATCTTGGACATTGAAGTATTAATTTACAGAGCTATGTTTTGTAACATCAGGTTAAGAACGGAAGGATCTTTCACTGGACTACAGAATTGTTGTAAATTCAAAAAAGTAACGTAAGTCCAGCTGATGGTGTTTGCCATGTGTGTTCTGATCCAGTGATCGCTGGTTGAATGTGTGCACCCCGCACGATCCCATGGGTTCATACAGCAACCCATTGTATTATGAAGAATTATAGTGCAGTCTGTTGACTGCATGAAAGCTGCATAATTCCTCCATTAAAAATGGGAAAACTGCTAGACACAAGCACTTAAAATGCCCATATGATCATTAATATGCATAATTTTGGCCAGACTATGAATGAAAACATTACTAGAAGTAAAAATCTGAACACCTTTGCCTGGAACTGAACAGCAAGGACTTACGTTATTTGGACGTTAGTTGCAATAAGACGCACATCACGTGAAAGTGTTACCGTCACACGTTGCCACGCCACAACTTGTGATGGTGAGCTGCAGTGTGCCTGTTGGTCAGTTCACGACTACCTCCAAAATGTAGACACTTTCCGATGTCTGGAATCGATCCCGGAAATGTCTAGAACCAGGACAAGGAAAACGTCTTCGGTCCTTCTGTCTGGTTCATATTGAATATGGCCTTCCTGCGGTCCTTTAATGGCCACCCAGAAGAATAAGTAGGCTAATTTTACCAGTGATCGACACAAAAGAAGATATGCAAAAATCAGCTGCAGCAACACCATCACAAGAATCACAAGAATAAGAATGTATGAGTGTGAGAATAAGTGTAAAATGTTAACGTAAAACTCTCAGTACTTTAAGCATGAATGCACATGTACACAGTTTATCAGCCTGCCGAAAGTAAGATTGTAAATATGTATATTACAAAGAGGAATACCAATTATACGGGAAACAAAGTGGCTACGCACTTTGAATTTCCCATTTATTTTACCCAAAGGATTTGGCAAAGCACAGGTCAAGAGTGGAGAACTCTTACATGCGCAGGAATGAATGTCATGTCACTTTGTTGGAATGCATAACCATGCCTTATATCACTGATATTTTTTATCAAATCGTCCTTTAATTTTGCTTTATTATTTTTGAAGGAAAAAAGTGTATCCATTTCATATTAAAGGACATTATTCCTGTTGTTTTACTGTACATGATGGGAGAAATACAGTATACAGTAATTACCATTATGAGAAGTACAGTGTAACATAATGCTTCTAATACATTATTAAGGATAATGTTATATATACTGCAGTTTGTCGCAATTCACATCCTGAACATGGGTTGGTTTGTTTGCTTCTCTTTGCGGTGCTGTTACAATGACAATACTAAATTAAAATGGAAAATTTATGCTGTGATTTTAGTATTATGCAATATTTAATAAACCATATTAAAGCATAATAACTGAACGAATGTATGTATATTTATTGTCTCCCAATCTATGGGGTCCTTATACAACAAGTTAGGTCACTTCTGAAGTTTCAGCCTACCGCCCTATCCACACACGCACACCTCAAAGGAGCACGGAGAATACCCAAGAACACTAAAATTGACTAAATGCACAAGGTGTGCAGTAAAATATTCCTGTGATACACAAATGCTTCATTTTACTCCATTTTAAGTGACTTGAGGATTTTATGATTCATTAAGCAACATGATGCTGATATACGCACTCAGTATCCAACACAAAATCGCATTCCATGGGAACTGTGTCACTGCATTACCTAATGTCAGATTGAAACCAGTCTGTATTCGTTCATCCAGTTTGATCTAAACCAAAGCTGAACACACACACACACACACACAGCAGGGGGCAGTGTCTTGTTATTGAGTCCAACTGCAGTCAAGCAAATATGAATTTTCTGTGTGTGTAATGCAGATCAAGTCTCCACACAAGAAAACGTGTTCTGTTAAATATTCTTACCGCCCTATTGTTCTGACATGTAAATTCTTATTTTCTGTAAAACAAATTGAAGAATGACTATGATTAATGGGGGGTGGGGAACTAAAATGAAAAATGCGACTAAAAAGCCGTCTACTGCCTATAGAAAGAAGGCAGCATGGGTTCAGCGTACCGTCCCATCTTCTCAAGGTGCTTAGGGGAAGAACTTCCCCAGCAATGTTTGAGGATGTCGCTGTGTTCGAGGCGGGTCCGTCCGTTAGCACTGAACCTGTTTCCCGGTTGGGGTCGCGATCCCGGACACGCCGGGGTGGGGCGAGCCAGCGGGCGGCCGTTCGACCGCAAAAGTGCGTTTCAAACCTACACGCTGGCTCTACCGCAGGGCCGCGTTTCGGTCGCGTTTTCTCCCGCGCTCTTCCATAAAAGGCGAACGAACTTTGGGAAACGAGGAAAAGCGGAGGGGCGGGGCGAGAGGAGGGCTCCGCCCACTGGCGCGCGGGGACAGAAAGCCCGCCCTCACCCCCCCGCGCGCAGGCCACCTCTTAAGCTCGGCCGCGGCCGCCGCTGGCTTTTCGGCGCAGTTTTTGCCGCACGCAGGGAAGAAGATGCCGCTGAGGGTCGTGCTGAAAGGGCCGGGGCCCTGGGGCTTCCGCCTCGTGGGAGGCAAGGATTTCGACCAGCCGTTGACCATCTCCCGAGTGAGTAGACCGTTTGCATGTCTTGCTTTCGCTTTGCGCTGCGGGACCGAGACCGGGACTTGCGGGTTTTGTCTTGCCTGTTGGCCGTGCAGGTGGGGCGAGGGCAGCGGGACCGCTGGGTGTGGAGCCCAGCCCTCCGAAAGGCTTCAGCCGCAGGGGAAGCTCAGAGTGCAGCTCGACCTGTCTGTGCACGCGTGTTGATATCAGCAACCTGACGACCGCTGCGGTGGCTTCAACGCCCAAAAACTCAAGGTGGCTCAACGGCTCTTTCACCAAAACTCTACCGAATGTTTACGGACACCGTTGCAGATAAGCTGCTGGCTGCTGTTTGAACTCGGGGAAGGGATATTACAGCGCTTTAAATGCACAAAAAGTGCTTTTTGAAACTGGTAGAACTTCATGCGAACTTTACTTTTTCGTGTTTTGACCTCTTCGTGTCTGAGGCCTAACGTTTAATGTCCGAGTGACCAATCCATTTGCATCAGGACACAATTTTGCTGCTGGGGGGGGGGGAAATCCTATTTATATTTTACTAATAACAAATGAGTAAATATGCAAGCATTTTACTTGCCAATCCAGTTATGTTTTTGATAATATAAATTCTGCAAAGTTATACCGTGGATTGATGCATTAAAATCCACATGCATTTAGCTTTCTTTGTTCCTTATTTTATCCCATGATAACCCCCCTACAGATTGTCTTGTCTAAATATTAAACAAATATCTAAAATATATGTAATGAGTTCTTAATTTTGCCAGTGTGGAGCCTTATTGTCCCATGGCTGGAGGATGACTGAACACCTCCATTCCCTTTCCACTCCCTGTCAAAACTCAAATACAGGGCAAGGCCTTGGTTATCACTTAATGCTTTTCCCATAAATTAAAGCTATTACAGTAGCTCTTATGAGTATATTTTTATTTTGTTAAAAAGTAACTGGTTTGCTTGTTAATCACACAGTAAATTGTCCTCCATAGCAGTGAAGCCTGGAACTGGGTCCAATTTATAATGTATTATTATGTAATGATGTTGTTTCTTCACCCCGGAGGCCCTCCAAACCCCAATTTCTTACATTTTTATGTTTTCCAGGCTTTTATTGCCCGTTTTGGTTGATATCATTAGCTTGACTTTCTCTTATGCCACAGTTTGCTGCAGGATCTGCTTTAACTGAAGCCATCTGCTGTACCATGTAAAGCTTGGAATTTGAAATATGAATTATTCCCAAAGCGCAAAAAGAAATATTTTAAAGTTTATCATGGTATCACATAGACAATGTGCCCTTTTGTCCCTGTTCTTCTTTCCCCTCTTAGCTCAAAGAGATGATGTAATGGTGTGTTCTTCCATCCTTTCTCTGCACTGCTGGGCTTTGTCACTCATGGAACCTCTCAGTTACCAATGAATGTACGGTCAGTGTGGTTTGGCCTCCGTGCATAAAGCTTAAAACAATTAGGAAATATGGTTTCGTTTTGTGTGTTAAACATTTTGAACTGACTCATACTTTGAAAGCATCATTCTTTGTGCAGAAGAAAATGGTTTTTAGAAAGCTTTGACCTAGATGTTATCCTAAATGACATGGCTCTTAGGCTCTTGTAAGAGGTGTTAGAAGATATCAACAGTGTGGATATAAACTACATCTGCAAGTTCACTGTTGCTAACAGGTTCCTTTCTGTAGAAGACTTTTCCTGGGCAAACTGCTGTTCAGCATAGGATGTTTACTTTCTCCTCTGCTCTTTATCCCCTCTCATGTTCTGGATAAATCGCATTGCTGAAGCTGCCCTCATCAGCAATTTTTCTTAAACTCATCCTACAACACAAAACCTTCTTGTTCTACTTTTCTCATCTTGCTTTTTCTTGACTTCTTTCCAATTTTTGGTACTGTGGCTCACTGTGCAGCCTTCTCAGATCTCTTCCTTGAACCTCTGGGATGTCAGCCCACTAAATGTAATTTTTTTTTTTTTTTCTCTCTCATTTTACAGTCCAGGGTTAAAAGCAAATTTGTCATCAAGCCACATGGGCCATGGGCCTTTCACGGTAGCCTGGAGCTAAGCACAGTATCCTGATTCAGCAAATTTTATCCAAGCAGTGTGTTGCTAAGGGGTGTGAATGCTATCATCTGGACTTAACCAACTTTTTTTTTTTTTTTTTTTTTTTTTCTCTTTCTCTGGTTGATGATGGATATGGACAAGTGGATAGCATGGGTTAAAAAAGGGGGGGGGGGAAAGAACTTGTTACAAGTGTAAATGGAACAAACTAGTGCGAATTTTCCATGAAGGAAAAGTCAGATAGGAAGGCATGGATAGATAACTGGACAGCCGCACCCATAATAGTCAAAGCAGTCTGTAAAGGAATGTTGTAACTCAGCTGAGACAAGAGCTCCAGGTGGAAGAAAATTTTTGCTATTATTCACACTTTCATATTTAAAAAAGGGGGGGGGAGTTACCCCATAGTTCAGAAAGTATGAAACCCATTTGACTATAAGGAAGAACTTGAGTTAAGAAGCCATGGCCTAGCCCCTAGTGCTGGTGACTCACACCTCTGAGGCTCTGTGTTCAGATGAAGGTTTAAATCCTGCTCAGTCTTTGCAGAGCTGGCATGTTTTCTGCTTATTTTTGTAGGTTTTCACCACCAGTGGAGCGGTGTAGTATGTGAACTGGTGACTCTGAAAGTGTGTGTGTGTGTGTGTGTGTGTGTAAAAGAGAGATTGGCTAGTAATGGACTGCTTTCCCATCTAGGATGTTCTGTACCTCATCAGAGCCTATCCTGGAGGCACATGAATCACAACAAGCTATTGTTGATAACGGATATATGGGGGGTGTGGTGGGAAAATTGCTTCCATTTAGAAGCACAAACTAATATAAACTTTTTGGTGTTGAACAGCCATACCAGGGAGGTTGGCACAGAATGGGTAACTGATGTATTGATGTGTCACATACAAAATGAGGCTGCAAGTTCTATGTTAGAGGAGTAAAAGACTTGGCGTGCTACATTGCACAAATTGTCAGAACTCTTATCTCTTGTTTTCCTTTTCCTGTTTATGGTCTTGCTCTGGCAGAAGCTTCCGTTTTGGCCTGTTTTCCCCAGTTCTCCAGTATCATTGTGATGAATTGCTGTCCTGGAGGTCTCTGAGTCTGTTTACTCTTGTACCACCTTTCTTTAGCACTCAGCTACTTCAAAAAGTCCCTTTTTTTAAGTGCTGGAAGGAACACTTTTGATGTACAGCTTTAAGAAAATGCACCAGCTTTCATCTGCCTTCCTTCAGCATCTTGTATGGGTTTCATTGGCATATAAATTGTGAGTATTACTCAGGGCCCTTGTGTGTCTGTTTTGGACATAGAGCAATAAAATGACTTTTTTCTAGTTTTGAAGACTGTCAAGATGGTTGCATTTCTTGTGCTGGATGGATGCAATGACCCACACCTGGGAACACATTGCACCAGAAAGTTGTGTGGCATTCCCTCAAAAAAGGTTGTTAATCGATGGCACGTGAATTTTTAGGTCAACCCCGACAGCAAGGCAGCCCAGGCAAACCTGTGCATCGGCGACATGATCCTGGCCATTGACGGCGAGTCCACAGATGGTATGACGCACCTGGCTGCCCAGAACAAGATCAAGGGCTGTGATGACGAAATGGTTCTGTCAATCGACAGGTAGGCAGTGCCCCGCTCCAGTGCGCTGGCTGACATGCACTGTAGCACAGTCGCATGCAAGCCTGGGCAGAAGCTCATTGTAGTTGTTTTGCAGGCAAAGACAAAAAATAAAACTTTCAAGGCAAGGAGTCTCTCTGCATGTCTTTGGTTGGGAGCTGGTTGATAGGGGACTATAAATACCCCCTTGCATCAGCACCGGCCCATGTAACAGCTGTGTCTTCAACCAGTCCTAGGAACATGTGGGAGCTGGGAATACCACACCTCTCTGGTGCAGTTATTCAATAAATTCAATTAACCACATTTATACATTCATCTTACAAATACAAGTAGGACCAGAGGTCTGTTTATGTTTATGACTTCATTTATTTGTAAATCCAAAGTTGGTTTAATCACAAGACAGAATCATAAAAGACTGATAATGCAGATGTACCCGGATTTAGTTGGAGGTTAGGTTCTGTGAAAGTCTCAATTAAAAATTTTTTGTTAAACAGTTTAATAACCTTGAGCTGCATTCAATTTGAAGCTAACAGGAAGACTGAAAATGTTTTCTTCACAAACTTCTTGCAGATTGTTGACCAGTTCCTCTGTAAACATGTTCTACATTATTCATTACCAACCCTCACAAATGGTAGACATGAGTTAGCCATTTTCACAGTGTTTATAATTAAGGTGGTCCCATGTTTCTCTGTTTTGATGCGTTTATCTGCTGTCAGTTGGCTAAGGGCATAAGAAAAGGTTGCATTTGCTCTGCTCTAGACTGAAATATTAGGAAATGTATCAAAATGTGTAGTTATAAGTATTCAGTTAATTGTTATATTCTGTAATTCATAATTTGACTGTTCATTATTTTCCACTGCCCTCGCTCCTCAAGTTATGAAGTACTCCAGAATTTTAAGTGCTTTATATCACATACCATTATGCAGTACAAACAGTTACACATACATGTTTGTGTATTATTTTAACTTTTAAAAGTGTGTTTTCATCCCAGCTGGAGCAATTCTGTCTGCATTGGATGATCTCAGTATGATTACTTGCTGCTGCCACAGAACACTCCCTCTTGGGGGAATTGCCATGTTTATTTTTGTTTAAATTCTTTCACTTCACTTCTGTATGCTATTTATGCAAAGAGATTGCTTCAAATGGGTTATGTGCAACAATCTTAAGAGTAAGTACTCATAGGACATAAATGAAGCAGATTAGTCAGTTGTGTGCTTTAAAAAAAAAAAAAAAAGAGCATCAGTTGCATAAATCCTTTCATTTGATTTGAGGGACACTTCAGCATTCTCCCCTCAAATTACAAAACTTACATTTTGTATTTTGTCAAAGTAAAGTGATTGACAAATTCTTAGTTTACTTACAATCATTTAAACACAACGGCTAATTCGCCATATGAACTGTATAGAAGTTGCATGAACTTGTCAGGCACAATGGTTTCTGCTTTGCACTACTGATGCTTTGCTGAATCACACATTTCACAATGTTATCACCATTTGGGTGTGGGCTGTCTTCAGCTTCTCCTCCATGAACACTTTACAGAATGAGCATAGAAACACTGTGCTTACACATTCCATCACTTTGACCTCTCCTTTTCTGAGAAATGTTTGGCAGTAATGAAGATGCATGCTTAGGGGATGAAAGGAGGGAACATTTTGCTTGAAAGTGCAAATATTTACTGTAGTTCCTGCAAAGATCTCTGGAGAGGGTCTGAATTTTATGATATCTTTGCATACATGGATCACTTGTTTTACTAGTTTAAAACAAAAAGGAGCCCAGAGTATTGAATTGGACAGCACGTGAAACTTAAAAGTATAACTACACTTTTGCTTTGTTTGGGGTCTGATTTATCTTTTGATGTCAGTAGAAGTCACCCATGACCCTTGCATTATGATGTAGACGGTGTGTTTAAGGTTTCCGATGAATTATGAAATCAATTTGTCAAACTATATCCATCCATCCGTTCCGTCCTATTCTGGTAACCATTTGGCCTTTTTAGATCAGTTTTTAGTCCAAATTCCAGGGGCTTGGTCTTTAACGTGACTAATGGAAATATGTATTTTTGATTTCTTAAGATGACTATTCAAGAAAGATACTTCATTCCTAAACCTATGATGCTCAATCTCATGTCTGTTTTTTTTAATGTACTGCTTTTTTATTTATTTATTTTTATTTAAATGAAGCCGCAGACTCAATTTGGCACATAGATACTTCTCACCATAAGTGAGGTTTTTGCTTAGTGTCTCTCTCTCTCTCTCTCTCTCTCACACACACACACAGCATTGCACACATTACTACTGTAAAGGTAGTAAAGGGTTTTTTTTTTTTTTTTTTTCTTTTTTCACTTGACTATGAATTGTGACTCCTGTCTGCCTGAGAGCAACAACTCTGCTTAGGTACTTAAAGCAACCACTTTAAGGGCAATAGAGTTTGGTGATGTTTTATTATTTTTTATCTTTCCACTTTGTGACCCAGGTAGTGTCTGGCATCTCAGGTAGCATTGTTATAAGATGACATTTTTACATGTGACCCATTGAATTATTTGGGGCTATGTTGCTATTGTTGGCACTCTGGCTGAAGAGTGAACACCGTTCAGGGCTGCTACCCTTAATCTCCGTGAGTACACATCCACCCAATGATGTTTAACAACATCTTAACACTGAAACCTGAAGTTGGATGTTCCCTGGTAGACAGCATGTGACTCTGTCTTAGTTAAATCTGCTTGTTTTCTTGGAATTTGGCCTGAAAAAATGTGCCCTTTTGTCATGTAAAAACATGCTACAATCTCACACTGCTCTTGGTTTTTTGGACCATGCACCTTATGACATAGAGCTCCTCGGTGAAGCTGGAGGGCTGGGAATGTTTCCTAAATGGTGAAAAGATGTTGTACTTCAGTTCAAAGGCCATGAATTTGTTATAAATCGCATGCTGTTTGCATTATTTCACATTGGTTGGTGCAACTAATTACAGTAAAACTTGATTTATTCATTTCATCCATGCCATCTAGGTCAGAGAGCAAAATGTGGTCTCCACTCACATCCGAAGAAGGAAAAACCAATCCATACAAGATGAACTTAGCCTCCAAACCACAAGTAAGTGTTGCCTTGCACCAGACTGTAAGACTTCAGAAAAACGTAGTCTGCAAATCCCTCATGAGTCAAGTCTTTGCAAAACAAACCTTTAAGAAACGGTTCCCTGCCATCTATGCAGTTTAAATGCTGTCCGAATGGCTATGATTTTTTTTTTTTTTTTTTTCCTTTCTCCCCCCACCTTGTTATGCAAACAAAGGATTGGTTCACAGGCTGCCAAAGATGAAGTCAGTGTTTACGTCAAAACAGTCGATATCCAAGGGAGACGGAGTTTTATCACCTGAGAGCCTGAGGTGTGCTCCTGTACCTGCTTGCCATGAAGTGCAACAAGTCCAATAGGAGAGTCGTTATGCCGAACGGGACTATGTGCTACTGATTTGCCCGAGGCATGAAGGCCATGTGATAAATAACTGTAGACAGCTGTTTCCAACCCTTAAAAACACTGAATAGTACAGAAAATGCAGTTCTGTTTTGTTTATAAATGTGACTTAAACATTGTTTTTAATGGACGGTTTCATGCCATAATCACTGTGTGCTGTATTTGCTAGTGTTGGGATTCAGATTAGCCAACTTGATGCAGGTAGTTCTGGTGAACCCTCGATTATGTTCCTTCAAATAAGCCAGTAAGCTGTGTAAGTCATAGATGAAAGTGTCAGCAAGCTAAAAAATAGCCAGCATTCAAGGAAATGCACAGAAGAGGCTGCTGTTAAGGATCTTTGGGCAGGGAGGTGGTTTGGGATCTCATATCAGAGGGTTGTTAGATTGTTTGTTTCCTGGGTATGTCGATAGCACCAGCAGTGTTTTTTCTGGGTGGGGTGCTTTGTCACGGCCCTGAGCTAAATGTCCAGCTGGGTAAATAGATCACGTATCTATGCATCTCTGTTTGAGGTTATTTGTTGTCGTTGTCTTGTTGTTGTTAATATTAGTTTAATCAGCTATCGCTATAGTTTTACTAACATCTTTTTTGCGGCCAGTTACAGTACTGTTGAGCAAGGTACTTGCCCTGAACTAATACAGCAAAAATGATCCCGTCTTATAAATCAGTTAATAGTTTTAAGTTCCTTAGTATACAAGTTTAATGAAAAAATAATTTATCCATCTGTTGTCTTTAACTGCGTTACCCTTGTCATGGTCGTGTCATGAATTAATATTTCCTTGATGTACGTGCAGAACTTCCTGAAGTTTTATAAATTTGATGTAGGCTGCTGCATGCCATCCCTCCCAGTGGGGTGAATTTCTTACAAGCATTATAAGTTCCAAAATATTTGTAACATTGAAAAAATGTTAGGAAACAACAGAATCCCCCAGAAATGCTAAGCTGCCTTTAACTAATCTTCCTGCCCATAGAAGGAAGTAGCAGGTTGGTGAATTTTGGTTTTTAACTCATTCCAGGAGCAATTACATCACACAGGAAACTATGCCATGTTATCCTAGACCCTATTATTAGTGTGCAAAGTATTTAAGGTCAGCTCCACCTCTGTGTCCAGACCTCCAGTCTGGAATGCAAATGGGAAGAATGCAGCCAGCTTGTGTTATCGCATCGTCCAGCATGCCGGCAGGAAGCGGACACTCGGCTTTTTGCTAATCCCCTCCACATACCGTTGTGTTGCTTGAGTGTTGCACAGCCCGTCGATGCCAGATGCTCTTGTCCTCGTGTTGTTGGGATTAAAGTCTTAGCAAAGTTTAGACCCTTTTGTTTGGTGAGACCACAATGCCAGAAATGAGCATGTTTTTCGACCTGACAAGATTTAATAGTGCATTACTTCCTTGACCAGAGTAGTCCTTCCCAAGCTGATTGGTTTTCATAATCATCATACCAATAAAAATGAAAATATTTTCCATTTCCTCTGCACAGTGTTCACATTACATTTTACCAGGTTTCTCCCCCCTATTTAATTAGTTGTTTGAATAATATCAGCTTTTTCCAGTATAATGCTGAACTGCAGTGACCCTTACCAGCAATGTCTGGTTGGCAAAACAGGGATTTGCAGAGGCACAGTGTATGGTTCTCAAGGCATCTGGAGAGAAGTTGCTAAAGCCCATCATTAATGGCTGGGTTACACAGCCTTTTTTTTTTTTTTTTTTTTAATGTCTCTGAATTGTAACAGAACTACAGTCAGAGCCATACTCATTAAACGGAGAAAATGGCTGTGCATTCATGTAGAAGTTTCCTTCAAAAGCTCTTCACAAGCAAGACGTGAAATCATGGACTCCAAATAACCCTAGATCAGCATCCATGAAATCAGATGTCTGTTGCCTCAGCTAAAATCAGCATCCATGGCTCCCCAATAAGCAAGACACTCGGCAAACATGGGGCGCGTGGGGTAGTGATGGTTTGGCTGTGTTTGGCTGCCGCAGGATTTGGGCACCTTGCTGTCATTGAAGCAACCATGAATTTCTCAAAACTGTCAGTCCACAAGTTTGTGAGTTAAAGCTGAAGCACAACTAATGCAGCAATATTATGACCCCCAGCATACAAGCAAGTGAACATCAGAATGGCAGGGTAGCCAAAACTGTTATAAAGTCTGGATTTATTACATTTTATATTCACTTGATGTTTGAGGTAGCCTGGTTAAAAACTAGTTTAGTAACTTTAAAGTACAGCAGAAGCTTTCAAATATTTAAAGGCATAGGTTTAATTTGAATATGGTTATGAATATTACATAATAGCTATTTATGGGGAGGAGAGCACATTAAATGTTTAACCTTCTTAAGCTGTGCACAGCATTGAAATTTAACAGATATGAGCTTGTTAAAAATATTGTAAATGATTACATTAACTGAGCTCATTCTAAATTTCAGCCCTGTAAAGCAGAGCTTGGAGCCCCTTCTAGATTCCCCATCATTTTTCTCTTTATGTTATTATTCTGCTGGTTTGTTTGCATGCTTCTTCACCTGTGTGACGTGTTGCCTGTTCTCACCCCTTCCCTTGCCAACTGCATGCAGGAGGTCAGACAGATAGGCTCTGCCCACAACAGGAGCGCGTTACCATTTGCTGCCGCCAGCTCGAGCCCCAAAGTGGTCACCAACCAGTACAACAGTCCAGCTGGCCTGTACTCCTCGGACAACATCAAGAACTTCAACAGTGCCGTGGATGGGGCTAAAGGCTCTGGCACCTCGGAGCCTGGGAAAAAGTAAGCTGGACCGAGGCCTGTCGGTCTTTTTTTAAAGTCACATCACTCTGGTCCCCAACTTCAGATGATTAAATTCAGCCTCAAAATATCCACAACTATTCTGTGTATGTTTTATACCACTTTGGGTTTGGACTGTACAGGGCCACCCTGCACCATGCAACTTACAGCCTTTGTCTTCAGATTGATGGTCTTGGGTTTGACCCCCTTCCCCAGGTGCAGTGCTATTGAACAGCATACTTGCCCTGAACTGATACAGTAAAAATTACCCTGCTGTATAACTTGGTTAATAGTTGTAAGTTCCTTAATATACGAGCTTAATAAATAAATAATCTATCAATTATTCTTACGGGCTTCATCCTGCTCAGGGTTGAGTCATGAATAAATGGTATTTCTATGATGGTACATGCAGAAACTTCCAGAAGTTGTATAAATTTGATGTAGGCCATTGCATACCACAGTTTGTGTACACTCCTGGACTATGTGTACAGTCATCTGGAGGGAGTTGAGGCATCCACCTTGCTAAATTGTGGAGTTCACTTTGAATAATTCAAAGCATGCGAGTGGCGATGGCTCTGCTGGCTCAGACACGCTCAAGCTGCGCTCATTTTCCTGTAGGATACCTGGCGGAACGGCAGCCGATCCGCTGCCGCATTTGCGTGTTAAATGGCCGCAGGGCTCGTGGCGAGGATTCCTTTCTGCAGCATTCCTACAGTTCCTTCAAAGGCCCAGCGAAGGATGGCGGAAACAAACGCTTACCGTTCGGACCGCGGTGTAACGCACGGCAGTTTTGTTCAAGTTTACTGTGAAGAATTAAGAGGGACTGAAAAAGCTTTGTTGTTGTTCAAGCAGGATTAAATTTAAATTATCCTGTAGCCAAGTCTCTCGGCATTTCTACAACACTTCAAAGCAGTCTGCGCTGTTGCATCAGCATAAATTACGCTGGCTTAGTTGCCCATAAATGTTCTTGTATTGTGTAGTCGATTGTGTTTTATTCGCTGCGTTATTGCTGACATCTGGTACTGTTGCGGCTCATTTCCAGCATCTCATTTAAGAATTATGCCAGCCGAGGTTTCAGAGTAGGAAAAATGCAAGACTGAATTGTGAGTTTGGAGAGCTTCTGGCGACTTGGAGTGGACTTTTTTTTTTTTTTTTTTTTTAAAGAATGGCTGGTGAATGAGTTTCATGTAAGGAACATCAAATGGCAGGAAGGCACACAGCCTCAAGTTAGACAGCACATGGATGTGACTAAACTCTTGGACCCAAATACAGTGGGAGTCGGTGTCAGTGTTGTGGAAACGAGGATGAAAACAGCGGAGAACAGGAAATGAGCCATTACGCAGCGGCCAGTTCGTGTGAACATTGTGGGCAGAGCAGCAGCACAGCACACTGTAACTGAATGGAACAATTTCCAAGGATGTAGGCTTTCCTTATTCTTATACCATTAAACTCTGGCTCACGGTACACAAAAGCACTTATTTATTTCTGCCAAACTGAATGTGATCTGCTACCCAATTTCTTCAGTACCTGACAGAATATCTCTTTAGTTTTGTCTCAGCTGATATCCTCAATGTAATGC